>OX101752.1:181563862-182777612 GCA_944452675.1 Tachina lurida | reverse complement strand
TAAAACATTGTAACACATAACGGTAAAAATGCCTAAATAAAATGACACACAATTTCCAAATGTCAAAAATAAAAGTTAAATTACATATGTACATATATAGGCTGTTATCAAGTGAAATGTGTACTCACAGGCTGGTCTAGATTTGTTAGGCTTTGCCAATGGTATCCATGGCCGCTGAGGTGGTGGAGTTACAGATACTGCAATGAAAGAAAAATACGAAATGTGCATATTAAAAATTTAGTTATTTTACTTGTACATGTATATGTATATAAAGTTCTATTTTATTTTCCGTAATAGTTTTTTTTTAATATTTCTTCCATGGAGCTAAAAAAAAGAAGAGAAACTCCAGAAAGAAGGAGATTGTGTAAAAATAAAAGACAGCATACACATTTAAAATTTACTTATTATGTTTTCCTTGAAATGTTTAGGCTTTTGTTTTAGAAAATAAAAATTATAAAATAATAATCCGGGCTAATTTATAAAGGGTCATTGAATAATAAGTTTCATTTTTATATGTAAAAATAGAGTATTTTTAAGTGAAATCATGGGAAGTATATTTATTTATATTCCATTAGTAATGGAAAGCAATATCAGCCAAATGGCCGCCACTGCTACGCTTGCAGCAACATAATATCTTCATACAATTTTCCATCATCAATTCGCACATTTGCGGCCAGAAATCACACGGTCAGGCAACTTTTCAAGTAAAAGAGCATTAATATCGATGTGATAAACGTCGTCCACATCAACATACAAAATCATTAATCAGTTCCCAGTTTCAAAGATCGAGGAGAAATGGATAAACCTAGATTTTCCGTAACACCATGGGCTGCAACAGGAATACTCCCATTTATTTGTGAACGACGTGCTCGAGCTCGATTCTTCACATCACTAAATTATCCCAACAGCCCAAAATTATCCACCAGTTTCTGAATTGATGGACGACGACCCAAAAAAGATTTTTTTTTTGCAAGCCGTGATCCCGAGATGTAAAAAAAATTAAGGTATTCGTTTAATTAATTTCATGAGGTAATTAAAAGTATTCGTTTAAATGCTACGCATAATTACCGACAAATTTTGACCAGGCAATTAGTTTATATGGCCACTCAGTTTCTTGGAATCAAAGAACTAAGAATAGAAAAAAAGGAGAAGTGCTGAAAACTGAAAACGGGTAAGTTTTCATGAACATCTACGCAAGTCATTGATCAATTTTATGTATATGTAGATAAGCGGTTTTATTTACGCACGCTTAGTGCTAGGATTTCACCTGAAATTTTTATACTATTATTATTATAGTGGTCGTAAAAAAAAGGGATAAAGGGATACAGGACAGTACCTCGTACCTTAGAGTGGTTCGAAAAAAAGTTGTGCCAGTCACCCTCTAGGATTAAAGGTAATGGAAAAACAATGCCAAAAATATATTTTTTATTTTATTGCCACGCCTACAAATACCGCACTTTTAGTATTTTGTTCACTGTGTCGCCATTTTTAGTCCGATCATAACATTTTATATACCGGCGTTCATGGCTCCGTAAGGGCTACATTTCGGTCTTTAATAGTTTTTTACTACCACGTCATATTCTAGTCATAACGTTTAAAAACTCGGTTCGTACTCACACTAATGCTAAGTATTTTTGAACGAAAGTTATGACTGGAATGTGACTGGCACATATTTTTTTTGTATGGAAGGCGAATCACTCTTATGTACATATAGATTTAAGAATTGAATATTTAATAATAAAATATTTAAGGATTAAAATACATTATAATATCCAAGTCATTAAGTAATAAAAGAGCATAAGTTCGCAATACAAATATTAAAATAACATCAAGTTTGGCAAACAAAAATGCACGAAACACTTTTGAAAAAAAAAGCTATTTTGCAAAATCTTTGATTGAGAACGCGATTCGGATTTAAGAAGAAAATCGTTAAAATACAAATTACAAATAGATATGCAATCGTCACTAAATGTTTTTATTGCATTCAAGGTGAATGTATGTAAGTACATATGTATGCATGTATTTATGTATTTTCAGGTAATTGTAAAACAAACGGTGAAAGTAACCCACAAATTACTTCCGTGTCACAAAAATTAAAAGCTACAACAACCACTTAAAAGATTTCAAAATAAATAAAAAATAAGTGAACGCATCATAATAAATGAGGATTGTCATTTCAAAAAGTTTAAGTTTAACAAATTGGACACGATTTTAAATGAAATGCAAATACAAGCAGTTGGTGTGTTTTTTGTTTTGCATGCTTTGGCAAACAGATGTTTATTATTTCCACAGTAAACCAAATGAAGTAAATATAACATTGCAATTCAAGCATCCATATGTGCATTTTTATGTATGTAAGTATGTATGTATGTATGTATGTATGTATGTATGCATGTATGTATGCATGTTTAATCATTTGACGTATGCACACTGTGCACCAATTGATTATGAATATGAGTCAATTTTTCAATTTTGAACCAAAGCTATTGAATTACAATCTCGTTTAGTAACCATTCAGGTTATATTTAAATACCCAGAAAAAAGTCGGAACTAGTTTAAAAACTTTACCACTACAGGCGCTGAATTTAATATTCTAAGGTTGTTGTTTATATCAAAAGTTGTTCTAGACAACCTTTTAGACGCACACTATTCAGTTATTTGGATTAGTTTCGTCCTTTGACATGTGTTGATTTCGTATCGAATTACAGAGTAGAATCTAAGATAGTAGCGATAATAGTTTGTGCCACATTATGATAGAAGGTGTCAGAGTAAATGCTAACTCATTATATTGAACAAAGCGATTTCTTTTGTTTATATGTATTAACTTTTTACCCTCTTAAGCAAAAGCGATTAAACCAACTTCAAATTTAATGTGGCCTTTTTGTTCCACCTAAGAACCAAAGGAATCAATATATACATATATGTGTGTGCCCTTAATTATGAAAGTGGTCTAAGTCATGTGCATTTTTGCTTCAAAATATCAAATAAATCTTAAAAAATATTTAATAAATATTTAATAAATGTTAAATAAATTTATATTAATCGAGACTAGTACAACTCTAAATTAAAATTTTGCATAATATAAAAATATTTTTTGATTTAATCTACTAAATATCTCGATGAAAGAAATATGTGACTTAGACCACTTTCATAATTAAAGGCACATATATATACATACATATATATATATGTATATATATATATGTATATAAATTTAACAATCCTTTTTTGCATAAGAGGGTGTTTTTATAAGAGCTTTTATATTACAGATGAATTTTAAAAAAAGGAACACATATAATTAATAGAAGTCGATCAGAGAGTAGCGAATTCTACATTTGTACGATAAACTTAGAAACTATTCTGAAAATGTTGTAAAACCTGACGAATTTTAATTTAAAAAAAAAAAAACGTGTAACTTTTTTCCACAAACAACACCGTTCAAGTCTTAGTCGTCATGGACTACTGTTTTTTTTTTTTCTTTTCTATATACATATGTATATACATTAGGGCGGGTCGATTTAAAAATCGCACAAATTAAAAGGAAAATCGTATTCTAGGGATCAAAATAAGAAACTTTGCCGAAGGAACCATACCTCTTAAATGTATTTTGATGTCCTGACTTTTGATCCGAAGGGTCAAATTTTCTTGAAGGGTCAAATTTGGAAAAATCTCACTTTGACCCATATTTCAAAAAATCACAAATGTTTGTATGGGGAACCCCCCAGGGATGGTTCCGGGGGGTTAGCCACTGGCATAGGTGGGTTGGCCCTCCAAAATTAGTGGGGGTCGGTCATACATTTTGACTCGATTGAGGAACTCTAGCCCTTCAAGAAAATTTTACCTTTCGGATCAAAAGTTGGGACATCAAAATACATTTTAGAGGTACGGTTCCTTCGGCAAAGTTTCTTATTTTGATCCCTAGAATACGATATACGATTTTCCTTGTAATTTGAGCGATTTTTTTGCCTCCATACAAATCGACCCGCCCTAAACTAAATATCAAAATAAGCGAAAAGCACGAAGAAGATTGTTATTTAACTTTTTTTACTTTAACTGACAGCGAATATCGTTAAAATATGTTACTGAATAGCAAATTTGATAAATTTTCGTTATATTTATTATAGCGATACGATTATCGTAATAAAAATTACTGAATCCAGGTACTGATATGAGAGTGTACGTATTAAACCATTTCGAAGGAAGTAATATAGAAATTGATATACTGATGAGCTAAAAAAAATAGTTCATTATTTAAAAAGTTTGGGTTTGAAAAATAATCATAATCACGATGGTGATCCGAGATTTTTCCCAAACCATGGAACACTCCTTTATCACAAGTTCTGCACTATCCTCCCACTTTTAGCTTCGCAGTTCTTAAATTATAAAAAAAACGCTTTCACTAACGCTAGAAGCTTTCTTTCAGTTAGTTTTTTTTTCTCGAAAACCGAGAAGTTAATAATGGCTTTGCAGAAATATTTAAAAGCACAAACTAAAATAATTTCAGCACAGGTAATTCGAGGGTTACTGCGTTATTTATTTAATCACTACTAATGCTAAAACTCTGAAGTTCAGAAATATTTTGACATACGCTTAATGAAATATTGTTTTATACAAATTGAGCTTTCTTCTGAGCTCTAGCGGTCAAGCCTTACAGTTGTCTGATTCGTCCCAAATTTTGGCACACGCTCACTAAAGTATTGTTTTATGTAAATTGAAACTGAAATATCGCTTTATGTAAATTGAGTCTTATTTTGATAAATTTTATAAAATTGAAATTTTGACCTAAGTGTGGCACGCCAGAGAGCTACCCGATTTGGCTAAGATTTTCACTACGTGAGTTTAAGACCTAGTGCTATAGTAATCCGCACAGCTTTTTATAGAATTCGAGAACGGATTTTCATTGCCACCCTAATATACATACATACATAATTATTTATTTGGAGATATTGAATAATCCCAGCCAACCTTTTTAATCACAGAATAGTCTATTGTTAATCGTATGCAGAGCATTTGAAATCTCAGGCGAGCGTATATTTTAATCGTGGAAGATACTTCTCACGATAAAAAAAAAACTGTTAGTACGTGCAGGCGATTCACATACAAGAGCAGTAGAAACAATAATTTTAGATTTATTCACAGATTGCCTTAAAAATCTTTTATGCAGAACATTAAGAATCGTATGAGGCTCGTATGTAAAAATATCATTCGATAACGATTTGATGAATCGTACAGAACTCAGCAGGCTTTTTATTTTACGAGTTAAATATGAAACAAAATTTAATATATTTTTAATTTTTATAAAAAATATTTAAAAAAAAACATAAGAAATGAACAAAAATAAAAACAATCTATAACAGTAAGCACGAAAATAAAAAAGAAAAAATTATATTTTAACTAAAGGTATCGTCGATTAAACATTGCAAGATTTATAAGAGAGAGTTAAACATAAAGTGTACAATATCACTATCCAAATAATCATTAGGAGATTTCTTTAGGATTTGTATATTAAACACCACTGCCGAGTAAACAACTCTTGGCTAGGTGGGATGTCTAGCCAACCCATTAACAGCAATGTGCCCCTAAACTGCGATCGCACTTCAAACGGCGATGCAGTACATAACCAACTAAAAAATTTGCCAGTTTAAAATTGCCACGGCAAGCGTTTAAAGTTGGAAAAAATAATATACCTTATTTAAGTGATGGGGTGTATATTAACATAATTTACATAGTATCTAACACATACACATATTTACATACATACATATGTACATACATATGTATGTATATGCATATAATGTGTCCACGGTATGCAAAGCAAGTGCACGACTATAAAAAAGCTGGTAAGGTGCTATAAGAGCAACATGCAAATCATATTTTATTTTAACACATACAGTCCCACATACAGTCCCAACATACCACATACATACATACATACATATGAACACACAGTAGAGAACACAAGAATAGCGTATATGTACGTCTGAACTATTTTCAGATGCAAATATCTGTAGCAGACCCGGGCATACACATTATTATTCAGCAGAAGAGAGAGATTTTAAGGATTGTAAATGGCTCAAAGAAAATGATTTGCAGCGCATTGTGCTAGCCCAGCAAAAATAAATTTGGTACAAGTAAGCTCTAAGGCAAAAAGAAGAGCTTCGGAAGTGCGGAAAAGCACACAGTGCAGGGGGGATGCCTTACGAGGATGCAATAACATAAATACTACCAAGTTGGTAGACTGCTTATATTAAAATACTCAAAGCTGTTTGTAGTGCATCCTCTCTCGCCACGTGGATACAAATTTGTGTGCGAATGAAATTTTTGCTTCGTGATTTGATTTTATATTTTTCAATTGAATTGTGTACGAAAATAGATATTTTCTTCGGTAGGTCAGTGGGTAGTGTTCTAGCCTAACGTGCGGATATCCTGGGATCGACTCCTGATTCAAAATATAAGAAACACATGTTTTTAAATTATGTGCGTATAAAAAAGGCATGAGGTATGGGCTTCTTTCTGCACACCCTAGATGCATTCAGAAGCTCATACCTGTAGAGCTACCAAGTGGGACATCACGAGCAAAAATATGTGATACCGAAGCAGGTTTGTACGGGAGAGTTGTGTTCTCCCTCCCTTACCAACCTGCTTCCAGCTATACGAATATTTAGGCTGGGAGCTTTAAGACCATGAAGTATAATTTTACACAGGCTCTCATATGTAAAAAACCATGAAGGATTCCTTATTTAAAGAACATATTCATTTGGGCTCATTTCATTTACGGCCTGTCCCACGATGTCACCAGAAATCGCTCGATCGACAACTTGTATTGCAAACAACTATAACATTAGAAAATTTGTTGTTGTTTTCAATGTAAGAATTCGATCGAACGATTTGTGGTGACATTGTGGGACAGGCCGTTATTCTGCATAGTCCACATATCGTCGGTTTCTGGTTTGCTGCAGACATAATGTATTTTGAATATATACTGTGCCGCAAACCAGAAACTAACCGACAATACTTCAAACAAGACTTTGAAATCAAGTCAAGCTTCTCCTCTGGCCATGAGCAATTAGAGCAGACAAAGAATTTTTGGTCAAGTATTTTACGGCCGGTATTTTCGACCTTATGTTCCGCTTAGGAACTAGGGGAAAATATATTTATATATTCCGGATGAATAGAACGACTATGGATGGCAACCAAACTTCAGTTGGATTGCTAGTTGCGGAAAATTATGCTACCGACAACTAATAGCAACCAAGAAGTTTTTATTGCCAACTGGCAACGCAATTTTTGTAGATGCAGATTTTAAAATGACATCTTTCGTAGTTAAAATTAATGTTAGATAAAATATAAAAGATTTTCGTATCTTGTGTTCAGTGCATATTTTTTTGTTGGAGTGCTCTTAAAAGAAAAGAAAGATACTTAAAAGCACTTAAACATACGGAATTTTAACGTGATCTTAAAATGGATAACCAAGTACCAGGTGTGCTAAATTCATGTCCACCGCTATCCATGGGTGAGTTTCTAGTAAATCAAACCAATATTAAACAATTAAGAAACCTGTTGCCATTGCTTAAGCACGTTATAGTTGTTTGCTTCTTTTCTTATTGATTATAACAAAATACTACTTCAAACAAAAGCAACAATAAGAGGTAACCTGTTTTTTCTTTTATGGGTAAACAAAAACAAAGACCAATATAATAAAGAAAAATAAAAATAAATACATAAATAGCTACATACATAAATAAAAACACAAATGAAAACGACAGTGTTAATAATAATATTTTTGTTGTATGTATTTTTTTTTATATGTTTATAATGTCACAAAAAAAACGTAAATATCAAAATACTACACTTCAAACATAAAGACAGACCGACAGACAGACGTCTCAATGATATGGGTAGAAATTTTTAAATTGCATGGGTGCCAGCCATAATTTTGAAGTTACCAATCGTCACTGTTATTTTTGCTGCTAACGATAATTTGCAAGTCTTTTTTTAGGGTTCCGTACACCAAAGGTGAAAATTTTAAATCGCCAAACCGAAAAAATCGCCAAAAACCAAAAACAAAAATCGCCAAAATGAAAAAACCGCCAAAAACCGATAAAAGCGCAATATAATAAATAACAAAGTTAAAAAATAAAAAAAGTTATTTGAAAGTTAATAAATGTATATAAAATATTTTATTTATTATTGTTGTAGAAAAAAAAGTAACCAAAATGCAAAAAATACTCGTATTGACATTGGGAAAAAATTTACAAATATAAATAACCAAAAACGGCAGCTCTATTCACAACACAATTTACTCGGTTCATACCATTTTTAGGGTTCCGTACACCAAAGGTGAAAAGGAACCGTATTGTTTTCGCTACGCTGTCCGTGTGTCCGTCACAGGCTATTTTTTCGAGAACCGTAAGAGCTACGGACCTGAAATTTGGACAGAGTGTGTACACCTTTGGCCGCTACAACAATAAATACATGAGAGTTACAAATTAAAGGGTGTTCCAAAACGAACAACGAAAAATGTTAAAATGTATTTTTATGCAGACTACAACAATTAACACTAAAATTTAAAAAAATTTAAATTTAAGGGTGTTCCATCAGTTAATGCAATTTTGACTATGTAATTTTGACAACTTGCTGTATCTTGGAAACCGTAAGAAATTTTCCCAAAGTTATAAAATCTCCAAACCTAAAAAAATCGCCAAACGGAAAAAAATCGTCAAACCGAAAAAAAATCGCCAAAAACCAAAAAAAAAAAATCACCAAAACGAAAAAAGCACCAAATTAAAAAAAATCTTAAACGAAAATAAATCGCGAATAAACGGAAAAATCGCCAGATTTAAAAAAATCGGCAAAATTAAAAACAAATCTCCAAAATGAAAAAAATCGCCAAAATTAAAAAAATCGCCAAAATGAAAAAAAACGCCAAAAACTGAAAAAAATCGCCAAAACGAGAAAAAAGCAAAAAAAAAAATACAGAAAAAAAAAATTATTTCAGCTGAAAAAACGTCAAAAACGCAAAAAAACGCCATATTAAAAAAATTCTCAACGTTAACCAAGTGTAAGGACATTGTGTTACGTATTTTAAACTTAAATAAAGTCTTAGAGGGAAAAACGTGTTCAACTTCTGCGTTTAAACATGGAAGTGACAGAAGTTTGATGGAGATGCAATTTTGATAATGCCTAAAATGAGTTTATATCAACTGAATCGTTATTAGATTTTACTGCTGCCTTCAAAGTTTCTCCATTGAATTAGGTGATTGATTCATTCTCCATCTATTGTATATACTAGGCAATTTCGCTATTAAGCTATACTTGCACTTTGTCTTCTTTGTCGTGTGGCAAAACACTGTCTGCATTAAGGTGCAATCAGACGTGACATAACCGTAGCCATAGAAAACAGCCATTCGAACCAAATTAATGGGCAGCACTGTATTTGATCATGCGAGACTCGCCATAATTCCATACCCATTACCATAAAAACCAATTGAATTTTGGTTTGGTTATGGCTATGACGTTATGACCATGTCACGTCTAATTGCACCTTTAATTATGCTTAAAATGTGAGAGCTTGAGAGTAATACGGCTCGTATTTCTTCAACCAAGCTTTGTACAATCTTATTACGAGTACAATTTTTGAAATGCTCTATTTAACTTCAGACTTTATGTTTTTTAAATTATCGACTTTTTGAAAAAAAAATGGATAAGGAAATTTCTTTTCGCATTTTGAGTTTAGTGTCACCGCCAAAATATAAAAAGCACCAAAAATTAATTTAAAAAAGCACTGAAAATTTTTCGCGTCGAAAAAGCACTAAAAACGGTGAGAAAAGCACCGAGTTGACAACGCGAAAAGCACCGGGTACACATAGGCGAATACATTTCGCTCGTGTTTCTCTCGGTGGCCAGCTTTGGTTTATACGATTAAGTTGGCAACTTTGATTTAATTGACAACACTGTACGAATTGTCGCCATTCTTGTTGTTGTTTTAGTAATTTTTACTCCTTTTCTTATTGCAGGGAAATTAAAATTAATTTATAGATAGTTTGCACTATCACAATTGTTAATAATTTACTGCTGTAAATCGAAATCGTTTAAAAAAATTATTAAATCATCATGTGAAGTATTGGAATTTGCTTCCTCTATTCCGTCTGAGAAACATTAAATTGAAAAAAAAAAAATTAGAAAATCTATCACATGACTGCAAGTGTAGTTTTATAAATAAACTTTTATAAAACCTTTTACTTTTGTTTTATAATTTTGTTTCCACAATTATTGTTACGGCATTTAAGTCTGTAAAATATAAACTTAAAGAAATAAAGCGCTTATTGTTATTATTTTTTCTCAATAAAAAGAAAAAATTTAAAGTTGTATAATTATTTTATGGTGGCAAATTATTAGAGAGTGTGTGTGTGTGTGTATTTTTGATATCTAATGCATCGAAATATTTGATTTTATGACTAAAAGTGTTAAGTATTTTAGTTGCTATGTACATATTACTCGTATTACATATTTACAATAAGTTCGATTTTAATTTTTTCAAGCGATAGTGAAGAAAAATTATTATTTGCTTTTGTTTTATTTTGATTTTTTTGTCTTCTGGTGGTTAACCAGTATTTGCCGTCTAAGCGGTGTTGTTTCAGCAGCTTGCTTGCTTGCTCTTGGTGCTGGAAAAACTTTCACTTTCATTTCGAAATGACTGTATTCATTCAAAGTTTATTTTTACCTTCTCTTTGTATTCGCTTGAAATACACTTTTGTAAATTTGGTTAATTTTTCTGTAAGACTATACAAAAAAAATTATTAAATGACAGCTTGATTTATGTAAGTGCCATTGTTTCGTTGTCGAAAAGCGTAATTACTTAATTATATAGATGTATCTAAGTAAAAAAATAAATATTGTTTCAGACGATATCTAGTTAAAAGGCAAAAATCTCACTAAGACCCACAAAAAGGTGAATTCTTTTTAATAACCAACAAAAAGTTTTACAATTTTTTGCAATAGTTTATAAAAGATGAGTGAATAGTAATTATCTACAGCACTAGTTATACATAAATGTATAATAATGAATTGGTGAGAATGATAAAAATAAATAGCGATACATAACGTACTACATTTATTAGAATAAATAAAATATAGCAGCATAATATGCAAGGAAACTTTTTATTTGGTAAGTACCAGGGAACTCCGTTAATGAGGTTTTTTCATTGGCTTAATTTTTAAAGGGATATTTTTCTTTACCATAAACAAAATGACTCGCAATTTAAGTTATTGTGAGGAGTATGGATACTGTTAATAAATTAAAATATATTTAGCATAGACAACTTTAAGAAATATTACTGGAAAAATAAATTGGCACCACTGGTTTAAAAGCACGTATGTTTGTCTTTCAATTAACAGTGAATTGTTTCTAGACTCATGGTGAAATCATTTCCAAAGTAATATTTCTTAAGACTTAGCAACTCAAAATTTTCTTCTTCCATCAAGAAAAATGGCACTGACTAAGAGTTGTGGCCCTCTCGAAGGAACTAGTTCAATTAAACGAGCGTGAATTAGCCCAGTTTGGTCGTCTACGACTCAACCAAACTTCTACATAACCCAATTATCCTTGAGTACATGCAGACAAATTTCAACTTAAAAGTTTATTTCATCTTTTTCGGCAATTAATTTTGCTTCATATGTGTTTCATGTTAATCTAAAATGATTTATAGTAAACGTCAAAGAAAATGTTTCCTTTTGAAAAACTTTATTTCATGTTGATTTAAAATTTACATAATGTTAAATAAAAATTAAGAATCATGTTGAATGAAATTATTTCAAGTTAGAACAACGTAAATTCGATACTGAAATAACACCAAAAACCATGTTGAATCATAGCTATTTCATGTAATTTAATGTAGTCATTCTCCTTATTTAAGAATGGCGTCGTCGACGTCACATCAAGACGACAGTAAATATTATTATGTATCTAATGTTTGTCTACAACAATTGACTACTACTAACACATTCCATTAATTTACAAAGCCTTAGAGATTAGTATGAGATTGTTAATAAGAGCCAATTGCTGCCGATAAAGAGTAGACAAGTGAAAATATTTACTGTCGTCTTGATGAGACGTCGATGACGCCATTCACAATAAGGGAATTGTATTTTATTAATTATTTAACTCACATGTGGGCATTTCCATATCAGCGTACGTGACATTTGTACGCCTACAAAGTGGAATAGATTCTGAAAAAATAGAGGTAACTCAAAAATATTTTGTTGCTATGTTCCATTCAGGGCGTACTATATGCGAAAAAAAAAATTATTACATTTGGAACCCTGTTGTCCAAAATATCGAGGGAAATAAGGGCATAGCGTACGTGACATAAAACGGAACTGATATCAAGGTGCATGTAAAAGTATACGAAAATCTGAGAATTGTGAAGTTTTTTTTCTTGTTTTAAATTTCTTACACGAAGCCAACTATTTTTCCTTTATTATCAGTAATTTTGAAATAAAAAAGACTTTTGGCTGATTTTATAATGAATGAAGTTTAATAGCGTACGTGACATAGCGTACGTGACGGATTTTTCTCTTATAATATTCTTAAGTAAAAAAATTTTTTTTTAATCTGTGGAAATAAATAATAATGGCTTGAGTCGAAATTTCGTGTTTTGAGATATTATGATACCGAAAAAAATTCACATTTATTTATTATTCGTTGTTTTTTAGTTAAGATGTTATGAAAAAGTCCATTGGCAGAAAAATAAAAACTAAAGTGAACTTATTATATTGAAAGGCAAAATAGTTTTTATTGATAGTAAGTCGAGATAAGTGCTTTAGGTTAAATTGAAAAATACGGAAAACCTGAAATAAGATAATTTTTTAAAAGCTTACCCCCCGTTGTCACATGCCAGTAATTACTTGCAAGTAGTGTATATATATTACTAACGAAAATCAGGAGAAATGTAAAAAACCCAAAAAATTTTCGAGTGGCTACACAGCACAGTACAAGTTCATTTTTAAAATGTTGCTGACTCGCAAGTGGCAAAAGTGTGGCAGTGTTAGTAAAAAAATGTGAGTGTATTGAGTTTTTTTTTCACTTGCACTTGCATGTGACAACGGAGGGTTATGTGCTCGTATGAAAATCACTCAAAAAGATGAGTGCTTTCCATACAAATTTTATACTCAAGTCAACCGTCTGCGTTGTAGAAACAGGGAGTTAGTTAAATATAACTCCCTGTTTCTACAACCCAGACGGTCGACTTGAGTATAAAATTTACATGGAAAGCACTCATTTTCTGGAGTGACTTTCATACAAATTTTCTAGACGAGTCGTTATTATTGAGTTATTGAACTCAAGTGTATACAAGTTTTGATGCTCAAATATTTTAATATCGATGTAGCTACCTTACAAAAATTAAGTTGAGTTAAGATGTTATGGCTTATGTATTATTTTCCAAGAAGACTTAAGTTAAAATATAAATGGGTATAGTTTAAATGATAGATCTTGAAGAAGAGAATAAGAATATGTAATAAAATGTAAAAGCACTTATGTCAACTTAAGCCATTATTATATATTGCCACAGAAATTTATGCATACAAAAACTTAAAAACAAAACAAAAATATGTATTCAGTGAAAATAGCAATAAAACAATAAAGAGTCAACTTCATTTCTTACTACATATAGTTTACTTGGGCGCTGAGTTTTCGCCGCCATCTTATACAGGCATGTTCTGGAAATCACAAGTTTTCAAATCACTCGTGATTTTAAAGTCACAATTGTGATTTGATGGTGTTTTGAATATCACAAAAGTTTTAAATTTTCTGTGTGATTTTACTCTTTAAAAATAGAAGAAAACAGCTGACGTTTTGTTTTGTAAATGCAATATCACAAATGTAAATCACAAAGCAAATAACAACATTTTTGCAAAATTAAGAGTTTTAAATTTTTTCATAATTTCATAAATTCTTTCGTAGAAAATTGCTCATTTTACTATAAAAATCAATAAAGAAGATATTAAGTTATTCATTTAATTAATCTATTGAGAATTTCAAAATAAAGTGATTGAAAAAATAACCAGGTGATTTCAAATCGGCAGGCATTTAGGTGACCGATTTAAAAAAAAAAAAATTCAAAAAGTTATGTGTGCAGAACACCTTTCTTGTATTTTCAATTCACTTTCACAAAAAGTGATTTTCAGAACATGCCTGATAATTATCAAGTTAACGCTGATACATTTAATTGCAATTTTAATACTTACAATAGCGTACGTGACAAACTTTAAATGCTTATAAAATTTTTATTACACTAAATTGAGAAAAAATTTTGAACAATATTTATTTGCGACAATTATCCTGCTTTGAACTTTTATTTTGAAACAGTTGCGACCGGTCAAATTCAAATGATATAGACAAATACGGTTTTTGCACCGCGTACGTGACATTAGAATAGCATCCAAAGCAAACCAAAAAAATACCGCTTATCGAACTCTAAATTTTCTCTTTCCTCATGGATCTTGTTCATTGTTCTTGTAACATTAATTTTAAAGTATAATTGTAATGTTACAAATACCTGAATCGAGTCGCAAGTTAAGAAAAAATATATGATTGCAGTTTCTTAACATTAATCAAAGAGATGGTCAGTTTAAACTGCTATTTTTGCTCTTGAAAAATTTTTATAAGCTATTAATGCCTCTGCATAGTAAAATTTGAGTGATTTTTTCCTCTTTGACATATTTTAAAAAAATGTTCAAGGTTTTTTAATTTTTCAGTCGTGGTTGTCATTTTCATGGAAATGCCCATGTGTAGATTGGAACAGGCATCAGAAAAATATGTGTATGTTTATAATTGGCTTTCCTAGCCAAGATATGATTTCGGTATTCATCACGTGGTCGTCAACGCGTTTACCGCTGCATTCACAACAATCTTAAATATTCTTTAGATACACACTAAATATATACCATCATGATCTAAACTTTAATTCAACATGATTTAATATGATTTCAAATCAAAATTTTTGCACGATGATTTTACATTGGTATTTTTTTTTTTTTTTTTTTTTTTTAAAGAGAAGTAACACTCAGGCAATTAATGCCTACTACTATTACTAGGTGTTACCTTCTTTAGGAAAGGGATAGTGATAGAGAAGATAGGTGGTGAAGGGAGAGATAGAGGAAAGCTTCATTCTTTTACAATTCTGCTTTTTTGCACGTTTTTTTGATAATGCATTGTTGCAGCGCCATCTGGTGTCAAATGAGGCGTATTAAATTTTTGAAGCTGTGTTTTGTAGCCATTTTATTGATTATTTTACTTCGCCGATGATTTTGCTACACAACGAAGGAGGGCGCTCCGATGTTACATTAGGACTAGTATCTTCTGAAGTCGGTATAGTTAAGTGACCAGTGACTATGCCTTCATCACTTGAACTTTCCTACAACAACTGATACAAAGGGACACTAATGCACATCAGAAAAATGCGTGGTGTTGTTATTCAATGACTGTTGGATACAGGGATTGAACCCAGGACCTTCAATTTTGTAGTCAACGTGCTAACTACTTCAGCCAACGCTGTGTGTTTGGGAATCACAACAAATTTTTTACTTGAAAATGTGTTGCCAACCGTTATTTAAGTTGTGATTGGCAATGCCAATGTAAAAGTTGGCTTGACTCTCAAACAACCAAACGGATTGCAGTTGAGAACTTGTCGTTCTTAAAATAAAATTCAGTGCTAAACACTCATATATCTCTATTAGGGATCGATACTGCTAACTTTTGTAGCATATTTCCGGCTTCTGGATACTTTTTTTTTATAATAAATTGAAATTTCCACTCTCTTCGTGTTCTTTATAATAGTGTTTCACAGCCATAGATTAACCGCACAATACAATTTCAGCTTATGTTAATCTTACAGAAAATGTTTATTCTTTTAAATTAAATTAAAAAGAAAAACGCTTTTCAAATCTAATCTAAAATATGAAATCTACAATTCCTTAAGCATTTTTAAAAGCTTAAAAAAATAAAACAAACAAAATATAAAAAATAAAAAAAATAAAAGAGAGAAAGTACTTTAAATTAGATCAAATAAATTTATTACCACAAACAAACAGAAATTTAAAGAAAAAAAAATCAAATATGCCACCAAGTAAGAGGTCTCCTACGTAAATTGTATGAAATAAAAAAAGCAAATATTTATGAATGTATAAACGTTGGTTGCAACAATAACAAATAACAATATAAAGTTTAAAAAAATAAAAACTCAACCTTTAAACCTACGCCAAAATAAATTTTGTTAATACAAACAAAAAAAAAAACATAAATATCAAAACACTGAAATGACAGTTAAATGAAAGAAAGTCGACTAAAAACTCCATAAATTTAACTCAAGAGAAGGGAACCTTTGGACGGACGGGCGACATGTGGCACAATGCAACAATCAAATTGCTGCAAAATAAAAATTTTTATAAAAAAAAAACACCCGCGCTTTCTAAAATTTTGTAAAAAAAAAAACAAAATAATCGACAAAATAATAAAGATTGAATGCACATTAACAAAGACAGCAAAAATAGACGGATATTTAAAGATACACAGCAGTTGCTGCGGAAAAGAAATAAATGTTTGTTGTGTTTGTATTGTATTGGCCAACACTCCAGCAAACAGATGCGAATGATGACGATTGAACAAATATCTGATCTGTCGTTTTAAATGCATTTCGAAAATGCACTCTTTTTTTCTTTTTTTCTTGCAGATTTTTTTTTTTTTTTCATTAAGCTCGATTTAATATTAAAATTAATGAAACTGATTGTTTTTGTTTTAACTCGAATAATGCACGCGATCATATTATGTTTGATGGAAGTAAAACGAAAGGTTTAGGAAAATAATTTCTGCAAAGCTGTTTTTTTTCTTTTTTCAACATTTCCCAATTTCCATAAAATAAAAAGTTATAGACATATATGTACATAGTATATGTGTACACATGCCTGTATTCAAGTGTAAGAAAATACGGTAAATGAACTGCAAATCATTAACTTAAGCCAAGGTTAACTACCGGTTAAGCACATATGTAACTATTAGATAGCGAAGGCATTTCAAATGAAATTGGACAGAATTAAAAACAAACTTGCACACTAGAGCGTCTCGCCCAACAGGCAACAAAAAAAGTGCCCCGTACAGCAGCGAATATAAAGAATTGTTCCAAGGACATTTCAAAAAAAAAAAAAAAATTTGTTTTGCTGAACGTAGGGGTCGCCTTTTTAGTTTTTTCGTTATATCTTCGGTACATCTACCGGACGTTGGGCAAGAAGCGATACTGAAAAAGGTGAAATATTTGCTGAGCATTTAAAATCAGTATTTACCCCTAACACATGTATTGGTGTTATTGATTTGCCGAATGTAGTTGCGCTACCCCCTCGACCCATAAAATTTAGAACGCGTGATGTACAAAAACTAATTGCTGAACTTAACCCGAAGAAAGCTCCGGGTATTGATGGAATTAGTAACCAGATGCTAATAAAGTTGCGTCGCATTGCAATTAGAATCCTGTTATTTATTTTTAACGCCATTTTACGACTGGAGTATTATCCACACAGCTGGAAGCTTGCCAAGGTCAAAATGATTCCTGAGCCGGACAAAGACCTTACCAAGGCTGAGTCATACAGGCCAATAAGTCTGCTATCAACAATGTCAAAACTTTTCGAAAAACTGCTCATGACAAAAATTGTCCCCAATTCTAGTTAGTAGTGGGTGCATACCGGACCATCAATTTGGTTTTAGAAGTCAGCATAGCACCATTGAACAAACTCATAGATTGGTTCAATTTATACGAAGAACATTTGAAGAAAAGAAGTATTGTTCTGCGCTGTTTATCGACGTTTCTCAGGCATTTGATAAAGTGTGGCATGAAGGTCTTATTTTAAAATTGAAATCATATTTACCAATAAATTTTCTGAAGCTATTAGAAAGTTATATTACTACCCGGAAGTTTACGGTTGTGGAAGGAGACTTCATGAGTGTGCTCGAATCTATATCATCCGGTGTGCCACAGGGGAGCATACTGGGGCCAGTTTTGTATTTGATTTACACTTGTGATCTGCCTTTGAGCAGCAATATCCATACATCTACGTTTGCCGATGATTTTAGCCTGCCTTAGTATGCACGAAAACCCTCACGAGGCTTCCCGATATCTACAAGAACATATTAGACAACTGGAACTATGGTTAAATTTATGGAGAATCAAAGTAAACGAGCAAAAGTGTGTCCAGGTAACATTTACCCCGCGAAGAGATACTTGTTCCCCAATTCACATCAACAATCAAGTTATTCTTCAACTTTCACACGTAAAATACCTTGGTATACACCTTGATCGACGGCTTACATGGAAGCCCCATATTGACTCAAAGCTAACACAAATGGAACTGAAATTAACTCAGATACATTGGCTGATTGGTAGAAATTCAACACTCAGTCTAGATTGTAAACTTTTAATATACAAGTCGATTTTGAAACCAATATGGTGCTACGGAATACAGTTATGGGGCACTGCTTCAGCATCCAATATAGAGAGAATCCAACGAAGGCAAAATAAGATTTTAAGACTAATAACATCGGCTCCATGGTACATTAAAAATTCAAATATACATCGTGATTTAAATATACCACTAGTGACTGAAGAAATCGCAAAATACGCAGGCAAATACATAACAAAACTCGAGACCCATCCTAATCCCCTTGCTCGTAATATCTTGAATTTTACTGGACACATCCGCTTAAAAAAGAGGGACACAAGGGCTCTAATACTCAACACTCCAGAATAAACTGCTTGAATATACTTTTGCCTAATTAATTATATTTAGATTTAAGATTTGAATACTTATTGTTAGTTCATATTTGAAGATTCAATAAATAATGTATGTCCGATATGTACAGTCCGATCTTAAAATTTGATATAGCAAAAATTTTTTTTTGTCTCAGGGAATCCAATATTTTTGCTCTTAGGTCCATTGACCTCAAGTGTACCGTTCTAGTACTTACCCCCCAAATCTCATTTCCTACAACCCTAATGTGACCCTCTAATGTTAGAAAATTTATAGCTCGCGAAAAATCATAAAACTTTTGCTAAGAAAGTATTTCGATAATTACAGCACAACTATTTAAAAAATGGTTTCATAAATTCATTGTTGCAGACCGTAGGGTTCACCTTTTTAAATTTGTCATAGCTGCAGATATTAAAGTATAATATATCGATGAGTTTGTCTGTGGCAGATAAATTTTTTTAATTAAAAAGTTGTCATAAGACAACTTTTGCGTTGATTAAATATTTAATGCCCTTTTTTAAGTTTTCGAAGAAGAACAAGACAATTTAAAAATTGAACAGTAATTTTGTATGTACAGACGGTTGTCAGATCTTAAAATATTGTTAGTAAAATGTGCCAAAATATTTCTTAAAACCGTGTGTGAACTGGCAATTTTTGTCAGACATTGTTGCTAGAAAAAGTATTGTCAGTCCATTGCGAAACTAGCAGATGGCAACAAATTGTCAGACATCTTACAATCGTGTGAACACATTATAAAATTATTGCCAGATATTTGTCAGACATTTTAATATTGTCAGATGTTCAAACGCGCTTTTCCCTTTCTCAAAACGCGCTAGAACGCGCTAAGTTACAGCATTGGGTAGTATAAATAAAAAAAAGTATTTGCTTTTTACTTAAAAATTTGTTTAAAAAAAACAAAAAACACATACATATTGGGTGTTTTAAAACAAATTTTTAAGTAAAAAGCAAATACTTTTTTTTATTCATACTACCCATTATCAACTATTTATAGCCAAAACGCGCTATTTTCCTACGCGCTAAATTAAATTTTAATAAAGGTGGATGTATGTATGTATTAATAAATACAATAAATTTTTTTTATAAACTCTTTTTCAGATTTTGCAATATTGCTTCGCAGAAAGTATATCCTAAATAACTAAAATCATTTTATATAGAATCAGACTCGCCTTCTAAATAGTTTTAATTTTATTTTTTAGTTCGTATCGCTTTGTAAGCCAAGTTATGTAAATTTATATATATTCCCGCCGATCCTATAAGGAGCATAGGGCCTCATATTACATGTGATAATTACTAATGAACAAATAACATTAAAGTTAATTATAAATATTAGTAGAACGGAACAACTAGCTGTTTTCGAAGGCCACTACACCTGCATCATCAGCGTTATTTGTGTTTGGTACACTGTGTGTGGTGTCAGTTGATGTAGATTTCTGCTTTATATACTCAGCCTTTATTGCAAATGGAATATGTGAACTGTTTTGATTCTACGTATTAAAATTTGCTGAAAGCTTTTCTTGTAATGAAAGCTCAGTTTTACCATTTCTAAATTTACAACAGTCTTGCCATTGTCGTTTGTTGTTTAGTTTTTATTTTAATTTTATTTGTTAAACTTTGCAACAACTTATATAAATTGTCGAATAGTGTTGCGATTCAAATGCTTTTTGTACTTCAGCTAGAATAGATGCTTAATAAGTTATATACATTTTTTGGGTCACAAGTACGACTACATATTTTTGGTTGTGAAATTTCAAAATATTTTCCATTTACAGCATCAAAATACGTTTTTAATTCTAACCACAGTCAAGAGAATTTTATTTGCAACAGCTGAATCATTAACCAATTAAAAAAAAATATTTTCATATTTTTGGATAATAGAAAATTGTTAGCGCTAAATTGTCATCGCTGCTAACAATGGCGTCATTGTAAGAGAATTATTTCTATGGGCAACACTGCACACGCAGACAAAATCTTTGCAATTGTTTCTTTATGGTCCATAATAATTTATACTTTCACTTTTTATATTTAACACAATCACAAACGATTGATATTTAACAATTTCTAACAAATACTTTGACTCTGGCAGCGCATAACACAACAGATTTGGCAATTTTTTCATATGACAACCGTGTGAACTGACAATTTTTTTACTGCAATAAATTGTAAGATCTTCTGACAAATTTGATACAACTGCGTGAACTGACGATCTACCTTGTGCTGACATTTTTTGATTGCCAGTACATTGTCAGCACATTGTCAGATCTGACAAATTTGTGAAAAAATTAATTATATATCTACATACACATACATATGTATGTATGTACATATGTATGTACATATGTACATATATATGTATGTATAAATTAAAATTGGCTTTAATAGTATGAGCATGCATGAAATAATGAAATAATTTCAACAATCAAAAAGTTGTGGGCGGTGGTACTTAACTGGCTAATAAAAATAAATAAATATACATATGTACATAAACTAAAATTTTTAAATTTCAAATATTTAATGAGAGATTGTCTTTAAAAAAAAAGATTTCATTGTTAGCATTTAATGTTAAATAACATTTAAGTGTAAACTTCAAACCAATTTAGGTAACGTGGAAATATAAAAATAAACATTAAAAAAAAAGAAACAAAAACAATTTCATTTCATTATTATGGAGTATTTGAAATAAAAATGCAGTTGAACTGGTTTCTGAGCGTTCAGTGCAAGTGCAGCGACATTTGTTTATGGTTAACCCTTTGTGACGCCATGTTGCAGATATGCAACAAAATATTCATTCCTCATAAAAACCATCAAGTACAGGCAATTGTTAATTTTATTTTAATGCAATAACTTTTGGACAATATCTAGTTTCAATCTGTAAAATTCGGTTTTAATAAAAAATTGCATATCTTTCATAACAACAGATTTAAAATGCCCCTACGATTTGACTAAATCAATGTTACCGTAGTGCAATTTCCTAAAAACTTATTTTTTCAGCGTTTTTTTTTTTTTTTTTTTTATAAAAGAGAAGTAACACTCAGGCAATTAATGCCTACTACTATTACTAGGTGTTACCTTCTTTTAGGAAAGGGATAGTGAGAGAGAAGACAGGTGGTGAAGGAAGAGATAGAGGAAAGCTTCATTCTTTTACAACTCTGCTTTTTCGCACGTTTTTAATAATGCAGTGTTGCAGCGCCTCTCTGTTGTTAAATGAGGCGTATTAATTTTTTGAAGCTGTGTCTTGTAGCCATTTTATTGATTATTTTACTTCGCCGATGATTTTGCTACACAACGAAGGAGGGCGCTCTGATGTTACATTAGGATTATTATCAGCTGAAGTCGGTATAGTTCAGTGACCAGTGACTATGCCTTCATCACTTGAACTTTCCTACAACAACTGACACAAAGGGACACTAATGCACATCAGAAAAATGCGTGGTGTTGTTATTTAATGACTGTCGGATACAGGGATTGAACCCAGGACCTTCGGTTTTGTAGTCAACGTGCTAACTACTTCAGCCAACGCCACCCTTAATTCAACAAATTTTGTAAATGTGCAAGTCAATTATTGTTTTTATTGTTAGCATATTATCAGTAAAGTTATTTCTGAATTGGAAGTTTTATTGCCAAGATATCTGACTTTATTTCCCCTTAATTGTTTACCTTTTTTACTGTAATAAATAAAATTTCAATAAAATCCTAGAACAAAATTTGTTATTTGTGCTATGAGCTCCTATAATCTGTAGAAAAAAAATATTTTCTCAATGTTGCGTCACAAAGGGTTAAATATAAGCAAAATCTTAATCAAGCTAAATAAACTATTGAAACAACATAAAACAAAACGGAACGAATGATTAATGATATTTTTTTCTTTTTTTTATTTGGAAACTTTTATAGGTACATTAATTATTTTAACATATTATTTGTAACTCTTTGAATAGTTTTATTTTCAAACTTCAAATGTAAACTATCAAAAAAGGTATGGTATAGTAAAACAGAAAGATGCAATAACTAAAATTCAAGATGAATTAGTTAATCTCCACTATTGTATGCAGTTGAAATATCTTCCTGAAAACTAATAAATTGAGATCATTAAAAATACCCATTGAAGGCCTTTATATTCAAATTATTATAATACATACATGTCTAATTTTTATATGCTATTTATAACAAATTCTTTAAAATTAAAATTTTAGAGGCAGTAAAAATATAAATTTTTATTTTCCTCGAAATTAACAAAATTTTAAAGGTAATAATAATAAAAAAAAAATTTATTGACGAATTCTTTATATTTTATTTGCATTACATATTTTTTTTTTTAATATACTGATATAAATTATCCAAAACGTTAAAAACAATAAAGTTAATCACAAGGGTGTTCTATTCATTCAATATGTTTATATAAAGTAATAAACTTCTAACAAATTTATATGTCAGTTTTGTTGTTATTTTCAACGGATAATATGGTCGGGTTATATACCAGTAAATATGTAATTTTGTGTGTATTTTTATTATTGTTATAAGTTTAAAGATATTTAATTTTCTTAAGATTTGGAAATACATAAAACATCACTCGTTTAAGATATCAAAATGATTTTTTAACCTTAAAAATTTGTATTAAAAAAGTAATTTTATTGTCCAAATATCACACTAAAAACATTTTATAAAATAGTTATTCCTGTTCCAGTTATTGACTAAGCATGCTGAGGTTAAAAGTTTTTTCTTTGGTAAGATAATTGCAATAAAAAATTAGTTAAGAATTCATAAACAAATTAAAGAAAAATATATTAAACATTTTTTTTGTAGAAATTACTTCCATCCATTTCGACTTTGCCATACATATGTAAGTCAAATGTATGTATGTATGTATTTATATATATAGAACATAAATCCTACTTTTTATGGCTTATAAACTAAAGGTCGAGTTGTCAGCAAAGTGATATTTTATAAACAAAAACTGCATTTTAAAAATTTGCTTTTGTTTTTCATTCATATATAAATTCTAAAAAGTATTAAGAGCCAAAAAAAAAATATTTTAAACATTTTGGTGACAAGGCCGTTAAAACACCTATTTTCTGTAGATATCGTTATACAGGCCGTTAATTTTTTCTGTTTGTGTCAAAACAATACAAATTTATCTTCTTTGTATCGATTACAAATAACATTAAAAAAATTAATTTCTTTGGCATTGTTATCATGGTTTTGGATCCAGAGCATTGATGGGTACAATTATGCTGAATACATTCACACGTACTCTTATTCTCTTCCATTTGTCTTAGTTTACACTATGCAAGTCTTATTACTAAGCTGATTACCCTCATACCTAAATAAGAGCGGCAAGCGTTGCGTTAGCAGCAGGGTACGCATTTTCAGTACATTTAAATGTGAAAATATTATTTGATTGTACTGAAAATACGTACCCTGCTGCTAACGCGACGCTTGCCGCTCTTATTTAGGTATGAGGGTTAGTTTTATAATATAATGAAAAAAGTCGCCAAAACGAAAAAAAACCTAAAAAACTGAAAAAAATCGCCAAAATGAAAAAAAACAAAAACAAAAGAAAAAAATCGCCTAAATAAAAAAACCCAAAAACAGAAAAAAATCGCCAAAATGAAAAAAAATCGTCAAAATGGGAAAAATTGCCAAAATGAAGAAAGCCCAAAAACAGAAAAAAATCGCCAAAATGAAAAAAAGTTTTTCCTTATTTCGTTTTTGCTTTGTTCACTTAACATATTTTATGTATTTTTTAAAGAACTAGATTGGTATCAATAATCAGAAAAATCCAAAATTATGACTCCAGGGTTGGAAAACTCACACTTTTTGTGTTATGTAAAATTAAATAGGTCTAAAAATGTGTTTCTTTTTCTTTATAAATTTAATATATTTTATGCTTCTGAAAGAAAAGTTCGGCGTATGAAATTTGAAAAATGAAAATTACAGCTCCAAAGATGGAAACTTTAAAAAATGATAAATTTTTTCACAAAACATATATGTATGTATGTGTCTGTATACTATATATATGTACGTACGTTGGTAAAGGGTATATAAGATTCGGCACAGCCGAATGTAGCACTCTTACTTTTTTTTTTATGTGGACAACATCTAAGCATCGAATGAGACCGATCCCATGGCCCAAAAGTGTTCCCTCCGAGTACTGATTCACTATTGACTTTGTCGCCAGTACTACTGACTAATTATACCCCACATAATGATTTTTGCTATAGACATTTAACATGTGCGTGTCATTGAAAAGCAACTACTGACGTTGGAACTGCTGATTAGATAGTTTTTTGGGAACCATATGAAGACATTGGAAACAGATGGTCACTACTACATTTTAGTAATTCTAGTACATATACACTTTTGATAATGAAATTGCATAGTTTGTTCGCATTTTGGTATTTTATTAAACAAATATATAAAAAATGGAACTTATGAATAAAAAACATACAATAACAGGAACTAATTAATTCATTCATTCGTTCAGCGTATTGCCAGCAAGTAGGGATTTTGTTTGTCATTTCTATTAAATACATACTTATATGTAAATGAAAAATTTTATGTTTCGCTGAATTAATAAAATCAAACACTTACGTATGGAGCTGAAAGTGTGACAAATCTTTAGCTGATGGCACAAAATCGTCCATAGGGTCAAACAAGAATTTCCATAATTGGCACCTTTCACTTCAAATCGTTTAATTTTTAATTTTTTTTTTGTATATTCATTTTGTGTAGTTTTTAGTTGAATACGTTTAAATTAAATGTTTAATTTTATATCTTAAACTAATTTTGATAAACACTTAAATTTTGGTTAACGTCACTTTTATTTTCAACAAACCAATAAAACATTAAGAAGAAGCATAGTTGTGTGTATTTGAAAAAATTTCTTCTACGCATTAAGGACAATATTAATAGACGCTCCGTTGACAATGTCACCAAAATAGTCGACAAAACTGGTGGCTTGGCGACACTTAACCCCACGTTTCCTTCAGGGTAGTTATAATGAAATATGAACAAATTTTTTAATTGTCTTTTCTTTTATTAGTTTCACGGAGCCAGTCAGTACCATATTAAGGTCTGTCTTGTTGTAATTTCCTTGATGAAAGGTGCGTAATGCTGGAGAAGTGCGTTTGGAGATATTACTCTAGCCAATATTTTACTGCTTAAAACATCAATACAACTTTTTCTTTTTGTTTAGTGAGTGAAAGAAAAGCTGCAAGTATAGTAGAAAATCTGGCTGAAGGCAATGGGTATACGCACGATAGCGCGTGTTTGCACCTTTTTTGTATTCTGCTGTACGCATAGTGAGTTTTTTGCTGTTGCTGT
This sequence comes from Tachina lurida, assembly GCA_944452675.1. NCBI lineage: Eukaryota > Metazoa > Arthropoda > Insecta > Diptera > Tachinidae > Tachina > Tachina lurida. The sequence continues at coordinate 182,751,479 of OX101752.1, read as the reverse complement.
AGTATGATATACTCGTATGTATGTACATATGTAAGTGCGTATTCAGAAAAACAACCATTGAATTTCTTCATATCTTTTGCATTAATCAATAATGGTCGATAGTAAATAATAGAAGAAATAATAATAAAAAATAAATACAAAAGCACAAAAACTCAAAACCCAGTTGGCAGGCCTTAAGTTGAATTAGCGACTGCATTTGGCGCAAGGTGTCTCTCTCTGGTCTTAGGCAAACTAGTTATCTAATGGTAGTAAGTAACTAATAATAGTGAAGCACCTGAAAACATGTTATTAGCGATACATATTAATTTTATTTCTTTTATTGTACTATTTTTTTATTTTTGTTTTAGCCACTTGTGTTTTAAAGGCCCCCCAACTATCACATGCAGGTGTGTAAACGTAAGTAATTTAGTTTCAGCTTTAAACGTGACTGGCGGTTTGTCAACGTTATTAAGCTAGCTGCTGCGGCTAGATGACTAGCTGACAGGGTAAAGCTGGTGGGAAAGCAAATTTAAATGGAATAAAATTGGAAATGTGCTATTATTACTATGTTCATATTTGTATTTACGAGTATGTTGTGCTACATACATACATTCATATTTCTACAACATATTTATTTTTTTTTTTTTGCTTTTTTGATATTTTAGTTTCACTTTCTTTTTCGTTACGCTATTCGAACTTGGAAACCACAAATATATTTAGTAGTTTATAAGTATTTTGTTGGTAAATGGAAAAAAAATTAAATAAATCAAATCAATGACTGCTAAAAATTATATGAGGTTTTGCAATTTTTTAGTAGGAAATTAGTTGCGTAAAGCTTTTTTCTTATTTGTCAATTGGAAAATTTAAGAAATAAATCAGGATAAAAAAAGTTGCCAACTTTTTATACCCTTTACCAACAAAAATGGTAAAAGGGTATATATAGGTTTGTCATTCCGTTTGTAATTTCTATAATATCAATAAGCGACCCATATAATATATATATTCTGGATCCTTATGCATAGGGAAGACGAATAAGCGATGTCCGTCTGTCCGTCTGTCCGTCTGTCCGTCTGTCCGTCTGTCCGTCTGTCCGTCTGTCCGTCTGTCTGTACGTGAAATCGGTTTTCCGAAGCTCCCAGAAGAGCTAGAGACTTCGTTCTTGAGAGAGACGATTGCAGAGCTGGAAAACTTAAACTTCATTTTGCCATATAAAAGTAACTCCCGAAAACAAATTTTTATTTTTTTTTAATAAATGTACATATTTTACACTTCAGTACGACTAACATTGGAATTTTAAATTAAAAAAATACAAAAAAATTAAAAAGACGTTTCCAGGGTTGGAAAACTTTAACTTTTTGTGTTATGTAAAATTAACTATGTCTAAAACTATATTAGTATTTTCTCGAGAACCGTAAGAGCTACAGACCTGAAATTTGGACACAGTATGTAGACCTTTGGCCGCTACAACAACAAATACATGATAATTGGAAATTAAAGGGTGTTCCAAAACGAGCAACGAAAAATTTTAAAATCCCATGTAGTATATATACAATTGTATGTATATACACTTGAAATTTGTAAGGTTAGTGTATTTTTATACAGACTACAAAAATTAACACTAAAATTTCAAAAAATTTAAATTAAAGGGTGTTCCATCAGTTAATGCAATTTTGACAACTTGCTGTATCTTGGAAACCGTAAGAGCAAAACTCTTGAAATTTTCAAAAACGGTAAAACTGAAAAAATAAAAAATTATAAAATCGCCAAACCGAAAAAAATCGCCAAAAACAAGAAAAAATCGCCAAAACGAAAAAAAGCACCAAATTAAAAAAAAAATTATAAAACTAAAATAAATCGCAAAAAAACGGAAAAATGCTAAAATGAAAAAAAAATCGCCAAAACGAAAAAAAACAGAAAAAAATCGGCAAAATGAAAAAAAAATCGCCAAAATGAAAAAAATCATTAAAACGAAAAAAAACCCTAAAAAACAGAAAAAAATCGTCAAAATGAAAAAAAAAATCGCCAAAACGAAAAAAATCACTAAAACGAAAAAAACCCTAAAAAACAGAAAAAAATCGTCAAAATGAAAAAAATCGCCAAAACGAAAAAAACCCTAAAAAACAGAAAAAAATCGCCAAAAAAAGAAAAAAACCTAAATAACAGAAAAAAAATCGCCAAAACGAAAAAAAGCACCAAATTAAAAAAAATTTCTAAGACTAAAATAAATCGCAAAAAAATTGAAAAATTGCTAAAATGAAATCAAAAATCGCCAAAATGAAAGAAAATCGCCAAAATGAAAAAAAAAATCGCCAAAATGAAAAAAATCACCAAAAAGGAAAAAAAAAACCTAAAAACAGAAAAAAATCGCCAAAATGATAAAAAAAATCGCCAAAATGAAAAAATCACCAAAACGAAAAAAACCCAAAAAACAGAAAAAAATCGCCAAAATGAAAAAAGCACTAAATTAAAAGAAAATTTCTAAGACTAAAATAAATCGCAAAAAAACGAAAAAATTGCTAAAATGAAAAAAAAATCGCCAAAATGAAAAATATCGCTAAAACGAAAAAAAACCTAAAAAACAGAAAAAAATCGCCAAAATGAAAAAAAATCGCCAAAAAAAGAAAAAAAATCGCCAAAACGAAAAAAAAAATAATAAACAGAAAAAAATCGCCAAAATGAAAAAAATCGCCAAAATGAAAAAAAAAAATCGCCAAAATTAAAAAAATCACCAAAACGAAAAAAAAAGAAAAAAATTGGCAAAATGAAAAAAAAATCGCCAAAATGAAAAAAATCACCAAAACGAAAAAAAAACAAAAAAATCGCCAAAAAAAAATCGCGAAAAAAAACCCAAAAAAAACAGAAAAAATCGTCAAAATGAGAAAAATCTCCAAAATGAAGAAAAGCCCAACAACAGAAAAAAATCGCCAAAATGAAAAAAACCTCCAAAAACAGACAAAATCGCCAAAACGAGAAAAAAGCGACAAAACTTAAAAAATCGTTTTAACTGAAAAAAACTTCAAAAAAAGCAAAAAACCTTCCTTTCGTGCGCGATTCAAAGTCGCACTTAACTGATTTTTTTAGTATTAAAGGAATTAAATGAAACTAAGTTTTTGCTTATTTCGTTCTTGCTTTTTTCACTTAACATATTTTATGTATTTTTTAAAGAACTAGATTGGTAACAATAATCAGAAAAATCCAAAATTATGACTCCAGGGTTGGAAAACTTACACTTTTTGTTTTTTTTTCTTTTTCTTTATAAATTGAATATATTTTATGCTTCTGAAAGAAAAGTTTGGTGTATGAAATTTGAAAAATGATAATTATAGCTCCAAAGATGGAAACTTTAAAAAAATGATAAATTTTTTCACAAAACAAATATGTATGTACGTGTCTGTATACTATATATATGTACGTACGTTGGTAAAGGGTATATAAGATTCGGCACAGCCGAATATAGCACTCTTACTTGTTTTTCTATGTCAATTTCTTTTCTAGCCTGGTATTAATAAATAGAAAGTTTTGTGCAATAAATTTCATGAAAAATTTCATAATGTAAACTCGCTAATATGTACATAAATTTTGTGCATAGATTTGTAAAAAGTTGTGAAGCATTTTTGTTCTGGTTTCTCAACGTATCGTGCAAATATAAATCAGTTTTGTTTCATAACTGCTTACATGAAATATTCATGAAATAATGTTGCAAAAGTTGTATATACTCTGTTCAACTCGCGAAAAATTTTTGAAAAGTATCTGGCAACATTTTCTTGCCATCTGTGAAATAATGCGACTAACATTTATTTCGTTGGAAATATTGAAAGCTGATGTTTTTGTTTACAAAAGTCGATCAATGTTGCATACTTCTAACCAATAAAAACGAAAATTTTTTCCGAAAAATTTTCTCGCATGCCAAATTTTTTAGGTGAAATAACCAATGTTGCTGAAAATTGTTTACAACTTCGAACAGAGTACAAAAGGTTTGTTTATAAAACTAATTTTTTATAGAAATTTTATTAATAAACCTTTTATAAAACAAAAATATTTTATATTTATGATTTGATTAGGCTAAAGTTCGTATCGCTTTGTAAGCCAAATTACATGTGATAATTATTAATGAGCAAATAACACCAATGTTAATTGTAAATATTCTGACAAACACTAAGTTGAACGGAACAACTAGCTGTTTTCGAATGTCACTACACCTTCACCACCAGCGTTCTTTTGTGTTTGGTCCACTGTGTGTGGTGGCAGTTGATGTAGATTTCTGCTTTATATACTCAGCCTTTATTGCAAAAGGAATATGTGAATTGTTTTGATTCATCGTATTACAATTTGCTGAAATCTTTTTTTATGTAATGAAAGCTCAATTTTACCATCTCTAAATTTGCAACAGTCTTGCCATTGTCGTTTGTTCGACAAACTTTGTTGGTTTGTTGCTATTAAGTATGTTTTTATTTAATTTTTGCCACAAGCCCATAGCTATTAATTTTAGTTAGTTTTATTATTCGTATGACACAAAATTTAGCCTAATCAAATCATAAATATAGAAAGAAATGAAAAAATATATATAAATATTTTTATTTTATTTTTGGGGGCCGAAATCTTTAAGCAGTACTGAAAAAATTAACACCAAACATATAACAAATATTTTTTTTATATATAATATTAGAGACGAAGATTTGATATGTTGACATTAACGATAAATAGCCAACGTTGCCGCCATTTTACTAAAGAATACCAAATTTTTATTGAATTCAGATTGACGTTAATAAAGTGAGTACGTATGAGTGATATTGATGAAGAATAATGTATTTCTCATACGCACTCATTTCCAAAGGACAATAAGACAGACGTTTTTAAAATCATACACGATATATTGAATTTTAAAAAATGACTGAACAAAAATTTGCCTGCCCATTATTAATTTTAAAATTACATGTGATTTGAAAAATCTGATTTTCAGAACATGCTGATACATATATTTATTACCACTTTTTTTGGCTTGGGAACCAGTGTGCAACAACTGTGAAAAATATATACATACATAATTTCACATAACTAAAAAAGAAATATATATGTATATCTATCTAATTGAATTTTTTTTAATATTATTTTGTGGCTTCTTCAAAGTTCCAATTTTTTATGGCGTAAAATATCAGCTAAAAGCAAAATTAAGTCAAGTTTAAAAATTGAAATTTCAAAATTACAATGCGAATATAGATTTAGATCTTTTTATTTCCCTTCAAAAAAAAAAATATAAATAAAAAAATAAAATAAAAAAAAAATAATAATTGATCTTTGCAAACGTTAGACATTTGTATAGACTTGGGTCGAACTCGTTCACTAGTTAATTTTTACCACAAACCAATGATCAAACCCATGTAATGTTCGACCCAAGTCTCCATTTGTAAGAGTTACTCAGAACTCTTTTCATACCCCGAGGCTGCATTGAAACGGGATTTCCAAAGAGGATTGTTTCTAAAAACTTTTGCTTAAATCATTTTGTAGTCCGATAACTAGTTTAAATATTAAAAATGCATTACCATTTTTGTTTTTGCTTACGAACCACTGTGTGTGTGCTTGTGAAGAGAAAATTAAAATGAAAATTTTAATCGTATTATATTTTTTAAGATTTTTTCTCGAACACAAAAAACTTATTTTTTGAACTTCTTTTCCCAGTGGATAAGATAAAAAAAAACATTTGTTATATTAAATTCGTGTTTAACTACTGTTCACTGAAGTGCACGAAACAAATCATTTGGGAAAAATTGAAATGCATTTCATTATCACTTAAGAAATTCATAAATGTTACAAATTCTTTAAAATGTATGTTTCAATGTAAAACATTGATGTATCTGCATACTTAAAAATTTACTATGTGTGTAGAAATATTTTCGTTATCCATACATCTCAAAGGGAAGAAGTTTTTTTTTTGTTTATTATACGCTTCGTTGATTTAACTAATTTGCATATTTAATTTATAAAATGTATATTTTTTTCAAAACATGGAAATAAAAACTTAATTTTTGTTGAACCATCATCCATCTCTATGTAGTTATAGTATCTCTATATATACATATATAGTATATTAGTTATGAGCAGGTGATAATAATGGCAAATAAAATTAGTTACCAAAATTATAGTAGAAATTACCCAACCGAGTGTTGAGTGTTACATGGATATACATCAGAGAACAGCGATGAGTAGTGAAAAAGTGAGTAGATTTGAATCATGACTTAGAATTTCTTGTACTTATGCGCACTCATACTTATTGCAATATATTCTATGAATCATATTCACTCGGAAGTTTGAAGTACGCATCGAACTCATACTTAGAAACATTTATGACGTTGCTGATTTCGACTCTCCTTAACACAATGCCTATGGACGATGCAAAATAAGTATGATTTACAATGCGAACTTCGCATACGAACATTAAAGTTCTCATTATGAGATTATGTGTTTCACTGTTGCTTTTTGGTTTTTTTGAACGAATTGCAAAACAACGCTTTTTACTACTGTTGTATACTACTTGCAAACTGCTTAATGACTAAACTTTTAAATAAACATACATGCATGAGTTGAGTGAACTGAATCAATGTGAGTAGTATAAGTATTTTCCTGAAATTAGAAATCAAACTGAGCCTGAGGCTGACTATGATGTCGACGTTGCATTCATATTTATTTCAACCTATACTTACAAATCAATGTCATGGTGAGTATGCGTAAATCAGAGTATTTTAGTTTAAATGATGCCTACTCACTTATATTTAAAATTTCATGAGTCAGTATGAATAGCGAATAAACGATTCAATGCCGATCACTGATATACATAAATACATACGTACATATGTATGCATGTATGTACATTCAATGCTTTTTTAGTATATAAAAACATATTCACTACAAACCGAATGAAGACATTTCCATTTAGTAATTAATCACTTAAAAGAAAATTTTAAAAGGTTTTTTAAAGGAAGAGCGCTATAGATCAAATATTATTATTATTTTTGGTCAGAATTGTGTGATATGAATGGACATGTGTTTGCAACAGGATGGCGCTATGTGCCACACAGCTCATACCAAATTAAAGCGATTTGAGAGTATGATAATCTCACGTGCAGATGACCCCGTAAGACTTTTTCTTGTGGGGTATTCCTAAGTCGAAGATATATGAGAATAAGCCACGAGGTACGGCTTTTCTCAAAGCTAAAATAATTCTGCCCAGCGTTACCGTTGTGCGACTTAAGTCGCATTTTGCCCCTTTTTCGAATGCCTTGCCACTATTTATGCCCCTTAGTTTTAAATACCCTTTTAGTATCATTTGCATTATTTTGTGCCCCTTTTTGCCCCTTTTTGCCCCTTTTTGTTCAAAGTCAATTTTAATTTTTATTTTCTACCGCATTCGACAACAAGATTTTATTTACTATGTGTATATATGAAAAAATAATTTTTTTTTGGGAAATTGACAGTATGGCGCAATATTATTTTCTGTTAAAGTATATGGTGTTAAAAAGCCTTGGTATGAATCTTTTCATTTGTTTACGAGTTTTAAATATGAAATTACATACTGTCATTCATAGATAATTCTAACTGTATTTTCCGCAGCCAAAATTGATTTTAAAGCCAAATTTGATAAAAGTACATAATTTTAAAAGGTGAAAAACTTTATGCTAAGGGAAATAAATAATATATATTGTATGAAACTACCATACTGAATTGCTATCATCAAATAATGCTTTTGATTTAAGTTCCCATGAAATTAGTTCATCATGTGAGCCTATTATCTTGGAAAAACCAGTAAAAAAGAAAAAAGCAATACGAAAGTATTCCAATGATTAGGAGAGACGGTATAAGTGGGTTCAGATGGATGCAGATACCAAAAAACCAATTTTTTGTTTTCTGCAATCAGTTGCTCATCTGCCGAATGAATCATTGAATGTCACACACGTGGCCAATTCCAAAAAACAAATGATGTAAAAATATCCGAGCTTTTACCACAAAAAAGTACCGATTTTCGGAGGAAAGTTGATATTGCTGAAAATATGAATGAATGAAGCTTGTTTTAAGGATGATAAGATGAACCCGTTTAAGCAAATGGACAAATTGGCAAAAATATATTCAGATTCGCCAGTTGCAAAGTCTGTGAGTTACTCCTTATTTCTTTATCTATATAAAGTAAAATTTAAAAAAAACATATAAAGCATAAACATAAATAAATAAGTACTCGTATTACGAAAAAATGATCAAATAGACTAAAAGTAGACACTTGTCAGTCCATGCTGTCTACTTTAAATTTATTTTAAAACGATTTGGAAGAATGGATTCCAAGTAAAACAACTTATTAATAAATATGAATGTACAATTTCAAAACAAATGGTATTTAAGGTATTTAATAATTATGAATAATGCCTAAAAAGAATATTATCCTCTTAAGAATCAAATTTTCAAATTTTTGTCAAAACTTTATGACGTTAAATACATTTTTTGAATTATGCTGGTGTTTAAGTAAATAAGTGATATGACCCATGTCCCAAAAATGATAAAAAATGTATTTATGTATTCTTAAATTTTTTGTATATCTTAAGAACTGGGGCGAATTACTGCATTCGATATCGAACAAAATTTTTTATTTTCTGTTGGAATTTCGATTGATATCAAATGCAGCAATTCGACTACTGTCTTATTATTAACATAGATTTTATAATTTTTTTATATAATAGTTATTTATACTACGTTTATACTGGTCTTATTTGCAAATGGAAGCATATAAAAATTTCTTTTTCTGTATACATATGTACATCTCATCCCCAGCAATAAGTAATTGTTCTCGTGAATTAGTAAGTTACAATTTTTACTGGCAAATAACACGTGCGTATAAACGTAGTATATGAGTTCTCATAAAATTAATGTTTTTGTACTTCTTATTCTTGTTGTTTGTTGTTTACTTTAAATAAAAATAAGTTAATAAATATGCTTGTTTCTTTAATTTTTCTTGATTTTTAAGTTGCCCCATTTTTTCTTTGAAATCCCCTTTTTGTGCCACTTTTTTTTTAAAAATCCCCCTTTTTTTGTGCCCCTTTTTGAAATTTTTCAACGGTAACGCTGATTCTGCCATCAGTAAAATTCAGCCTGATTTATACGTCAAAGCCATGGACAATTTGACATTTTGTATGTCCACCGAAGCCACGGCGGACGTTTGCACGATATTATATATTTCATACATAAAAAAATATTTATTTTTTTAATTTAAAGATAGAAAGCGCTTAATGAAAGATCTTATCCGCAATTGCCAAAAAAAGTTTGTACTAAAATTTTATTTTTAATTTAAAAAAATCCTAATGATTTGGGAATTAAGACAGTGTTGCCAGACTTTCACCCAAATGTGTAATATATTGTCACCTTAAATGCAAACCGACGTAACTACACAAAAATCCGAAATCGAGTTTTTTATTGATTATGCTTCATTTTATCAAACTACATGTTCACGCAAATATTTAGAGCTCTGCGATCAAAAATGACGACTTTATTAAAGAAATTCAAACGAACGTAATTACCAATACATCTATTTTTTTATTGCAAAGAACGTAACTAATATAAAAAATTAAATATATATAAAAAGTAAATAAATGGTCAAAAACATATCAGTATCCATACTACAAGTAAATATCGAAGACAATGTTCAAGAATACTTTATTATTATTGATTTTGTAACGTTTTTTGTTTCTCCTGTAAAATATATAAAAGTGTAGTTATGTCCTTTTGCATTTAAGGTGACGATATGTATGTTTCTGCAATTGCGGTATGTATATTTTACTTTAATATGAAATGTATCTTATAAGAAATAATAAAAAATTTACAAATCGATATGAGCATTAATTTCCATTTCTACTACTGTATCCGGACACTCCCCAGTTGACCAAGATTTTCGTTAATGATATCGATTTCAATATATCTCGATTATTTAGCGTGTAAAACTATCGAGAATGACACTCAAAAGTTCACCCGTCGGTCAGTTTTCGTAGGTTTGCTACCAATATTAAAAGTGAGAGAATATCGAACTAATTTCGACAGAAGTTCAAAGTTCGAAGCTTTATCGAACATTCGATTTTTTTTTAGATTTGCGAACAAATATCGAAAAATTTTGTTTCGAAATTTCTTCGTTTTAGTGATCATTCGTTTATCTCGATCTCAGGTCAAGTGAGCCACGTCAGTATTCATTAGTATTAGTAAATAAAACAAATGTCGTACAAAAGTGAACATAAATTTTATTTTATTATTACTGGTTCATAGGTACATGTTCACAAATAGAAAACTATTTACGGTCCCACTTCAAATTCATTTATAAAAATCCAACATTCTAACCTTCTCAAATACTTTTTTTAAATGTTTTTTTTTTATATGAATTTATGTATGTCTAGCTTAAAGTTCTGCAGATTTTGTTTGTTTAATTAACCTTGATTTATTTAAAAAAAAAAAAAAGTAGTCTTGTATTTTAGTTTGAAGGCAATTAAGTTTTACTAATTCTAGGCCTAAACAACTGAAAGCATAAATTAAATCAAACAAGCAAGCAAACAAGTACATACATATGACATATGTATATACATATGTACGTATGTATGTACTTAAGTCTGAAAATATGTACTTGTACTCGTATATACATTAAAATATCTTATATACAGGGAATTTTTTTCAAGGATTAGTTTCTCAGTAAGTTATTTAACGCGGAACATTTCCTCATTTTTTTATCGTTATTGTGCTTCATGCTACCAATTTGCACAGCGAATTTTTACCGACGAATTCGTTGCCTTGGGCGAAATTCATTAAGTTGTCTTTGGATTATTTGCTTTGCCATTTTGTGAAATGGTTCGATTTTGGGCGCGGTGCACACATGCCAAAAATCATATCCAAAACTAATGACAAGATTAGACTCGGGTCGAACTCATTCAGTCGGTCTTTTTGACACATGTAATTTAAATGAGTTTGATCATTGGTTTGTGTCAAAAACGACCGACTGAATGAGTTCTAGCCAAGTCTAGACAAGATGCACATATCGCTCATTTACTCAAAAAAATAGTTTGCCAGCAAACGAGTTTAAAGTTTTAAATTTCAAGATATTTTTATGAAATTTTTACACAACATGAAGAACGATATGAGGATTAATCCTCCATCATTTCCTTGAGTAAATGAGCAATATATGCATTTCTTTTAAACTCTGTTTCTGGTTTAAAAATATGAATTCTCAGTAAACAATTCCAATTCAAAGTTACCTCTGAAGAAAACACCCTGTAAAATCGTATATATGTATGTGCAATATTTAGGTTGGTATTTTTGTACAGTAAACTCTCGATAATTTGAAATTCAGGGGGCCAGAGCAAAAGTTCAATTAATCGAAAGTTGAAAAAACAATACTATGATTAAAATTTCTAATTGTGTTTGCAGCATTTTTCTTACACACGACTACTTGAGTAATATTTTTTTCAGTGGAGAACTTTTACACTTTCAAATTGAGTTTCAGAAATTTATTTCTTTTACAGTTAAATTGGGAACTTTGGTATTCACTTAAATTGTTGCTAATAATCATTTGCTGTCGTTTCGAATTGCAGAGTAGACACCTACTTCATATTATCGAGTTGCAAATTATCAAGGATCGACTGTAATTGTGTGTTGCTGTTGATTTGTTACTCTATTAACTCGGTGAAATCATAACTTAAACATTTTTGTCAACGTTACTTAAAAAAAAATTGTTAAGTGGTTGTTACTTTTTGTTGTTGTTGTTGTTGTTGTGTTATTGTCGGTTGTTATTTTTGTCACTTACTATTCAAACATTTTATATTAGAAGGGGCGCTACGTTTGTTAAAGCAATATTTTTATTTATTAAATATTTACATACTCGTATGATACATATTTCGTATGTACATACATACATTTTCGTATTTGCAAAAAAATAAATATTTAAAAAATTTTTATGCGTATTTTTTATAACGAATTTACTTTCTATTTTTTGCTGTTTTCTTTTTGAAATTTCATAATTTTCTACATTTGACATGGTTTCAAATAAAGTAAAGCAAACCAAAACAAAAATGTTTTAATTTCGAAATTTTGCAAGATATTACAACAAAAAAATCTAGTAGAAAAATATACATGTTTGTAATTTTTTTTTAAATATTCGTTGGCACACTTTAGTTAAATATTCATTTTATAAGCATAAAATTTAAATAAATAAAAAAAAAATTAGTACATACGAGGGCGGTTCGGAAACTTCTTAGCCTATCAATGAAAGAGAATAGTTAGTTTTTCAAAAATTTTTTTATTTTTCAATATAATCTCCTGAAACTTCAATACACTTAGTCCAACGCTTTTCTAGCAATTCTATCCCTTGATTAAAATAGTTTTCCTCAAGGTCTTCAAAATAGTGGTTTACAACTGTAATTGCATCTTCATTTGAGGTAAAACGCTTGCCAGCAAGGAATTTTTCTAGATTTGGGAACAGGTAAAAGTCACTGGGAGCCAAATCAGGAGAATAAGGTGGGTGGTCAAGCAACTCGTACTTTAATTCGTTGATTTTAGCCATTGTTAAAACACTCTTGTGCGCTGGTGCGTTGTCTTGATGAAAAATTATTTTTTTGTGTTGTAAGCCAGGACGTTTTTCTTGAATTTGTACATTTAATTGATCCAAAAGGTTGCAATAGTACTCTGAATTTATTGTTTTACCCTTTTGCAGATAGTCAATCAATAAAATACCTTTGAAGTCCCAAAAAACCGTTGCCATAACCTTACCAGCCGATTGAATTGTTTTGCCTTCTTTGGGGCACTTCCTCCAGCTTCAGTCCATTGTTTGGATTGTTCTTTTGTCTCTGGAGTATAGTGGTGGATCCATGTCTCATCAACAGTTATGAAACGACGCTTAAAATCCATTTTATTTCGCTTAAAACGATCCAAACAAGCTTGAGAAATGTTCGTTCTTATGCGTTTTTGGTCGACTGTTAACAAATGCGGCACCCATCTTGCAGAAAGCTTTTTCATCTGTAGTTCTTCATGCAAAATTAAATGGAATCGATCATTTGATATGCCCATGATATTAGCTATTTCACGCACTTTTATTCGTCGATCATTTAATACCATATCATGCACTTTGGCTACAATTTCTGTTGTTGTTGCTGTTTTTGGACGTCCACTACGTGGCTCATCTTCAATGCTTGTACGACCACGTTTAAATTCAGCAACCCAATTTTTTACTGTTGCATATGAAGGAGCACTTTCACCTAACACATTCACCATATCATTATGAATTTCTTGTCCCGATAAACCTTTTTTATGTAAATATTTAATGACACCACGCATTTCTAATTTTTCCATTGTTAAAAAATCGCGGATGCGTCTTTTGTGAACACCTGTTTCTATATGAAGGAATTACCAGATCGAAACAAAATTTAACATGTGTTCATAGCAGAGATGGAAGTTTACAAAACACTTAACTTTTTTCTGTTTATATCGCGCTTTTTGTGCTAGGCTAAGAACTTTCCGAACCGCCCTCGTATGTACATTGTACATATGTATGTATAACATAAAATTAAAATAGAGGTTTGCAATTAAAAAATGTTGCATAATGTTTTAATTCTAAAGGCGTGGCATATGCGATAATTTGCTTTACAAGTGTAATACATACACTTATGGCCTGTCCCACGGTGCAGACAGAAATCGTTCGATAGATAAGTATATAAGTATTGTATTGTTGTTTTCAATACAAGTTATTGATCGAACGTTTTCTGTCGACATCGTGGGACAGTCCGTTTCAATTAAAAATCACCTCTATGTTATTAATTTTTCCAATTTGTGTAAATAGTTTAGAGTTTAGAATTTAGTAAATATTTGTATGAAATTATTACATAATACAAAGAACAATGTGAGGATTCATTCTGTAATATATAGATATGTATGTAAGATTAAAGCTTAAAGGCTCAGTTACCCGACTGTAAAAGCAACTGATCGTATTTTTATATGAAAAGTAGGTTACGTTACACTACATCTCTATAACCATTTTCATTACTTTTCACATAAAAATATCGATCAGCTGTTTGCTACATTGCATTTACGTTACATTACAGTCGAGTAACATTTCTGAGCCTTAAGTTAGACGTGCCATACCATATTGCCATAGACATAACCAAAACCAAAATTAAATTTGTTTACATGATTATGGCTTTGGGGTTATGTCGAGTCACCTTTAATCAAATACAGTGTTGCCCATTAGTTTGGTTCGAACAACTGTTTATTTTTTAGTTATGACTTTCTTGCAGCAAATGCTTGATATGTATTTACATTAGAGTGACCGTTAATTGTATGGAGACTGTTTTTGATTTCTTCTACTCTCATACCCCAAATCGGTAAGTTGTCTTTTAGGGGGTGCGTCCGATCCTCAAAGTTTGGCCTTCAAGCCCATTTTTCATTTGGGGGGTGAGAGTAGAAGAAATCAAAAAAAATAACGGCCACCCTAAATGTACATACACATTAACATTCTGTCTGATTTAATTTCGTTTAGAAACTTTAAAACATATTTCGAATATTTAGAAACAATTTTAACAAATGTAAAATAAGTGCCCTACATCTATACATACATACGTACAAAGTTACTACACTAGTGTGTACATTTTTATGTAAACAAGTATTTTTTTTTTTTTTTAATAACAAAGTTGATGAAGATTTCGAAATAGAAATAAAAATAACAGTTTCTTGTAAAAAAAAATTTAAACCAACCCAAAAGTACAAGTAAAACTTCAATAAAACCAAAAGCATTGACGGAGCTGCATACGGAAAACTTTATAAGTTACTGGCTCTACTTATTACAATACTCGCAAGATGCAGTATTTAAAAGAAGCAATTGACAATTGAATTCTTTCTTTTTTTTGCAAAGTTTAACTCGTACCACCTGCAAGTTTAATCATTATGTTTTACTACGTTTATACATGAACTATTTGCAAATAAATAAATGTATAAAAACTTGGTAGCACTTCTATAGAAATGTTACCATGTTGTAATTATACAGATGACTGCGTAAGGATTTGTTGTACATAAATACCGCAACCATAGCTGTGTAAAGAACCGAAGAATGTCAAAAGCACAAAAATAATCGTACTAAAACCAAAACAAAATCGAAGTTCTTGACATTATTCAGCTACAAAGCACATAGAGACAAAAAATTATCAGCTGAAGTAGCGCTGCCACCTAGTTAGACACACCTTGAATATTACTTATGTTTACAAAAAAATTGTGTAAATGTATAAAATAACAAATAATAATTTGTTTTTATTGTCATTATTTTCTTCTTTTTTGTGCAATATTTATCAATTTATTGCTTTTTATTAGCAAACATTTGTAAGTGTGGCAACCTCAATCATTTTATTTGCAAATAGTTCGTTAATCGTGAATAGTTTTCTGAATTAGTAAGTCGCAATAATTTATTGCAAAAAAACCGTGCGTATAAACGTAGTATTTGATATCGCTTTTACGATTAGTTGCGTGACGGTAGAGTAAAAAGGATTGTTTCACCAGAAAGATTGACGTGAACTGAGGCTGCTATATACAATTGAGCTGTCAAACGAGAGATTGAGGCAAGCCTGAACTTTATTTCCAATGGCTTAAATATATTATACAAACATGTAGGAGTCAAGTTCATCTGTTGACATTAGATCCCATCACATTAAAAAGCTCGTATTATCTGGTCTAATGTTATGCTAAAAAATATCATTAAGGGTATTTAAAAAGTGATTTATTGCATAAGATTTTCACGGGTAACGAAACGTTAATCTATGCTTTCAGGCGATAGTATTAAAATTTACTCCTAAACATCCCAAAAAAAAGGAAGGAAAAATTGCAAAAAAAAATCCAAAATGATTTTATTTTCAGCGTTTTACTAAAAGTACTCATGTCAAAAGTTGCACTAAAATCAAACTTTAGATTGAAAACTATTTTGCACAAATAATCAAAAATTATTAGAGTCTAAATAAATTCATCCTTATTCCAGTTGGGGCTTGTGTACCTGTTATCGAAAACAACTGAATCCTGTTGGCAGGTTTATGCTATTTTCTAGACCTTAGGAAACGGAAATAGATTGCCAGTAGCACAAAATTGTTCTCGAGAGCGAATAAACAAGCACCAATTAGAAAATCTGCTTCGAAAAAAATGGCTCAATCAAGGCACATTCACCAGTTAGTAGCGAAGACGCAGCTGAGCTATTTTTTTTTTCAAATTAAAGTTCGTGGAAAACTTCAAAAACTGTTTACGAAAAAGAAATTTAAAAAAAAATTTCTTTTTAATTTCAACATGAAAAATGTTTTATTAAAAATAGACTGCTCGTTATCGAATGCTGTCCTTCGAAATTTGGATATGTGTTATTCGAAATCGAATCTGAAAATTCCAAAAGTTAAAAAACTCGCAAGTTCGAGTGATAACTCGCTCGCAATCGAATGCGAGAATTAAACAACAGGTTGCCTAATAAATTTGCTCAAAATAAAATAAATCTCCAGTAGAAATAAATACGTGTATTTGTTGCTTTATTTTTTTCTGCTTTTTATAACACTTATTAGACAAACTCTACAACAACCTCGTAAAATTGTGGAACTACTTATAAAGGGTGTTTTTTTTAGAGGTATAGAACTTCGAATTGAAATAAAACACAAGAAAATCGTTTTAATGTCCATCAATTTGGCTTTATTGGAAGGATAATTTTATGCCATTAATGTTTAAATATGATTTCGGGCATGTGGCCGCCGCGGCTGGCTCGAATAAAGCCAATTCTACAGGTACAATTTTCAACCACTTTTTCGAGCATATGGGGCCGTATGTTGGCAATAACGCCACGAATGTTGGCTTCCAAGTCCCCTAACGTTTCTGGTTTGTTGGCGTAGACGAGCGACTTCACATATCCCCAAAGAAAGTAATCCAATGGTGTCAAATCACACAATCTTGGTGGCCAATTGACAGGTCCATTCCGCGAAATTATGCGCTCATCGAATGTTTCCTTCAATAAATCGATTGTGACGTGCGCTGTGTGGCATGTAGCGCCGTCTTGTTGGAACCACAACTCATCCACATTCAAAATCTTCAAAATCTTCCATAAAGTTGATGGACAAAGCTCCAATTGCTGTGCACGGTGGCGAATCGATTCATTCGGGTCCTCTTCAACACTTTGCTCTACAGCGGCAATTGTTTCTTCGGTGCGCACTGTTCGACGTCTCTGCGGATGCGTATTATCACATAGAGTAAACGTAGTGCGAAAACGATCCATGGTTAACCGAATTAATTGCTCTGATGGACGATTATGTCGACCATAAAATGGACGGAGCTTGCGGTAAACTTCGCGAACTGAACCATTATTTTCGAAATAAATTTGCACGATTTGCAAGCGTTGTTCTTTTGTCAACCTGTTCGTGATGAAATGGCAAACCAAACTAAATATTAATCACTTGACAGCTGACAAAATGGCCGCCAGTTAAAAAAGTGATGCCAACTTAAAGTTCTATACCTCAATAAAAAACACCCTTTACAAAGTGAAGAAGCGCTAGCAAATCAAGTTATGATATATAAAAAATTCACAAATACATTAAAAGCTAAACCTTTTTTTTATCGGCAGATGGAAGTCAGTCATTTCGTCTATTTTCACTTCTCAAAGGTCAATGGAAATATTTTCGTTGTTTTCCATTTAAAAGATTCTTTTTCTCCGCAGTCAGTCATTTCGTCTATTTTCACTTCTCAAAAGTCAATGGAAATATTTGCGTTGTTTTTCATTCAAAAGATTATTTTTCTCCGCAAGTTTTTGATTATTATTG
Organism: Tachina lurida; assembly: GCA_944452675.1. Lineage (NCBI taxonomy): Eukaryota > Metazoa > Arthropoda > Insecta > Diptera > Tachinidae > Tachina > Tachina lurida. Next base: position 182,733,675 of record OX101752.1, on the reverse strand, counting down.
CGGCTGCATGCAATTTAAGTTTAACATTTTTCAATCGGTATCTATTCTTATTCACTGGCATAAACAGTATCAGCTGTTTCCGGTCATTTTAACTTGGTAGCACTGAATTTAGCGCAGCAAAAGCAAGGATGCATTTCATTTTTGAAATGGTTTTAAAGTTGGTTTTAACAAAATCATTTTGTTTGGTAAAACCAGGTTCTAACAGTTGGTTTTAACGTTAAAAACAACTTTCATTAAAACCATGTCAGTGTGAAAAACTTATTATGTGAATAATTTTTTTATTGTATTTTGTTAAACAAATTCTATTTTTGACATTTTGGATCAACTAAGATGTCACGTTTGTTTTTTGTTTTTTAATTTTTGTATTTTTCTAATATTGATATTACCTGGAAAGGAATCTGCCTTGGGTTCAATCGTATTAGAAAATGTATTTTTAAGGAAAATATTTTAAGAAGCAACAAATCGATATTTTATAAAAAAAAAATAATTTTCTCACAAAATTCTCTTTCACTTTTATTTCTCTCGAGATCTGCATAGGGGGAAATTATTTCCCTATTGGGCTGAATATGCAAGCCCATATTTGGACTAGTTAATATGGAACAGTTGGAAGAAAACGTATATGTATATAACACATTAACCGTTGGTGCTAAGAATAAAATTCTAGGAAAAGTGGTTTTACTTTGTAAAATTCTACTTGATTTGAATGATGAGCTTTGGTAATTACAAAGCCAACGATTTAACCATTTTAAAACTCTCCACATAAAATAACTGAATAACAAAACAAAGATACGTATGCGGTTGATATACAACGAATAAAAAAAACAAAACAAAACATCTGACAACACTACTTTAAAGAAGGTTATGCAAAATGTCAGACAGTTAAGAATCTAACGGCTTGAAAAAAATAAGAAACCAAACAAATGACTTCTATTAAGGTATTGTTATGTCAAAAGTTTAATAAAAATCTTATGTTGGTAAAAATAAAAAAAGTAACAAATTCAAATATACAAATTAAATGTAATACACAACAATAGTGTGCTCATAAACTCACAAGGAAACTATGCACAAAAGTCACTCACTCTTCTTTAAATCAAAATTAAAGGAACCATAAAAATAGAAAGAAAGATTAAAGGTTAACCAAATACAAAAAAAAAATCAACAAACATACCTATAAATTTTTTTTATCTAAAAACACTTACAAAAGTGTATGTTATGGTTTTTAATAAAAATTATGTTAAGAATCCCAAAATATGTGCGTTACTGCTGTTGTTAAAAAAAATGTGATTTAGGTTTATTACTTCATTTTGAAGAAATTTATACCCGTTTGACCGCAACAAAAGAAAAATGATTTTAAAAATGATCTCTGATTGTATTCAGGTTGACATTAACATGCGAGTACCAAAAAAAAATGTTACTTAACTTTTTTTTTTTTGATTTATTACATACATTAATTCACAAAATATGTATGTGTACATGTATATATACATACCCTCTAGTCACCCTAGAACTATATGTTTCTATGTCAACACTATTTTCTCTAACGACAATTGCACTACGTTAGATACGTTAGAGACAACCATTCTAGTATATTTTTGGTGACATTGTCAACGAATGCGTCAATAGGTTGTTTTCTTTATTTATTATCCTGTAAAGTCAATAGCAGAGTTGCAAGCCGCTACTGCTTCCGATTGACTGTTTCTATTTTAAACAAATGTTTTTTAGTTTCGAATGAAAACTTTTAATTTCAATGAATATTTTTTAAGCTACAATCGAAAAAGGTATATATTTAAAAAATAATTAAAATAATTTAATTTTTAATAAAACAAGTAAGAGTTCTATATTCGGCTGTGACGAATCTTGTATACCCTTTACCAACGTATGTACATACATATATGTAGTATTATACGGATACATACATATGTACATATTTTTGTGATAAAATTTATAATTTTTTGTTATAATGTAATTTTTAGTAAGTGACCTCTCGTTTTTTTTTTTTTTTTTTTTTTTTTTGACTAAAGAATTTGTTTGAGTAAAAAAGATCTTCCTAAAACATGAAATATGTTTAACTGAAAAAAAATTATTTTTGGCTATTTTTTTAACCAAATTTTTTTTCAATTTCCAACCCTGGAATCATAATTTAAAGTTTTCTGGTTTTAATACGAGTACTAATTTACTTCTTTTTAAAATATAGAACATATTTAATTACCAAAGAAATAACTAGCTTTATTTAATTATCAAAAAAAGTGTACTTTTCCCAACCCTGGAATCATCCTTTTAGATTTTTTTGTTTCCTTATACCAATCTGGCTCTTTAAAAAATATATAAAATATGTTAAGTGAACAAAGAAAAAAAAAGAAATAAGGAAAATACTAGTTTTATTTAATAATAATATTTAATTTAATATCAAAAAAAGTTTAAATTTTCCAGCTGTGGTTTTTATTTTTCCAATTTTATATACCCAACTTTTCTTTACAAAACATAAAATATATTTATTAATATATGTATAAATTAAAATATAAAAAAAAATTACTAGACCTAGTTAATTTTATATATCACAAAAAATGTAAGTTTCCCAACCCTGGAATCATAATTCTAAATTCTCTGATTTCTTACACTAATCTTCTTCTTTTAAGAATGTAAGATATTTTAAATTTATAGTTAAAAATTAAAAAATAGTTTTAGTAGGTTAGTTTTATATAACAAGAAAGTTAAAAAAGTTCCCAACCCCGGAAACGTCTTTTTGATTTTTTTTTTATATTTTTAATACAAATTTTATTCGTACTGAAATATAAAATAAGTTTATTTAACAAAATAAAATTCAAAAAAATTGTGTTATCTAGTTGCAAAATCAAGTTGAACTTTTCCAGCTCTGAAACCGTCTGCTCGATTTCGCTGATTTTCAAAGCCAATCTATTTTGGAACATTTCTGATACACCAGTCCAAAACCGAAGTCCCTAGTTTTTCTGGGAGCTTCGGAAAGCCGATTTCACGTACACCAGACGGACATCGCTTATTCGTCTTAACTATTCATAAGGACCCAGAACAACTACATATATTATGGGTCGCATATGAATATTATGGAAATTACACACGGAATGACAAACCTATATATAATACCCTTTTGGTAAAGGTATAAAAATTATATCAAACAAATATAAACGGCCCTGTTCTTTAAACCGATCGATTTGAAACCGAACGATTTTAGAAAACTAACTTCGACAATAGAAATTTTTTAGATTTTTTTAATTTTTTTTATTATATACATAGATTCCCAAATATCATATCTGAAATAAAATTATCGTGTATGATTTTAAACACGTCTCCAAGACCATTATAAAACAATAAATTTACTCGGATTCGGTTTACAGAACAGGGCCGATAGTATGTGTGTTTAAGTTTGTTGCCCCAAACCCTTACAAAACTGTAGACGAGGGTCACTAAAATGTACTAGTGAAACTTTGGTGCAAATGTCTCCATATGGTCGCAAGAGAACTAATTCATCAATAATGCTAAAGTCTACTGGTAGATTTTCAACCCTATTTTATATGTCAATAGGCCAGGTGTACCCCGGTCAGTAGTATTATTGACAATGTCACTGGGAAATCACTACAATTCCACTCGCTTTCACATTTCCTGCAGGGTATGTATGGACATATCCATAAACACTCATATGTGCATATGTATGTATGAACACTTATTATTATTTCGAAAGAAATGTTTCATCATAGCAGCTATCTGACATCTTCATCGAAACCTTTCTTATTTCTTAATATCACAAAAAAAGCTGTTGATATTTAAGAGCCTGCTTTTTTAATGTCTTCGAGAAATTGCTTAAAATACCACGAAATATAATATAGTTTTATCTATGTAAACTGTTACGTGCATCTGTTTTCTTTAATACTGAAAAAGTTATTAATTAACAATTACTTAATATTCGTTCCAGTTGTTTATTACCTGTTTTTAAATGCATAAAGCCAAGAAGTAAAAGCTTTTGTTACAAAATTTAAGTACATTGGGAAGTAGTACTCGTAAGAATCTCTTTCTCATTGTCTCGCCAAGTCAATAGTTTCCCATTTCATTAGGATTCATATTTTTTTTGCTATTGTTGGCACAATCTCGATTTATGAAATTCATTTTTATTTTACTTTTCAGGAAATATTAATATTAAAAATTTGAAAATTCGATTTAATTTTCTAGTATGATTGCCTACAAAAGTTTGCAAAAAGAGCTGCTTGAAATAAGCAAATGTCTAAAATATTACAATTTAAAGCCAAATATTGATTTCATTGCTTTTGTTTTGCACAGTACTGTATACGTAAGACTTGTCGTGTTGTACATTTGTACATACATATTTTGAAAGAATAAATAAAACTAAATAAACCAGAAAAAATTAATCCCTGTTTGCCTGCTATCTTTATCTACGTTTCCTATAAGAATTATAAAATGTTTTTCTCACCTTATTTTATTATATTGCAGGCAATATAATTTTCCTTAATATTTTATTCTTAATGAGCAAAATTATGGTTCATTACCCATTATACAACAGAAATAATCATTAGCAAAGAATTTATGAACTTTATTTGCATTATTATTGCTATTAACCAATTAGTATGACTTGAGAAACATTTATTAAGTTTATAATATTGCACAATAGTGTTAAATTGCATTTAAATCTTTTTTTTATATAATGAGAATTATAATCTTCTGCATGGGATTATTTATTTCCTTTTAATAAAATTACATTATTGGTCGTTATTAAAACCATGAATAACGCCAGCAATGGCAAGTTTCGTTAAAAAATCATAACGATGCGATATGGCAACATTGCACCGCACACATAGAATTTGCCAAATGATGCTAGGAACACAACTGGGACGAACGACGAATTTTTCGGTGCGAACTTTCGTCATAAAAAATTAAACTCATGTGTGCATATGAAAATGAACACAACACCACCGTACAACGAAATTCGTCGTGCGTGACGAATTCTGAGATAGGTTTATTTCTAATTTGTACGCCGACGAACGATGAAAAAACAATTTTCTCTCTCTCACTCTCTGTCTTTGTACACAAAAACAGGGTGACCGATGACATTTTTCAAAAAGTGGCACCAAAAGGGGATTTATCACAAAAAAGGGGCAAAATTAAAAAAAAAACGAGAAAACTACATCAAACTTTTTATTTTTAATGTATTTTTATATAATTCACTCTAAAAAAAGGGAGTAAAAAAGTGGCAAGGCACTCAAAAAAGTGGCAAGGCAGTCGAAAAAGTGGCAATTTGCCACTTTAGTCGGTCAAACGGTCACGCTGCACAAAAACATGAACTTTATCAAATATAAGAGAGGAATTCGCTGCGTAACTTCGTCGTGTGAAGCACAACAACGAACTCATATCGACGAATTCGTCGACGTGGACGAAATTCGTCGTTCGTCCCAATTGTGTTCCTAGCATAAATCATACTTGTAGCAAGATTTGTAATTCGGTTTCTTGAAGTGGTAAAAAAATTATCTTTGAAAAAATAATTCTATTGAGCAGAGGATGTTTTCGTGCTGTGATTTCCTAAGATTTTCTAATAATGGGATGCTTAACTTTATACATGCATACATATGTATGTATGTATGTATGCAAAAGTACAGCAAAAGTATAAAAACTTGGCAGCACTTCTGTAGTAAACTTATTTATGTTGACAAAAAAAAAATGGTGTAAATGTTTTAAATAACATATAATTATATGTTTTAATTGTCATTATTTACTTCTATCAATGTTTTTTGCGCAAAATTCTCTATTTGCAATATATTTATTTGTGAATAAGTCGTGCGTATAAACGTAGTAATATTATACAGGGTGTTTTTTTAGAGGTATAGAACTTCAAATTGAAATAAAACACAAGAAAATCGTTTTAATGTCCATCAATTTGGCTTTATTGGAAGGATAATTTTATGCCATTAATGTTTAAATATGATTTCGGGCATGTGGCCGCCGCGGCTGGCTCGAATAAAGCCAATTCTACAGGTCCAATTTTCAACCACTTTTTCGAGCATATGGGGCCGTATGTTGGCAATAACGCCACGAATGTTGGCTTCCAAGTCCCCTAACGTTTCTGGTTTCCCCAAAGAAAATAATCCAATGGTGTCAAATCACACGATCTTGGTGGCCAATTGACATGTCCATTCCGCGAAATTATGCGCTCATCGAATGTTTCCTTCAATAAATCGATTGTGACGTGCGCTGTGTGGCATGTAGCGCCGTCTTGTTGGAACCACAACTCATCCACATTCAAAATCTTCAAAATCTTCCATAAAGTTGATGGACAAAGCTCCAATTGCTGTGCACGGTGGCGAATCGATTCATTCGGGTCCTCTTCAACACTTTGCTCTACAGCGGCAATTGTTTCTTCGGTGCGCACTGTTCGACGTCTCTGCGGATGCGTATTATCACATAGAGTAAACGTAGTGCGAAAACGATCCATGGTTAACCGAATTAATTGCTCTGATGGACGATTATGTCGACCATAAAATGGACGGAGCTTGCGGTAAACTTCGCGAACTGAACCATTATTTTCGAAATAAATTTGCACGATTTGCAAGAGTTGTTCTTTTGTCAACCTGTTCATGATGAAATGGCAAACCAAACTAAATATTAATCACTTGACAGCTGACAAAATGGCCGCCAGTTAAAAAAGTGATGCCAACTTAAAGTTCTATACCTCAATAAAAACACCCATTAGTAGCAAGTAGTAACAGTGATGCCAACTTTTTTGGGTCTAAAAATATTTTCTAAGCTATGCTATATTTAAAGAAATATCTGAGACGAAAAAGGTATTCGTTACACTGAAAAAAAACACCAAGTTTTTGTTAAAGTAATTTTAAGAAATACACAAATTTCTTAAAAGCATTACTTAATACTTTTTCTTAGTTTGGCACTAACGCTAAAAAATTTGGCGTTTTGAGTCTTCAAAAAGCACTAAAAATAGTGCCAAAAGCACCAAGTTGGCCTCGCTGGGTAGTAAACTCGTCTAGTACTCCGAAGGTAGCGAGTTCGCATTTTTAAGGAAGTAAGAACCAATGATTCTAAAGGTAATTCTTTCTGGCTGTATCTGTGCCTAAAAATATCACTTGGTATTTCGTTAGAATCAACAAATTAACATGTCCATCAAGACAAAAATAAACAATGGTTTAACACAGCTGAACTGAATCACGGTTTTATAACCAACTAGCTTAACCCGGTGTGATTCGCTAACTCTCCCCTCCCCGCAAAAAAAAATTTATATATATGGCATTGGTGGTGCAATATGAAAATTGGATTTTACTACGCCCCTCCGCCCGCAGACCAAAAATATAAAATCAGACTTCACAGTGTCACCCGCCTGAGTATTCTGAAGATTCCCTGAAAATTTCATCAAAATCGGCCCAGCCGTTTTGGAGTCCATACTTTACATACATACACACATCCTGTTTTATATATATAGATGTAGATAACAAGCCAACCCATTAGCAATTTTATATACACTTATGTACATATATATAAATACACTCAAAAAAAATTAACTAAAACTTTGGAACATTTTCTAATGGCCTGTTTCACAATAACGAAACGTATCTTTCGACTAAAAATTTATATTGAAAACAAACAATGAAAAATGAAAATTTGTTTTTGCTTTCAATATAAATTTTCAGTCGAAAGTTTCGTTTCGTTATTGTGAAACAGACCATAAATTTTATTAAAAAAAGTAGTTAATGAACTATTTTATAGGTAGTAATTATATTTTTATATTTAAGTAAAATTTTTCTAAAATTAAGTAAAATTTTCCAATAAAATTCGGAGCTTTGCATCATCACCATCATCTTTGATGCCAAATTTAGTAAATTTTCCAAAGTTTTTTTTTTTGTCTTTAATTCTGGTACTTATTTTTATTTTTAATTAAATTCCATACCACATGATATGTTTTTTATTATATCTTCATATTATATTCTTAATTACCCAGCGGGAAAAGGTAACGAATAGTAAAGTAGAAGGTAATGCACACAGCATTTATAATTTTTCATTCCAGAATTTATTACTGTTAACACAGAAGATATTCTAGGAAAGTAATGAATTATTTTAATACGTCCAAGGAATGAATTCTATAATTCATAACACTCGTCACAAGCAAAAATTATACATTCTTCTTCTGCAGATGTGGTAATGCACGTGGTAATCAATGTGTAATTATTGTGTTTGAACAAATTACCCTCTCGTTTCTAAGGGAATGCATTGTCTTGCTTTGGAAAATAATATATTATTTCTCCCATTATTTATGTAATTAATGCCTAGTTTTCCAGCTGGGATACATATTAATTCCTTGAGAGGAGTCAAGTATTGAAATAACAACCTTTTGGCTGATAGGCTAGCATTGAAATTATTGAGTTTTAAAATTTTATTTTATTTACAAAAATATATATTTTAAGTTCAAATATTCCTCGTAAATATGAAAAATTTACTTAAGAGTTTTTGCTTAATGCAAATAAAAGATATATTCTGTAATTTAAATAATAAATATGTACTTTAATACTGGTAAATATTATTTTAAGATTTAGAATACCTTTTTCCATCGTTTAAGTAAAATTTCATGAACTACGAGTAATCAGGAGTAGGGATGTAACGATACGCCGTTTTGCCGATCCGATACCGATACCGATACTCAAAAAAAAATATCGCCGAATCCGATTCCCCTACCGATACGCATATTGAAATTGAACTCAAGCTAAAATTGACAAAACTCAAGTAGAGTAATTCTTTTATTATACAAAATTACAGTTTAAGAGATTATTAATATTTAAAATTAAATATTTGAATTCATTCTGAAATTAACAAAAAACAAATTATTCTTTTGATCAAAATAATAATGCAAAAAAAGCAAGAATAGCAATTAAAAAAAATTTAATTGTTTTTTCAAAACAGCTCTAAACAATTTAAGAAGTATGATCGCATCGACAGTAAAATATCGCCGATAACGATATATCGGAAAATCAGAAGTATCACCGATATATCGGAACCGGTATCGGTATCGGTAACATCCCTAATCAGGAGTAAGTCATTTACTAAAATTTATTTTTTGATTTAAAACGAAATTGACTAGTCCTTAGTATACAATTTCCCTAAGCTTATAACCATTTTCCCATTTTTACTAAATATTTCCTTTAAGTCGGTAAACATTTTCTTAAATGTTTCTTTTTTTATGAACTATTTTTAAGGATATGAACTATTTATTTTTTTACTCATATTACGGACCATTATTACAAGCCAAAGTTAGTTAAAAGTAGGATTTTATCGGACGTATAAAAAGTTTTACATTAGTACAATTTTAGCTTAACCTAAAGTGAGCGCTAAGTTAAAGGCAAATGTGTCCTTCCTGGTGAGTTAAATTAAATTTATAATAATGAACAGCGCTTTATAAGTCCGACAAAATCCTACTTTTAACCAACTTTAAGTAGTAATAATGGCCCTAAGTCATTTTTAGGGCCATTATTACAACTTAAAGTTAGTTAAAAGTAGGATTTTATCGGACGTATAAAAAGTTTTCCATCAGTACAATTTTAGCTAAACCTACAGTGAGCGCTAAGTCAAAGGCAAATGTATCCTTCCTGGTAAGTTAAATTAAATTTATAATAATGCATAGCGTTTTATACGTCCGACAAAAATCTTCTTTTAACTAACTTTAAGTTGTAATAATGGCCCTTACTCGATTTTTGTAAAAGTTTACTTGAACTTAGAAAAATTTACTTAAACTTAGAAATAGTTTTTACTTAAATTTAGAAAAAAAAAATTTTAATAATAATAGTATGTATGTACATGTTTTTTTTTAGTGTATGTTAATATCTTCAATAGAAGCACAGCCGCGAATAACGTTGTAAAAGACAATTTTTAAAAAACCATTTTTTTTCAAAGGTTACCATTAAGATAACTCTCTTGCGTTGTTCAAATATAAAACCATTCAAAATTATCTTATCGCCGTCAAAATACAATTACAAATCGGTCAGTCAGCGCAAAACTTTGTAAGTAACTAATAAAATCATGCAAACGAAATTGTCGAAAATAATTGATAAATGTAGCAGAGATACAAAAAGAAAAGCTAATGCTAGTTATCATTATTTTCGATAACCTAAAAAAATTTAAACGAAAAAAGCAATCTTGCTTCAAAATACGTTTATTGGCTCTCCTGAAAAATTATTATTTTGTCACTTAAAACGTTATTCGCGGGTAACCTTCATTTGTCTCCCAAATTCTAATATTTAGGTATTAGTTTTACCTGATAGCTACCCTCGTACATGGCCATATTCAAGCTGATATTGATTAATATATAGAGTTTCAAAATCAAAATACTATAAGACATGATGAGTAAATTTGCATTGCAATAGTACTCGTACAACATTGTGAAGCTATTATCGTATGCAGTATGCGTGTTTGTATAAAATGTGAAAATGTGTGACGTTTATACCCCCATTAGTTTAAATTTAGGTTTAAGTTTAATAAACTAGAGTTAAAGAGTAATAATGTTTGTTGGCTTGGCTGATGGTTTTGTTTAATGACTTTTTATTTTATTTTTAAACATTTGTTCATTTCTTTTAAAAAGTATGTTAACGATTAAAGTGTTACGAAATGTATGTTGTTTTTTTAAATAATTTTTTTTAACTATAAAACATTATACACACATATGAACATATGTATTTTTGTAGTTTGTGTGTTTGGTTTTACTTCGACTTTATTTTTATTTTTTATTTACTAACAAGTACTTCTTTTACATTGTCACTTACGCCCCACTTTTGGTTGATCTATAGCGGGAAGTCATAAACTGATTTTTGTTTTAATTATAATGCTGCCAAGCATTTGTTTATTGCAAATTGCGGGAAGGAGAAATATTTTGGAGTTGAGAATGTCAACATGACTTATTTTGAAGTTTTCTTCTTCTTCATATTCATTAAAATAAAGTTTATTATATTCATCCTTATTAAGTAAGTGTGTGAATAGATTAAAGAAAAACTCTTGTACAAAAAAATTTGAAGTTGAAGTCGAAACTGGCAACACAGCTGACTGTAGTTTTTAGGATTCCGTACACCAAAGGTGAAAAGGAACTCTACTATTTTCGCTACGCTGTCCGTCTGTCTGTCGGTCGGTCACAGGCTGTTATCTCGAGAACCGTATGCGCTATGGACCTAAAATATTGACAGAATATAAAGAACCTTGGCCGCTACAACAACAAATATAACACAGTTAAAAATTAAAGGGTGTTCCAACACGAGCAACGATAAATGTTAAAATCCCATGTAATATACATACAATTATAGTATATACATATGTATGTAGAAATTTCATTAAAAAAAGCTTATTGTAAATCAGGTATTACTGTATCTTTGAAACCATAAGAGACAAACTCTTGAATCCCAAAATTAAAACGAAAAAACGCACAAACTAAAAAAATCTCTAAAACTAAAATAAATCGCCGAAAACCCTAAAAAATTGCTGAAATTAAAAAAAAAATAACCAAAATGAAAAAAACGCTAAAAAACAAAAAAAAAATGCTTAAACTAAAATAAATTGCTAAAACCGAAAAAAACGACAAAATCGCAAAACAAAGCCAAAATTAAGAAAAACGCCAAAACCCGAAAAAATCACAAAAACGAAAAAATAGAGAAATATAAGAAAAACCGCCAGAACTGGAAAATCGCCAAACATAAAAAAACAGTTTACCAGGTACTTAATATTTTTTAAAGATGTTATATATAATGGGTGTTTTTTATTGAGGTATAGAACTTTAAGTTGGCATCACTTTTTTAACTGGCGGCCATTTTGTCAGCTGTCAAGTGATTAATATTTAGTTTGGTTTGCCATTTCATCATGAACAGGTTGACAAAAGAACAACGCTTGCAAATCGTGCAAATTTATTTCGAAAATAATGGTTCAGTTCGCGAAGTTTACCGCAAGCTCCGTGGCGTTATTGCCAACATACGGCCCCATATGCTCGAAAAAGTGATTGAAAATTGGACCTGTAGAATTGGCTTTATTCGAGCCAGCCGCGGCGGCCACATGCCCGAAATCATGTTTAAACATTAATGGCATAAAATTATCCTTCCAATAAAGCCAAATTGATGGACATTAAAACGATTTTCTTGTGTTTTATTTCAATTCGAAGTTCTATACCTCTAAAAAAACACCCATTACATACTATATACATATGTACATATGTAGGATAAAGTCCGTATAGTATTATATATGTAGTATCCGGACGGAACCCTTCGTGTGCGAGTCACAGTCGCACTTTACTGAATTTATTAATTTTATATTTTTTTGGAAATATTAATTGTTCATAAGACAAATTAAGGTTACATGGGCAAAACCATACAGTTTTTGGGTAGTTGTGAACCACCTTTTCGGCAATAAATTCTGAGACTGGTGGAAAATTTTAGCAGTTCGAACAGCGAAGTCGTGCACGTCGCTTAAGAGCAGCTGATCGATCGCAATTTTAAATTATGTGTTTCCATATAAACTGCATTGATATATATTGAGATTTCGTTAGATATCGAGTGCAGTAATTTTTATCCTGGGACCTAATCGTCGCTTTCGATAACGAGCTGATTTTATCACGTTTTATCCGTTAGAGATTATGGCATTCGCTAGCGAACAATGTTATAATATTGTTCGATATCGAATGCCATAATCTCAAACTGAAAAAAAACTGATCGAATCAGCTCGTTATCGAAAGCGACAATTAGACACCTAGTTGTTCCATTTTTCGTCGATCTTTGAAATTGGGCATTCTAGAAACGACAACAATAAAGATAGTCTTATAGAGAAATGGAGTAGCAGGAATCTCTGAAGTATTTTTGCAACTTCCATTTGGTCTGATTTTCTTTCTTTTTTCACGAAAAATTTTATAATGCAAATTCAGTCTATTGTAATCTTTAACAATTAGTTCTTTCTTGAAGAAAGTTTAATAGAAAATTTATATTTTGGGGGATTTTTGAAATTTTCAAAATTTTTCTACGACTTCTTTCAAATAAATTTTTCGTGACATAAAAATATTTATTAGTAAAAGCTAACCAATACACAGGTATGTTCTGACACTCGCATGGTTTTCAAATCGCCAAAATTGTTTATACATCTTCTGTAACTTATGCCGGCCATACACTACACAAGTTCACTGCACAAGTCTGGCACTGTACAGTGCGTTTTGTGTAGTGTATGGGGTGTGGTTGTGCTATTTACGCAGTGAACTGAGTAAATATCAAAATGATTTTGATATTTGCTCAAGTTTGAAAACTGTACAGTGAACTTCTGTATGTTGCAAATGCTCAGTTGTTTCGTGATTTTTAAGAGAGTTCACAATAAGAAATGAGCGCAGAAGAAATATTCTGGACAGAGTTACTAGAAATACACAAATAATCACCAGCATTATGGCGAATTAAAATAAAAAATTCACAGTTTACTTGTATAGTGTGTGCCACAAGCTTAGTTTACGCAGTGCAAGACTTGAGCACTGAACTTGTGTAGTGTATGGCCGGCATTAGGCGTTTTACTTGCGACTTGCCATATTGATTTAGGTCAGCTGTTTATTGAAATCGTCAGTATATAAGTAAATAATGCAAAGACAAAATATATTGAATTTAATTTATCAATAATTTTAGTGTTTCTGTAAAGTTTGGTTTAGGCTACATTCGTTAGTTCACTTCTAAAACTCACTTAATAAAATCTGCCAATCCTGGCTGAGAGCCCTTGAGCTGCAATGAATTGTGCGCGTATGTAAAATGACGATACAAACAAACAATGTAGTTATTATTTTTTGTTCGGATTGTAAATTTTATTTGTCTGCTTTGTTTTTTTTTTCACTTGAATAATTATTATATATTTTAGTATGGTATTGGATAGAGTGTTTGGCCATTTACGGAAGTGGTAAAAAAAAAGAGTTCCAAATCATCAAGGTTTTTTATTAACTTTTTTTGTGCTCTATTGAATTCATCAATTCAATAGAGCCCAATGCTCTGCTATTATTTGCCATTATTTTACTACAATAACAATGATATAAATAATATACATAACTTTGAAATAAAAATAAAGCAAAAAATAAAAAAATATTGGTCATTTGAAATAATGAACTATTGTTTAAAACCAAGAGTGTCTCGTGTTAAAAAAAAATAAAGTGAAAGAGTTTTAAAGCATTCATTTGATATTGTTATGGCGGAAAGGGAAGTAATAAATAAGAATAGTTTCATATGAAACTCGAACAACAAATAATTTTTTTCGCTTCTTTAAACAAATGGTGCTGAATAAATTAATAAAATTTTAACTATTTTTTAAACGTTTGTAATAATTATACAATGATTCGATTACATAAAATTTAATTAAGCAGTAGTACATTATTATATTATTTTGACATCGGTCTTCAGTCATTAGTATTACAATAGAATATTTGAGAAAATTTTCTGATCAAATTGTCAGCTTTTATAATTATATTAACAATTCAAATAGCTATTGGCCCCTTAAACATACTGTTCTTTTTGTTCCGAACAATTAATTTCAAATTAAAAATGTGTATATATGTATGTTATCTCAATACTTCTCTTTAAGTAATGCTTATTCAAAAAATTGTTTTACTTTTTTTAAATCAATTTACATAGAAATCATTACGAAATTTGGCCCAAGGTTCACACATTTCACCTTTACTTTCATTTCAACACATCCGATTAAGGCCAAAAACCTGACACTACAAACACATCTTCATTTTCTCCACACTTTAATCTAATTTAAAAAAAAAATTTGATGTTTAGTTTATCAAAAATAACCATTAGTTTATTTTTTGTGGGAAAACAAAACTCAAGCTTAATAAACATTAAAACATTTTCAGATGAATACTAACCACAGAGACAATAAAGAGAGAGGCCCGCAAATGAAAATTAATTATATCACAATCTCGAAAGACAAGAACAGGTAAGGAAACTTCAAAACTCTCTAGGTTAACGGTAAGTTAGAGCTTAACTAAGAAGTAAAGTTATACATATGAACTAAGCAAATATCTCACGAAGCAAGTGAAACCACTATTTTTGGCAAATATTTATTCAAACACACATGAGAAGATACTTGTAAAGCGTGTATTTTTAGAGTGTCACAATATTGAGTTGGCATCACTGCTTCATTTGATTACCCATTTAACAGCTGATAGTTGCTTTTTATTTAGTTTGCTTTGCAATTTCATTATGAATCGATTTACAGCAGAGCAACGCTTGGAACGCATGCAAATTGTTGAAATTTTGAAAATTTGGAGAAAAAAAGCGTTGACAATTTTTATTTTCCGATGAAGCCTATTTCTGGTTGAATGGGTACGTAAATAAGCAGGATTGTCGCATTTGTAGTGAGGAGAATCCATAAGCTTTTGTCGAAACACCATTACATCCACACAAAATTACTGTTTGGTGCGCTTTATGGGGCAGGCGGAGTCATTGGCCCATATGTCTTCAAAAACGATGATGGTCAGAATGTTACTATCAATGGTCAACGGTATAGGAACATGATTCGAAATTTTTTCGTACCTCAATTACGTGGCATTAATCTTGCTGATAAGTGGTTCTAACAGGACGGAGCCACATGCCACACAGCGGGCGCTACAATTGATTTACTCAAAGAAACTTTTGATGTAAAAATTATTTCACGTAATGGCCCAATTAATTGACCACCAAGATCGTGTGATTTAACCACATTAGAGTATTTTCTTTGGGGTTATGTTAAGTCACTTGTCTACGTCGATAAACCACCAGCAATTTAACACTTGGAAATCAACATTGGGAGAGTTATCGGCGAAATACGGCCGCAAATGCTGCGCAAAGTTGTTGAAAATTGGTGTTCCTGATTGCGCCTTCTACGCACCAGCCGTGGCGGCCACATGGCTGAAATCATATTTAAACGTTAATCTTATAAGGTTTTCTTTCCAATAGAATCCGTTTCATTGATATTAAAAATGTATTTCCTTGTTTTATTATGATTTAGACCTGTGTCACTCTATAAAAAAATACCCTTTACACACTCTATAAAAACACAACTTTAAGTATGTATCAGAGAACTGTATGAGTTGATTCACTTTCGCTCTCCACTCACATGTTGACTAGATGAAGTCTTCAGTTAATAAAACATGGCGTATTAATTAATAGTTTTTCACGTATTAAAAAAATTTATAAAATAAAATGGGGCTAGGTATTTTATTTTATAATATTACATAAACCTATATTTGTCAGAAGGGGTTTTAATAAGTATTCAAAACATATGGCACAACATGCCCTAATTATGCGGATTTATGTTTGATGTCGCCCTAGGCACCGTGAGATATGCCGCCCTTTTTGCTCTATGAAGAAAAGCTTTTTCAAATTAAATGTGAAATTTATAAATATTTAAATTACACTGTGCATTACAGGTGCAAATCCTCACGGTCGTGACAGTATAGGTTCGACACAGTATTACCGAACGGAAGTAAACCTTTAACTCAGTTTGGCGATTTTGATGAAAAACTTTTTTTATGAATCTCCAAATATTTCCAAAATCATAGTGATAGAGCTTTACTTTATATGCCAATAATTCAGCTCAGAGTCCACTAAATAAATCTCATTAACATTTGACGTCGAAAAAAATATTTCTTCATGCACTTTTTTTTGCAAACGTAAAGTAAAAAAAAGTTTTTCATTTCTTTCAGAATAACTAAGGGACTCCTAATTTTTTGCTAACAATATTTGGCAATATAATCTGAACGTGTCTAGGCACCCTAATAAGTTTTTCACAATTTTTTTTTTTTGGAAATCATATAATTAATGCAATTATTGCACGCTTCTCTGTTGAATTTCAGTATAGTCTAGCAAAAAACAAAAATTGACCATCCGAATTTATTTAAAGGATCAGTCAGGCAAACCGACAATTATTCTACCATGTTGTGACTGCTGAAATTCTCCGTGTTGTGTATAATTTTTCGTTTCATGCTTTCGCTTTGACTGCGACTATTTACATTTTCAGAAGCAAAAGCAATTACACAAATCAAAAGTTTTTAAACGCTGCTTGTAAATACCTCCTAACTAGATTGCGCTCTGGTTTCGTAAATAAAAATGTAAAATACACTTACCCGAACTATCGTTAAATGTCAACAATGCACAATGGTCTACTCAATACTATCATATAACTCGTAAAAAATTGAAATATCATCCATAAATTAATGGGTAAGGTCAGAATTATATTTTAAAATTTTCATTGATAGACAAAAATTAAAATATAATCTCAACTTATTTAAAATTTTAATTCTTAGGGTTCTTAAAATTTTGCCGCCCTAAGCCCGGGCCTCACGGGCCTATACGTAAATCCAGCGCTGCTTACCCAGCTGTGTAGTGCAAATAAAAGTTGTATCCATCTGGTCCATCGATATTAAACTTTTTTCGTTCAGATCTAATTTGCCAAAAAGCTTGACATTGACCCAAAAAAAAAACTTGATTTTGAAAAAAAAACTTGACAAATAAAAACACTCATACTATTGTTTTTATTTAATTTTTTACTATTTTTTCATAAAAATTATTAGAATAAGAAAAGTATGATAAAAAGTAAAAATGACAGAAACAATGTAAAAGAAACAAAAAACAATATAACAATAAAAATTCAGTCTTTATATATTTTAAAGAAAACTCGTTACTCGTTAAAACAAATTTAAAAACTAAAATATAAACTCACTTTTTTCCAAAAACTTCAATGTACGTATTGCAACTCAGCTGTTCAATGTTGTCAATTTACTAGTGTTGAGTAATGGGGTAAATATCAATGCTGGCACTTTTATTATAATTGTACAGAAAGAGAACTATATTCTTTAAACTATAATTGCACAGAAAAAAATATGTATCATATTAGTCCTTAGTTCTATTGATAGTAATAATATTGGCTTTAGACTTGTTTTTTAGAAATATAAACTTACTCTTTTAAGTATTATTGCATAGCTAGCATAAATTTGAGAAAAAAAATTGACTTACAAAAAAGCTCGACAAATCACTTTTTCACTTGACACTTGACGTGCATTAAAAAACTTGACAATCAGGCCAAATCAGGCCCATCTGGCAAGTCTAAATTTGAGTGATATAACATATGCAAATTTTAGGACGCTAAATCTTTTGAAACATTTGCATGACATTAATGTTAATCGAAATGATAAACATTTGTAACAACAAATTAAAAATTTTATGCCAAGTTTTTATGACTTCCCAGCCAAATAAAGAAAATAGTAAAAGAAAAGTGAAAGAAATGTCTAGACATTAAAGGAGATTGGCACAAACAAATAATATAAAATAAAAGGCAACAATAATTGCCTCTTGATTTCGAAAAACACATGTATTTACTGTAAATGAGGGGGCATGCCATTCCGCCGGCATTACAAAACACACGATACAAACATGCATTCGCATTAAAGTGTTTAAAAGATTTTGGTTTAATTAAAGCATCACGTTTTATAGGTGTTAAACATAAACAACACACATTGATTAGCTCCCAAATTAATAAAAATGAAAGCGATATAAACTTTTTAAATATCACTTTATTTTTTAATTTAACCGTTTTGTTTTTTCAATAAAGGTATACTATATACTATATCAACAATTTAAATTGTATGTAAAAAAAACTATTTGGAAAAACAAAAAATTGTGAAAAGTCATACTCGCAGTTGGTTAGTCAAAAGCTCACCAAAAGAAGTAAAACTTGAATTAAAACCAAATTTACTTTCAATTTCTAACAGGAAATCAAACATGCTTTAAAAAGAAAGACAGACGACCGACAACTGATAGCGATAAAATGAAGTTGAATTAATGTGAAAAAATAAAATAAAAAAATAAAAAAGTAGTTAAAGAGAAAAACGCCTCTAAGCAGCAGCAACGAGCCCAACAAGATTTCAATTTATGTATAAAAAAAAAAATTGCATGCCATTTTAAAGGGGTACCGAGTATATTGTAAGAAATAGTTATACGAGTACGAGAGTTGGTCAAGAAGTTTAGAGTTCGTATGGGAATTAGTAGAGATATGTGTATTACGGCGGGTCGATTTGTATGGAGGCAAAAAAATCGCTCAAATTACAAGGAAAATCGTATTCTAGGGATCAAAATAAGAAACTTTGCCGAAGGAACCATACCCCTAAAACGTATTTTGACTTTTGATCCGAAAGGTCAAATTTTCTTGAGGGGTAAAATTTTGAAAAATCTCACTTTGACCCATTTAGAGTTCCTCAATCGAGTCAAAATTTATGACCGACACCCACTAATTTTGGAGGGCCGACCCATCTATGCCAGTGGCACACCCCCTGGAAGCGGAACCACTCCTGGGATGTTCCCCATAAAAACATTTGTGAGTTTTTGAAATATTTGTATGGGGAACCCCCAGGGGTGGTTCCAGGGGGTGCGCCACTGGCATATGTATAGAGACTAGGGGCTAAATCCGGAGAATATGGCGGATCGGGTACCAATTCGTAGCCCAGTTCATAGAGTTTTGCCATTGAAACTGCACACGTGTGCACCCATGCATTATCTTGATGAAAATGAACTTTTTTCTTGGCCATATGGGGTCGATTTCTTTTTAAATCCTCATTAAATCGGTCTTATAAGCCCAGTAAAAAAAATTGGAAGTCATTCTGAAGGAACTACATTTTCATTGCTTCCAAAAAATCGATATTTTTAAAATGCCGACAGTTAGCTGAAAACCAATTATAAGATTATTTTAGTTATACAAAACCTTGTAATTCCTCCATACTTTTAGAAAATAATCACTAGAATTTTTAAAACATCGATTTTTTGACAGAAATTTATGAACTAATTTTAGTCTAAAATGTAAAAGTAATTTACTTAAATTTACATAAAAACACTGTTTCGAGCTTAAATTCGTATAAAAAGAAACGAATTGGTGAAATAGGTAACTATTTACCATTTTTCCTAGATGAAAATATTATCATAGAACACAAAAAAGGAAATTTTTCTTAAAATCGCTTCCAATTCGGTGACCAGGCATCGAAAAAGAGAACTTCTTGCAATGACAACCCTATGTAAAAATCATTAGAACGGATCGAAATTTGCACTACTTCCAGCTCGCAAACTCTACATTTTCATGACTTTTTTGGAGTGTCTTTTTTTACTGGGAGTTGGCATAATATTCGCTGTTTATTGTTTTTCCCTTTTGAAGGTAATCGATGTGGATTATCTCGCGTGCATCCCAAAAAACTGTTGCCATCACCTTATTGACCGACAAACCCACCTTGACCTTCTTCGGGGCAGGTTCACCCAGATAAACCCATTGTTTAGACTGCTGCTTGGTCTCCCGAGTACAGTAATGGATCCATGTTTTATCCACAGTTACAAAACGCCGCAAAAACTAAACTCATTCGGATTGCGGTTTAACAACTCCAAACAATCCTTTGAAATTGTCACACGTTTTCGTTTATGGTCAATTGAGAGCAAACGCGGCACCCATCTTGCAGACTACTTTCTTAAACCCAGCTGATCATTTAAAATTTAAACTACACTGCCATATGAAATGCCTATGGCACCAATAATCTCACGCACTTTTACTCTTCGAGCGGCCAACACCATATCGTGAATTTTTTTCGACATTTTCGGGTGTACTGACCTAAATTGGCCGTCCAGAACGTTGTTTAGCGTCATTTGTACTTGCGCGACCACAACGAAAGTCAGTAAACCACTTTTTTACCATTGAAAACGACGGTGCAGAGTCCCCATAGTATTTATCAAGCTTTTCCTTGGCTTGATTGACGGTTGTATGTTTTGAACTGCTGTTAAACTTGACAGTTGTCTATTAACAGGTGGTACTTGATGGGAACAGTGTTGCATTTCATATAACTACGAGGGAAGTTAGAAAAGTCACGGACTAATTGATCCGTCCTCGTATTTTGACAGCATTTTACGAGTTACTTAGTGAATTCCTCATTGTTTGCACTCACAATTGTTCAAAGTTGTAGCGATTTTTAACCATTTTGAGTGTTGTGTTTGCTCATTCAAATTGTCTGAAGTAACAGACATAAAAAGTATAACAGAATTGAGAAGGTTCTCCTTCCTCTTTTGAAATCGGCAAAAACTAATATTTTATTATCTTGAGCAATTATTCTTTAAACTCGAAAAATCACTTACGATTCAATTTTTACTACTTATTGTTAAAGTACATCCATATAAACGAGTCGTTCATGAAATATATAAATCACAGGGTCCGAAACGGACGATCGTATTAACAATTACAATTAAAATGACGACTAACTAGGGTTTCTAATTTCCCGGACTTTTTCAATTCCCGGAAATCGAGAAGTAAAATCTTTTATTCCCGGGAATTCCCGGGAATTTCAAAAACATATGAATTTAATTAAGTGACCTCAATAAAAAATATAATTTTATGAAAAAATATACAAAACACACAGAAGTAATATGAATAATTTTGTAATATCAATTAAAAAATTAATTAAATTTTCACCTATAGACAATTTGATAATATTAATTAATTTTTCAACTCAAATGAATTAATACAATTAAAAATTTAATTGTTTAATTTTAGTTAAATTAATTTTTTTAATTTAATTAAATTTTGATTCATTAAATTCTTAATTGAAAACATTAATTGGTGAATACTTTTTTCTGTGAACATTCAAATTAAAAACAAAACAGCTTTATTCTTTCATTTCATGAACAACATTATGTAAAAAACAAAACAAAAAAAATTCATATGCTTTGAGTTAGGCCCCTTTCAGATTAGGCAACTTTGCTTGAGCAAGTCTTGTGTTTGTGGGTGTGAGAGGAAAGGTCGGTTTGAAGGGGAAATAATTGCCGAGACTTGAGTACAGACTTGCTTGTACTTGGCAATTCTGTACTTGTACTTGGCAATTATGTATTTTCAAGTATATCTTTAACTAAATTATTTTTTTCTTCAACTTCCATTGTATACACAAAATTTCAAATCACTTTCACATTTACAATGAATACAGAAATGAAACAAAACGTCAACAAATTAAGAAAATTCGAGCATAAGAAAATTAAACTTGCTCAACAAAGTTGCTGAATGCGAACATAAAAGCAAGTTCAAAAGAAATTAAATAAAAATTACAATTATACTTGCGCAATTAAACTTGCCTAATCTGAAAGGGGCCTTATAGCATGGGTGTAATTTCCATCTACATCTGCCAATCTAAATACTATTTCTTATAAAGACTTCTTAAGTTGAAAATATTTCGTAACGTTTCAAGTTGGATTCACCTGGGAAGCCTCTATTACATCTGGAAGCAGATGCTTCTATTATGCATCGATACTGAGTTGTATTTTTAAGTAATAAAACAACGAACAGCAATGTAAAAAACCCCTGTTCCAAAAGGATATATTATATTTCCGAAAATTCCCATTGAAAATTTCTCGGGATTTGTAAAAAAAACTAGTTCCAGGGAATTCCAAAACTCTACGACTAAGCTCCGTAATTTCTACAAGTAGATATCTATAGGTGCGTAGATATCTATCGTGTAAGTTGGATTTTATAGGGCAAACTCGTGGGTGAAAACCTTAGGTAAATTACCTGTGTGTAGAAATTACGGGCATAACTCAAAGACATATCGCACTTGTTTCTCGAAAGGAACATCTTACATAATTTTCTCTCCTCTTTCGCCAAAAAAAAAAAAAACAGTTGCATCATTATTCTCTGTGATTATTGGCGTTTTCTTTTCTTTGAAAATTTGCAATAAAATGTTTTTTTTTACATTAAAACTTTATTAGAAATTATTCTATCACCGCTCACGAGCGTACATTTTTACTTTATGCGAACGGTAAGTTTAATTGTTCTTAATAAAAAATTAAAAAACAGTAATTTTTGCCTCTACTGAAAAAAAGTAAATTTTGAATTAAGCCCCTTTAGAAGAACACATGCGATATGTCCAAAGTAAGCATCTCTTTCTTGGGTTAAAATAAATTCTCAAACCATTCTCGTGACATTTGTAAACAACAAAAGTAAACATTGTTTTAAACGATCTGGTAATCAATCATACATACTCGTATAAATAATCGAAAAAAAAACTCATAATAAAAAGAAAAACTGACTGATTATAAACACTTTGAAAAGCATGTTTTTTTTTTGCATCATAAATTCAATGTAAACAATTTTCTTTTCAAGGAAAAGTATTTTCTTCTTTCTTTCATTTTTGTAGAAGAAAAACTCCCAGCCAGACTTAACTTAAACAAGTTAAAACAGAGCATTTCTTAGCAAGCACTTGGGTAATAAAAAACAAAACAAAATATGTATGTAAGTAACTGCACCATAAAACATAAAGAAAGAACTTTAACAAACAATTAACAAACAAACAACAACAAACAATTGTTGCAAATCTTGCGAACAGTCTGCTTGCTAATCATGTGGCTAGATGATTATGACGATGATGATGAAAGACAGAACGAACCAGCACTAGGCCAATTTAAGACACTGTATAAAACTAACTTAAGCAACACACAACAACTTCAGTTTCTTTCTACCAGTATATGTAGTTATAACAATTCAAATTCGACTGGGTCTTCTTGATTGGATGGGTAGGTAGATGGATGGGATGGTTGCATGGTTGGTTGGTTGGTTGCTTGAGTGGATTGATGGCGCAAACATACAACAATAAAGAGAAAAATAATAATACAATAGCAACAATAACATTAACAATAACAACAAGTAGTAAACGACCCAATTATCTACTGACCCACTGCCGGTAAAATATAAGTTGTAAGAAGCAAAAGTAGTTAAAGTATAGGAAAAAAGAAAATGAATAAAGTAAATTTTGCTTTTAACAACAACGGCAGCAATAACAGATGATAGTTTCATAAACCTTCTAATTTGCTGAAAGAAGTCTAAGTTGAAAAGTGTTTTTCGTTAAAGCCAGACCCAGACGAAAAAAAAAACTGCAATAATGGCGCAACACCATTTCAATAAATATCATAGCAACTTGTTACTAGGACAATTAAACTTTAAAAATATTAAGTAAAACTTGACGAATTACGGGATGCCTTTTGGCTTGGGTTCAGTAAAAAATCAAAATTAACCCTACGTCTACACCTGATATAGTTTTATCATGACAAAAGTCAAACTTTATATTAAAAAGTATTTTTTTGTATGTTAGTTGAGCCCTTTTTTCGATTTTATCGTAAGCGACATGTTATCGGAAATATACTTTTTTATTGAAATTTAAATTTTATGGGCCATATACATGGCAAAATTGTTGATAACTTTTAAGATACAGGCTGTACAATTTTATCGTAAGCGACTATGTAATTTTGAAAACTTGCTGAATCTTGGAATTTTCAAAAACGCTAAAACTAAAAAATCATAAAATTATAAAATCGCCAAACCGAAAAAAGTCGCCAAAACGAAAAAATCAAAAAACTAAAAAAAATCTCTAAAACTTAAAAAAATCGCCAAAATGAAAAAAAAAATCATCAAAAAGAAAAAAAATCGCCAAAATTAAAAAAACGTCAAAAACCGAACAAAAAATCGCCAAAACAAAAAAAAAGCAACAGAACTAAAAAGAATCGCTTAAACTAAAATAAATGGCCAAAACCAAAAAAACGCCAACAACTAAAAAAAAAACACAAAAAACCGAAAATATCCCAAAAACAAAAAAAAAAAATGCCAAATAAATATATATTTTATATTATATTATCCTAGTTCGTATAGTGTTCGTATAGTGTTCGTATAGTGTTACATATCTGGTATACGTATGGAACGCTTCGTGTGCGAGCCAAGGTCGCACTTTACTGAATTTATTATAATTTATAACTCGTTATATTTCAAACCGATTTTAAAAATTCTTTTGGGTGAGAGGCTAAAGCTTCCATTTGGAATTAGTTTAGTTTTATGATATTTTAATTGGGCAGCCTTGAGTTACACTGCGACAGATTTATGGCGCGATAATGCATGGCTACCGAACTTCAGATGCGTAGCCAATTGACAACTCAAAATTATAGTTAATCCCAGGATGTCGACAACGTTCGACTTGTCGCACACTTACATGCAAAACAAAAACAAATTTTAATATTTTGTTGTTGTTTCAAATGTAAGCGTGCGACAAGCCGAACGTTGTCGACATCGTGGAATTGGCCTTTAGTATTATCTATACTTTGGAACTTTCTTCATGTGCCCAAAAGTTATCGAAAATGTGATAATAACAGATTGGCAACTGCAAATAATCATCCTTATTCCAGTTGTCAACACCGATGTAACGTCTATACAATACCAAAAAATTAAGGAATGTCTACGCGTTGTCGAAAACAACTGACTTCTATTGACAAGCTCATGCTATTCTCCAGACTTTGGAGAACAGAAATAGACTGTCAATAGCGCAAAACTGTTCCCGAGAGCTGTATACTCGCCCCAATGTTTTGTTATTGTATTGACGTGACGTAGATGTTGACAAATGGAATAGGGTTGACTGTAAACAAAGCTTCAAAATATTAAAAACAAAAGTGCTAAAATGAAAATTGTTTTAAAAGTTAAAACAATTAATTATCATACAACTTATTGGGCCTAATTACGAGTGTCGTATTTGGACTACGACTACTACTACTACTATTTTGTACTAGATTGAAGAAAAAATGTTGAAATGTTCTTTAGTCTAATATAAAATCGTCGTAGTCGAAGTCGTAATACGACACTCGTAATAAGGCACATTATTAGTTCAGTGGATTTATTTTTCCATGAAGGAAAGGGAGTACAAAATTTGGCATATATTAGACGGCGCTTCAAAGACAATTCAAGTCTTTTAGAGGTATCGCCTCTAGATATTGGGCCTTATCACGAGTGTCGTATTTCGACTACGACTACGACGATTTTCTACTAGATTAAAGAAAAAATGTTGCAATGTTCTTTAGTCTAATACAAAATCGTCGTAGTCGAAGTCGTGATACGAAACTCGCGATAAGGCCCATTGTGAGTAAATGTTATTGCTTAAAATAATTTTTAAGTAAATTTTTTTTATATTTAGAGCATACGAGTATTATCGCTTTCCCAATGAATATCTACTTTATTTAATTTATATTAAATTTTGCAATTTTTTTCACTTTAAAACCTTTTTGCTTTAAAAATTATGCAGCAACTAAAACCTCCCAGTTGCCAATACATCAATGGGCCTTATCATGGTTGGCGTAGCTTAAAGAAAGAATGTTGCGATGTTCTATAATCTATTATAAAATCGTCGTAGTCGACGTTGAAGTCGAAAAACGCCAACCAAGACAAGGGTGATTATTTGGTAAATAAAGTTAACAGCTGTTACTTGTCAGTTGTCATATATATAAAAACATTTTGGCAATTGGCAACGCAACTAAAGTTCGGTTACCATCTATTAGCGAGCAAATTAGCCGACTTATGTATAAATACAGTGCTTTCCTTTATAGTTGCATACCAGACATATATAAAAAACCTCTTTGCTTTAAAATCTTAGATCACTGATCTTATAGTGAGAAATCATATAATACGGCTTTCCGATTGATAACTTATATAAAAGACTGATAATTGGTTTTTAATCCCCCTTATTGTGGTTTTGTAATAGATTAAAGAATGCCACAAAATTTGTTCTTTAATCTAGGACGAAACTGTCCTAGTCGAAGTCGAAATACGATAATCACGATAACACCCAATATCTTCTTATTTTTAACCGACTTCTTTATTTTATTTTTTAGCATTTAAATTTATCACTAAACACATAATTTTTTACCTTTCAAAATTCTACAAATATTAGTCATAAATGTTGCAAGATGTAAAAAACACAAGTATCAGATGACTAATTAACAAAAACAATAACGTTTTGTTCTTCTAATAAATGAATTTCATTGTTTGAAAAATACAAGTACGTTTTCACAAACATTTAAGTGGCCGATTAAGATCTCTATCACAGTTTAAACAAATAGTGGAAGTCAGCTTCTTACCAGTTTGGCAGGGAAGTTTTCTTCTTAGTTTTTTTGTTTAAGAATACATAATGTATTCAAAGACTAGAGCTCGATATTTAAACTTAAAAAAATGCCTTAAAAGAAACAAAAACAAACAACTATTTAATTAAGCAAATCAAATAGAAACAAAAAACTTTTATTTTCTCTTTAGCTTTTTAGCGCAATAATGTAAAACTTTCAGCTAAAAAAAAATAGAGTTTCAACCGAACGAAATAGGGTAATAAAACAAAAAAAAGGTGTCTGATGGTAAGTTTAAAAATTAATATCTCTTATTTATGAAAGAAAATGCCGTAAAAAAAATTAAGAGTGAAAGAGTCATTTATTTAATGAGCAACACATTTAAATAATTTATAAGCAGAACGAACAGACGGACAAATTGAGCCATGGAAAAGATATAAGTTTGGCTATTAATTTTAGTCAAGGTAATAAAATAATGCCATTTTGGAGTCAAAAGTTTGGATAGGGATACATACTATTCAATAAAGAAAAGAAAATGTTTAATTTTATTAAATATAAATATGTATTTATGATGTAGAAATTTCTTAATTTTACCAAACCTGCAAAAAAATAAAAATAAACAATACTGTTAGACAGTTGGCAAATAAGGTTAAAAAAAATCCACCTACCATATGTATATCCTTTATTTTAAAAATTTGATTGCAGCTTTATTTATAAACTGGATAATTAATCTTCTGCTTATTTTCATGCCCATTGGTGAAACGATGTCGTTAGCTCCCATATATCCTTTATTTTAGAAAACTATTTTCATGTAAATTACAGCCTATGTACTGCAAAAAAAAAAACTTGTAACTACTTGCAGAATTGTACACTTAAGCTCCCTGGTCAATTTTATTCCGATCGGCGGAACTATATTGCCAGCTCCCATATATCCTTTATTTTAAAAACCGAATTTCAGCTTTATTTCTACTGTTAACTGAATGTCTCTCTTTGAAACTCTAAAATGGATGTTTTTCTTTGTACATAAACTGCAGGGCTTTAAGGGTAAATAGTTTGAGCTGAAACGACCCTTACGGAAAAGAGTTGGATGATTAACATTTTCTGAGTGCACACCCTGTGCTTAAAATGCAAAGTTGTCGTGATTTCTTTCCTTTCTCGATTCAGCATAACAAATTTCCACAAGGGGTGGGGAGCGACCTCTTTTATATTTGGGGAGTTCACAATAGCGTTTTAAAATATGTCTTAATATTGCAACGTATCAGTTTTAATACTTTACCATGGATGAATACTCTATCATTTTTAATATGGTACTGTTAAACTAAACAACTTAAACCTGTCAGCGCAGCTGTAGTTGATGAAAAAATATTTGTATTTTTCACGTCTTTAGGCATTTTGCAGAACAAAAATTATTTTAATAAATTTATCCAACAATAATTTCTAACTCAAAAAATTTTGTTATTTTAATGCTTTAATAGACTGTGTTTTAAAGTATTAAAATAACAGAATGCCTAAAGACAGTAAAAAAAAATTTCAGGCTTACTCACAGGCCATTGTAGACTGAGAAAACACCTCAACAGACTTGGCATTGAGAGTAACAGCCTGTGCAAATTCTGTAATGACGAAGATGAAACTCCAGAGCATATTCTGAAGGACTGTGAATCGTTATGCCACAGAAGATATAGCCAATTGGGCAAGCACCTATTGGAGGATTGGAAACTGGCAACTCTGGACCAGCTGACAATCCTAAGATTCATCAGGAGAGTAGGTCTAGATGAGGTGCTCTAGCGCCTGGCAGGGGATACAATAGATCTACTTTGGTCGCAGTGTCCTGTGCTTCCATTTGACTTAATTCATTCATTAGTTGCCTGCTCACAATGAAAATTTTAAGATTGCACAATATTTCCACATTAACATTTTAAGACACTCATTGTGAACAGTGTAATTTTTTAGTTTACATAATGTGGCGCATAAAGCGTTAGTAGTAGGGAACTGCGGTTCCTGCGACAATTAAAATTTTAAAATTTTGAAATTTTAATTACCCAAATTTTAAAATTCTTGGAAATTTGTGAAATTTGATACCCTACGAGGGTGGGTCAATAAGTCCGTCCAACTTTTTGTTTACATAAGGAATTTTTTGTTTACATAAGGAGTTTTGTTTACATTAACCCATGTGGGAACGGGTGATTTTTTTTGAGGTTGCATTAATTGTGTGAACGGGTGATTTTTTTTTGAGGTTACCTTAATATAGAAAGGCCCTAACTCATTATTTTTTTTTTTTTTTGTGGGGTGGATTAAGGGGTTTCATCGATGTCACGTGCGACATTGAAGAACAATATTGGTTATCAAAGATATTTAATACAGTTAAAACTAATGATTTTTCCTAGTACCAAAGGGAAAATCATGAAATGATTTTTCCTAATACTAATGGGTGTGAAATAGTGAAAATTAATTTTTCCTAATGCCTACGGCAATGCATGAATATTTTTCCTAATGCCTACGGCAATGCATGAATATTTTTCCTAGTGCCGACGGCAATGCATGAATATTATTTTTTTCAAATGCCGACGGCAAAACATGATTATTATTTTTTTCAAATGCCGACGGGAAAATGATTTTTCATAATTCAGACGGGAAAACATAAAAGTTATTTCTAATGCTAATACAGGAGTTTAAGGCTTATAGTGATTTGGGGTGGGTGGGGTTGTTGTCGTAATACATAACCGAGGGACTTTATGGATTTGTCCGTCCGTCTGTCTGTTGTGCGAGGCTGTGATTGGCCGGGGGAGCGTGGTGTAGTTGAGGTAGATGGATTGAGTGTATGTGTGTATACCTGTCTGTTGGAATTTGTGTGATGGTGTGATTGACAGGGGGCGGGGTATAGTTGAGGTAGATCGACTGCGTGTATGCAGGTGTTGCAAGTCTGTAGGAATTTAAGGCTTATAGTGATTTGGGGTAGGTGAGGGTGTTGTTGTACGAGTAACATGTATCCATGGGAATTTGTGGATGTGTCTGTCCGGAGGAATTTAAGCGAGGCTGTTATTGGGAGGGTTGTGGTGTAGTTGAGGTTGATCGACTGCGTGTATGTATGTATGTCTATATGTTTGTAGGAGCTTAAGGCTGATCGTGATTTAAGAGAGGTGAGGATGTTGTTGTAATATGTAGGAATCTGTATGTATGTATGTATGTCTGTGAAAATTTAAGGCTGATCATGATTTAGGGTAGGTGAGGTTGGTGTAGTAATATGTATGTGTGTATGTACATATGTTTGTAGGAGTTTAATGCTATTAGTGATTTGAGGATAGGTGAGGGTGTTGTCGTACGAGTGATATGTATGCGTAGAAATCTGTATGCATGTTCGTAGGAGTTTAAGGCTGATCGTGATTTGTGTTGTTGTCAGTGTTGTTTGTAGGAATGACCGTGAGAATTTTTGTATGTATATCTGTAGGAATTTAAGGTTGGCCGTGTTTTGTGAGGGGTGGTGTGTTGTTGAAATAATTTGAATTTTTCTTAGATGAAATCTAGTACATGTGTGTGTGTGTGTGTGTGCGTGTGTGTGCGTATGATTTTCTCACGCTAGTAGTTTTATGTACGTAGAAATAAATTGTATTCAATATCGAGATTTGGTTCTATAAAATGTTTTCATATATCTGATACATATATATGAGTATATTTTCATACTCAAGATTGCTGGGTATTTTGTCATGCTTAAAATTGTCCAGCTTTAAAGTCTGCCTGCGAGAAATTTGTTTATATTACAGATTTTGTTTATTTAACTACGTCCGGCTTCTTTCGCTGAACTTCTTTTCATACGATCAGGGGGATTTATAGTTTCTCTGTCCATAATAAGGTCGTTTAGCTTGGGCATGTGCTCTGACTGAATGGTTTGCGTTGTTCATATATTTTTATGATGTAGATATGTAAGTGTGATTGTCAAGATCTAATAAATACTTGAGTATTGATAAGAAATTTGATATTATGTGTACATACATATCTACAAATTGATTTTATGTATGTATGCGGTCTTTTGTTGATGTTGTAAATATTCGCCGGGTCTTTTATGTATAGATGTCAAATATCTTCATAGTTTTTTTATTTTTTTATTTGAAATTAAAAAACGTTGATTTAATTTTTATCTGTATTTACTTCAAAGTTTGTGAGGATTTTCTGTTTTAAGTAAAACTGAATTCCTTAAGATACATACTTTAGACTAATAGTAACTATAATAGAAATATTTTCTATAAAGTTGATGCAGCTTATAGTCATTCGTAGAAATATTTTGATATAAATTTTTTCCAGCCGTAGGCTTTTTTCATCACCTTTTACATTTATTTTAGAACATCTTGCATTGCCTTTTATACATTTATAAACATTTTTAAATGATACTGATCCAGCAGTCCAGCTTATGTAACGATAGTTTTTTGTTAGCCAGCTTGCTTCTTTTTTTTATTTTTTTATTGATTATTGAGTTTTCTAATGAAGTTATTATATTCGTAATTGTTGAAAACAATCGCTACTTCTTTTCCAATAAATTTATTTGAATTACTTTTGAAACCTTGTACGTCTATAAAAATTATGTTGTTTTCCATATTACTCAATTTATAAGACTTTTAGAACTTGTCCTTTGATGGGTATATATTCTATTATACGATCATGAATATGAATACAGGAAGCTGATTTCTTTGCTTACTATTTCAAATTAAAATTTTATTCAATTGCCCCGCTATTGAATAAAAGGAGCTTTTATCTTAAACTCTGGTACAGGTAGAAATGCATGAGATTCTTCCATATACTACCTTTACTGGAATCTTAGATACATATAATAACTATATAGAATTGCATTACGTTTATTTTTTAAATTTTATGTTAGGATTATCATCATATGGATATGAGACTGAACTTAAATGTACTTTTAAATTAGTTAATTCATAATAACCAATCTTATTTTCTTCTTGAATAGCGAACAACAGAAAACGAAGTCGTTTTCTTACAATTTCGGTCTAACGTCTCAACTGGTCCTCTAGTATACAATATGACTTTGTATGTCAGCATTTCTGTCTCCTCTTTCTCAGCGTTAGGGATAATTAAGTTTTAAACTTTTTATTCTTCAAATTGTGTTACTTCATACTGATAATATGTTTAAGTACAGTAATAATGTACGAGTATATGTTTATTTTATGACGGGTGAGCGCCTATGGCTTTTATTTGATGTTCTGGATGAAGTGATTTTTTTCTCATTTTCTTAAAGTTTAGCGTATTGCGTATATATTTCTAATATATTTAAGTGAGCTTTTTGTATCTGTCAGACAGAGTGAACGTATCAGTTGGTCAGTCAGTCTCTCTTTTTTTATTTTATTAATTTTTTCTTCTAATGTGTCACTACTATTTTTTCAGATTTTACTACTTGAAATAGAAAATATTTATATAATTTTAAAAGTATTAATATATACATACATATAGGTAAATAAATGTATGTACGTAGAAATTAGTTCATATACAAAGAAATACATCTTTAATAATCAACTATTCTAGAAAATCGATCTAAAATAACACATTTACCTCCATCATCAATTCCCCATCAGTGTTTTCATAAAGTGTTAGAAATATTGGAATATCTATGTTTGGTAGAATTTTTAATTCAAGTGTTTCTATATAAGATTTGGTGTTTGACCCCTTGACGTTATTGTGGTTAACATAGACTGCGTTGTATCTCATTCAGATGTAATCATTTCTCACTTAGAAAAGGTCCTCATCACCATCAATAATACTTGTATACAATTCATTCATGAGTGGAGTTGGTCCAAATACAATTGCTGTCTACAAATTAATGATTAGAAAATAGCTTTCTCATCACCTTCTAACAAGTTTAATATTTTGCTAGCATGCATGCTTTAGCATGCTTCTATCGATAGTGACGCGAGAGTCCGACATTTAGTGCTGTTTTAATTAAAAATCTATAATATTAGAGTTACGAATTCACTCTTTTGAATTTTTAACAAAGTAGATACATATCTATTTCATTTGCCACAAAGTCTTAAAATTTCTTTCCTTATAAAAGTATGACGTGAGGAATTTTTTTAAATTATACATGCTTCGGTATGCTTCCAATATTTTTTTCGGTAAATTTATTTCATATTCATACAGATACAGATATAAAGTAAGATCTGTTTACATTCAATTTTACAATTTATGCATGCTTCAGCATGATTCTAGTTGAAGTCTGTATTTATTTAGTAAGTTTGTTTGATACCCATTCATACACATGTACATTGTTAAAGATTGGATATCAAAGTACAATTTCCTTAGTTTATCTAGAAATGAACAGAGTGAATATCTATGTATTATAATAACCATATTCACATTTTAAAATTTTGTGTGCTAGAGCTTTCGAAATGGAAAATGTACACCTTTTACTATAAAAAGTGATAATATGATGTGTTTCTGAATATTTTGAACTCTTAAGTTTTCACAATATTTCATACAGACCATCAAGTTTAGAGAATTGTAGTATATTAAGCTATTTATCTTCCCTGAGACCTAACATTCCGAATCAATCCTTCAAAAAACCAATACAAATTAGATTTTTCCTTTTTAATTTTATTTATATTTTAATTGAATTTCAACATTTTGTACCTCTTCAAATTACTGTATACTGTATTTTGCACCTTTTTCTCATTCGTTGAGTTAACTTTAATCGCAAATATTTTAATGATGAGATCAACTTTTCTATTGTAGGCATTAAGTAGATCTTTAGGTATATCAATCCACTTATATGAACCATTATAGCTAAATTCTTAACACATAATTCCTTTTAATGATCTATTAATTTATTCTACTATTGATTCTTGCATATTATGAAATTTTTAATCCTCTGTCTATGCATGAATTTTGCAGTGTTTATTAAAAATTCTTTACCATCATATATTTGTATTTTTTGTTTTAATACTCATATCATTTCAAAAATGTTTTCCATTGCCTTGGTTTTTTTCGAGTGCAGCTTTTATTTTCAACGATGCTCACCATATAAACTTTGAGAATGTGTCAGTTACAGTCTACAAAAATCAATAATTTCTATTTTCTCAAGAAAAGCTACCCACTTCACCTAAATCAGCTCCATAAAATATCATCTATTCCATTCATTACATCACTACAATACACAAACAATTTTCGAAATTTATTATGGAGTTCGTTTACTAAATGTCTTTTTAAGGACATTGAGTTGTTTTACAGTGTTTTAGAGAGTGTTGTGATCCACTTGATACACTTTCAGCTATTTATACTAAAATGTAGTTAATAAATTTTATCGCTCAGCTCTTCAATTTGTTTGTCAAAAGATGATTTAATTTTTAGAATGTCTTTTTCAATTTTATACCTATCTTCTATCGTTAATTTTATTTCACACTCCACTTATTAATTCATCCTTTAGTTTCTCGATTTGAGTTTCCAGAAACAATTTACTGATAACATTGTTCACCGTCAGTGAACATTGTATACATTGGTAGAAATTATATATTTTATTTAGTTTTCAAAATCAAATTTGTCATACTATTTTCACGTTTTATCAATCATTAAAGAAAATAAACCCACTTTTAAGCCCCATATTTGATCATCAACTTGTATTTTATCTTTATTCAGTTTTAGATTTCTATCACCAAATTTCCACTCATTATTGAAGTCTTTATGTGAGTCATAGTTTGTATCTAATTCATTTCATCCTTCCCAGACTAATAAGTCAATATAAGCATCTTCGATGTTGGAAGGCCGTGAGTAAAAATCATCTTCTTCTTCTTCATCGTCATATTCATTCTCAGTATTAGCATCATTAAATAAGATGGTATTATCAAATATTGTTCCTTTTGAAAGTTTCTTTAACTTGTCTCTATCTTGAGTGATGGTTTTTCAGACTTTAAATTTGTATTATTTTCAACTTCTGTCTTCATTTTACTTTGTTCTTTCTTGTGTAATCTTTCAATATTTTTAGAACTATTTATGAATTCTTTGAGAGGTTCTGTTATAGGATCAAATATATCTCTTAGTTCTTTACGTGTATCTATTTCACCAGTTTTTATACTACGAAGCTTTTTCTTCAAGACATTTCTTGTCAACACCAACTATTTTAAAATTTTCTCATCCATGTTTAATAATAGCAAATAAAAGGTATCAGCTATTAGATCAGGTATCACCTATTAGATCAGGTATCAGCTATCAGATCAGCTTATCAGGAGCTGCTCTGGTTTTCAGATCATCTTATTAGGAGCTGGTCTGATTTTTAGATCAGCTTATCAGGAGCTGGTCTGGTTTTCAGATCAGCTTTTCAGGACCTGGTCTGGTTTTCAGATCAGCTTTTCAGGACCTGATCTGGTTTTCAGATCAGCTTTTCAGGACCTGGTCTGGTTTTCAGATCAGCTTTTCAGGACCTGATCTGGTTTTCAGATCAGCTTTTCAGGACCTGATCTGGTTTTCAGATCAGCTTATCAGGACCTGATCTGGTTTTCAGATCAGCTTATCAGGAGCTGGTCTGGTTTTCAGATCAGCTTATCAGGAGCTGGTCTGGTTTTCAGATCAGCTTATCAGGACCTGATCTGGTTTTAAGATCAGGTTATCAGGTATCAGATCAGGTTATCGGACAGCTGATCTGTAAAACAGATCAGGTTATCAGGAGCTGTTAAGATTGTCACATCAGATTATCTGTTTTAAATTGGGTCATCAGATTACAAGTAGCTGGACATTTATAAAATTTAGATGAATGAAGTTTAAAGCCAGATAAAATGCGAAAAACTATACTGTTATGTAGTCAAATTGTTTTCTATGACGATCATCACTTAATTCAGTATCTTTCCTTATAATCAAAATTCCATATTTTTAATTCCAACACGATTTATATTTTTCTCATATTACTTAAACATTCTAACTACATTATGATTATTTCCTATCAAATATTTGGTGATTCTGGTATAAGTTTGACATTAGTAGAATGCATCAACATTCTTATCTTACGCCATATAAAAATATGCTTCTCACAACATGGTTAAATACCATATTGCTATTACTTCTAGCTTTCTTAAAAGAAATAACAGATTCATTATCTGTAAATGTGTAATACTCATGTCTTTCATTAATGAAATAAATTTCTACAGGTATTCATATTTAGGTTGTTAGAGAGATTTTGAGTTTAAATATGAAGATGTTTTCAAGTTTTAATCCATTAGAACTATCTAGCCAGCCACTCATAACATTTTATTTTTTTTTTTTTTTTTATATTTTTTTACCAATTTAACAGACCAACTATTCTTGCACGAATAGAAATTGATAGAAGGGAACTATGATTTATTTTTGAGGTAACGTTTGATGGCTCATCAAAATTTCGTGCCATCCCTATAGGTTGTTTTACTAACCGCTTTTGTGTAACTAAATACATTTTATAAATATTATCTCTTATTATAAAAAACTAAAATAATACAGCTATTCGATTTCAGAAAATATTTTCTAAAATCGTATAGCTGCATTATTTTATTTTTTTATAATAACAGATAATGCTCCATACTCACAATCAAAACAACATAAAAATATCATTTGTTTTGAGTATGAGTATGCGTTAATATTTATGAAATGCATTTAGTTACAAAAAATGTGGTTAGTAAAACAAAGTATATTTTAACAGTTTAAAATCAGTATTTTGTATGACAATACTGGTTTTAAGCTCTTAAAATATACTTTGTTTTGACTATGAGTAGGTACCATTATCTCTTATTATAGGAAAAATAAAATAATATAGCTATATGATAACCGAAAATATTTTCTGATATCATATAGCTATATTATTTTATTTTTTCTATAATAAGTGATAATATTTATGAAATACATTTCATAAATATTGGTACATACTTATAGTCAAAACAACCTAAAAATAGGATGGTACGAAATATTGATGAATCATCAAAATTTCATACCAAGGTATATTTATGTTGTTTTACTAATCACATTTTGTAACTAAATACATTTTATAAATATTATCTATTACTATAGAAATAATCATACTATTTTTTTTCTATAATAAGAGATAATGAGCCATACTCATACTCAAAACAAAGGATATTTTGACTCTGAGTATGCTTCAATATTTATGAAATGCATTTAGTTACAAAATGGGGTTAGTAAAACAAAGTATATTTTAAGAGTTTAAAACCACCATTTTTATGGTAATACTGGTTTTAAACACTTAAAGCATACTTTGTTTTGACTATGTGCATGCACCAATATTTAGGAAAGGTATTTCATAAATATTGACCCATACTCATAGTCAAAACAACATAAAAATACCTTGGTATGAAATTTTGATGAGCCATCAAACGTTACCTCAAAAATAAATCATAGTTCCCTTCTATCAATTTCTATTCGTGCAAGAATAGTTGGTCTGTTAAATTGGTAAAAAAATAAAAAAAAAAAAAAAAAAATAAAATGTTATGAGTGGCTGGCTAGATAGTTCTAATGGATTAAAACTTGAAAACATCTTCATATTTAAACTCAAAATCTCTCTAACAACCTAAATATGAATACCTGTAGAAATTTATTTCATTAATGAAAGACATGAGTATTACACATTTACAGATAATGAATCTGTTATTTCTTTTAAGAAAGCTAGAAGTAATAGCAATATGGTATTTAACCATGTTGTGAGAAGCATATTTTTATATGGCGTAAGATAAGAATGTTGATGCATTCTACTAATGTCAAACTTATACCAGAATCACCAAATATTTGATAGGAAATAATCATAATGTAGTTAGAATGTTTAAGTAATATGAGAAAAATATAAATCGTGTTGGAATTAAAAATATGGAATTTTGATTATAAGGAAAGATACTGAATTAAGTGATGATCGTCATAGAAAACAATTTGAGTACATAACAGTATAGTTTTTCGCATTTTATCTGGCTTTAAACTTCATTCATCTAAATTTTATAAATGTCCAGCTACTTGTAATCTGATGACCCAATTTAAAACAGATAATCTGATGTGACAATCTTAACAGCTCCTGATAACCTGATCTGTTTTACAGATCAGCTGTCCGATAACCTGATCTGATACCTGATAACCTGATCTTAAAACCAGATCAGGTCCTGATAAGCTGATCTGAAAACCAGACCAGCTCCTGATAAGCTGATCTGAAAACCAGACCAGCTCCTGATAAGCTGATCTGAAAACCAGATCAGGTCCTGATAAGCTGATCTGAAAACCAGATCAGGTCCTGAAAAGCTGATCTGAAAACCAGATCAGGTCCTGAAAAGCTGATCTGAAAACCAGACCAGGTCCTGAAAAGCTGATCTGAAAACCAGATCAGGTCCTGAAAAGCTGATCTGAAAACCAGACCAGGTCCTGAAAAGCTGATCTGAAAACCAGACCAGCTCCTGATAAGCTGATCTAAAAATCAGACCAGCTCCTAATAAGATGATCTGAAAACCAGAGCAGCTCCTGATAAGCTGATCTGATAGCTGATACCTGATCTAATAGGTGATACCTGATCTAATAGCTGATACCTTTTATTTGCTATTATTAAACATGGATGAGAAAATTTTAAAATAGTTGGTGTTGACAAGAAATGTCTTGAAGAAAAAGCTTCGTAGTATAAAAACTGGTGAAATAGATACACGTAAAGAACTAAGAGATATATTTGATCCTATAACAGAACCTCTCAAAGAATTCATAAATAGTTCTAAAAATATTGAAAGATTACACAAGAAAGAACAAAGTAAAATGAAGACAGAAGTTGAAAATAATACAAATTTAAAGTCTGAAAAACCATCACTCAAGATAGAGACAAGTTAAAGAAACTTTCAAAAAGAACAATATTTGATAATACCATCTTATTTAATGATGCTAATACTGAGAATGAATATGACGATGAAGAAGAAGAAGATGATTTTTACTCACGGCCTTCCAACATCGAAGATGCTTATATTGACTTATTAGTCTGGGAAGGATGAAATGAATTAGATACAAACTATGACTCACATAAAGACTTCAATAATGAGTGGAAATTTGGTGATAGAAATCTAAAACTGAATAAAGATAAAATACAAGTTGATGATCAAATATGGGGCTTAAAAGTGGGTTTATTTTCTTTAATGATTGATAAAACGTGAAAATAGTATGACAAATTTGATTTTGAAAACTAAATAAAATATATAATTTCTACCAATGTATACAATGTTCACTGACGGTGAACAATGTTATCAGTAAATTGTTTCTGGAAACTCAAATCGAGAAACTAAAGGATGAATTAATAAGTGGAGTGTGAAATAAAATTAACGATAGAAGATAGGTATAAAATTGAAAAAGACATTCTAAAAATTAAATCATCTTTTGACAAACAAATTGAAGAGCTGAGCGATAAAATTTATTAACTACATTTTAGTATAAATAGCTGAAAGTGTATCAAGTGGATCACAACACTCTCTAAAACACTGTAAAACAACTCAATGTCCTTAAAAAGACATTTAGTAAACGAACTCCATAATAAATTTCGAAAATTGTTTGTGTATTGTAGTGATGTAATGAATGGAATAGATGATATTTTATGGAGCTGATTTAGGTGAAGTGGGTAGCTTTTCTTGAGAAAATAGAAATTATTGATTTTTGTAGACTGTAACTGACACATTCTCAAAGTTTATATGGTGAGCATCGTTGAAAATAAAAGCTGCACTCGAAAAAAACCAAGGCAATGGAAAACATTTTTGAAATGATATGAGTATTAAAACAAAAAATACAAATATATGATGGTAAAGAATTTTTAATAAACACTGCAAAATTCATGCATAGACAGAGGATTAAAAATTTCATAATATGCAAGAATCAATAGTAGAATAAATTAATAGATCATTAAAAGGAATTATGTGTTAAGAATTTAGCTATAATGGTTCATATAAGTGGATTGATATACCTAAAGATCTACTTAATGCCTACAATAGAAAAGTTGATCTCATCATTAAAATATTTGCGATTAAAGTTAACTCAACGAATGAGAAAAAGGTGCAAAATACAGTATACAGTAATTTGAAGAGGTACAAAATGTTGAAATTCAATTAAAATATAAATAAAATTAAAAAGGAAAAATCTAATTTGTATTGGTTTTTTGAAGGATTGATTCGGAATGTTAGGTCTCAGGGAAGATAAATAGCTTAATATACTACAATTCTCTAAACTTGATGGTCTGTATGAAATATTGTGAAAACTTAAGAGTTCAAAATATTCAGAAACACATCATATTATCACTTTTTATAGTAAAAGGTGTACATTTTCCATTTCGAAAGCTCTAGCACACAAAATTTTAAAATGTGAATATGGTTATTATAATACATAGATATTCACTCTGTTCATTTCTAGATAAACTAAGGAAATTGTACTTTGATATCCAATCTTTAACAATGTACATGTGTATGAATGGGTATCAAACAAACTTACTAAATAAATACAGACTTCAACTAGAATCATGCTGAAGCATGCATAAATTGTAAAATTGAATGTAAACAGATCTTACTTTATATCTGTATCTGTATGAATATGAAATAAATTTACCGAAAAAAATATTGGAAGCATACCGAAGCATGTATAATTTAAAAAAATTCCTCACGTCATACTTTTATAAGGAAAGAAATTTTAAGACTTTGTGGCAAATGAAATAGATATGTATCTACTTTGTTAAAAATTCAAAAGAGTGAATTCGTAACTCTAATATTATAGATTTTTAATTAAAACAGCACTAAATGTCGGACTCTCGCGTCACTATCGATAGAAGCATGCTAAAGCATGCATGCTAGCAAAATATTAAACTTGTTAGAAGGTGATGAGAAAGCTATTTTCTAATCATTAATTTGTAGACAGCAATTGTATTTGGACCAACTCCACTCATGAATGAATTGTATACAAGTATTATTGATGGTGATGAGGACCTTTTCTAAGTGAGAAATGATTACATCTGAATGAGATACAACGCAGTCTATGTTAACCACAATAACGTCAAGGGGTCAAACACCAAATCTTATATAGAAACACTTGAATTAAAAATTCTACCAAACATAGATATTCCAATATTTCTAACACTTTATGAAAACACTGATGGGGAATTGATGATGGAGGTAAATGTGTTATTTTAGATCGATTTTCTAGAATAGTTGATTATTAAAGATGTATTTCTTTGTATATGAACTAATTTCTACGTACATACATTTATTTACCTATATGTATGTATATATTAATACTTTTAAAATTATATAAATATTTTCTATTTCAAGTAGTAAAATCTGAAAAAATAGTAGTGACACATTAGAAGAAAAAATTAATAAAATAAAAAAAGAGAGACTGACTGACCAACTGATACGTTCACTCTGTCTGACAGATACAAAAAGCTCACTTAAATATATTAGAAATATATACGCAATACGCTAAACTTTAAGAAAATGAGAAAAAAATCACTTCATCCAGAACATCAAATAAAAGCCATAGGCGCTCACCCGTCATAAAATAAACATATACTCGTACATTATTACTGTACTTAAACATATTATCAGTATGAAGTAACACAATTTGAAGAATAAAAAGTTTAAAACTTAATTATCCCTAACGCTGAGAAAGAGGAGACAGAAATGCTGACATACAAAGTCATATTGTATACTAGAGGACCAGTTGAGACGTTAGACCGAAATTGTAAGAAAACGACTTCGTTTTCTGTTGTTCGCTATTCAAGAAGAAAATAAGATTGGTTATTATGAATTAACTAATTTAAAAGTACATTTAAGTTCAGTCTCATATCCATATGATGATAATCCTAACATAAAATTTAAAAAATAAACGTAATGCAATTCTATATAGTTATTATATGTATCTAAGATTCCAGTAAAGGTAGTATATGGAAGAATCTCATGCATTTCTACCTGTACCAGAGTTTAAGATAAAAGCTCCTTTTATTCAATAGCGGGGCAATTGAATAAAATTTTAATTTGAAATAGTAAGCAAAGAAATCAGCTTCCTGTATTCATATTCATGATCGTATAATAGAATATATACCCATCAAAGGACAAGTTCTAAAAGTCTTATAAATTGAGTAATATGGAAAACAACATAATTTTTATAGACGTACAAGGTTTCAAAAGTAATTCAAATAAATTTATTGGAAAAGAAGTAGCGATTGTTTTCAACAATTACGAATATAATAACTTCATTAGAAAACTCAATAATCAATAAAAAAATAAAAAAAAGAAGCAAGCTGGCTAACAAAAAACTATCGTTACATAAGCTGGACTGCTGGATCAGTATCATTTAAAAATGTTTATAAATGTATAAAAGGCAATGCAAGATGTTCTAAAATAAATGTAAAAGGTGATGAAAAAAGCCTACGGCTGGAAAAAATTTATATCAAAATATTTCTACGAATGACTATAAGCTGCATCAACTTTATAGAAAATATTTCTATTATAGTTACTATTAGTCTAAAGTATGTATCTTAAGGAATTCAGTTTTACTTAAAACAGAAAATCCTCACAAACTTTGAAGTAAATACAGATAAAAATTAAATCAACGTTTTTTAATTTCAAATAAAAAAATAAAAAAACTATGAAGATATTTGACATCTATACATAAAAGACCCGGCGAATATTTACAACATCAACAAAAGACCGCATACATACATAAAATCAATTTGTAGATATGTATGTACACATAATATCAAATTTCTTATCAATACTCAAGTATTTATTAGATCTTGACAATCACACTTACATATCTACATC
Organism: Tachina lurida; assembly: GCA_944452675.1. NCBI lineage: Eukaryota > Metazoa > Arthropoda > Insecta > Diptera > Tachinidae > Tachina > Tachina lurida. The sequence goes on along the minus strand of OX101752.1, from coordinate 182,690,948 downwards.
ATAAAAATATATGAACAACGCAAACCATTCAGTCAGAGCACATGCCCAAGCTAAACGACCTTATTATGGACAGAGAAACTATAAATCCCCCTGATCGTATGAAAAGAAGTTCAGCGAAAGAAGCCGGACGTAGTTAAATAAACAAAATCTGTAATATAAACAAATTTCTCGCAGGCAGACTTTAAAGCTGGACAATTTTAAGCATGACAAAATACCCAGCAATCTTGAGTATGAAAATATACTCATATATATGTATCAGATATATGAAAACATTTTATAGAACCAAATCTCGATATTGAATACAATTTATTTCTACGTACATAAAACTACTAGCGTGAGAAAATCATACGCACACACACGCACACACACACACACACACATGTACTAGATTTCATCTAAGAAAAATTCAAATTATTTCAACAACACACCACCCCTCACAAAACACGGCCAACCTTAAATTCCTACAGATATACATACAAAAATTCTCACGGTCATTCCTACAAACAACACTGACAACAACACAAATCACGATCAGCCTTAAACTCCTACGAACATGCATACAGATTTCTACGCATACATATCACTCGTACGACAACACCCTCACCTATCCTCAAATCACTAATAGCATTAAACTCCTACAAACATATGTACATACACACATACATATTACTACACCAACCTCACCTACCCTAAATCATGATCAGCCTTAAATTTTCACAGACATACATACATACATACAGATTCCTACATATTACAACAACATCCTCACCTCTCTTAAATCACGATCAGCCTTAAGCTCCTACAAACATATAGACATACATACATACACGCAGTCGATCAACCTCAACTACACCACAACCCTCCCAATAACAGCCTCGCTTAAATTCCTCCGGACAGACACATCCACAAATTCCCATGGATACATGTTACTCGTACAACAACACCCTCACCTACCCCAAATCACTATAAGCCTTAAATTCCTACAGACTTGCAACACCTGCATACACGCAGTCGATCTACCTCAACTATACCCCGCCCCCTGTCAATCACACCATCACACAAATTCCAACAGACAGGTATACACACATACACTCAATCCATCTACCTCAACTACACCACGCTCCCCCGGCCAATCACAGCCTCGCACAACAGACAGACGGACGGACGGACAATCCATAAAGTCCCTCGGTTATGTATTACGACAACAACCCCACCCACCCCAAATCACTATAAGCCTTAAACTCCTGTATTAGCATTAGAAATAACTTTTATGTTTTCCCGTCTGAATTATGAAAAATCATTTTCCCGTCGGCATTTGAAAAAAATAATAATCATGTTTTGCCGTCGGCATTTGAAAAAAATAATATTCATGCATTGCCGTCGGCACTAGGAAAAATATTCATGCATTGCCGTAGGCATTAGGAAAAATATTCATGCATTGCCGTAGGCATTAGGAAAAATTAATTTTCACTATTTCACACCCATTAGTATTAGGAAAAATCATTTCATGATTTTCCCTTTGGTACTAGGAAAAATCATTAGTTTTAACTGTATTAAATATCTTTGATAACCAATATTGTTCTTCAATGTCGCACGTGACATCGATGAAACCCCTTAATCCACCCCACAAAAAAAAAAAAAAATAATGAGTTAGGGCCTTTCTATATTAAGGTAACCTCAAAAAAAAATCACCCGTTCACACAATTAATGCAACCTCAAAAAAAATCACCCGTTCCCACATGGGTTAATGTAAACAAAACTCCTTATGTAAACAAAAAATTCCTTATGTAAACAAAAAGTTGGACGGACTTATTGACCCACCCTCGTAGGGTATCAAATTTCACAAATTTCCAAGAATTTTAAAATTTGGGTAATTAAAATTTCAAAATTTTAAAATTTTAATTGTCGCAGGAACCGCAGTTCCCTACTACTAGCGTTTCCAAAGTGTGCTGTCTTTTTGGGTATGTTAATTCTATTATTATTTATAATACGATAGAGCATAAATTTTACATTTCCGGTTAACAAAATACTCAAGATATAAACTATTTACGATGGTTAACAGGAAGAATAGTGGCACAAAGTACATTTGTAACTGTTGAAAGTTCAACAAACCCTTAAGCGATAGCTTTTGTATTTACAGAACAAGAATTTATAGGAAGTTGTAGTAAAACCTTTCTGAGTTTAAAACTTCTTTTTTTTTAATTTTGTTATTTTAATACTACTTCAATATACTGTGTTTTATAGCGTTGCCTGCTCACAATGAGAATCTTAAGATGGCACAATGTTGCCACATTAAAATTTTAAGATACTCATTGTGAATTCCCTAAATAATTTCAGACTTTCACGCTAAACATACGTGAACACATACCTGAAGTGTTTTTGATCTCGTGTGGCACAATCAAGCCTTAAATTATTCTTGTTCTTTTGTGTTGTACAGTGTAGTTTTTCAGTTGATATAATATGGCGCAAAGTGTGCTGTCTTTTTGGTTATGTTAATTCTATTATTATTTATATTACGATATAGCATAAATTTTACATTTCCGGTTAACAAAATACTCAAGATATAAACTGTTTCCGTTGGTTAACAGGTAAAATAGTGTCAGAAAGTACATTTGTAACTGTTGAAAGTTCAACAACAATTTATAGGAAGTTGTTGTAAAATCTTTCTGAATTTAAAACTTTTTTAATAATTATTTTTTTATTTCCTATTACCAGCTTAAGAATAAATTACTTAACAATATACAAGTATGGTATTAGTCAAAATACCACATACTTTTAAATACAACTTGATTAATAATGGTGAAAATTTTTATTTGAAATAATCATCAAATTAAAACCACAAGTTGTAATGCATATCAAAAAATCCGTACACGTATTAACGCTACACAAAAGTCACGACATTTTAAAATGAAGAGTTGAACCTCTTTTTCTTTTGAAAACAAGTAATTCCCACGCATTTTGTTAAGGAAAAAAAAACATAAACTAACTTATGCTGAACCAATAAACATTTCCAACAAACCAACAACAAACAATTCCAAACATTAACAAGCATGAAAACAAACAACTTCACATAACGAGTGGAGATTACAAACCAACATATTTTTTTTTTTATAAAATAAGTGACAGCAAATGATTTTAAAGAAACATACATAAATTACAGCAAGACAACATCAATGTATCTAAAAGAAATTTATAAAAAAAAAATTAGGTCGCTTTTTTAAATCCAATTATAAAATTGCACAATCACCAAAACTAATAAAATAATTTTTTTTATTAATTTTGTTAATTGGCCGACTGTAAATTTCTACGAAAAATAGAGGGCCTACCATTACTGATATAAATATATATATATATACTATATGTATGTATATAGTATATATGAAACTATCGGCGCAGAAGTGGTGTAACCCACATTCGTTTTGGTTTTGGTTGCTGCTCTAGTGATAAATACATTATTTGCATTATCAACTATCAAAAAATAAGTAGAGTAAGCCATCTTTTGGTGGCTTACTAAAGAGCTGAAAAATCGTTTTTGCACAGCTCATAATATTGCAAAGTAATAAACAGGGAAACCAGAAATATGCTCTAAAAAAAGTGTTTTATGCGCATTCAATATGCACTAAAAACTTGAAAATATGCACAAAAAACTGAAAAAATATGCTCTTAAAATAAAATAAATTGGTTTATTTTAAATGAAAATATATTTTTAATTAAAAAATTCAACAACATTTGCATATAAAATAAGCAAAAAAGCAAACAATAAAAAATTAACAAATAATAACTGCTGTATTGAAACAAAATTGCCATACATATTTTGACTAAAGCAAATAATACAAATTATTATTTTTTTTTGATAATCTCGCAAAAATTTAACTTCAAGTTCAAAAGAGATCACGATATCAGAATTAAAACTTTGGAACTATATTTTCGATAAATAAGACAAGATTTGTATGTATAATATTTATTGCAATAAAAAACAATCTAGGTCAATATAAATTTTCAAATAAAATCGTTGCATGCCACATCTAAATAAACTTTTATATATTGACAATGTTCCTTTAACGTCTACTCGGGGTAGAGTCCGTCAAAAATTGAAAAATCGAATTTTTTATTGAAACTAACGTCCGTAATAACTACGAAAATTTATACACTACATGGAACATTAAAAATGAGACTTAGATGGCGAAAAAAAAAATAAAAATTTTGTGCAACACTTAAGCTTGTAAGCAAATTAAAATAAATTTTTTTTATTTATTTTATTTTATTTATTTAATTTCAAAATATGCCCTAAAAGCGTAAATTATGCTCTAAAAATTAGAAAATATGCAAAAAAATATGCGTGTTAGAGTGATAAATGCAAAAACATGCTTTAAAGCGTAAAATATGCAAAAATATGCTTTAAAGGGCAAAATATGCAAAAATATGCACTAACAAATCGATGCCGAAATTAATAAAAAGTTCTGAAACGGATAAATATCTTGTCGCCGCATGAATACGTCGCACAAGAAAAAACATGCAATTGCATATTTGCGGTTTCCCTGGTAATAAAGCAATTATATAATACAAAAAGAGCAATTGTTTAAATAACTTGATGTGGGTTACACCACTTCAGCGCTGATAGCCTCAAACTTATGAATCTCTGTGTAATTGATGCACTGTTGCAGAATTTATCTTAAGGCAATGACAAACTAAGGAGTGTTCTATAATACTTATATTGAGCAATATAAATATTTTTAAATTAACCACGATTGGCCAATTCAAAGCAGCTGCATACATATAAATGTACTTTTTTGTCTATCATATTTTATTATTTTAGTTTAAGTTAATTTATATTTTATTAAGATAATAATAAAAAAACTGAAATTTGTTTTTGTTTCCAATATTAATATTCTTCTTCGATAGAGTCTATCGTTAGCATTTAGGGAAACAGGCCCATAAAATAAAGAAAATATGCAAATAATTTTGTTTTCGTTTCGTTGGCAGTGAGGCAGGCACGTATTAACAGCACATTTAAGGGTCATTATTAAAACTTCGCAATAATTAAAGTTAGAACAGATAAATATTTTGTGGTTATTACAAGTTAACTTAAAGCTAAAAGTGGACGATAACCTAATCGCAATTTTACTCTCCCGGTAAATTTTCAAGCGAATTTTAAGCATTTTAATGCCTGGCATTGTTTTCGACGTAAGTATGGCAACCTCAATTGAATTAAATTATTTGTAATTGTAACACAATATGACAAAAAAAATTAACACAAAATACTACAAAAAAAAAAACAAAAGAATAGACAAAAATTGTTTTGTTATGTTTTTAATTGAACAAATAAACAAAAGCAAGTCGTTGCCACTAAGTTCATATTTTTAAAAATCAAAAGTAGTTGGTATTGCCAGCAATGTTGCCACAATACAAAAATTATATTAATTATTTCTGTGGCGAAAAGGAAAAAGTGCTTAAGTCGAGATAAGCTAATTTTGAGTTAATGGTAATCTGCATATTTGTATCCCTGGTCAAAATCTGAATTAATTTGTGCGATTTTTCAAGAAATTATAGCAAAATGAATTGCGGCTTATCTTTTTAAGACTTCTAATCTCATTTGGAATAATAGCTTAATTTAGCTTATACATACTTTGGTATATTTCAACTTAAATGTATTATTTACAGTGTGTAGAACGATGTTTGTATAAAAAAATAAAGATTAAGAAAGAATTTTCCAATTTACATGTAAAAGAAATAAATTTCTGAAAATCGACTTGAACGCTTAAAAGTGCTCTCCTGCAAAACAGTCAAATATGACTTAAGCACTTTTTCCTTATTGCCACAGATTTTATCGTGCAGTTGTAACCATGGAAACAAAAGGCCACTTTATCGTTAAGTTTTCCTAAAGTTAGAATTCACTAAACGAAGTTGTAACATTGGCCAAAAGTATATTAAATATACCTTGAATGTACTCTGCTGCTAATAAAAATCTCAGTACTAAAATTTAGGCTTGGCTGTTAGGAAGAAGATCGGATTGCAACATTAAAAGGATTAATTTGTTGATACCAGCCAATTCTGCATAAACTTGTACCCTAAGAAACTTAACACTATATTAACCTATTCCATAACAAAAAAAAAATAATACTTCTTAATCGAGGAGAAGATAAAGAAACACAAGTATACAATTTTCTGCTGTCAAAAAAATTTACAAACATTTTGCTTAATTTTGGCAACACAGAACTAGCAGCTTATCATCAGCTGAAATGACGTCAGATGATTGAATTCGCCTTGAACACAACTTCCCGAATACAATAACATTACTAACACATAATGGGTGTTTTTTATTGAGGTATAGAACTTTAAGTTGGCATCACTTTTTTAACTGGCGGCCATTTTGTCAGCTGTCAAGTGATTAATATTTAGTTTGGTTTGCCATTTCATCATGAACAGGTTGACAAAAGAACAACGCTTGCAAATCGTGCAAATTTATTTCGAAAATAATGGTTCAGTTCGCGAAGTTTACCGCAAGCTCCGTCCATTTTATGGTCGACATAATCGTCCATCAGAGCAATTAATTCGGTTAACCATGGATCGTTTTCGCACTACGTTTACTCTATGTGATAATACGCATCCGCAGAGACGTCAAACAGTGCGCACCGAAGAAACAATTGCCGCTGTAGAGCAAAGTGTTGAAGAGGACCCGAATGAATCGATTCGCCACCGTGCACAGCAATTGGAGCTTTGTCCATCAACTTTATGGAAGATTTTGAAGATTTTGAATGTGGATGAGTTGTGGTTCCAACAAGACGGCGCTACATGCCACACAGCGCACGTCACAATCGATTTATTGAAGGAAACATTCGATGAGCGCATAATTTCGCTGAATGGACCTGTCAATTGGCCACCAAGATCGTGTGATTTGACACCATTGGAGTATTTTCTTTGGGGATATGTGAAGTCGCTCGTCTACGCCAACAAACCAGAAACGTTAGGGGACTTGGAAGCCAACATTCGTGGCGTTATTGCCAACATACGGCCCCATATGCTCGAAAAAGTGGTTGAAAATTGGACCTGTAGAATTGGCTTTATTCGAGCCAGCCGCGGCGGCCACATGCCCGAAATCATATTTAAACATTAATGACATAAAATTATCCTTCCAATAAAGCCAAATTGATGGACATTAAAACGATTTTCTTGTGTTTTATTTCAATTCGAAGTTCTATACCTCTAAAAAAAACACCCTGTACAATTCAACAAGCAGGCAAGACTTAAAATTTATTATTGAATTTTATTTTGGGAACATCGAAAAAAAAACGGAAAAAATTCGACACGCTGGCCAAGGCAACCTGTGTCTTTCCTCAATTTTTGGTGGCAAAAGTTTAAGTTTATATACTTTCGCTTTTTAATAATATTTTTTTTAACAGTTTAGTTCCTAATACTTGGGAAACATGGTCACAAAAAATGTATGCCTAACCTGATCAGACATCCCGCTTTAGGCGGGATTATCATGCTTTTCATAGGTCGATCCCGTCTCGAAATTATATCCCGATTTTTAGAGTTTTGAAATTTTCAATCTCTTATTCGATTTTTATTAAAATGTAACTGACAAAAATTCATTCCAAATAATGTTTTAAGTGTAGTTATTGCTTAACCTGCCAAAAACCCTGTGTGCTTCGCTACAAATACGTTTGAGATGAAAAGAATTTTTTTTAGGAAGTGCCACGCTCGCAATTCAACCTCCACTATTTTATAGAATACAATTACCATTATTAACTTAAATAGTCACGAAGAGTTTCAAAATTCTCACTGCATTAGTTTCCAAGATATTTTTGTAAGTACACATTTTCTCTATTTTCTATCATCGGCAGAGCCAGCAGAATTTCAAATTTGTGTTTATAGCAGATACCAAAAAATTAAAAAATTAATATTTAATTTACTTACGAAGTAACACATTTTTTGCTCCATTTTGACTCCTTTTTATAACACTATAATGCACCACGCCTAATTTTCAATTTCCCTATATTAGTTTTCCAGTATCTCAAAGTACATACTGTATCTTTATGTCCAATTCGAACTATTTTTGTAAGACAACGCACATTGTAAAAATCAAAAATTCTGCTGCATTAGATGCAAAGATATTCCAAACTACATAAAAACAATTTTATATGGAAGGTGCCGCATTAAAAAAAAAATAGCGAAATCGGTTTAGCTGTTCGTAATTGATGCGATATTTATTACACATCCCGATTTCTAAAATATATTTATTTTTAAATCCCGCTTTTTGACGGTATTTTCTTCAAAATGTCCCGCTTTTTGCAAAAACCATCTGGTCACGTTACGTATGCCAGTTGGCAACCTGGTTTAGGTACAGTGCAAACAGCTGTCAATGTTTACCTTTTTTAGGGTTTCGTACACCAAAGGTTCTCGAGAACCGTAAGAGCTACGGACCTGAAATTTGGACACTGTGTGTAGACCTTTAGCCGCTACAACAACAAATACATGAGAGTTGGAAATTAAAGAATGTTCCAAAACGAGCAACGAAAAATGTTAAAATCCCATGTAATATATATACAATTGTATTTGAATTTTGTAAGGTTAGTGTATTTTTATACAGACTACAACAATTAACACTAAAATTTAAAAAAATTTTAATTAAAGGGTGTACCATCAGTTAATGGAATTTTGACTATGTAATTTTGACAACTTGCTGTATCTTGGAAACCGTAAGAGCAAACTTCTTAAAATTTTCAAAAACGGTAAAACAAAAAAATCCCAAAATTATAAAATCGCCAAACCGAAAAAAAATCGCCAGACCAAAAAAAATCGCCAAAACAAACAAATCGCCAAAATTTAAAAATCGCCAAAATGAAAAAATCGCCAAAATGAAAAAAATCGCCAAAATGAAAAAAAATCGCCAAAATGAAAAAAAATCGCCAAAATTAAAAAAATCGCCAAAACGAGAAAAAAGCGAAAAATAAACAAAAAAAAATATTTCAGCTGAAAAAACGTCAAAAACTTAAAAAAAACGCTGTATTAAAAAATGCTCAAAGCCCAACGTACGGAACACTTCGTGCGCGAGTCAAAGTCGCACTTTACTGAATTTATTTTAAATCAAGTTACCATGTTGTTGAGTGATGAGAAATTTCAGCAAGGAAAAAGTGATACTTTTAAAATGTTTCGCTACATCGAAAACTTAAAAAAAATTAATTATAATTCTGAATGTGTGTATTTTAAGAGGATATAAAACTAATTTACAAAATATTTGCATAATTTATTAAATTTCATGTTTATATATGGTCATCTTTCTTATGAAAGAGTAAAATTTAACATGTGTCTTATATACAGTGCAATTCGGTTATAACGAATTATCATGTATGACGAACAATTAGTCCGGCCACAACAGTTTTATACTTATATTTTATGCAAGTTTAGTACGCTTTATTTCACCTTGAGTTTGGTTTCATTGGGCTTTTTTTAATTGGGCTTTATTTCATTTACATACATTGGGTGTTTCCTTATACATTTTTTCTTTGGACTTATTTCTTTTTTTTTTTGGGGGGGGGTTTTATTTTATTGGGGTTTATTTAATTTCTTATTCGGGCGTTATTTCCTTGGGCCTTATTTCATAGCGCCTATTTTGCATATTTAAATGGTTTTAATTTTGAGTGCATATTTATTTCTCATATGCTTAAATCAAAGTTGGCTCGCATTAATGATTTTAATGTTGATAGTAGTTATGGTCCGATTTTAATGTCATACTTTTTAGTTCACTTAATATTTTCCGTAGTTTTCTTACTGCCTTATTCATAAAATACATATTTTGCTTTATAAAAGGCTTTTAAAACAAGTTCTGCATGGAAATCTGTTTAATAAACCTTTTATAAGTCAAAAGTATTTTTTATGAAGAAGGCCTTTAATATTTAAGACTTTAAAGAGCTTTTACGATCTATCTATGGTTAATGTCATATGCTACAAAGAAACACTGATAAGCCAAAACGAAACAAAATTACTCCATACAAATATTGCTGGTAAGAACAATATAATTAAATTTAAAAAAAATCTAAACATAATAATAAAAGTCAGCAAGTAGTTTTAAACAATAAAAGTTATTGATTTGTATTTTTATTTTGTTTTTTTTTTTTTGTCTCACACATACAAAATATTTAGGTTTAAATAAATAAGTAGTAAAAATAAAACTTAATAGTAAAAGAGTTATTGAAAAACATTCGAAATAAAAAGAAAAACAAATTCAATAAACATTATAATTTAAACAATACTAAACATTTATTTGCTACTTAAAATTTTCTGTATTCTGCTGTATTTATTTTATTTTATTTTATTTTATATTTTGCTCTTGAATAGAAAAAGAAATAAAATATAATTTAAAAAAAAATTGTTTTAATGTCTTTGTTATATAAAAGCAAATAGAGAAAGCTAATTTTTTTTTATAAGTTTTAATTCAATATGCTCGTAAAATGATTAAAAACTAAAAAAAAAATAATAAATAAAAAAACATTTTAAACCATAGAATGAAAATACTTGTAAAATATATAGAAAATGAAAGGCTTGTTAATTGTGCATAAAATTAAATTGGTATTAAAAGAAAATTAAAAACAAACAACTTGTTTGTAGTTTTCCTTTTTTTTCTACTTGTTTGTTGGTTGCTTCTTTTTCAAAGCCATAAATAATTGTTAAGTCAAGATATTTTTCATTAAAACTAAGAAAAGATAAAATCGTATTAAATAAAAGAATGTACATACATACATACTATATACTACATACATATGTAGTATTTTATAGTCGTAAATGTATACAATAAAATGTGATCGTGTGAAAATTCAAGTTGCATGCCACCATGAACACAGTTGCAAAAAATAAAAAAAAAAAAATAAAAACTAAAACTAAATTAAATAAAATAAACATAAAAAGAGAATTCTCGTGCGCCATTGTTGTTTAATATGGTTAAATATTTTTATTTCTTGTTGGATTTCTTAACAAAAACCCACAAATGCGAACGAATAATGCTGAAAAATCTGTGACATTTCAACTTCTGTTTTTCTGTCTTTAATTTTGTTTGTTCGTATTATTTTGCTTTCGCAAGAAATCATTAAATTAACAATACATACATAGTTTTTTTTTTTTGCCAAAAATGCTGCAGATATAAAATCAAATGAAGCGAAATCTCGTAAGCTTTTTTAAGTTTTCAAAACTATATAAAGGTTGGTAACTCAAGTTTTCACACAAATATACACATACATATATACACATACAGTTTGTCAAAAAAATCTTTGCAATTAAAGGAAATGCTAATTTACTTTTTTTTTAGATATATTTTATAAATATATATTTTTTAATATAATAAACTAAAAAAAACTTAAATTTCAATAAATGTATTCTAATGTACATTAAAAAATTAAAACAATTCAATTTCCATACTGTCAAAAAAATTTTTGCACAATTAATAAAATATTTAGCTTAACATTAATTTTCGGCTTGTTAGTTGCTAATATTTGGTGTGTCCACCTTGGGCATCAAGTACTGCCTGCAAACGTCTGCACATTGAACTAATAAGCTTTGGGATATTATATTCTAAGGGAATTTTTTCGCACTCTTCTTTGATGAATCTTATCAATTCATTTTTATTCGATGGCGACCTTTTTCTTCAGATGGACCCACAAATTTTCGATAGGGTTGATATCAGGACTTTGGGGAGGGGTGTCAATAACTTTGGTGCAGTTATATAATAACCACGACCTACATAAATAAGATTTATGTTTGGGGTCATTATCTTGATAATTTTTGTACTTGAACTTACTCGAGTTTTCTGGGTCAATAAAACCGAATTTTCGAATGCTGGCGACCAGCTCGTTTTTTAAAACATCAAGATAAATTTCTTTCGTCATTATTTCATCCAAAATCCTGATTTCACCAACTCCCTTGCTAGATATACAACCCCATACCATTACTGACAGTTTCCCAAATTTTACTGTAGGAATTAAATTCTTATTTTCTAATGCTGTCAAGGGCTTCCGCCAAACTTTTTGTGAGCCATCATGATAATACAGCATTATCTTTGTCTCATCAGAGAATATAACGTCATCCCAGTACTCTGGAGGGAGTGAAAGATGCTCTGCGGCAAACCTTTGTCGTTTTTCAATATTTTGCACTGAGAGCAATGGTTTTTTCCTAGCCACTCGTGAAGAATATTTATATTTTTTTAGAACATTTCGTACCGTTTCATGTGATATACTTAGGCCATAATCATTTTCCACTTGAAGAGCTAATCCTCTTGTGCTGGATTGCGGCTTGTCATAAATAGTTTTAATTATTTTGCTTTCAATTCTTCGCGTCACTTTTTTTGGTCTGCCTGGAGAAACCTTTAATTCAAGTCTTCCTTCTTTCTCAGCACGAGATATGATGTTGTAGACTGTTCTAATTTTAAGGGAGAACATATCAGCGATTTCCCTAGCTGACTTTCCTTTATAATAATTAAAATACACTAATTGTATTATATTTTTTGAAACTCGTTTTCCTGGCATTTTTACAATTAAATATTTGGCCACTTGTTGCATGTAAGACAATCACTTCATAAATAAATGATATGTTAGTCCTGATTCACACACGTCAGGTCTGAGTCGTCAAGTCTTGAGTTCTTAGGAGAGAGAGGAAAAGAGAATGGAAAGGGGTACATACTTGACCGTACCAGTCAAGTTTGCTTTTTCGTTTTGTTTTGTCATTCGTAATACTCTATTTGATGAGACTTGATGACTTGACTTGACGGTGTGTATGAACGCAAATGCAGGTTCAAAAGAAAATTGAACAAAAACTGATCAGGTAAACCTGATGTGTGTGAATCAGGACTTACCTCTTTCACATTCCATAACACTCATAAAAAACCCGAATGCAAAAAATTCGCAGAAAATTAACGTATTTGTTGTTGTCTGCACTCATTATGCAAAGATTTTTATGACACCTCTCTCATTGAGACACCATCTTTTTTTGTTCTTGTTGTTGTAATGTGTGTGTCTATTTGAAAAGTGTTCGCGACTTAGAGTCGTAAAAAAGTACAGTAACGGAATGTGGAAAGAAACAACAGTTATTTTAAGAATTTGTTGTTAGAATTCTTGAATGAAATTAACATTTCAAACTTTTTCTTACTGTGCAAAGATATTTTTGACAAACTGTATATATATTTTTTTTTTAAATAATGCATTTTTTATAATTAATACAAATTCTATTTTGTTGAGTAAAAAATATTTTTTGCATGATGATCTTAAAATTTCATAGGAAAGTAGAAATAGTTTTTCAAACAAGAATGTAACCCAGCAAAAAATTTTAAACCAAAAAGAGGACATACATACATTTGTTAACCCCCGACCAAAGTAACCCCAGACCAAACGGCTGGGCCGATTTAGATTTAGTTTTTTTTAGTTCGAAAGGTGACTTGATCGAAAAGGTTCTTAGCTGTGTTGTAAGAAAAACGTTCCAGCCGCTTAAAAGATATCACATATGTATATTCGGGGCGTTTTTAAAATTTTTAATTTTTGTTATTCATACATATTTTACATCTAAAATCGTTTCGAGTTCTTCGTACAAATTTTGCTCAACACGTCGTGCGTATTCGTGTCACAAAAAAAAACGCGACACCAGCCCATCTCTACTTCGCATGTCTGGTAAGCTGTTGAAAAAACTTATAGATTTGTGTATTTGATAAGGTGGTTTTTATGTTTTTAAATGGTTGTAAAGAAAAGAGGAAAAAGTGTTGCCAACTTTTTGATAGCTTAACAACGCACAATCCTGTTTTCAACCCCCGACCAAAACAACCGTGTTATAAGTTTCTAGTGTGTGTCTGTACGAGTCCACGTACATGCCAAACGGCTGGACCGATTTTAATTTAGTTTTTTCTGTTTGAAAGGTGACTTGATCGAGAAGGTTCTTAGCTAGTTATTTTGAAGAAAACGGTCCAGCCGTTTAGAAGATATCACATCTTTTCTAGATATATTCGGGGGTTTTTAAAATGTTTAATTTTTGTTATTATAAAAAATTGTTTGGCTTTGAACTTTCATTGAACCAGACGCAGTCTACTTATTCGCTTTTAATCTTACAAAAATAAATGAAATTTCACTTATTTTCTCTTACTTTTCTTTAAGGTTTTGTTTCTCAAACACCTACTTTTTTTAACATTTCGTTTGCAATTTCACCCAGCTTTAATTCACTTCTATTTTAATTAAAACCTTTTTAACCTTAAATTATCATAATGATTACATATAATAACAACAATAAAAATAATAATAAAAAAAAGAAAAAAAGAAACTTATACATAAGGAGACCTTTATGAAGAGCCACTAATAATGCAACGAAGAAAGATAAGATCACCTTTCTCAAGCAAAGATATAAATTATAAAATAATATAAATTAAAAAATATATATTTAATTTCACTTTAATCTACAGTAATTAATTACAATAATGCTGATGATTGTCACAATTTTTTTATTATTTTTTTTTTTCATTACAATAATGCTCAGAAATGCTAATTATGCGGATAATAATTAATAATATTATAATAATTACTTGCATTAAATTTTATGCACAAAAACAAGCTTCCACTTCTTTTTCATCTTAATTCAACTTTAAGTCTTAAAAAATATATGTATGTATGTATGTATATAAAAATAAATAAAAACGTTGCAAAAATATCTTAAGATACTAACTAAATAATATTTAATGCAATTTCATGTATTGGTTTGAGGAAAAATGTAATTTCTTTCAATTGATTTTTGAATTTTGTGGATCCAAGAACACATTTGCCATATTTGACCATTTTCGATTTAAAAAACGGTCTATTGACGATTTTTGTCTTAAAACTTTTCGATTTTTTAAAGAATAATTCCTAAGTATACCAAAAAAAAATTAAAACAAAAACTAATTATATGGAAATCGAACGATTTCAAAAAAATCTACGAAGTAATTAACTTAATTAATTTGAAAAATTGCGAAAATGCATATAAAACAATTATTTGAAAACCAATTACAATATATATTTAGTCAACAGTAGTTAAAATTTTTCCAGAACGAAATGTACGAGTACTGTAAACATGTGTTATGAATAACGTCAATTGGTTTGCCATTAGACGAAAACTGTGTTAATCGATGACAGCTGGCAAATAACAGCTGTGATTTGCAATAGGGTAGGTTGGTCAGGTTAGCAGGTTGCTGGTAAGGATTGGTAAAAATTAAGAATACAGCTAACTTGGGTCCAATACAGTAACCGGCAAGCCATACCACAATTGTGGACAAGAAAATCACATACATGCTTATGCTCTTTCATTTAGTCGCCACTTCGAAAGCGACGATTGAAGTTGTGCACGCATTTATGAAGATTTTTCCTGGTTTTTTGTTTAGTTTTTCTTGAACACAAGGAACGAAATTTATAATTATGGAAGCTAAGAAATATTTTGTGATAAAAAATGCTTTTCGCAAAATGCAATGCATTTTATGCTATGAAACATTTAAAGATAATAGGGAAGATAGTTTAAAAAGGCATTTTAATAATTTGGAATTTATACACTACATTGTTGAATGGATTATAAGATTTTTTACTTTTTACTTAAGTTTTTATTAAATTGCTTATTTACAAAAAATATTCAAACAATGAATAACAGCATGTATATTAAATTAGAAAACTTTTCTTCAAGTGTAACTTTATTTTATTCTTATTTTTCTCACCAATACAAACATATTTTATTTTGCGCATCACTGGTCCAATACAATGATCGCTTTGTGCTACCTGTTAGTTGAAGAGAAGATAAAGAGAGAGAGAGAGAGAGGGACGGGGAAAAGGGTGCGAAAGGTAGATATAGGAAAGAGATAATTAGTTGTTATAGAGGAGGTGAGAATGAGTCGAGAATTGGATAGGGGGGAGTCAGCGGCTATACCAGCAACTGCTCAAATTTTCTAATCCTATTTCCGATAACTCGGATAGGCTACCTAAGGATAATTGGCCAAGGAAGTGTACACGGAGATCTTCCAGAGTGAGACAAAAGCAGAGTAGATGCAAGATAAGGTTTTTCGTTCTGTGGGAGTTAAGGAGCCCATAGGGTTCTCGCTATTGCACCGGTGGGCTCATTACGCCATCTGTCTAGAGTTGGTTCAACTAAGGCAACATCGAAGCGTCTCCAGCAGGATGAGAGTGGGAGACCCCAGAGATTATCGATATCGACTTCTATGAGTATGGTTCCCCTCTTTGCCGTGTCATCCGCATGTTGCCTGAAATAGTCAGTTGTTTGCCTGAAATAGTCCTGGGCTTTGCGACGTTCTTATATCTGGTATACCCACCTATGAGGGACTTAATTGCAGGCTGGCTGTCCTAAGGGTGACGTTGGCTGAAGTAGTTAGCACGTTGACTACAAAACCGAAGGTCCTGGGTTCGAGCCCGGTCTCTGGCAGTCATTAAAATAACACCACCTATTTTTCTTGCTAGTTTCCATTTGTAACTGTTGTTATAGGAAAGTTCAAGTGACGAAGGCATAGACACTGGCCACTGAACTACACCGGCTTCAGCTGATACTAATCCTAATGTAACATCAGAACACCCTCCGTCGTCGCTATTGTGTGGCAGAATTATCCGCGAAGTAAAATAACCAATAAAATGGCTGCTAAGCACAGCTTAAAAAAAATTTAATACGCCTCCTTAACACTAGAGGCGCTGCAAAAATTCTTTATTAGAAACGTGCAAAAAAGCAGAGTTTTAAAAGACTGAAGATTCCCTATATCTCTTCTTTCACCACCTGTCTTCTCCATCACTATGCTTTTCCTAAAAGAATATAAGACCTAGTAATAGTAGTAGGCATTCATTGCCTGAGTGTTACTTTTCTTAAAAAAAAAATTCGAACGTGATCCTGAAATATTGCTAGGTCAGACCATTTGCAATGTTTTCCGCATTTGCTTCTTATATCACTTTTATTTCATTAAACGTATTCTATAAAAGTTAAAACCTTAATTACTTATATTAATATTAACCAAATGAGAATTATATCATGCATTAAAAACATGCACTGCTATTGTGAATAACAAGTTCAATTTTTGTTCCCATGAGATTTTTATTCCCCTCGAAAAGAAAAATGCTATCGTGAATGTCGCGTGAATGTAAAAAAGGAAAGAAGATTTGTGATTTTGAATATTAATTGCAAATTAAACAAATTTAAGTTTTATAACAACCCAGCAAAAAAAATTAAGTATGTATTTTCTTATTGAAGTGATGAAAATTAACATTCAAAAAGTTTTTAAATCAGGAAACATGAACGGGTTCATCATCGACTTATAAAAATAATCTTTTTTTATGAAAAAACGTCTTCGAATCAGAGAACATGCATTCGATCGTGTCATTCTCTTTAATGAAGAGACATTTATTTAAATTATCGCTCAAAACACATGCGGTCCTGTTCTATAAATTGAATCCGAGTAAATTTCTCGTTTTCATAAAAGTAATAATGGTCCTTCAGACGTTTTTAAAATTATACACGATAATTTTCTTTCAAATATTATATTTGGGAATCTATATACGAGTACTAAAAAAATCTAAAAAAAATATTTCTATTGTCGGAGCTAGTTTTCTCAAATCGTGCAGTTTCAAATCGCTCGATTTACAGAACAGGGCTGATGGTCTCCAAACAAATGTTTATATAAAGATCATGCATGTTTCTCTTAAATTGAACGAATACGTCATGACTTGAGCTCATGATTCAATCACATTTTTGTCGTCATCGCCACAAAATTTACTGCATGTGAACCAAAAAGGTTTATACTCTATGGAAAAATTTGCTGCAGGGAATTATTGATAAAAAAGAGTGAACATTATTTACTGATCTTGTTCTTAAAATATGTATTTATAAACTTCAATATTTAATTGGAAGGAAAATATTGCAATTAAGCTTTGTATCAGAGAACAGCAATTAGTAGTGAAAAAGTGAGTAGAGTTGAATCATGACTTATAATTTCTTGTACTTAGGCGCACTCATAATTATTGCAATGTTGTCTATGAATCATATTCACTCGAAAGTTTGAAGTTCGCATCGCACTCATACTTAGCCACATTTATGACGTTGTTGATTTCGACTCTCCTTAACTCAATGGCTATGGACGATGCAAAATAAGTATGATTCGCAATGAGAACTTCGCATGCGCATTATGATGTTATGTATTTGCTTGCTTGCTTTTTTTTTTGTTTTTTTTTATGAATTGAAAAACAACGCTATTTACTGCTACTATAAACTAGTTGCAAACTGACTAAACTTTTAAATATACTTATACTTATGAATGAGTTGAGTGAGCTGAATCAATGTAAGTAGTATAAGTATTTTTCTGAAATTAAAAATCAAACTGAGCCTCAGTGAGGTTTATGATTTATGAGTGTGAGTGTGGTATGATGTCGACGTCGCATTCATATTTATTTCAGTTGATGTCTACTCACTTATATTTAAAATTGCATGAGTCAGTATGAATAGCGAAAAAACGATTCATTGCCGATCACTGATTTGTATTAATTCTCTTTGCTGGCAAAAATAAAGTGAACAAAACCGAGGGGAAAAGTGAAAAAAATTCCAGTGAAAAATATTATCCATGAAAGGGGTATTCAAAAAATGGAAATGGGAATGTGGGGAAAAATTATTCACGATTGCAATTTTGGGGAAAATGGGAAAATTTCAGGGGAAAACTGCTCACAGTAGGGGTGATAATATTTTCTACTAATTTTTTTTATCTTACTTTACTAAATAAATTTAATGCAACAAAGTGTTTGATTTCTGATGAGTATTTTCATAGAAAATATGCCTTAACCAAAGATAATCTAATTTAATATTTATATTAACGTCCCTTTTCACAATGCATGATTAAAAGTTACAGTGTACTTTAACTGTTAGTTCTTCATACAAAACTTTCGGTTAAAGTCGTTGTTAGCTTTTAATTGTACATTGTGAAAAGGGCCGTAAGCCGGACGTTTCTAATACTAGTCTGAAACAAAACAAAAACCCTCAAAGAAATTACTTTTCCCTGAACCAATACATCAGTTCAGTTTAATCCTAAACATATTATGGAAAAATAAACTTAAAAGTTATTTCTTTACAACATAACACAAAGAAAAACTGAATGCTTAAATACTTTTCTAAAGCAAAACAGAAAAAAAAAGTTTAATATTTAAACATGAACATGTAAGTACTCGTACCACAGAGTACGTGGAGTATCTAGATAAAAGTAACGAATAAAATAAATAAAATAAATTGTACCACAGAGTACGTGGAGTATCTAGATAAAAGTAACGAATAAAATAAATAAAATAAATTGTACATATCAAATGAATTAAAAAACAAAATAATTTGCATGCACATGGTACGAACGAGTAGATGATGATGATGATGATGATGATGGTCTCCATGATGATGGTGTTGATGATGTTGATCAAAATTAAAAAGAGGGAGAATAGAGCACACACGTTGTGGAAACTGGTTGGCTGGATGACTGTTTCGTTTTGTGGTCAGAAAAAAATAAAGCAGCAGCATAAAGATATGTTTGTAACATGGCTAAGCAAGCAACTCAGGCGGCAGGCAGTTAGTTAGTTAACCAACATGTTTGCTGTTTTGGTCTACTACGAGCTGACTGACTGTCTGTCTGTCTGTCTGTCTGTCTGTCTGTCTGTCTGTCTGTCTGTCCGTGCATTATTTCATTTGTCTTTATTTTTATATTTTTATTTTTTACTTTTTTGCTTAAAAAATAAGCCTTTTGTAGCTAAACGGATGGCTGGCTGACTTGACTGGCTGTTTGGTTGGTGTTTAAAGTACTTGGTTGATAGTGAAAGTGAAAGTTTTTTTTGCAGATTGTTTTTTAAAGGTTTGATTTATGCATTTAATATTCCCGCTGGTTTTGTTTTATTTGAATAAATTTTTTGCTTTGTTTTGAATTCGTTCGTAAAGAAGTTTTGCAAGTCAAATTGCTTTTTTTTTCAATATTTTAATTTATTTTGCTCTTTTTTATTTTCTCCTTCGTTTTTGTTGTCTAAGGTTTGGGTTTTTGTTAGTGCTTTCTTTTGTTTGTTTGTTTTTATTGCATTTAACCGTTTCAAGTCATTTAAAAATCAATTAAACGGAAACAGGAAATCATAACAACAGCTTTTGCGAAATATCTGAAACAACAACAGCAACAGCAGCAACAAATAAATAAATTGTAACGAAGTTGTTGTTAATGTCGACGGTTGGTGAAATTTCATATAAACACTTAAAAAAAACATTTTAACGGTTTGGGTTTTCAAAAATTATGCAATATTTTTTTCTCTTTTTATGGCTGCCAGAGTAATGTTCGTTTTCTCGTTTTCATTACCACTCGAATTGGGGTCAAAGTTTCGTAATCATTGTTTTTTTTTTTTTTTTTGGTATTTATGTTGATTATAAAACTAAAAAGGGTTGGGTTAGTTTCATTATACTGATGACGCGCATTTACGAGTATAATTGATTTAGTTACGGATACAACAGGAAACACTTTCTTTATAGTTTCTTTGGTAAATTTACTCGTGATAATAATGTTGAAATTGTGTGATGTTTTTATATATAGATAAATGCATGTTGATAATTGGAATTTATTATGTCGTGCCCATTTCAGGGGTATTTTAGGCCAACAGCTGTTTCCATTTAATAATTATGTGTTGTATCGAAATCATTCCGGCATGTAATTTAATTTTGTTTTTCTGAGTATTTAATTCTTATTTTCAGTATAGAAATTAGTTTTTCATTTCCTGTTTAATTTTTGTCAAAAACAATATATAAAACCCATGCAGGGTTTCAAGCAAAGTATAATGACATTTCTTCTTTGTTAGAAGAGTTCTTAAGATTTAAACACATAAACATATTATGTGCCACTTTTCAATACTTCTCTTAAAGATTTAAAGTCTGGTAAGGGATTTCGAATGAGATTTCTTTTGATTTAAAGCTAATATATCTTTAAAAATTGTTTTCATTTGCCTTTCAATTTTATATATGAAACACACATATTTTTTTAGCTTTTAAACTATTTACTTCAATCAAGTAATTTTTCTTGCGAAATACTCCGATCTTGAGAAGGACTTTAACATTTTGTCTGCTTTAATTTTTAAATCAAATTAATTAAATAAAATCTTTCGAGGGGCCATACTATTTATTCTTTCCTTTAATAATTCAACTTGCTTTATTTTAATTTTTTTTTTAACCGACTTAATTTTTTCTTTTATATTCTTTCTTTAGTTTATGATATGGTAGAGAAAACAGCCTTTAAAGATCCCACTGTATCGAAAAACGATGACATTGCAACATTATTTGAAGTTAGAGCAGATGAAGAAGTTAATTGATCAACGCTAGTTCTGTTGACGTTTTTGATGGTGGTGCTAGAAATCGAAGTTGGAGTGTTTGTGGTAGTGATGATGTTGTTTCCCAATTGTCGTTCATGTTGTTGCCACATCAAATCGAAACAATTATTGAAAAATTGTTGATCATGTTGGTGTGGCGGTGTTGGCATCGATAATGTCTGCAGTTGCTGTTGTTGTTGTGGAGGTTGATGATTTTGTATCAGATCATTGAACTGTGCTTTTTTCAGCTGTTGCTGCAATTGTTCATTTTCAGCAGCAATCATGACTTTTGGTGCTGCAACATGTAAATGATTATTATTTAAATCAACCAAAAAATCTAAGGTGGGTGCTGGCTTTATTGTTGTGCCCATAACAACATTGTTGGGTGTTAAAGGAGTCGTTTGTTGCACAGTTGGTGCTGGTACTGGTACTTGTGCTGATGCTGATGCAGCTGTTTGTGCTGTTAGAAAATTTGATGTAAATTTTACTGTAGGCGAGGAAGACGTTGATAAATTGCCACAGGAAGAAGTTGACGAAGATGATGACGAAGACGAAGACGATGACGATGACGATGACGATGACGACGAAGACGACGACGATGATGATGATAATGAAGAAGATGATGGTGACAACGACAACTTTGTTGTCGTTATATGCAAATTATCGAAATTAAAAACTAAATCATCTCTTGCATTTATATGTGCACTTTCAATACCACTATCGTTAGCGAAATCAGCACAAGTCGAATTGGCTGATGAGTTATTTGAAGAGGTGGTTGAAAACGACGACAAGGAATTGCTGGAAGACAAAGGCAAATCGCATGATTCATTGGAGCAGGTTTCGATAAGTTTCTTGGAAATTTCGTTTATAGACTTCGTAAGTAATGTTTCAGCAGTTTCGGGAAGTAGAAGCATATTATCCGGCCCAGTGAGTGCATTATCTAAATCAGCAAATGCTATATAGTTCGATTGTTTAAAGAATTCACTGGCTAAATTAATGCCGCTTAATACATTATTGTTAAATGACTTATTGTCCTGTGTGTTGTTAACATTATTAGCAAAGTTGTTGGTGTTATTCTGATGCTGATCCTTGTTACGCTTGGAGCCTATAACACCAACTATTTCGGCTCTGGCTTTCGGCCAATTGTATTCAGTTTTAGAAGCAAGTTCAGTGGATGATGTAGTGTTATTGTCACATAGAGAACTTGTACAACTTGTATCTGAAGTTGAGGAATCCGAGAGAGATCTTCTTAAGGGATAATCCCATAAGGATCGCAAAGGGTCGCAATCGTTACAGAAACATATACCATGATTAATATTACTGCCATTCGTGCACCGAGACATGTGTGTAGGATCATTTTTGTTGTATGACGAATTGTCATAAATTGTCCCGGTCTTGTTGGATCGTTGTGGCTGCTCACTTAAATTTATTTGGTTAAATTTTTGCAAACATTTTAGCAAGTCCTCCGAAGATTTGTGCGATTTTATTGTGTTAGCTTGTGTATTTGAGGATTTATCTTGCAAACTTTTATTGTCCATTTTTAAGTAGACCGCATTTACCATACTACTGGGAGGTTTACGATCCTTCTTTCTTCTCTTACGCGGCTTTATTATGCGCGGCAAACAGGCCTCATTACTGTTAGAAGAATCGCCATTATTGGAAGAGGAGTTTTCGATGTCTTTTGGGTGCTTTAATTGTTGCTCCAAGTTCTCCTTCGATTTTGATGAGGTTAGTGACGCAGGCGCAGAGTTTTGGTAGCGCAAAGGTGTACGAGTTCGATTCTGTTGTTTGGTGTTATACTGCACTGCATTTGCAGCAAGTTGCTGGTGATGCTGTTGGTTATTTGAGTTAGCATATGCGATAGGAGACCAGTATTCTGCCTTTTGCTGTGGTTGTTTACTTAACATCAAAGGGGCTCCTTGAACATGAGCTGCTGCATAATGAGCGGCAGCTGTGTAGTTTTGTACAGCATTGCTTTGCAATAGATTGGACCAATTCTTGCCGGGCGGCGAATGCGACTGTTTTCGAGATATTCGTTGCCTTTGTCCCGGCGTTAGATGTGCAGTAGCAGTTGATATTAAGGGAATACCAGCGCATTCATTAATTCTTTGCTGATTTACCACAGACAAGGGTGGTAGTTTTGCATAATTTGGAGCTGTCAGGGGCATACGTTCTGAGGCTGAAGAGTTCGTTGATATTGCGTGTGAATAGCCAATTGAGTGGGGATAATGCGGGGTGTGTGTAGGATGTGGATAAACTCGGTTGTTGGGAAATGGTCGACAACTTTGTAGGTTTATATTGTTGGGTGGATTTATTGCCGAGTTTGCGCTATTTGTATTGGGAGTGGGAGCTTGGGAGGGAAAGCAAGCTCCACTAAAGTGTGGATTCCACATATGGGGCGGTGGTGGCGGTGGTTGTTGCTGTTGAAGGACATGTTGTTGCAAATGATGTTGGTGATAATTTTGTTGCTGCTGTATATGAGAGACCGGCTGCTGCTGCAAGCTTTGGTGACCTTTAACAAAATGTTGCTGTTGTTTCAAACAATTATCGGCTGCACAGTATTGTTGCTGATGATGCGAATGCTGCTGTAGTTGTTGTTGGCCTGTATGGGGTCTCATAATCCTGGACGTTTTCGTTGGTATTATAGCTATTGCTTTTTTTTATGGATACAACGGTAGCATAAATAAACGGGGTTAAGAAAACACACATTAGATTTTCGTTTTTCAATGTTATATCCAAACCAAACACACACTGTGTACAACTTCTTAAATTTTAATAATTATTAATTTAAATATTGTTATAATTTATCGTTAACATTTAGTTTTAATTCGCAATTTCGAAATCTTTTAATCCTTCGTATTGTAAATATTTATAAGCTTTGATTTTTCCGCTTCTGTTTCATTTATTTAAAGCCAAAAATTTACACATTAATTTTTTATCAAAGCAAGGCTTTCTTTGATTTTTAGCACTTATTATCTTAAATCAGCTTTTCTATTTTATCGCAAATTTATGCATTTATATTTGAGTTAAAGAAAATTTCATTTATTTTTTTTTGTTTTTCCAATATTTTTTAAATATCTTGTTATATGTATGATTTTATATAAAATTTTCTTATTTAATTAGTACGGTTGATTTAGTAACTATATTTCAAGTTTCATTTGTTATTTCCCCAAAGCGGATGTTTTCTTGTTTCAACACGGATTTAACTTCTTTTTTCACAAACACAAAAGACGACCGTAATTAAAACGCGAAAGTTGTTTATGACGATTTCTTTTTCTTATATAAAAAAATGTTTGTTTACAAGAGCTGCTTTCTGAACCGCACAACCGTTTTTAAGCCAGACTTGTGGCAGACTGAAAATTCAGTTTCAATTAACTAAAGCAACAGCCTACCTAATGGAGTTAAAAAAACAACAAACAAACCAAATAAAGCAAAGAAAAAAGGTAAAAAAAGCTTTATTATAACCATGGTCTAGTATCACAACAAACAAGACCGGAGTTACAACAAAAAATAAAGCCAGTTTTACTACCAAACCAAAAAATAAAAAATTAACTTTACAATGAAGCGCTTATAGTACCAAGTTGCACAAAGCTCTCAAAACAGCGTTGCCAGAATTATTATTTTTTTTTTTTTTGGAGAGAAATATGGTTTTATAATTTTCAAAAAATATCCTGCAAACACAAAATTCAATCACAAGCCTTGTTGTATTGCTTAAAGTTGTATTTGAAATGAAAATTTAAAAAAATGTCTCTAAACAAAACGAAATTATTTATAAAATAAAAAAATAAATTGTTACAGCCTTATTTATAAAAATTATTAAGGCTTTATAAAGGTTTTTTGATTTAATTTTAAGAAAAATTTTGTATGAAAATTTGTTTTAAAAACCCTTTATAAAGCCTTAATAAGTTTTATAAATAAGTCGGATAATAAATGGAATTATGAGCTTCTTGGTGAACTTAAAAAGTATTTCATATATTTTTTTTAAACAGCTTTAACTGAAAACGATATTATGATTGTATTATATCTGACCAGGGATACTTTCAAATATGCAGATTACGGATTTACCATCAAGTCAAAATTAGCTTATCTCGACTTAAGCACTTTTTCTTTTTCGCCACAGATATATAATTCTCAATTTGTTATAGGTTAGGTTAGCTTAGTATGACATGTTTCCTAAAAGAGAAAGTAAGTTACCAACTAACGTTCAAATAACTGATGCTTTTGTGTAACCTGAGAGAAGGTAAGCGGCAGATGGTGAAATCAGGGTTTCAGATTTTTGATTTAAAGATCGCCAAAAGTCGCCAAGGTAAATTTTATGTAGTTATTCTTAATATATATTTGTTAATAAATTTTGTTTTTATATAAAATAAATTTGTTTAATATACATAATAGTAAAAAATTTTAGCAGAAAATCTCCAAATACAAATTAAATCGCCAAAAAATTTACTCATCCAAATTCAAAATTCAAAAACACTTTAGTGTAATAAAAAGCATTAAAATCGCAGTTTTAATTTCTTGTTTAGTATTTGAAAATACTCTTGCAACCAAGTAATTATCCTAAATTGTAAATATTTTGACGTTCAATAATATAAAATAGACATAAAAACTGCCAATATATTTATTTATCGCCAGAAAATCGCCATGTCCCCAAATCAACAATTTAGACGTCGAGCAAGTTCAAAAATCGCCACGTTTGGCGAGAAATCACCATATCTAACATTCCTGGGTGAAATTACAGATAGATAGAGAGAAGAGAAGCTTAATTCATTTTATTTATTTTTCGTTTTAACGAATTTGTATGTATGTATGCATATTTTAATCATTTCTATCAATTCAAAAGTATTTTATCAAAATCAAATATTAGAGATAAAGTAGTATGATTCTTAATTAAAATTATAAGTCCACAAAAAAAAACAATCCACCTCATTGTGAATGGCGTTGTCGACGCCACATCAAGACGACAGTAAAAATTGTCACTTGTCTACTCTTTGTCGACAACAATTGACTACTATTAGCATGCTCCATCAATTTTCAAAACCTTAGAGATTAGTAAGAGATTGTCAATAAGATCCAATTGTTGCCGATAAAGAATAGACAAGTGACAATATTTACTGAAGTCTTGATGTGACGTCGACGACGCCAATCACAATAAGGGGTAACATCGTTAAGTTAGATTTTACAGACAAGCAGTACGGACTGTCTCACAGGAATTATTTTGAGGAACAATCAAAGTAAGTTTTCCAAAGTAGTTGAAATTCGCGCTAATTATGATGTTTTTGATACATATCTCAAGTGATGATATTTTACGGATGTTCTGGCAACGCTCGCCCAAAACTCTGTTTTATTTTGTTCTCAAATTAAAAGAAAAACTCACTTAATCCCCACTCTCTCATGTACATATATATTTGTAATCAATTAGCAAAGCTCTGAACCCAGCTTTACTTTCGGCAGCTTTCAAGAAAAGTTGTTTATTTATGTTCTTACATACTTACATATGTATGTAAGTATGTATGTGTGTATGTATGTACAAGTACTGTGTTTTTATTTTTCTTTTAAGTTTTTTATTTACAAGACCACGCGTTAGAAGACATAATTATAATAAATGTATGTATGTATTTACAATATAGTTGCTGTTTTTAGAAGCTTTTCTTAAAACTACATTTGTTTTTGTTGTTGCTATTAATGTCGAGGCCGGTAAGTTCTTGTTTTAAGTACGTATTTTTATATTGAGTTTCATCCGACTTCACATTTCATTTGAATCTTTGTTGATCTGCTGTAAAGCAGATAAGAACCACTGAATTTAAAAAACCTTCTCATATTTTTGTTTATATTAGTAGCACCGTTCATCCGTTTAAGACGAATTTATTTATGTGTGTACATAGTTACATACACCCAGTCAGCATGTTGAAGATTGTTTCTCCAAACTGAGTCTTTTTCGACTACTTTAGATGATCAAAAACTGATTAATCAGTTATGCTCTTAAAATAAGACTCGAAAATAATTCCCAGAACTGCTTAGAAGGTGATTTGTTTAAAAAACAAACAGCAAGCTCATGCAGTAAATTCAATAAAGTACAAAGTGTATTAAATTTGTGAACAAAAAAATGTAAATGTCTCGAAAATGAGCCGAAATTGATCAGAAACGCGAGTCATAAAAGACTCTTTTAGAAGAGTCGCGGCTAGGGTACCATTTTCTCCCGAATGAACAGTCATTTTCGACTCGAAAACGAGCGCATAAATGCTTATTTTAATCGCGCGGAGGAGTCGAAAGTGACTCGAATATGATCATTAATTTCATAAAATGCTGACTGGGCATATGTATATGTATGTATGTACATAATACGTACATATGTATATACATACATATGTATGTATGTGCATATGTACATATTTTATATTATTTGATTCGAGCAATCTGAAGAACTTTATATAAAGTACATATTATATATTATGTACATATACATACCTATGTATGCACAAAAAGTTCGTAATTTGTAATTACAGAGGATATAAGTAAGTATAAAGGCTCATTTACCCGACGGTAATGTAATGTAAAAGTAACACGTAGGAAACAGCTGATCGATATTTTTATATAAGAAGTAGGTTACGTTACATTACATCTCTATAACCATTTGCATTACTTTTCACATAAAAATATCGATCAGCTGTTTCCTACTGTTGCTGTTACTTTACATTACCGTCGGGTAACTGAGCCTTAACGCTACTTATACGGAGAACTTTATATTCGCGTATGTTCTGTATTCCACGTGAAATTAAATCGTTCGGAATTGCCATAGCATTGTTGTTATAAATACATATTTCCAACAACAATTTTATGGCAATTCCAAACGTTTTAATTTCACGTGGAATGCAGAACATACCCGATTGACAATTCAATTTTCAATACAATAGGAATATAAATTAGTAGCGTTAGAAAATTATTTTCTCTGTCTATAAATACTCGTACTAAAGGTAAACTTCAGAATACCAGCGAGCGTGTGCAACAAATAAATTAGGAATTTATTATTTTATAAATACATATTGAATACAAATATTCGATTTTATACCAAATTTATTAAAAAAGAAAATATGTTTATATGTATGTATTATGTACGTTAAACAGGTTTAGAGTTGATTTTATGTTTGACTTTCTGTTTGGCCTGGCAATGCCATTAGCAGTTGCACAGCTTTGCAAAATGTACTCTGACAATCTTGCACTTGCTTACAGCATGATAATTTTGCATATTGTTAGATTTTTTCAAAATGTTGCAATTTTGCTTTTTGTTAAAAAAAAACATTCTTATGAATTTCATGCCTAATATTGTTTTATATTTTCGCATAACTATAATTTATAAATACATATCGTTAGCTAAAATGCAAAAAGGCGTATCTAACCAAAATATAATTTTACAGGAGAAACAAAAAACTAAACAAAAAACTGAACAAAAGTGTAGTTAAGTCCCCTTGTTATTTGTTAATAAAAGCGACATTTTTGATCGCAGAAGTGTAATATTTTGTCAAGACATGTAGTTTAATGGCATTCATAATAATCATTAGGGATGTAACGAATGTTCGCATTCGCTTTCGCATTCGCAAATAATTCGCTTACTTTTGCTATTTGCATTCGCATTTGCATTCGCTAAAATGTATGCGAATATTTAAAGCGAATACTAAAGACAAAAATATTGGAAATATTTTCCAGTTTTTTAAAAAGAAAAGGCAGTGTTTGATTTGCGCGAAAATATTTTCTACTTAAGACTATTCTGTTAAAAATGGTAAGCACCATTCATTACTTCGTACAAAAAATTTTAAATGCAAAAATATTAACTAATCCTTCTTTGTTGTAAATTTTTTGCGAAACAAGTGCAACTCACATTATTTCTTAAAACTTAAAATGTTGAAGATATATGTATTTCATATGTTTCTCCCAAGATGTACTCTGTTCTGGAAAAAATTTTCATGAACATTACAATTTTTTTTTAATATGTATTTTGGAAGCATTTTACAGGAAATTTTGAACTTAGTACAAGGTCTTAAGGCCAAAGTAAGAATGGGTTGATTGCCTAACATTTTATAAATTTATTTTTAATTATTATCTATACTTATTTTAATATGATTTCATATATCTTTCAGTTTAACAATTTTGAATAAATATTTGCATACAACACAACTTCATGTTCTTAGACAAATTTATGTTCATGTGATTTTTTTAACGTATTGTAATATTTGCATTCGCTTTCGCATTCGCATTCGCTTTCGCAAAAATTAAAATGTACTATTCGTTTTCGCATTCGCATTCGCTAAACTGGTATTCGTTAAATCCCTAATAATCATGTTAGTTCCTTTTTGCATTTTAGCTGACGATATATACATTTTTGTAAACTTAAGATGACCAGTTTTCAATTATTGCCGAGTGTATGTCGCAAAATGCATTGCTATACATTAAAAAGCCGTCAATAGTGAAAATGAATTGAAGGTTTTAGTTTGTTTCTTTTGACATTGTTGTCAATCTTAGCGCTCGTATTTAAAGTGTCGTACATTAATCAAGTTTCATTTTCAGCATAAATAAAATGCATATGCATATCTGCATAATCAAATGAGTAGCAGCGATGTCAAGTTCAACTGGTGGAATTCATATATACAGCATCTAGATACACATGTATGTATGTACTCGATTACCTTACTATTTTATGAAACACAATTTTCCTTTAATCAAATTGAAAAACTTGTAAAAAGAAAAACCTTAAATTACATATAATTTTATATACAAAATTTTATTTATCTGCTTAAAATCTACTTTTGCTAAAGCCATTAAAGCTTTTTCTGATAAAAAAAAAAGATTTAATATCAATGGACCAGATGGATACAACTTTTATTTCTACTACTTAAGAAAGGAAGAAATATTTTTGCAATGAAGTCACAGCAGAGAAGACGGAGTTGTTATGGTATGGGGTGACATATCTTCCCAGCAAATATTACTGTTTCGCCGTAAGCTGCTATTGGGTTACAAACCTGGGGTTTAATCGTCGCTTTCGATAACGAGCTGATTCGAACACGTTTCTTCAGTTTGAGATTACCGTTTTACCGTAGGTACAACTTTCCCAAATACTGTTAGTCCCTTTAAGTTATTCTTAAAAAAACCGGAAAAAATGTTTTCCTTAATTTTTGCACAAAACAGTGCACGAAGACAGTAGACTCTTAGCTACATTATTGCTATAGACAGCTAAGCGCTATCACTAAGTCTGAATTGGCTGTTGGAAAAAACTGGTGACACCATTTTTTGAGGATGCACTGATTTTCGAAATCTTTGGAGGCCCATAAAAAAATTGGCCACCAAAATAGCCAAACTGAGTATAGGGTTTTACTACCCTCTAGTAGTACTATCGAATCTATACTGTCAAGACCTTGCGGGTTTTTCACTGTTGCACCTATGGCTTAGCATCAATGTTCGAAATTCATATATACATTCTCCGTCCTCAACCATTTGCCATAGAAAGAAAAGAGAAAGAAAAAAATTGGTAAAGAGACGTTCAAACCACAGCTTTAAAAACAAAGGTGTGTTTTAGTACTTTTTTGCATGGCATTGTGTTACGAGTACCTTATCTGAAATATATTTTAAAACCGCGTCCAATGGTCTATCATTCCTGAACCATTCGTATCATCAAATACTATCTAAAATACGTAGAATTTATTTAAATTTAAAACCCTGGAAAAATTAATGGCTTTTATGGAATAACACTTTCATGATGGTACGAATGTTCAATTATAGTACACCATTGGAACGCCCTTTGAAAAGACCTTTCAAAAAGAAACGAAAAATTTAAAAATTTTACATAAATACTGGGTGTTGCAATGGACCTCCTAATTTTTATATTATAAGTATTATTTCTTAATTTCCGTTTACAAAGACATAAAAGATGCAAATCATTAATATTTACCCTTTGGTATATTTAAGACTGCTGCTACTCGTACAAGTCTAATGTTAAGCACTTACAAAGCAAACATGATTTTAATTTGAATATCATAAAAGTAGTTTTACTAAACAAAAATTTTTTTTTTAAGATTTAGATAAACTTTGTTATAAGATAATTTAAAACCAAATATGTACATACTCGTACATACATATAATTATGTATCAAACTGGTGTTTTAATTTACCAAATTGTCTAAATTCAAGGGTAAAATTGTTTCAAATACATACATTAACTTCAAGCAGACACTTTTGTTGTTTTGAAACAAAATTTTAAATCTATAGATGTTTTACTCGTTAAATACATACAGTAATACAATGACTGGCGTCATTACTTGTACCTTAAAATGTTAATAATTCTTCCAAGCCAAATTTTATTATTATGTATTGTGTTTTTGGTAAATACATAATGGGAAATTTTACACAATGTAGCTAAATTAGTTCAAAACAAGTTTAAAAATAAATATACTAAGCTACATACATATGTACATCTCAAACAATTTATGAAATTCATAAAAACATTTCTAACAAACAAAACTATTGTTTTAAAAATCATAAATTTTTCTTAAAACCGTGTAACCGTTTAAATTAAATAACTTTATTGTGTTTCATTTAAGAAACTCAAAGTCACAATATCTAAAGTTGAACAATTTTTAATAACAAATCGCAAAGATCTCAATTTCGGCAGCAGAGAACGAAGCCGATCGGCTGTAAGCCGGCTAACACCCGCCGCCGGTCATTTTTGTCTAGTTAATTTCGTCTACGGCTTAGCCGAATTTTTTAAAAAATCCTCTCTTTTTAAATCAGCCTAAAAGTATGTGTCCGCTTCTGACATTAATGATAGCTAAGAGATTTTCTTGACATTAGTCGACTTCCAGCCGACATACACTAGCCACCGACGAATTTATTTGTCGGCTGCCCCCAACCGCGCCCCAATTCACTAATGGCATAGAGTTGTATTTCTAATAAAGCCGAACTTTTATTTGAAAGTATTTTATCCCAGGATATTGGGTATTATTAAATCATTTTCTTCAAAAATACCCAGAAAAAAATTACACATTACCATCAGAACTACTTGCCATATAATGACTTACTTTTCTGATTACCAAATTTCATTACTCGCTTACAAGTCACCTTACATAAAATTTAAAAAAAATTTTGTACAAGTTGCTAAATGAGGAGAATAATTTTTTTAGATTAAATAGATTACGTGAACAAGTCGCCAAATAAAAAAAGTAAGTACTTCTCAAGAATCGATTATTTTAGTCTCACGCCTTGTTAAAATCATTAAGTTGGTAATCCAGTAAGGAACAGCTTCCACCAAAAATGCTTAATTCCAAACCCGATTACCTTTTTTGTTGTCTTTGATAATGAAAAATAAAAATATTACTCGTAATGCCATGTTTTTAGAACATAAAAATTAAAAATTAAAGTATTAAACATAGTTTGAAAAATATATTATTATATTGGCACGATAGTTTGAAAACTATATGAAAAATTATGTATGTATTGGATATAATGGTTTGGAATAAACGCGCAAAGCATAGACACAAACCTCCTAGCAAAGACAATAAATAAGCATTGTGTTAAAGAATCACAGATTTCACCTTTTTTTCGCCGAAACTTATGTCAACTACTTAATCCTTTCTACACGGCTTAATTGATATACATATTTCTAATTATTTTGATACTGTCCCAGTGTGCGGTGTTGAAAAGTCGTCCAAAGCTCTTCAGACGACTATCCATGAAAAACCGGCAAATCAGTTTTCCACAATCAAACAAGAAGAAGAGAAGAAAAACTCAAAATTATCAAATCAAAATTGCTCATTTTGAGCTGCACTCTGCTTTACAGAAAATAAAATAAAAAATACATACAAACATACAATCAAATACAACAATAGCAAAATAACAAAAGAGCAAATAACAAAAAAATGTGACATGAAGTAGCAATAAATTCAGTAAAGTGCGACTTTGACTCGCGCACGAAGGGTTCCGGACGTTGGCTTTGAGCATTTTTTTTAATAGTGTTGTTTTTACGTTTTTTCAGCTGAAATAATTTTTTTTTTATTATTTTTCGCTTTTTTCTCGTTTTGGTGATTTTTTTTTAATTTTGGCAATTTTTTTCATTCTGGCGATTTTTTTCATTTTGGCGATTTTTTTTATTTTGGCAATTTTTTTTCATTTTGGCGATTTTTTTAATTTTGGCGATTTTTTCATTTTGGCGATTTTTTTTTCATTTTGGCGATTTTTTCATTTTGGCGATTTTTCCGGTTTTTTGCGATTTATTTTCGATTTAGAATTTTTTTTTAATTTGGTGCTTTTTTCGTTTTGGCGATTTTTTTTTTTTTGATTTTGGCGATTTTTTTCGGTTTGGCGATTTTATAATTTTGAGATTTTTTTGATTTACCGGTTTTGAAAATTTCAAGAAGTTTGCTCTTACGGTTTCCAAGATACAGCAAGTTATCAAAATTACATAGTCGAAATTACATTAACTGATGGTACACCCTTTAATTAAAATTTTTTAAATTTGAGTGTTAATTGTTGTAGTGTGTATAAAAATTCAATAACTTTACAAATTTCAAGTGCATATACATACAATTGTATGTTTATTACATGGGATTTTAACATTTTTCGTTGCTCGTTTTGGCACACCCTTTAATTTCCAACTCTCATGTATTTGTTGTTGTAGCGGCCAAGGGTCTACACACTGTGTCCAAATTTCAGGTCCGTAGCTCTTACGGTTCTCGAGAAAATACCCTGTGACGGACAGACGGACGGACGGACAGACGGACACACGGACAGACGGCCAGACGGACAGACGGACAGCGTAGCGAAAACAATAGGGTTCCATTTCACCTTTGGTGTACGGAACCCTAATAACAATAAAAATGAAACTGATTGAAAAGTATTTTTTTTTTAACTTTCAACACGAGATGATGAAAAATAGAGGAAAAGAAATTTTATGTTCAGTGGATAGTGACGACTGTTTACCCTGTCAAAGTTATGTACATATTTATGTATATATGTACATATGTTTGTATATCTATTGTTACAAACAGATTTAACGAGGTTTTCATACAGCAAGCGATTTACGCAATAGACCCTTCTGAAGGTTTTAAAAATACTAGAGACAAATACTAGGCACAAACCTCTGATCAAACCCATTTAAATTATATGGATTTGATCATAGATTTTTGTCTAAAATGAAAGACTGAACGAGTTGGACCCAGCTGTAAAAAATACCTCTAACTGATCTGTAAGTACCAGTCCAGACTTGCAATTTTTGTTGCAGCAATTCTTGAATTTGTGTGAGAGTGTTGAAATAGAAATACATATATAATTTTTGTATTCCTCTCTCGCTCTTTTGCACTAAAAAATAAAAAGTTGCTGCAACAAAAATTGCAAGTCTGGACCGGCACTAAGATATATAGATCAAAAAAGGTTTTTCGAATGCGAAATCGACAATTACAATTAATTGTTAAGTAAGTATTTTCGAATATTACTGTTTAATTTCGATATTTAATTTTAATGTATTTAGAGTTTCACTAGAATTTTATAGCGAAAACTTTCGTAGATGTCTCTATTACGTAAGGTAAAAAAATCACATATCGCTCATTTACTTCGACTCAAAAAAATTAGTTTTGCAGAAAACGCGTTTAAAGTTCTCCATTTACATACAACTCAATGAAGAAATGAAAAATATTCTTCTGTCACGAGGCACACTGTCGCGATGGCGGCCAAAAATGAAAAAAATTTGTTTTGAATTAAAACGAACAAATTACTCTGTTGCATGTGCAATATTCTAATTAAGTAAAATAAAAAAGAATTTTTTAAAAAAGATATACTTTTTAAATAGTTTTGATGATTCAAAGTCAACAGTTGTTGGCCAGTATGCAACTATATGCAAATATGGTACAGACACATGCAAACTTTAATAGGTTAATTAAAAATTATTTTAGATATTGCACTACAACTTCCAATAATAAAAAATATACTTTTCATACTTTCACATTATATTTCTACAAGTACATTTAAAATTTTTTGTACTCTTTTCCACCTTTCGCCCCCTTACAATTTAATTTTACAATATTTTTTAAGTTAGAATTTGCATATTTTCAGTATGTATATTATTTAGTTCGAGGACATTTGGGAAGGATACTACTCCTTGAAATTTAAGTGACCAAATTGTAGATGTGATTTATATTATATATTGTGTCTAGTTAAACATTTAACTCACTATAAGTGAAGACAATTTGTTTTGATGCTTTTTACTTTATTTAAAAAGGACATTTTTTGAGGTATGCGTATCCTTTCTCTGAATTGAACGAAATTTTTACGAAGCATGAAATGTGTTAAAATTAGTGTCTTTACACAAGTTCATTAAGTTACAATTATTTTTCTCACTGTTATGATAATTTTTTATTTCAGGATATATGGGAAGGACACGAATCCTTGGAAATTAAAAGGCCAAATTTTATGTGTGATTATATTTTACCAATTAAAACATATGTGCCAAATTTCATTTCTATTCGATAAGTCCTTCTATTTTTCGCCGCTCGTTCTATGAACTCACGACACTGTGCGAGGTGGTAGTAAAAGCTTTTTATGTGAAATTTTTACGCGAGATAAAATACAAAATGCCGAACTATTTTGCATTATTAACTCAAAAAAACGCTTTTTTTTGAGTTATGACACTATTGAAGTAAATGTATACATAGGTCATGGAGAAAAATGTTATTGCTATTTTACATGAGAATGCTCAACAATCTCATTCATATGTATGTATATATTTACTGTCCGACATAGTTGCACGACTTTTGACAAAAATACAACCCTGGTATGATGGAGTTTATGAAAATTTTCAAAAGACAATAAAAATGTAATAGACATACGATTAAGTTGGATACTGAATACTAGCCTCTACATATGTTCATACATATATACATATGTACATACCCTGAAGGAAGCTTGGGATTAAGTTTCACCAAATCACCACTTTTGTCGAATATTTTGGTGACTTTTTGGCGACATTTTTAACAAACCGTCTACTTATTAATATTAAAAAATTTACTTTTAATAAGTAGAAAATATTTTGTCAGACAGCGACAGCTGAATGATAATTTGTCGACGGCCTTCTCCTTTTTATACAAAGAGTATTTTTCCCAAAAGAACTACATACATACACCTACTCAATAGTGCCAATATCAGCATCAACATATATCCTCCTCCCCATAACCTAGTTTCCCAGTTCTAATAAAATTCATTGCATGAGTAGGGGTCATCCCCTGAGTGCTGGTTTTATTATAAAACAAAAAACTAAGTACCAAGTCCAGTAGTAGACTTTCAATGACACGTTTATTAAATGTATATAGCAAAAAGTATTGTCTGGGGTACAATTAGTCAGTAGTAATCGTGTTCCACTGTTGAAACTTCCTACCGAATGGTGACAGAGTCAATAGTGAATCAGTAATTCCTGCAGTATATATACAGATATAATGCAAGGGTTACATGGTTTCCGTCGCCGATTCAGCACAACTATCTGCACGAGGGGGAGAAGTTCAACCACTCGCCCCTTTATATAACGTCCATAATTAGCTGTTAAACTTTGTTATTTTTGGGAAAAGTTTGATTTTGTTGTACGGTGTAATTAATTCCCAATTCAATCCAACCTTGCGTAACATTTATAGAGTGTTTATGAATGATACACTAGAAGTGATGAAACAATAACACCCTTATAGACCGTACAGAAGCTATGTTGCTTTTTTTTATTTAAATTAAAATAAAATATAACTACTTATATCCAGCATGCATACACACATATGTACATGCGTACGTTTGTGCATACCCAGTAAACATTTCTGCAAATATATTTGATATCGGCCTCAGACCCACTGCTACTCCTTTAACTAAAGTTTGTTACTGCTACTCCTTTAACTGCCGCCACATTTAACTAAAGTTCCGATATTATTAAAGTTGCCACATTCTCTGTTCCACAAAGACCCACTTAATTACAAATTTTTATCAAGGCTTTATATTTCTTCTTATTTGCTTATTTATTTATTTATTTATTTATTTCATTATTTAATTTATTTACTTATTTATTATATTATGTACTTATTTATTTTCTTATTATTTTATTTATGCATATACAGTGTTGTGCAAAATAGGCAACAAACTGCAAAAATAAATATAGGCAATTATTTCAGAATATATCGTCGCTGTTTTAACTAACTGACCTAACTAACATTTTAAAAATTTAACAGGAGAGCAGCTTTTATGCTTGTTTTATACATTCATTCTTATGGCTGCGTCAGAAATCTTTTTACTTATATAGGCACAAAAGTAATGCTTACAGTAATGAAAATTGTAGACATGTGTATTATGACTTATAAAGTATAGTAAAGGACTTAACTTATTTATCAAAAAAAATGTCAGTTAGGTCGGTTAGTTAAAACAGCGACGATATGTGCATCAATGCAACTATCATTTTCCGGAAACACTCTTGCACCATCGTACAGAAGATTTCAATGGCGTTCGGTCAAACAAGAATTATAATTACATTATTTTTCCAGTCTCTTTTGCCCAAACACCAATAGAAACGTTATATTCCACTCGAAAAGCAATCCATTAAAGTCTATCCGCGACTATGCAGATATATGACATAAAACTTATGTCGAGATTTCTTTGCGAAAACTGGTTACTTTTGTTTTAAACAGCACTGTATTAATTTATTAATTTATTTTCCATATTTATAATTTTTAATTAACTAGAAAGCGATACTATAAAAAACTTATGTAATTATGTTTATTTGTCTAGTTATGAGAAACGTTTACAAGCAGGATTTTAAAATTTTTAAAATATAACGAACAGAAAAAATGTTGTTTCTGAAAGCTTAAGTTATCTTCTAAATTTCTTTGCACTCATCTAATGACTAGTTCAGAAGACACAAATGTATAATCATTTATTTTCCTCTTAAGACCCATTGTGCGACGACTATCTAACAATAAAGACAATTTTGAGACAAAAATTTTCGTATACTATTTGATAAGTTTGTATCATGTGACGAATTTCGGTTTTCGAAATTAACAAATGCATTAACCTTGCAGTAGTAGATCACATAATTTGTAAAAATAAGGAAAATATTTTTTGTAAAATTTTTTCCTGTGGAAATTTCTCCAGAAAATGTCCTCATAGTAAAATTATCTAAGACACAAATTATACTCATGTAATTTTCTGAACGACTGAGCTCTGACCACATTCATATAAAAAATGCTCACTGGGTATTTATTTACATCAACTTCATTACATAGAAAAAATATTTCGTTGGTTGTTTGTTGGTTTGTTTTCAGACCACAAACATGCACTAGCGAAGCAAACGATAAAAGAAAATCAATTTTTTTCTTTTAATTTTTCATTTCAAATTAACTTAATCCTTTTTGCAGCAGCGTAACACAATACTTTAAACAGATTTTGTTATTGTTGTTATTAGCTGCTTTCCTACGTAGACACTGGGTACGTCCATCAGCTTCGGCTGCCAATTGGTTACGTACTCGCAGACTTGAAATGCTTTTACATATTTATTATATTGGCAATTCAAAACTTCAGCGATGGCGATTACCGTTGATGTCTGTACTCGTAGAAGTTGTTGATGCTGCTGCTTTTACTGGAATTGGTTGCCGGAGTAAAAGATGCAATACAACACGACATACATACAGACATACATACATATGTACATGGTCCAAAAAAGGAAACTTTCTCTTTTAGTTTAAATTTGTTTTAGCTGGTTGTTTAGTGTTTTGTGTATTAAAAACTTGTAAATAAAACAACTACTGCTAAAATTCAACTTGGTCAGTTGCAACACCAACGAGAAAACTCCTTGTCTGATTTATTGAAATATTTGACCGGGCTTTTTTAACCAAACACCACAACTGCAGCCTCATTAAATATGTGTGTTTATGCGATATGTATGTTTTGTCATATGAAACTTTTTTGTTTATGAAGGAGTAAAATTTATTAAATTAGCGGTTGCCGAGTGAAATAAAAGAGGACTACCATCTACTGCTGACTCCCGGAATGTTTTTCTCCCGCAGACCTCAAGTCGGGGTGTAATCCATACAATACGTTGGGCATAATTATTTCTCTAAATGACAAAATATATCTGATTATTTCCTAAACAATATAGAGTGCTGGTACAATGCCCACCCATTCATTCAAAATCCATGAAAATAAGTAACTCCCTAATTAATTAAAAATCATACATACATATCTATTACACACGTGAAAAATAAATAAACGATGTTTGAGAGATAAATTTTTCATATGGGAAACTCACATTTCATATTAGGAATGCATGTCGTGTAAACTCGCTTTAGGCTTCCATTGTACACTGAATATGTCTGTTCAGCTGTCTGGTCATTACTTTATGTAGAGCTTTTATCTTTTACATTTCTCCATAATAAGGACAGTGTTTTCGATAGCTTAAAAATTATACAAAAAAATTCGTTCAAAACTTGATGGCTGCATTTTTAAAATTTTGTTGTTGTTTCAAATGTAAGTGTGAGACAAGTCGAACGTTGTCGTCATCGTGGGACAGGCCCTTAGTGTCTGTGAGAATGTAATCTCAGAGTAGGACACGCAATAGCTGTGATTGCTACCAAAATCGATGGGAGAAGTATCTTGGATGTAGAGATGGGCGCGTGTCGAATTTTTCCAACACTACTCGACACGAACACGAATACCAAGACACTCAACACGTACGAAACACGCAGGCGAAAAATTTTGCCAATACGATACTGCACAACACGCACGAAATTTTATTGCTATGGACTTTGAAAATCAGAAAATTTTATTGATTTTTTTCAAGAGTCGCTTTTTAAAATTTGGCACCAAGTTGGCACTGCCAGCTGATACTACCTGCCACCACTCTACTGAAAATTCATGTATGAATATTTTACATCTAAAATCGTTTCGTGTTTCAACACGAAACGACCCGAACACGCACGAATTCAGATTTTTAGTTTAAAGTACCTTAAGAAGATGCTTGTTCATATATGTATGTACATATATGCAACCTTGAAAGCACTTTTTAGTGCGCACAGTGGCAGTGGTGAAAGCTTAAGTTCATCCAGTGTTATCATTAGATAAGTTCGTCCTGGCAGGTACCCACGTAAATTTTAGGCAAATCTGTATAAGCGAAACTTCGAATTTTTCTACCAGTCTATACTTTGCTAAAAGTATAGACTGGTAAAGTTACTAAAAGAAACACACAGCTTCCTTTTATAAAATCACTTTTCAATTATTCAATATTTTTTTTACTTTTCATTAAAAATTTTAACATAAAATTCTAATATTATTAACCACTGTTAG
The DNA here is from genome assembly GCA_944452675.1 of Tachina lurida. Lineage (NCBI taxonomy): Eukaryota > Metazoa > Arthropoda > Insecta > Diptera > Tachinidae > Tachina > Tachina lurida. The sequence goes on along the minus strand of OX101752.1, from coordinate 182,650,273 downwards.
TAGAGATAATGATGGCGATTTTTCTTCTTTTCTTTTTTTTAGTTACTAACATAATTGGTCGCGTCTTATGGCTATTGTTGGGTTTGGAAGGCGTTTAATTTAAAACTGCAATTTAAATACTGCTTTAGCCACTTTAAAAAAAATAAAATAATGTTTTAAAACATTGTGTTGTGCGCTTGTGCTGCCGGTGTTTAGGCATTTTTCAACTTTTTTTTTCTCAATGTTTCTTTAAACCGCATGAGCTAACTAAAAAAAACAATTTCATTTTCATTTCACTTTATACGGGAAAATTGCAGTTAATTGAAGCGACTATTTAATCGATTTGAGTTTTTTTTTTGTCTGAGGAAAATCACCTATAACAACCGAATAGAAATTTACAAGACATTTTATTATAGTTGACTATGGAAGATGATTTACAAGTCTATTAGAGTTGTGGCAAAGTCATCAATTATTAGCACCTTTTAAAAGATTTTGTGTGCTTTGTAAAATAGTTTAAAGAAAATAGCAGAAATCTTTGAAATCATAAAAAGGGGCGATATTATTTATCCAGCAGAAACTTTCTTCGAAAATTTATGAGTTAAAATCAGGGACCGTAACGGTTATAATTTTTATATTAAAAATCACTTTTTAATCATTATTTCTTGATTTTTATTTATCCCTCACAAAATAACTCTTATTTTGTGACTTTTATTTATTCCTTACAAAATAACAGTTACTGTTTGATTTTTATTTTTTTTTTTTTTTTTTTGCTTAATTTTTAAAATGTAGAAAGCGTATGTAATTTTTGCGTTAAAATGAATATTAACCGATTTAAAATTGAATTTATCGCCAGAATCTGTAAAAAAAACTCTTATATGTTAAATTAAATTTACTTTTTTATTATTTATTCATTTTAAAAATTAAAATTTTTTTGAGCAAAATAGTAAAAATCAAAAAGTAACGGTTATTTTGTGAGGAATAAATAAAAGTCACAAAATAACTCTTATTTTGTGAGGGATAAATAAAAATCAAAAAAATAAAAATCATTGCATCTATAGCAGAGCCCACCAAACGTGACTGAGCGCTTTTGTGCGCATGTGTATGTTCTTTCTGCTTTTTATGTGTGTTTGTTGTTCTTTTTGCAGTTTGAGTCATCATCATCACACAAACTTTGTCCGAAGTAGCTGACGAAACAGCCAAACACACAACATCACACATACTTTGTACGAAGTATACGTGTGTCACCAAAACGTCGACTGCGCAATTTTGAGTGGCTATGATCTATAGGTAGTCCATGTAACATGGAGTATCATGGTATATTCCTTATGCACGTAGCACTTCTCTATTATTGTGATTTTTTTAGTTTAAATTTAAAAAATAATCGTTATTTGCGATCCCTGGTTAAAATACTAATAATAAACAATAACTGACGCATTCATAAAAATGAATTTAGGTTTACAAAAGGTTTAACAAACAAATCTCCATACAAAATTTGTACTGTAAAACTTTTGTAAACCAAAATTATTTTTTAATTATTCTAAGCATGAAGTTTATAGGTGTGCAATTAGACGTGCCATAGCTATAATGCCATAGCCATAACCAAACCAAAATTCAATTGGTTTCTATGGTAATGGCTATAGCGTTATGGCGATTCACCTATAATCAAATACAGTGTTGCCCATTAGTTTGATTCGAACGGCTGTTTTCTATGGTTATGGTAATGGCACGCCTACTTGAACATGACTTTCGGACGTTTTGCATACTTATCTTCTAAAAAAAAAAACGTTTAAGAGAACTATTGCTAATGAAACGAAAGTGGACATCAGTTTCCCTTTGGCATTTGTGGAGTAAACAGATACAAAATATACGTCAATGAACGCGGAATGGTTAACGTATGGTATGGGGATCATTTTTTTTTCGAAAGTGCCGTGAGCAAAACGTCTACTATTTTTTGTGTTTTTTTTTCATATAATTGAATTGGCCTATTTCGGTGGAAGGACATAATTATCTCAATTTTATTTGTATGCGAAACTAGTTAACCTCGACCGATATCAGGAAATTAATTAAGGCAAATATTTTATTTTCTATAACAAAAACATAAAAGTTTTTGCCGTAATTAAAATATTGGCTGACTTCCAAAACGTCAATTGCTTTGTTTTCGAACAAAGTGTAGTGTTTAAAAACGCCATAGTACAAAACATCGACAATGCAGACCCTTTCAAAATGTCGTCAATCATCCCATCGGTTTCAAAGTTGATGATTACGGTTACAATGTTTCGCAACTTTGTATCTGTACAAGATAAATACCGCATCAGAAAAGTATACAAACTTTATATTGATACGTTTCGGATGTCAGTCATAATAACCCATATCGGGAATAAAAGGCGAACATTTTGTTCACGTGAAATATTTCCCATGAACAAAATATGGTGAACAAATTTAAAAAATAATATACTGACACAACAACAACGCAAACATTGGAGACAACAATTTTAGGGAAAGGGGACACATTTCACGTGAACTTTTTTATTCCCGATAAGGGTAAATGTATTTCCTATAATAAAAATTAAAAAAAAAAAACATATGGTTCACGGTCATCGCTGGAACTTTCCGCTCATTTAATCCTCTTTCAGCTGAGAAAGCCACAGATTTAGTGAATAAATTTTCTAAATTATAGACAAAATTCTCAGAATTTTCGACAAAGATATCTCTCGAACCATTTAACCGATTAAAATAAAATTTGCATTATTCGACACGGTTTTATAAAAATCGATTTGACAAGAACATTTGGAATAATTAAAATAAATCTCTTTTTTAGAAATTTTTCCTCAACGATAACTCGCGAATAGAATCGATTTTAAACAAATTTATATCAAGTGATGTATGGTTTTTGAGTTTAAGAGCTGATTAGATTTTGTATTGGATCAGTTTAATAGTTTAAAACTTATTTGAAAAAAGAAAATTTTTCGAAAACTATATTCGAAAATTCTTAAAACCTGCCGAACCGAATCGGTATCAAATATCTTTAGAATGCCATAAATTCCGATCGGTTAAGCGATTCTTAAGTTATGAAAAATGTACATGCATACACACTCTCCACATACATACATGGATCCATAGGGACACTATCTCAAAAATAATCTGGTTTCTGATTTCTGATTTCTGATTCGCATGACCTCAAATCGTGGAGATCTGGGAGTCTACTCTGTAATTCGAAACGAAAGAAAATGCTTTCGAATTTCCATGTAATTAAGATACAAATTTGTAGACCCCTTGATGAAAACTAGATTTTCGAAAATGAGAGTGAAATCAGCATCTTCCCATTTTTAATAGCGGGAAGTTAAAAACAATTTTTTTTTATAAAACCAATGTAGAATTTTATAATAAATCGCAATGTTGACGTGTGAGATCTGTACACAAGTACATAGATAATGTTTTTGATTTGATTTTATATGTTTTCCCTTAACCTTACTTGGTTAAGAACTAGTTTTCATTTTTAATGCAAATATTTATAAAACTTTTCTACTTACTTGACAAATTATCCAACATATATGTTAACAGTTTTTGTGTGCCATTGGGTTCATTATAAATGGATAAAAATTCCTTTTGTAGTGGATTGCCCATCAAACCCAAAACATGCAAATGAAATAATTTGCCGATTTCATACGGTAAAACACGAAGAAAATTATTATTTAACAAAAGTTCTCTGCAAAGAAATTAAAAAAAAAATACACATGTATGAGATACTTATTTTCATAAAATGAAATGCATATCGCATTTGATCAAGTAAAGGCCAAAAACTGTTTTTCATTACATTTCAAATGAATTTTGAAATCAAAATACTTCATGTTAAACATGATTTTTGAGATGAAAGAGTAGACGGAATAAGAAGAAATTTTCACAGTGGATTATACATACATAAATGCAGTTAGTTGATTTTTGGCAAAAATTACAAATTTTTAAATTTTGAGTTAATACCCTCTTCTTGATCAAGTGCGATATATAATGTAACATACATATCGGTATATAAATTAATAAAATCAAATTCTGACTTCAGCATTATCTTTCACAATAGTTATTGAACTGTTTAATTTCATTTAAGTGCCATGTAGGTTAATATTAACAAATATTTGTTCGTTCTTTAATATTTAGACACGTAATGAAATATTGGCAATATTATTTCAACTCTATAATAATAACACTACTATAGATATTTTGTGTTTTAAGGAATAAGGAACTAACTTTTATTTCTGGCCGAAAAAATTAAAATAAAAAAATAACAATTATTTTTGCTCGAAAAATAAAAATCAGAAAATACTAATTATTTCTGCAGGAAAAAATAACTTTTAAGACACGGGCTGTAAAATTTTATCGTAAGCTACAAATTAAGTACTAAAACATATTTGAATATTTAAAAAAAAAACCTTCTCCTGAAAATTTTAATTTCTTTCGCTTACGATCAAATCGAAAATAAGGCTCAATGTTATATTATACATATAAGCATTTTTGGTCATATCGCTTTTACTGCAAGAAAGGCAACAACTCAACGTGGTAGTTTTGCAGAAAATAAGCTTAAAGTTTTCAATTTACATACAAATCAATGACAATAAAAAATATTTTCTTTTCTCAAGAGGCGCGTTTACAAGCCTTTTGAATGAAATTTTTACATAAGCTTAAAATTGATATACGATTTTTTCTGCATTTGCACAATCCAAAAGCGCATTTTTCTACTATGACATTCAATCACATTATAACGTAAATTTGAACATTCTTTGACATTTTCAAATGCATTATGTGCTAATAAATCTATTACATAGTACGTGCGGAAAGACGAATACATGCTTACTTAAGTAAGTAATACATGTACATACATATGTATGTATGTATGTATGTATGTATGTATGTATGTTCTAAAAATAGTTAACCGTTTATTTTAAAAGTAAATATTTGGTTATACACATTCTTTCAAGTCTTTGTTTATTATTTTTATACTAGTTAGCAAAACCAAAGAGTTTTTTTGGCAGTAAAGATAGCAATGGAATACAACTCAATAAAAATATACTAAAATATGCTAAAAATTAAAAAATTTGAATAATAAAATAAATATGTATGTATGTATGTATTGTCATGTGCAAGATTAATTTTTTGTGTGTTAAATGAGTACTAAATGTGGTAGACCTGTGGTGGGATTCAGTAACTTTTAACGATCCGACCGGCAATCGTAATTTTTGTCTATACATTTTGTCGCTTGCAATAACGATTGTGTGATTCTGTAACTTCTTTTTAACGATAGTACGCAGCTGATATTTTCTGTTGATTTTTGTCGATAAAATTAAAAGCACATAAATATTTGTCGCTTAAATAACGACACAGCTGACATTAACCTACAGCGAATATCGTTAAAAAATTTAGTGAATAGCAAATTCTATAAATTTTCGTTATAATTATTTTAACGATGCGATTATCGTTAAAAAAAATTAGTGACTACTGGTACAAAACTTACTAAATTAGCAGCAAGACTGCATAGATTACTTCAAACCGAAAAACCACAAAAAATTTTAACATTATAAAATTTATGTATGTATGTTTGCTATAGAACTTTGCTAACAGTGCTGTCAACTATTTTTACAATTTAGAACGCTTTTTATTTAAACAAAAGCGCGTTTTTCATATTTGAAATGAGCTAAATGTTCTGAAACGCGCTAAATTGGCAACGCTGTTTACTAGAGTTTCACACATACCGTGAGGAATTTTTTTAAGCTTTGTACAAATTAGATAGTCAGAATATTCTCTTCATTTATTGTAACTACATATTACGTCAGTTAATAAAACATTATCAGTTACTTCAGAAACGTCATTTAATTCTTCATAGTAGTTGAGGTCATTCGTAATATTTTTTTACAAAATAATCGTGAAAACAAAGAATTTGCGTACTCTTTTGTGACCGAAATCTTCTTATATAGTTATATACCAGGGTTGTCAGTGTTTTTCTGGCCTATTTCGCCAAATTGATTTTAAAAATCGCCAAAAGTCGCTAAAATCAATTTTATGTAGTTTTTCTTAATAAATATTTGATAATAAATTTGATTTTATATAAAACTTTTTTAATATAAATTTTTACAAAATAATGGTATAAAAATTTAGCAGAAAATCGCCAAAAGTAGAAATAAAGTCGCCAAAAAATATTTTTTTAGAAGTTTTTCTCATCCAAACTCAAATTGAATTAATTAATACATATAATCTATATAAGAAAAATCATCAAAATCCAGTCGATTTTATTTCTTGCAAACGAGTTTTGGTGCGATTTATTTTTTTAAACTGCTCCTTCAACAAACTAATTTTTCTGAATTACAAAAATTTTGAGTTTCAATTTTGCTCAAAAAATAGCCACAAAAATCGCCAAGAAATTTATTTATCGCCAAGAAAATCGCCATGTCGCCAAACCAAAAATTTATACGCTAAACAAGTTGAAAAATCGCCATGTTTGGCGAGAAATCGCAATATCTGACAGCCCTGTTATATACAGTCAACTAAAAAAATTTTATACAGCAAACTCTCCGCTCTTCTTACCCTCATACCTAAATAAGAGCGGCAAGCGTCGCGTTAGCAGCGGGGTACGCATTTTCAGTACATTTAAATGTGAAAATATTACTTGATTGTACTGAAAATACGTACCCTGCTGCTAACGCGACGCTTGCCGCTCTTATTTAGGTATGAGGGTTATTAAAAAAAATATCTCTGTTGTCCTTTAAGATTTTAAGCTAAAAGCAAAAGCAATTTAAAGGCAAATTAATCAGCTTTCTATGAAAATGTATAATTTTATTAACAAATTTATTTTTACACAGCGTAAAAAAATAAACTTGTGCATTAAGTTTTCCTTTAGAAAGGAGGCATGAAATGAGATAAGCTCTAAATTAAATTTTTTTTTCGTTGACTGTATATACTTAAAAATTCATGAAATGTATATTCTATACATATATATATGTATATTATTTACGTTATCTCAAAATCTAGTACTTACGAGATTTCGAGCTAAATCTAGCTGCTTTGTACTAGATTTCCTATACAAAACAAAATCTAGTTTGTGAGTAGATTTGTAGGAAATCTACATAAAATCTAATACTTTTATTTTATTTTCACTACCCTTTACATAATATTTATATAAAAGATGATTGAATTAGCTGCGGTCTGCTTGAAAAGGTGTGTGAATTGGCTACATTGAAATTGTTTTGTTGTAGTTTCGGAAATTTTTCAGTTAATGGGTTTTGCTTCGGACAAACAAGTCTTTATAAATGTAAAAAAAAAACTTGGTATAAATGGTATAGATTTTCATAAGGATTTTAATTAAAATCTCCTAGATTTTGTGCACGTGTAAATGCCCTATAAAGTAGTGAAGGATATTATTTGAATATTCGAATATTCGACAAAGATTATACATACGAATAATTCTTTATTATACATTTAAAATTATTTGTTCGTTCGAACAAAAATTAAAAAACAAATTGTTCGAATACTCGAATAATTGTTATTCGAATAACAACATTACTCTTCATAGGACTTGTTCACATTTTATGCGAAACATACATATGTTTTTAATCAATTCAATGAATTTTAAGACTTTGATAGCATTTTTCAATAATTATTAAGCTCTACTCTGAGAAGCAAAAAGGGCGCTCGTCAGTGTCGGAAATATCCAAGCAAATTTAAACGTGAAAGATAAAATAATTATCAAATAAAAAAAAATTAATACTACAATGCCACTTTTCGAAAATAGCGTATTATGCCAGCCCTAATTAACTATGTGAAAGGGGAAAATATGATCCTACTAAAATCGGTTATATGAAAAAAAAAACATTTTATGTTTTCATCACTTTTCAAAAGAAGCATCCAAATCTTAGCTTACCTTAATTGTATTAATTCACCCAATTCAGCAGGTAAACTACGTAATTTATTACTGGATACATCTAATGTACGAAGATTCACCAATAGTCCAATATCAGCTGATAAGCGTAACAAATGATTATCATTTAAATATAAAGCTGTTAGGTGTTGAAATTCCCACAAAGAAGGGCTTATATTGCGAACGCATCCTGTATAACAAAAATATAAACATTTAAAGTAAGAGTCCAAAAAGTATATTTTAAAAATAATTTTACCTGTTATCTCAATGCCAGTCCAGTTAGATTTTTTACCAGCTGCAACATCTTCAGGCGACATAAAAATCTGTTGTCTACGATTGCCAGTTTCATATTTGTCCTTATTGCGAGACATTTTATACAGGTTGCCTAATTAGCAGAGATTAATTTTACATTCGAGAAGGAGAGATATAAAAATTAAATTAAAATCATGTAATATTTTCAGTTAATATTATTCTTAAAATATAATTAATACATAAAGAGCAATTAAACTGAAATTTAAACAAAAAGTAGAACTCATGGTAAAGTATTAAATAAACTTTGCTTTAAAATTTAGTTAATTGACAAATAATAATTTTAAGTAAGAAAAAAATTATAACCTTTCATAATAACCGCCTGATGATAAGCGTTTCTGCAAAAAAATATTAATAAAGTCTTTTATTTGTTGATTATTAACTTATTAATTGTTGTAGGTTGGTTTTGCTTTCTTGTTTTGTGGAGTTAATTTTATTTTTATTTGAATTAAAACAAAAATATACATTGCATGTTTGTGGAAAATGTGTTTTTAATGAATGAACGAATTTGATGTTTTTCTATGTTGAGTGTGTGTTAATAAACTACTTACATAATTTCTATATGTACAAACGAACTTAAATACATTAACCAAAATAAACATTAAAATTATACAAGGTAAAAATGAATGAAATGCGAAACATAAGATTACAATTTTTAATTTTGATTAACATTTTTTGTATAAACCAAATTTATTCTGCGCTGCGCCTTTTAAAACTTTTTGTCCCTAAACCAATAATTCTTCAGCAGAAAATCAAAGGTTATACCCCTTTTACATACGCGAAGTTTACTTTGCAAAGTCTTAATTCAGCCGTGTGAAAGACAAAAGGGATGAATACTATCTCTTTCTGTCTTTCTCCCAGCTGAATTAAGACTTTGCAAAGTAAACTTTCCGTGTCTAAAAGGGGTATTAGGTTAGATTGACAAGAGATTGAGAAGAGAAAGTAAGTTTTCAGCTGAAGCTTCTCTTCTCTCTATCTATCTGTCACTTCACCATCTGTACTTGCATTATACTCTTCCTACTCTCAAGTAACACTAAGTCCCGGTTCACACGTTTCAACTTTTGTTGCTCAACTCGTAATTTAGCTGTAAGAAAGGCGGAGGCGGGAGTACAAAAATCTTTTTTTTTTCTTACAGCTGAATTACGAGTTGAGCAACAAATGTTGAAACGTGTGAACCGGGACTTAGTGTTACTTGAGAGTAGGAAGAGTATAATGCAAGTACAGATGGTGAAGTGACAGATAGAAAGAGAGAAGAGAAGCTTAGTTCAGCTTTCATTTTACAACTCTGCTATTGTGCGTTTTGTTAATTTTTATAGCATCGTTGCAGCGCCTCTGGGGTTAAATATGTGTATTACTTTAAGCTATTTAAAAATTTTACTTTAGTAGTTATTTTATTTCCCCAAGGATTAATTGCTACAAATATAGACGGAGGAGACCGCTACAATTTACATTAGCATAGACACTAACGCATATCAGAAAAATTTAAGATGTGGATATGACTGGATCGTTTGCTGAGAAAATAAAAGCGTATACATAAGTATACGGTTATGGAACGATGCACATATTTAAAAAGTATCAGCTAGGTAAGGTGCAAAAAAAAAATGTATGGGATTTGCAGAGTCGATTTTAAACTAATCATACTTTATTGACTTTTGAAAAAATTTATTAGAAGTTAAAACACATGGAAAAGATTGTGGCCCTTATTATGAGTTGCATTCGATTTTCTATCTTTGCTGGCTATCGAACATCGAAAATCGAATGTTCAATTCGTATTATGAGGATGGAAAAATTCGTTGAGCAACAACTCTGGGTGATATTTCAAATAAAGATATTCTTTGTCAAATGCTCGTCAAAATACCAAATGAAAATTCGTTCGATCAGTACTTGCGACTACAGTCGAAGATCGAAAGTTGCTCATAATAAGGGCTTATATAATACCTTAACAACAGATATTCAAATTGGAAATTATGAGCACGCCTCTAACAATTTTAAATCGATTAGTTGTCTTATTTCCATCACATATCTGAACACTTTACATATTATCTCTTATGGGCAGTAAAAGGCGAAAAGTTTGTTCACGTGAAACTTTTGTATATTTTTCCCGATAAAGGGGATTTTTTCAATTAATTTAAGTCTAAAATTAATAAAATATAACTCTCCCAATTTTTAATTGTTATTACTGTTAATTAATTTTATGGCCAGGTTTTTAATCCCCGCCCTATCCCTTTTTAGAAGTGATTTTTTACTATAAAATAGAGCCAAAATTTAACGTTATATGGGGGAATATTTGCCTTACCTTTATCTACAACGTTTTTGAACGCACCCTACACCTCAGATGTAAATAACATGTTTGTAGTTTGATATACTAAAATAAAAATCCGATATGATCTTTCAAAATCTCGAAAAAAAATCACGTATATTTTTTTGGTCTCTAAAAGAATCCACTGCCATTAGTCCGTAATTTTCGAAAAAGTTAGAAATTGTTGCACAGTGTTATTAAGAGCCAAAATTTTTAAAACGAAAACATTAAGCGTTGATAAATTTTATAAGGAAAAATATACGGCCATGTTCTGAAAACAATTTCGTTTTGAGATCGCAAGGTTTCCAAAACGGAAAACAGTGTTCTCTTTATCAGATAATTTAGTGCATTCGAAATTAAGTTCGGATAAAATATCCCAAGCATATGAAATCTTAAAACCAAATAAAAAGCTGCAATAAATAAGCTTTCTCGTTGATTTTTTTCCTGAAATTTGTCGGTTTCAAAACGAAATGGTTTTCAGAACCAGGCCGATAAATTACAAAAACAAAATACATACAAAATTTGTCGACGCTTACCGTTTTCCTCAGGACCACGCAGCTGGTAGCCAGGAATGTAGCTCAAGGTGAGAAGGTAACCTTCTACGTTGACAGCCAGGCAGCGCTAAAAGCTTTGAAGGGACACAATTTCAAATCAACTTGTTAGTGACGGTAGGAGAGCCCTGTTGGGTTCCTGGCCACAGCATGATGAGGTGGCAAGAATAGGTTCAGCATTAGAATTAGGGAATGGTAGACAGATCGATGAAATTACCGATAGGTCATTACTATAGGGAACTCATTATTTGGGTAGAAAGCAGGACCAACAGTACACAGCGAAGTAGGGAAGATTTGTAGGTTTGTGGCCAAAACTTGACTCAGGAAGATCTAAACTGCTACTGGACATGGATAGGAAGGCGATGGTAATCATGATAGGCGCGTCACTGCTCGGTCAGAGCAAGAACCAGCTTTTTGGGAAAATGGCGCTCCAGATTTTTGAAGGATGTGCGGGGATGAACAGGAACCAGAAACCATTGAACATATTATCTGTCACTGCCCGAAGCTGCAACGTCATAGGATTGGATGGCTGAGCAGACGTTTCCATGTAAGCATTACTGATATCGGGAAGTGTAAACTAGAGGACATCGGTGTTTCAGTGACGGATAATAGGGTCACTTCTGGCTAAAAATGGGGTGGCAAATATAACTTTTTCTGGGCAACAGAAGGGAGTCACAATGGACCCAATTGGGTCCCCGAGTGGAGGTGCGGTATAGCACCACCCTTCCTAACCTAACCTACCCTTCCGTTTTCGTGTTACAAAATTTTGCCATAAATAAATTAATAATATAAAGTAAATACCAAGCAGTGATTTTATGTGATTAATATGTATGAATTTTTAAGTTGTCGTTGTTGTATGTAGCCCAGAAAATATACATACATATCGTCACCTAAACTCCAAAAGGCCGTAACAACCAGAAAATTCAAAATGTACTTTTTGATTGATTATGATGTGATTCACGAAAATACATCTTTCCTTAAAATATTGCTGACGCCTAACAATTAAATAGTCTTAAGTTTACAAGGTTTTTTGCTTCTTCTGTAAAAAAAGTAAAAATTGTAGTTACGGCCTTTTGGATTTTAGGTGACGATATGTATGTATGTATATGTGTCTGTTTGTATTTTAAATACCTAAAGGTACATATCGAGCCCTATTTTTGCTTTTATCGTAAGCGACAATAATTAAAGTTTCCAGTGCCTCGTTTCTGTAAGGAATGTGAGCACTTTTCGAGTCGAAAAAATTGTTATCATCCTGTGAAACACAGGGTGAGTAAGAAAAAAACTGTATTGGTTGATATGTTTTGTAAGTTTATATAAGTTTTTATATGAGTAGCCCTGTGTAAAATAGGACAACCAATATAATTATTTAAATTTTTCTCGATGCGAGAACTTCTCACAAGTTACAGGGGGGCTACCGTGTATTTCGATTCGAAAAGTAAAATTTTTCGAAAGAAATTTCCGAATCGAATGCTAAACCGTACTGCGTAACTCGTTCGAAACGATTACAGGGGGTCTACTCTGTAATTCGAAACGAAAGCAAATGCTTTCGAAATGCAATGTTAATAATATACAAATTCGAAAGCATTTTCTTTAGTTTCGAAATACAGAGTAGGCCCCCAGAGTTGTATTTAGAAACGAATGGGATATTATATGAAAAGTTGGTAGCACTGCTGCTAAAGTACCAAAATGGAAAAAATATATCCCATAACAAAAAAATCTTTGCCTTGTAAAAAAATTTAATGTTATACATATTTTCTGTGAAAAATTAAGTGCTCCTTGTAATTTTTATAATGGATTGTGTTTGCTGTGGTTGGACGAGGATGATTATTATACGATTTGTATTTAGCATCTGAAACATTTAGATGCCCTCTTGCGAGGTATGGATGCAGAGACATAGTTTACCACTTCTTCCTATTGCTTTTATTTGTGTCATTTTTTTAGTATTCCTTGAATGTTTCAAAATCACAAATACTAAAACATTTATAACAACATAAATAAGCAATATGTTTTAGCAAATCAAACATTAAGTATAATTTGTTTATAACACCTTTTATTTATATTGAAATATTTAAATAATTACATTTTCTATTTTTGTCTCAAGTTGTCACTAACAAAATGTCTTTCGAACCATTTCCGAACGCTTTTTGCATAACTGACACTCGTTTTCGTATTACAGAGTAGCCCTTTCGAAAGGGATTTTTATTGTTCGTAATGCAGAGTTGCTGTCTCGAAAGGGATTTTTAGTTTTCGATAGAGTACAAAAACCGTTCGTAAATTCGAAACAAGTAGTACGAAAATCGTAATACACAGTACAATTCGTTCGAATTCGTAAGTTATTTCTTTCGAAACGAAATACGCGGTAGCCCCCCAGAAATGGGGTACAGAATAGATGATTTATTAAAATATGTATCTATTACTTTTCTCGTAATGTATTTTTTTGACTCTCGCACAAAAATATATCGAGCCTTATTTTCGATTGAATCGTAAGCGACTAAAATTAAATTTTTCAGAAGGTTTTTTTATAACATTTAAATTTGTTTTACATTCGAATAAATTATCAACAATTTTGGTATTTTGATAAATCTAAGCTATGGCTAGACCCATACAATTTTGATTTCAATAAAAAAGTATATTTTCGATAACATGTCGCTTACGATAAAATCAAAAATAAGGCTCGATAAGATGAGTCTTTATGAAAACGTTCAAAAGTCTTGCAAACTGTGCGAGACTTTAAACAAGCATTTTTTACACTCTCGTAAATAAAATGTCAAAAATTGTATGGAAGTTTATTTACATAAACCTGTTAAATTTGCCTCACAATTTTTAATCGTAAACTTAAGATGTGCAATTAATTACGCATTTTGTAAACAACAACATCAATTTTTATTTGTATAAAAATTATAAAAATATTAAGGCATTATAAAGGGTTTTTAAAACAAATTTTCATACAAAATTTTTTTATTAAGCCTTTATAAGACCTTAATAATTTTTATAAATAAGGTTGATATCTATTTAAATTTTACAAATTGCTTTAAATTTCATGTTTTATTTTTATGACATTGATTTTTTTGACATTTCATTAAAATTGTTATGGTAGTTCAAGTTTTTACTTTTAGCTTTTCAATTCTTGCATGAAAAATATATGTATGTAAGAACTTAAAAAAAAATCAGGCTATTACAAAATCTCCACTAAAATAATAATAAATAGTTGGAATATAGCTGGAAAACAATGTTAAATATAATAAATGAATCACTAAGAACATGTATATTACCAGAGAACTGGAAAACTTCGATGATAACTCCAAGGTAGCCAAATCAAGAAAATGTGAAGAGTTTCATCTAATTAATACCCTGAAGACATGCGAGAAGATACTGGAAAAAGTTGTAAGGGAACAACTTGAAACAAATCAATTGCTTTCAAAATACCAGTCTGGTTTTAAAAAAAAAAATTCGTACGAAATTGCAGTTAATTACCTAATAAATAGATCGAAAGAACAACAATATTTTGGAAATATTTCTCAATTTAAAAAAAAGCTTTTGGCATCATGAATTCAGAATTAAAGTGGTTTATGTCTTATTTAACAAACAGACAAAAAGTTACAAAAGTCAATATTGAAAAATCCAGTATAATTAACAATGATTACGGAGTACCACAGGGATCGATATTGTGTGCTCTATGCCTCGTACATTTTAGGTCATTAAAATTCGAGCCCTGCTTATAACTGAAAGTGTAGAATAAATCTTTGATTATTTTGTTGTTCAAAGTATCTGATTGATTCCCCAAAGTTCCTGGCAACGCTGATGGTGAATATAAACTAAATTCTACTTCTTACATTTGCACATACATAAATACATACATACATATGTACATACTTAGAAATTATCATACATACATACATTGCACAGTCATAAGTATGTACGTGCCAATCATATATTTACTTACACTCTACACAAAGAAAACATTGGGATAGACATACATACATATGTACATATTTACAAGTTTATGAAAATTAAAATATCAAGTTTACTGCAAATAGTAAACAGTGGAAATGATGTACAATACCCTAATAATTGAAGTGGGATTGATTTAGGGATTGAGGACATACAGTATGTAGTTGAATATACGATATGCATATACAGCAATAACACATAGCAAACCTTAATTCCAAAATAAATAATAATAATAATAATAAGTAGCAACAGTAGATGTAAGCGTTCTAATATAAAAAGAGACTCTAATTAAATCGAGATATATTTATGTATGTAAGTAAACATATTAATTATATGTTAAAATTGTGCATGCAGTTTGAACAAATTTTAGTTACTTAATAACAAGAGTTCCCAAACCTGACAGCATTCAATTTTGTTTTTGACTCACAATAAACTACGTATGTAAATAATTGAAACACAAACAAAAAAAAACACACAGTTGGTTTGCTTTTTGTACAATTCACAAATTTAAATTCCAAATTATACTTTTTACACAAAATTTAAACAACTTTTCCCAGCAATATGTCCGCGAATGGGAAAACTAAATCGAGCACCCGCAATTAAAAAGAAAATCTGTGACCAAAATCGGTCTGCTCTTTCAAGAGAATTTTGTTTTTAACTTTATGGCAAGTTTTTATGTCAATCTAAAGAATATTTACTTCCTGTAACTCATTTCTATTTAATTAATATTTAGCCAATCTTAGGAGGAAATTTTATTTATTTTTTTATTTTTCATTTAACTTAACCACACTTTTGTATAATTTATTATTTTTCTTTTATTTCACTCCGAATCGCTCTCTGTCCTGATGTTTCTTTTATGTTTTTGCTGTATCAATAAAAACAACAACACCAATAACACTTTGCAGAGTTGCAATTTTCAGGCCTACCAAAACACACACGCACACATACAACAAACCAAAGAAAAAAAAACTGAATTACAATACAAACTATCCAATAAGACAAAGCAAACAAAAGAAATGCAAAAACGAACAAAAGCACACAAACAACAATTTCTTTAATAGATATTTTACTATTATTTAAGCATTCACATGCATTTAAATTTTCTTTTGTTAAGCTAAATTGAATTGCAATTTGCAACCATTAAAATTAATTCACCTCCACTATAATAATTTACACTTTTTTTTTAATTTTATGCACTTTGTTTCTTTTCTTCTTTTTTTAATCAAAAACGTAAATTATGCTATTCAATAAGAAACTAAATTTTCTAGGTTTTACAATTTTGCAGCGTAAAATCAATTTGTTATTTTTAAACTATAGTATTTAAACATAAACTTATTAGTTTTATAATGTATCTTTCACTTTTTCTACTTAATTTTATGAATTTTCCTTGGTTTTCATTGAAAATGTATCTTTTTCTTTTCTGATCGCCGCCACTACTTTTTCGCACTTGGCCGCAGGGCTGCCAGATGATTTGGCTGAAAAATCTGCACTTTTTTGAAAAATAATCGGCATTTTTGGCATAAATATTTCGAAAATCGGCATGAGTTTTTCATTAATTTTTATTAATTAGACAAAAGTAACAATCTTATGTAATTTCATGTATTTTATAAAATGATTATACATAATTATTACATTTATCATTATGTGTTTTAATATATTATTTAAAGTGTGTCAAAATTATAAAAATTTAAAAAAATTTAGACTTCAACCACAATTTCCAAAAGCTTAAAAAACCCCAAAATCTCAATACATTGCTTATGCCAGCCATACACTACACAAGTTCAGTGCTCAAGTCTGGCACTATACACTATACAAGTAAACTGTGCATTTTTTATTTTAATTCGCCATAATGCTTGTGATTCTTTGTATAATTCTAGGAACTCTGTCCAGAATATTTGTTCTGCGCTTATTTCCTGTTTTGAACTCTTAAAAAAACACGACACAACTGAGCGTTTGCAACATACACTACACAAGTTCACTGTACAATTTTCAAAATTGAGCAAATATCAAAATCATTTTGATATTTACTCAGTTCAGTGCGTAAGCAGCACAACCACCACCATACACTAGACAAACGCACTGTACAGTGCCAGACTTGTGCAGTGAACTTATGTAGTGTATGGCCGGCATTAGACACAATAGTTTTTCTTAAAGCAAGCCTCTTCCATTCTCTTTTAAAACTGCTCATTTATTTACACACAGACAGTCTGTTTGTTAAATATTCCTTATTGTTTTAAGCAGCGAATGAAATAGCAAACCACTTTTCGGTGCAAGTAAGAATGTTGTAGCCCTCTTCTTTCTGATTTCCTATCTCTTCCATCAACTCAGACTTGCTTCAAGAAAAACTTCCATGCTTAAAACATGACTATCAAGGTGTATCTAATTACACCATGATGACTATCATCTAACTATATTGTTGCCAAGCCACAAAAATGTGCTTTAAAAACGCAGTTGACGGAGTTTCAGTTGGTTTCATAAAAATCAGTATATTTCTTACCTAAAATCGGCAAATCGGCATTTGTTTGTTTTTTAATAAAAAAAATCGGCAAAATGCTGAAAAATCGGCACTCTTGGCAGCCCTGCTTGGCCGTCATTAATTTTAAGAGAAACGTATTGCGATTTTGGAACAAAATGAAAAAGTGTGAAAAACAGGCATGCCAGACTACAAATTTCTTAATCAACAGTTGAATATTTAAGTATGAAATATACATTAACGTATTGAAAATTAACCAGTATGGAAAGGCAGTCAAACATGTATAAGCGTATGACAAAATTATTTCTAATTCTATTGCTTATGTATATTGAAAATGATCGAAAAGAAATATTAATATGTTTTTAACGCTAATTTTTGAAAATTTGTTCATAAAATAATGCCATTAACTGGTAATAAAGTACATACTATATAAGTTTCTTCCGTTTCCTACTTTTATACAAAATGGTACTATTTTTCAAATTTTAAAAAGGGAACATTTCCATGAAAAATTAAGCAAACATGTGCAAGCGTTATATTCCCTCCAAATAAAGAAGAAATATATAGTAAGTGTAAAAGTAAAGAAGCAAGTGTGCATGTTAGTTATAATTATTGAGTTAAATATGAATTTGCAATTGCAAATAATGTGTTTTAAGTGTAATAATATGAATTTAATAGAGGTAAGTACCTATTCAAGCTAAAACAAACCGACAAGTTTGATAGGTGCACTAAAAATTTTTGGATGAAATTCAAAATGTAGTTTTTACAATTTCAATTACATTCACAGGGAATTTTGTTTAGTAATTGTTTAATTTCACGATTTTGTAGTAAAAAATAATAGAAGATACATACATGGAAATGGTAGTGTTCCTTGAGCCCCTATCAGGCTCCTTATTATCCTTTTCTATAGTTATTCCACAGATATGTCATAGGTATGTATATGATTACATAAAAAGCTTTACAAAGATAGTGAATAATAGGAATTTTTGCTTAGCGTGGTGCTTAGAATGAAATTGTATAGTTATTCCACAGATACATGTGTGTTAGGTATATGATTACATAAAAAGCTTTACAAAGATAGTGAATAATAAGAATTTTTGCTTAGCGTGATGCTTAGAATGAAATTTTATATGGCAAAACTCGTTAAGACAATGTTCAATTTTGTTACATATGCCATTTACAGGCTGCCAGCTTCATGAGAAACAGGCTCACGTGGGTCCTGTTATACTAGTTTTCCGTTATGCATAAGGCTGTAAATTTTCAAATAAATATTCTTCGGTACTTCTTATGTAAATAATACTTATTTCGATAAATATGTATATTTGTACATGCTAGACTATTTCATTGACTCATTCTGGTATGTGATGGAAATCGATCGATTTCAAAAAACGAAATCTTCTGAAAGATCACTTATTGATGTTTTTATTGTTTTAGGAGTAGTCTTGTGTCCAACAGTTCATTTTGAACTAGTTTGAGAGCGTTTGAATCAAAAGTTGCATCAAACCCATTTAATTTACATTGATGTTTTTGGCCGAACTTGTGTCCAACTGAACGAACTAGTTCAAAATGAACTATTGGACACAAGTCTATTTAGGAGCTTAGAATGGTTTATTTGATCATAAATTCGATTTCACTGTAGCGTGCGATTAACAAAACACATATTTTAGCTATTATTAGTTATACGAAATCGAGCGATTTGAAATCGATAGATTTCCATCACATACCAGATTATTATAATTTTGGATTTTTTTTAATTCGTTCGTAGGTACTGCTGTGTAATTGTATTTTTATTTTTACATCCGTGATTTTATATTATATCTATTTGATTGGTATTAATGAAAATTAATCGGAGTATTTTGATAATGTAAAACATTTCATATTTTTTAACTGGTTCAAATGTTTTCATGTATGTGTGTCGATTAGTGGATTAGCTGAGTAAAGATGTTTTACCTAGTCAGCTTCCAGCAATCCTAAAATGTTTTCTCCGCTTGCTTTAAAACTAATTTATGAGTATTTGTTGGTATTTGCCTGGCATTAATTTCCATTTCACAGTGCAAATAATGTTTAAGGACTTTGATGTAATTATGATGGTATTACATGCCACTATAATACACGTACATACTGTTGAATCTTATTTTCATATAAATTCGTCATTCAAAATATTTCAGTATTTTTCATTTTTGGTAGACATTATTTCTATGTATGGTGATCTTGTTTTCATATAAATTCCTCATAGAATTACAAATACCATTTGAAATTGGTGTATTGTTAAAATTCTTCTTTATTTATAAAGATGTATACATATATAGTAGTCAAGCTCATATTCATTTTAAGATTTAGATTTATTTATTTATCTACTCGTCGAAATTCATTACATATTGAAATTTCTCCTTAAACTTTTGCTATATTTCCCACCATTGCTGCCAGATTAGCCGATTTATGGGAATTTAGCCGATTTTTATCATAATAATGGCAAAGCGCTATTTGACGATTTTTAGTCGGTAATAGACGGTTTCCTTAATCGCTGATGCTTACATCACTTCTTATATTGAGCGGAAACATCATTTTGCTTGACCTCGAAAATTACCTGTTCACAAGATAATTGCGTGCATAGTTAATCAGGCATGCTCTGAAAATCGCATTTTCCAAATCACATGTGATCTCAAAAGTAGTAATGGTAATACAATTCATTCACACAACTAGAAAGATTAATGAAAACAGGAATGAGTAACTTTTTGTAACCAAATTTGATATCGTGTGATGTTCTTTAGAAGATGATATTAAAGATATCAAATTTCAATACAACAAAACAGTTTTAACATATTCTTGTGTAAAATTAAATATATAATAACTTGTTAAATTCTTGGAAGAAAATGTATGAAATGAAATATATGGACAATCTGAGTGGTGTTTTCTGAAGTAGTTAGCACGTTGACTACAAAACTGAAGGTCCTGGGTTCAAGCTCGGTCTCCGACAGTCATTAAAGTGTCCTTTGTATCAGTTGTTGTGGAAAAAGTTCTAGTGATGCAGACATAAGGCACTAAGTGTGCAAAAAGCTGAAATGAAATGAAATTTTCCTCTATTTCTTTCTTCAACACGTGTCTTTTCTATCACCCTCTCTCACTATCTTCTCTTCAACTCATATGTAGAAGAAAGGGATCATTGTATTGGACTCAAGTGAGCTGGACTCTAAATTTAAAATTTCCTTACCAGCAGCCTACTTACCTAACCTAATCTAACATATTGAAAATATTATTGGATTTCAGAAAATGGCAAATTTTATTAAAATCTTTTAGTTCTTCTACGCTCATCAGCCAACGTGGAAAGGCGAAACAAAGATATTCTTTAAAAAACAAGGATTTTATGAAACAAAATACAATATATTGCTTTATTGTTCCTTTTTTAATAAAACCAAAAATATCTTGAAAATGTATGTCTTTATTAGCTGAGCCTGGCAAAAATTGTCTTACCTCCAACTATTATATTTTTTTAAACACAAATTACTCCACACAGTGGTAACTTATTGGGTAAAAGAAACAAAAACCTATTGAGTATTGACCCAAACCTGTGTTGAAAATCTCAGCTCCACATCTCTTACCCCCCGTCTAGACTGGCAATATATTGACTAACATATATTGCAGCAAATGTCAAATTATTGCTATTGCCAATGGAGACATCTTATAGCCAGTACTTGCAATAATTGTCAACAAGTTTTCGTTGAAAGTTATTGCAAACATAAAACGTCAAACTCGGTGTTAATTTATGTTCGAATTTTCAGTATTGCATTTGACATTTAGATAACATTAGTGAAATTGAGAAAATATACATACATATGTATGTATATTAAAAAAAGGAAAATAGTCTCTTAAAAACGTGTGTAGTGAAATATATTGTATTATTATAAGTTAACACTAGAGATGCTAATCGGGACAGGTTTTTTGAAATCCCGGGCTTCGGGATTTAGTGATGGAGTCTCGAAATCCCGAACCGGGACCCCGGGATTTTCGGGACTTACAAAATCCCGAAAAAAATGTGCACAAATGTGCGTCTTTATAGTACTTATAATATTTTAATTTAACAATTAATTTTTTTTTGCATATTTTAAAGGTACTTATATAACTCAGACATTTAGTTGCAAATTTTAATTGAAAAGTACAATGTATGTACACATTTTACCTAGAAAAGAAAACGCCATATATCTGTGGCAATAAATAATAATGGCTTAAGTCGAAATGTCTTCTTTCGAGATATAGGGTTTTTTTTGTCTAAATTGTGTTTAGTTTTTATATAAAATTTTTAGCCACAGAAAAAGATGCACATTTACTTGGAACAAAACTGTTAATTTTATAAAAAAAAAGAAAACGTTTTATTAGTTTATTTATATTCGTTGTTTGTTTAGTTAAGATGTTATGAAAAAATCCATTGGCAGAAAAATAAAAACTAAAGTGAACTTAAGCTATTATATTGAAATGCAAAATAATTTGTTTTGATAGTAAGTCGCTTTAGATTAAATTGAAAATTGCGGAAAACCTGAGATAATGTATAGATATTTTTTAAATAAGTTTTTAAATTAAGTTAAAGTTAAATATAAGTTTTTTTTCTTATGAGAAATATTTTGAATGGGCTGTACTTATTGAACTTAAATGTATACAACTTTTAATGCTCAAACATTTTAATATTAATAAAGTTTCCTTAAAAAAAGATTAAGTTGATTTAAGATGTTATGGCTTATGTATTATTTTCCATGAAGACTTAAGCTAAAATATAAATGCGTATAGTTTTAATATTAATGACATTTTAAAATTGAAATTTAGCTGAATGATAGATCTTGAAGAAGAGAATAAGAATATGTAATAAAATGAAAAAGCACTTATGTCAAATTAATCCATTATTATTTATTGCCACAGATATATACCATTTAATATTATTTACGAAAATATTTATTCAAAGTAAATTTTTTATTTTAACAAGGAGTTTCTAATAATTTTTAATATAGAAGATGACCACCAAAAACATTATTTATGCTAAAAATCGGGATTCAGATAATCCCGAAAATCCCGGGCTTTAAAATTAAAAAATCCCGGGCTCCGGGATTTGCATAGTCCCGAAAAGCCCGGGATTTCCGGGCTCGGGATTTCCCGTTTAGCATCTCTAGTTAACACATATAAAAATTTGATCGATTAACGAGATATTTACAAGTGAATTATATTTTTATTCTGCACCTTTCTTGTTGACTTTTTCCATATTGTGGCTACGATTTCCCATAGCCTTAACATAAGTAAAGCAATCAGCAATATTGTTCCGCTATTCGGCCGGCGTTATTGCTATATTGCCAACATATTTATTGCCAGTCTAGACGGCAGCATATTTTCTCACTTTCTATTCTTGCGAAAGAGATGCAAGGCAAAAACGAAATTGATTGGTAAAAAATCTAGTGTTGCCAGACATTACAAAAAGATTGTATATAAAATGTATTAAATTTAAAATTGTTTCTATTTCTCCAATTCCTTGCCTTTGGTTATAACGTAAAAATGAAATAGAATATGTGAAAAAATCTTAATAGTTGCGTTATTTATCATAAATTTTGATTATCACAATTGTTATAAAATAAACAAACAACACACATACATACCAAGGTACATTCAAGGAAACGCGCAACTAGACTTGGGTCGAACTCGTTCACTAGTTCATTTTTGTCACAAACTAGACTTGGGTCGAACTCGTTCACTAGTTCATTTTTGCCAGAAACCAATGATCAAACCCATTTAAATTACATGGGTTTGATCATTGGTTTGTGGCAAAAATGAACTAGTAAACGAGTTCGACTCAAGTCTAATCACAAACCAATGATCAAACCCATGTAATTTAAATGGGTTTGATCATTGGTTTGTGGCAAAAATGAACTAGTGAACGAGTTCGAACCAAGTCTACGCGCAACGTTGTACACCAGTGATGCCAACTTAGCCGTTTTCGGGCTAGATTTATCCCGTTTTCAGTCACTCAAAACGCGAAAAGAAATTGGCCCAAAACTATAAAACGTGTTTATTTAGCACTTTTAACAAGTATCTTTCAGCCCTTTTAGGGCTATAACTTTTTGCTCGATATGTCTACATTTAAATTTTTACGAACTTTTTTCGTCCTTTAATCTAGGACAGTGATAACCACTCCATAGCCTCGCGAAGCAGTCAATAATCGTATTTTTCACACAGAAACGGTCGGCAATTCACATGTATACAACAACTTTGTTCGTTTCAAAACATCAGTCTCTGCTCAAGATTTGTGAAAGCAACACCACGCATGCTTGTTTGGCTTTGTTTTTGTTTCTTTTTCGTAATCAACACAAAAGCACACAGAGCAACAATGTTAAATAATTCTGCTTCTGTTTGCGACCGCACACAAGCACATAATATCTTTGTGTGCGTGCGTTCGGGGCTTGGTTATCACTGATCTAGGAATATCGACTAATGAAATAACGCGACAGCATTGTTTTACTAATTTTCTTCTCTTATTTTGCTTTACCAATTTAAAAAAGAAGAAACAATATGGAAAAATGTTCTATTTCTTCAACGTTTTTTGTGCTTTCAAAGATTTTCGGTGTAGCCTAAAAACAAATTTTTTTCATTTCATTTATTCATTATGTATACCTAGCCTATGGGAAATAGTCGGACAAATCATACTACTCAAATTATTTAATAAATTTAAAATTTACTTACCATATGTACATATGTATACTACTATTGTATGTATACTACTACTGTATATATACACTATTTAATCTACGTATGTACCTTATTGAAATGTAATATGAAATGTAAATGAAATATGTACTATGTATGTACCTTATTGAACGTTATATATCAAGCTACATATGTGTTCATCTCATGGTAGTTATTTATTTTCTAACAAATTACTTTACTTTGGCTTTGATTTTCAACAGAAACATTTAAAACTAGCCCCATTTCGCGCTTTTTCCAAAAATTTTACTTTATGTTGCATTAAACATATATTTTTTCAGCTTAGCCCTTTTAAGCCCTTTTTTAAATTTTTACGCGTTTTGAGTCTAAAAAGTTGGCATCACTGTTGCACACAATTGCAATTTTGGATATAGGCCTTCACACAAATTGGTTGGTAAAAATTATAATGCTGCCAGATATGAGCAAAAAACGGTTGTATATAAGAAGTACTAAAAACCAAACTTTAATTCTTCCTAGTTTTCCATTTCCTTCCCTTTTGCTATAACGTAAATGTGAAACAGAAAAGTATAAAAAAATAATTCCACTTTTCAAATGCTCATGTATGTGAAAAAATCTTATTAGTGCTACTATTTTTCATAAATTTTGATCATCACAATAAAATATAAATTTTTTTGTTCAATACCTACAATATTATACAATAAACCACCATTAATACTACTACTTTTTTGCATGTGTTGCAATTTTGAGTATCAGATTAAATGCCAATTTAATCAAGCATGTAGAAGCTTTCATTTCCCACCATAAGCGCCGTTATGTTTTTCTACAATACCTACCACAACCAAGTATAATAGTGCAAGTGAAAATTGTAAAATTGTTTAGTTCCATTCGCGTTTACTAGTATAAATAGCTACTACATTTAGAATATTAGTGTTGTGTGTGTTTAAGGAAAGTGAAGATATGAAATATAGTGCATATATTAAATGAATGTCGGTCTTGATGCCAAGCTGTCGTGTCCAAGGTAAACATTTTTTTAGTTTAGAATTCAGAAACTACATACATATATAAGGATGTAGTGTGCACATACTTATGTGCGTAGGGTTTACGCCGCTTTATCCACATAAAACTTAATTAGAGACACTAGCAAGAGCCCAAACATCAACCACATAGGAAACACATCCAGAAATTTCCTATTAGATGACTTGCTTTTAAGCCACAGCTACCACGCGCCATTATTGAATCTTGTAGGTACCAGGTAGTATAGCTTTATAGTTATTCCATAAATATTGTGTAAGCTAATGCGAGAGAATACGATCGCAAACTTCTTAGAAACAAGAAATTAGTAAGGGGTTGTATATGCTTGCCAAACGTGTTGGCTTCCCTTACCGCCATCCATTACGGCTTAAGAGTTTTCTCTTCTGATTCTTAGTAACAATTGTTTGCCTTGCTTCCCTTTGGGAAGAAAATGTCAATACAGAGGAGAAAACGTTTCAGCTAGGCTGGAGGGCAACTAGACATTAAATAGACAAACAAATCCTTGTTCAGCGCAGGCAGTATTCGACTCTGAGGAAGCAAAGTTTATTTCCTTTTTAAATGGAAATAATTGGCCCTGGAAATTTTCCATGCCATAAGCGTACATTTATTTATTTACCTATGTATCTACATGTGTACATACATAGTACATATGTATGCCCTAGTGCACTGTCTATTACATACAGAAACAAATTTTGGTATTCAAGAGAACACTGAAGACGGTGGGCGCATAGCCGAAAACGGTATGTTTACCAACCAAATTTGATGACCGAAAATAGATCTACATATGTAAATAAAACCAAGATTTTGGATTTTATTATTGTCGAACGAAAATTCTCTTTGGATTTATAAATATGAAGTTGAGCAAAAATTCAACTAATAACTAAAATCAACTAATTTTGGATTGATGAAAACTAATTTGAAATTTCAATAAATTTTTAATATTTTTTTTATATTTTCCATGGTATATGATATATAATTTTCGGCTTATCTTCGGGTGCATTTAAAATATAGAAATATTTTTTTCTTCTTATCCGATTCTTAGAAATAGTAATAAAAATAAAAACATACAATTAAATATATTTCTAAAGTTTTCATCGAACGGAATTTAAAATCCATAAAAACGCAAAAAGTTAATTTTTACTTTATATTTATGATATATAAAAACAGAAGTTAATTATTAAAACAAATTACAAACAAGTTACAAAATTAAATAGGCAATTATCAAAACAAATTAAAAAATTAAATACATAAGTAAAAAATAAAAACGGCAAATTTTATATAAACACTAATACAGTATATGTATGTATGTATGTATGTATGTATGTATATATATAAACTATATACATTAAGAGACACATAAATTATTTATATACATATATGTATTAAGGTTGACAGACAAAAGTTTCTTTTGAATTTAGCAATTCTTACATATAGAAATTATTTGTTAAGGAAATAGTCCTGGGTATCACATTTCTCCAAGATTTTATACGACATTTTAAAATATAAAACAAAAACTAAATAAAAGTTTTGTTCACAATGGGCCCATTTTGATTCAATTGTTCAATCTATTAAGGATTATTGATAATCTCTTCACTTACATTTATGTGTAAATCGTTAAATTTTTCTTAATATTTATTTATTTTATCAAAGAGTTTAAGAAATATTTTCTAAATTTATATAAGAGGTCTTTTTTTTACAAACAACTGTTTCTCAATCAATGGAATAACATTTTATTTCAAAAATTTTTCTTTACGAAACACTTTTAAAAATATTTAAAATATAAGCTAGAGTTTGTGTTATTTGAAAAATTTTAGTTTTTAGAACTTAGAACTACTACATATATTTATTTCATAAATTAATTGTTAATAATTTTGTTTAACTTACTTGTTTGTTTTTATAGATTTAAATTTAATTTTAAAATGTGATATTCTTCGTTAAATTACAAAATACTATTATTTATTTATAATTTGAAATAATTATTTCCTCACATTTAGGAATAATATATATTTTTTCAACTTATAAGTCGTTCCTACTCTATGTACAAAGTTCACTATGCTCGTATGAAAAAATTTAAATAATTAAAATTTGACAGCAGTCTCTTCTTTTAATGATTTTTAATTATATAATTACCATTAAAACTTTGCTTTAACAAATCTTTCAGTTTAAAGCTTTAATTTTGAAAAACTTGCAGGAAATATTTCAAATTTAAATATTTAAATTTTTTGATCTTGCCATTTGTTTCGCCATTCTTAAATTATGACATTTTTCACAATAGGTTGTTATATCTCATTGTTGCCATCAATCAATCACATTTCAAAAATCATCAAACATGTATTGTTCAATTAGCATATCAATGTCCTGCTAGTTAGAATTCTCCGTAAATTCATTAATCGAAATGGTCATTTTCTCCTCATCGTCGCCACTATCATCTTCGTCCTCCATCTCTTCATCGTCCTCATCATCACAGTCTTCTTCATCGTGGCCATAACTACTATTATGGTCGACGTCTTGCATTATGCCTCCGCCACTTGCTGAATTACTTAAACCAGCTGGCCCAGCCGAACCACCATCCGTTGTTGCAGAGGTATTATTTACATTATTCGAAACAATAGTTGAACCAGCAACTGTGTTACCTGGTTGTTGGCTGCCATCTTGTCGGGCTGGTAAGTTTATATTTACAATGTTACCTGGCATGCTTGATATCGCATTCAAGTCTCCACTTCCATCAACTTTCTCCTGTTTAATGGCAATATTTTGCAACTCCATAAGTTCCATTGGGGATCTGGCTTTATAGTGAGTTCTTATGTGTTTCGATAAATGATCGCTACGCATAAATTTCTTGTTGCATTCCGGGCATTGAAATCGTTTTTCGCCGGTGTGAGTTCGTCGATGTCGTTGCAACTCATCTGATCTGGTGAAACGTTTACCGCAAAACAGCCATGAGCATACAAATGGTCGTTCGCCGGTATGCCATCGTAGATGAGCTCTTAAATGAGAGGTTTTACCGTAGACTTTATTACAGCCGGGTATGTGGCAGATGTGTTGTTTTTTACGATCCGATTTGTTTTCGCCCTCTACACAGTTAGGACAAGTGCAGGCCACACGCTTTAGACGTGGTTTTGCTCCCGAATTTCCGGTATCGTTTAAATTAATATTGACATTCACTGACGTCTGAGTTGGAGGTGGGATGGACGACGTTTGTAGCGGTTGCAAATTTTGCTGCTGTTGTTGATTGGAAGTGGAATTTTGTAGCTGTTGCTGATGCTGCTGCACTTGTGATGTGTTGTTATTACTATTGCTATTGGCAGTAGTTGTAGCAATTGTAATTTGTGTCGCTCCCGTTGCATTCGTTACTGTGGTCGCTGTGTTGCCTACAGTCGTCAGAATTTGTGGCGATGAATTGGGTTTTATTAAAGTATTGCGCGTTGGCTGATGTTGCAAAATAAACTGGTTGTGTTGTTGCTGCTGCTGGTGGCCTTGAGGAATAGCGGTGATTTGTAGGGATGCGGGAATCGTCACTGGTATTGCCATGCTGTCGATGGTTGAAATAACTTGTTGCTGTTGCTGCTGGGCTTGTTGGATTTGCTGCTGTATCTGCTGGAGTTGAGCTTGTTGCTGTACCTGTAAGGATGAGTAGACTGTTAGGTAACCTTGTTAGGGAAAACAAATTAAAAAGTTTCTTGAATGGAAAGTCATTAAAATAAACTACCACCACCAATCAAACTTAATTTAAGAAATGCAAAATTTTCAGTAATTTCTTAAGAATAAAAATTTATCCAATTCCAAAACTATTTTCAATGTAATGGCTTTAACAGCTTTCTCTAGAAAAATTTGTCATACAATTTTTATTCAATGGCAAGTTTTAAATTAGAAAATATGTAGCCATAACAGTCAAAACAAAAGCTTAAGCTACATATTTTTTGAACTTTGTTCTGTGACGAAAATCGATTATCTATGATCGTAAAAGAAATTAAGGTCGAAAATTATGCCCCTTAAGTTTTTTTTTGTAGCTCGATAAATACATTTTTTTAAACAATTTTCAAAATTTTCATTCTTAAAATTTCTTATAATTAAAGGTCGGAGGCATGTGTGCCCATAATTATGAAAGTGGTCTGAGGCATAATTTTTTGTGTCGAGATATTTAATAGATTACATTTGCACCAATCAAGAAATATTTTTATATTATGTAATTTAAAAAATTTATTTAATATTTATTAAATAGTTATTTAATTTTTTTTGTAAATTTAATTAATGTTTTGAAGAATAAATTCACTTGACTTAGACCAATTTCATAATTAAGGGCATATATAATTTTTTTAAGCTGATCAATTAAAAGTTTTCATGAAATTTATCAAAATTATTCATAAATAATTTCTCTTAAAAATCTGTTTATCTTACCTGTGTCACTGTGGTCGCCTGTGGCATTAACCATTTGATTTGTGTTGTGCCAGCGGGTACAACATTGAGTCCATTATTTATAGTTGAAACGGGTGAACTGTCTGGTGGCTCCTGTTTTATGTTCGTTATCAAAGTCTGTCCTATATGCGTAGGCGATTGGGGTTCTTGTTTAGGCTGTTGTAAACTGGTGCTGCTACTGGGCGATTGTGGTGTGGTGGGGGGAGCAGCTTGTGAAACCGTTGAAGAATTGTTGTTACTGCTGCCGGAGTTGGGAGTTTGCAATTGTATAGTGGCAGCGGTATTTGGGGTTGTGGTGGAACTGGTTTGAGCAGATTGTGTAGGCGGATTAATTGATTGATGTTGCTGGGATTGGGTGGTGGATTGAGGTTGTTGTTGGGCCTGTTGTTGCTGTTGTAGTGGTTGTGGATTATGTTGCTGATGTACCGGAGCCGTGGCAGCTAGAAGCTGTTGAATGTTTTGTGGTTGCATATTAGGCGGCAGTTGTTGAGCCTGTATTATTTGGACTTGACCTATACCGGGTATATTTTGTATGGGTAATGCTTGAAGCCCGGGTATATGTTGCAATTGTATAAGATTACTAGTTTGTTGTGCGGGATGTTGGGGTGTTGTAGCGGCAGTTGCTTGATTTGCAGGTCTTTGTAACTGCTGCAAATGTTGGGCTGGTATGACAGTCACGTGCTGGCCCTGGGCATTTGTTATGGTTATCGGTTGATTTGTGGGTATTTGAGCACCCGATTCATTAGCTGCATTTATGGCATTTATAATTTGCTGTTGTTGCTGTAATTGTTGTAACTGCTGCTGCTGTTGTTGTTGTTGTTGTTGTTGTTGAGCTTGCTGTTGGGCTACAACGGCTGCTTGTTGTTGAGCAGCAACTACTTGTTGTTGCTGTTGAGCTTGTTGCTGCTGTTGTTGCTGCTGTACTGCAGCTTGCACCTGTTGTTGTTGAGCAGCATTTTGTATGTGAATAATGTTAGCGTTTGTTGGCAATTGCTGGTAAGAAGTCAGTGCATTAAGTGGAGCCAATTGTACTTGTTGTATTTGACCATTGGGGGTGACAATCTGGGCTATTTGAGTGAATTGTGGAATAATTTGTGGCATTTGCATTGGTTGGGCAGTTGGCAAGAGATTCGCAGTTGGAATGCCGCCGGCTGTTGAGGCCAGTTGTTGAATGGGAACATGTACTGTTTGATATATTGTTTGGCCTCCTACTCCCGTCTGTATGGGCACTTGTACTGCTACTGTGGTTTGTTGTAGCGTAGGCTGCGGTTGAGCGGCCGCAGTTGGTTGCTGTAAAGAGTGAGGAAATTGAACTATTTGAGGCAGCTGAGTAGCTGTTTGCGTATTGGTAGGATTGGCTTGACGTATTTGTATATTTTGCAAAGTTTGTCCATTTTCCAGTTTTATTGATGCATTTGGGTTACCAGCTAAAAGTTGCTGGATATTTCCCAGCAATCCATTGGCCGCAGCCACTGAGGTGGGTATTTGTATGTTCGTACCAGGTATTGTAATTGAACTGGGAAGAGAGGCTGTGGTATGATTGGTTTGTTGGGAATTCGATGAGTTGTTGGCTGCAGATGAGCCATTCGCTGTTGTTTGATTTTGATTTGAATTCGGCGTGTTTGTGTTTGCAGTCGCTTGCTGTTGCTGCTGTTGGGCGGCCTGTTGCTGTGCTTGTTGTTGTGCTTGCTGTTGAGCTTGTTGCTGGGCATGGACCTGGGCTTGTGCTTGTGCCTGGGCTTGATTCTGTTGGTGCTGCTGTTGTTGTTGCTGCTGTTGCAAAAGATGATGCAACTGCTGTTGCTGCAATTGCTGTGTGGTCTGTGGATTGTGAATTGTGGTTACAGGTATCTGTATATTTGTACCAGGTATTGTAAACAATGTTTGTTCCTGTAATCCACTACCACCCAAACCAGCGGGTATTTGTATGGTCTGTCCCAATCCTTGTATAAATTGAGTTCCCGGTTGCAACTGCACAGCAGTCGGTTGCGAAGCGGCTTGTGGCGCTCTAACAATTTGTCCACTAGGTGTTAGAAACACTTGCTGCCCATTAAGATTTATCGGCTGGCCGGTCGCAAGCTGAGAATTTAGATTTGGTATAAATATGGCTTCTTGACCATCAATATTTACCGTTTGCATGGGTTGTACAATTTGAAACATGTTTTGTGGTAAAGCCTGAGCTTGCTGATGTGCCCCTTGCTGGGATGTTGCTTGTATGAATTGTTGCGGTAGCTGTTGCAAATTTATGATCTGCGACAATGGTATTTGATTGGTTGGTATAGCTGCAGCTGCCATTTGTGGCTGCCCTTGGGAATTAACAAAAGTGGCTTTTACTTGGGTAGGCTGTGCGACTTGAGGCTGAACCTGCTGTCCAGATCCATTTTGCGTTGTCTGCTGCTGTACTTGCTGTGTCTGTGTAGGCGTGGTTGATGCTGCGCCCGCATTTGTTTGTGCAGAATTTTTATACTGCAACATTTTTAATTAATTTCTGCTTATTCTTCTATTACTCGTTTATTTTTATTAAAAATACTTTTTCATTTCATTTTTTATAAATTTAAAAAAATTTTAGATTTTAATTTTCGTTTTTGTTTACAGTCACTTATTTGTTTCTTTTGCTTACTTTACACACTTTCATATGTATATGGATGTATGTATATGCCACTTTTTTTATTACTTACAATTATTACACACACACACACTCATTCACAGTGAAAACGCAGACACGAATTTTAAATACGAAATATTTTGCATTTATCTACTACTAATTGCCTAAATTTTATAATTCTCACTAAATTTATATATTCATAATTGGTTTAGTAAAAAAATGATCATTTTTAGTTCGTACGTTTATATTATATTAATGAGTGAAAAATTCACTTTGCTTTATTATAAAATGCGGCCATCTTTTTTTTAATGAAAAATAATGTAGAACCAGAGAATTGTGGAAATGTCAAAGTATTTCGTATTTAAGTGAAGCCCAGTTTGGGAATTTATTTTGGCAAGCAAGGTAATTAAAAAAGGGTTTTGGTAAAAGATGAGAAAACAAAGCAGTGAATGGTGTCTGTGCTAAGTGATGCTTGCACTTGTTAAATACCTTTTTTTTCCCATATTAGCTACCAGGGGGCGCCAGGCTTCATTTATTAGATCCTCTTCTTGTAAACAATGTAAAGCGAAATACAACTTTTATAATTTGTATGACATTGTCTACTGAGAGAAATTTAATTTTCCTCGGAAATTTTAGATCGAACTCTCTTGAAACACCTCACTAAAGTTAAACTTTTATGGACAACAAAAACAAAATGTCCAAAATAATAGGTGTGTTCCACAAGATTTTGTTATAGTTCGGACTAATGCGCTGATTTACACGGGATTAATTGTGCTGGCATAACGTGCCAGTTTGTGGGTGAGAGAGGCAAAGAGAGAGGTATTGTGTTTGGCACAATTTTTCAACCAGCTACAATTCCGCATTAGCAGCACAAAACCAATACACACACAAATTAAAAAACTGCAAATGTTAAATGAATACGAAAAACACAGACAAAGCTGTGTATACGTATACATTTTATACCAGATGAATTAGTCGCGTGTAATTTGGAAAATAACAAAAATTGTGCGGATTATAAGTTGTTCCCGTGTAAACTACCTCAATGAGAGTAAAAAGAAAATTACTCTCTGAATGTGCAAAAGTTATCCAAAATTGCTGGAACGCAAAAAACCATAATTGCCCATCTCAAGGCGCATTTATTAGGTGGCAGCACTACACCAGGTGACTAATGTCATTATACCAAGCCAAATGTCAAATTTGGATTGTGTA
The DNA here is from genome assembly GCA_944452675.1 of Tachina lurida. Taxonomy (NCBI): domain Eukaryota; kingdom Metazoa; phylum Arthropoda; class Insecta; order Diptera; family Tachinidae; genus Tachina; species Tachina lurida. The sequence continues at coordinate 182,616,856 of OX101752.1, read as the reverse complement.
GGTATAAGCCTAAAAACATGCTTTTATTTGTGTATCCATAAACACCTAACGAATACTCAGTTTTCTATGGTGTTTGACATTTCTTATAATAAACACACACTCTGACGATGCTACCCTGTTTTGAAAAGTAATACTATGTTTTAGACGGTACGTGCTTCGCTCTCTATTCATGCTTCACGCCCCAATCATGACCGAATCCACTTGCTTCGCCATACAAAATTATGAGAGCGAATCAAGTAGATTCAATATGAATCTACTTGCGAAGCACGTAAAATTGGTATCTTCTCTAACTTTTATCGCAGTTAATCGCCACTTTATCTGAACTAGCTATCAAAACAAAATAGGTATATGTGTATGTGTGTGTTTGTAAACAAATAAAAACAAACCAAAAAACATAGATGTGAGTTTAATATAAATAAATTTAATTAAGTTATGAATAATATAAAAAGGAAAAATAAGAAGAAAATATAGAGATGCCTTCAAAAACAAGATTTCGCATGAGTGGAGTTTATGTAAAGTATGTATGCTTATTTGTATGCATGTATATACGTGCGTATGATACGTATGTTTGTGTGAATATACATAAAAAAAATGCCACGCGAAGAGTGATGCCAACTTTTTCAGAGCAAAAACCACTGTGTGTTCATAAAAAAGCACTAAATGAAATAAGTACTCGTATATATGTACATATGTATGTATGTATGTACATAAATATATTTTTATTTATTTTTTTATATTTATCTATTTATTTGCAATACAGAGAAAGCCCATATGGCTAATTATAAATGTATTGAATTAGTAAAAATTAAAAATTTAAGTTAACTACAATTTTAAATTTACTACATTTCATAGGTTTTTGTAATAATTTCAATTACATATATCGAGCCATATTTCGATTTTGCTTATAAGTAGAATATGAGTAGGAAAATAATTGAAGTTCATTTGGAAAGACACTCCAATTATGGTGTACTATTTTAACAAAAGATGATCAACGAGAATTATACTCCTCGTTTCAGGAAATGCAGTTTCATCTTTTTCCTCTGGCCATAAAACTGTTTTAATAAAACAATTAGATTTTTAGGTGTTTCGTCTGAATTAATTTTTACATGAACATGGTTCAGTATGTTACATTCTGAACAACATAAGCCTTTTCTTTTTAGACCGTATTTTATATGAATGAAACAATTTGATTTATAAAATCATTATTGTATTTCTAACTTACTTGAGAAAATATTGACAGTATTAGAAATGGATTATGATAAGTTGAATTTCTATAATTATAAACTTCAATCCAAAATTGATCAGTTTTGAGCAAATTTTTCCATTTATGTATCCTTAAATTTCTGATACTTCGTTCTATTTCTTCAATGTCACCATCCCAGCAAAAATTAACGCTTCCCAGAAGAGTTTTTGTAAGCCAGCTAGAAGCAATGCATTCAGTTTCCAAAAAGCCGTTAATTTTTTGCTTTACTAATTCGTTTTACAGAAGCAATAATGTGTAGTTTTTGTGTACTCAGATGCAAAAGTTACTGGTGTACATTTTTTTACTTTTGTCCACTTTGTTAGAGAGCCTTACGTTATTACTTTTCAGAAGCATTTTTGGAAGCACCGTTATCAAGAAAGCAATACATTGCTTCCCTTAGTGGTTAGTAGATTCGAGTATTGTAATTAAGTTATTTTATTACGTGTATGGTATCCTCTGTAATATCTAGAAATATTTTCTTTTTTCTAACTGTGAAAGAGAAAGTTTTTCTTCCTTTGTATTTCACGCAGCTGAATTAACATTCTGCAAAGGAAACTTTGCATGTCTAAAAGGGGTGAAAGCAGATAGTTTTTGAAAGTGAAAATAAAGCCACCACACTTTAACAAATTAATATTTAGTAGATTTGTAAAACGCACTAAAATCAAAGGTGAAAAGCACCAAAAAAAAGGCACTAATTTCTTTTTAAAGCAACAATTTGAAAAATTCCGCACTGTTATGAATTAAAAAACTCTAAATCTAGTACGAAAAGCACTAAATTGGCACGATGCACACGAAGCACGAATGCGTAGTCTAAACAGCATGATTCATAAACATGATTCAGAGAGCGAAGCAGGTGATTCAACTCGTCGTCTAAACATAGCATAAGATGGTAATTTATAGCAACAAACTACATGTAGTTATTGGTGTTGTATTATTTTTGTTGTAGAATTGCGGGTACCTGATTGATGTGCGTGGGCCCATCTTGAAATACTACTGCTGCTTACTTTTTAAATTAAGTTTTATTTTAGTGATTTTAGTCGCTTAAAACGCATAACATTATAAAAACATAAAATTTGCATCATTGGCAACAGCTGTAAAAAGTAAATGAAAAAATCTCCAAAAAAAGTAGAAGTTACATGAATTATTTAAAAAATCATAAAAATCATTTTTTTATATTAAAGAAATGGAAAAATAAGCACAAATATACTTACAACTTAAGCTTTATTTCAAAAACCTTCCAGTTTGCTTTTTAATAAATTTGTATGTAAAAACTTTTTTGCTTTATTTGCAAATTTTCTGATTAATTTTTCAGTTTCATATGTAAACAAAAAACAGCTGATTATTTAATTCTTGTCCGAACTCACCTAGAAGAAAAAGTTCGTACTAGTTTGTACAGGAAATGAAAAAAATTACTCTCTCATTCGCTCTCAAAATTGTACAAAAAGTGGTATCTGGAACGCTTTTGAATTACTTTGTACAAGTTCGGACTGTTTTGTTATGCATCTGGAACAGACCTAATATGTGTTCCATTTATTTATTTATTTTCATACCAGGGACGGCATTGAGAATTTAAAAATTGTACCAAAAACTTTCAAAAATTGCACTTTTTTAGTTCAAATTACATACATAGTTTTATTTGTTTTTATTAATATAATCGACTTGGTTCTGTCTACCGAATCGTTTTCACAAATTTCAAGTGAAAAGAATATGAGTTTCATGGTTCATGCAATCGTTTGAAAAGAAATGCGGAGTGAAACCGGGGAGATTCCTTAGATGTACTAAATTAGTCATTGGTGTACTATATATTGTACTTTCGCAGTTTGAATAGTACCAAAAAAGGTACAATTGCACCAACTTTGCCATCCCTGCTACATACAGTCAAGTTTTGATAGTATTTTTGTGCCAAAATTCAAATGCGATACATTTAGCCAAATAGGAGATGTGAATTTCTACACTTACATACATCTGGATTTTTAGATGCCTTGTACATGCAGGCTGTAGTGTAGGTGCATTTGCAAAAAAAGACACAATTAACGGTTTGAGTGTTTTTCGAACTTGAACTTATGGTACGTGTGTCAAGGGAAGGAAATTTCTGGTATAACCCGTTTTATCAAACAAAAGCGAAAGGATATTTTCTTCAAACTTTCTCTTTTATGTGGCAACGGAAGCAAAATCCGAGTATAAGCCGGTTCAAACGCAACCGAAAATTTCTATGTCTACGAACTCTAAATTCTAAAATTAAAATAAACCAAATCGCCGCATATACTATATTTTTAAATTTTCATCTTTATTTTAATTTTTTTTTTATCTTTTACAAGCCTTTTTTCCATTGTTTTTTGATTTGAATATTTGCAAGTTTCTTTTGGGTCTTCTAGTTTTTATTTTCACAACATTTTTCCTGGGGCCCATTTTTGCAAACACAATGGCAGTCCTTGTTGCAGGCGCAATTATCACCGCATTGACTGGTACAACACTGGCAGTCTGCAAATTTTAAAATATCACAAAAATTTATTTAAATATATGTATCTTAATAATTCTTTTTTTTTTTTTTTAATTAATACTTACTGTTATTACATGCTTTGCAGACCATTTTAAAAATAAGTTGTGTTATATATTAAAGCTTTAATTTATTTTAAAAATATTAGCTTTGATTAATTGATGATTTCAAACTAAATTTTTTGCTTTTTATATAATTGTTTTATTTTTTTGAAGCTTTATTTAAAAGCTTAATTATTAGTAAAGAGTGAAATTGCACTCAACAAGCTTTGTAATATTTATGAATGAGAAAAATAGTACGTTTAAAAAAAAAAACAGTCAAGTCGTGCGCAATATATAATTTCTACTATCTTAAATTGATAAGACTTATCACAGATAACTTATCAACTTCAGCAGTTGTGTCACAATAAATATATTGTACACATGCTCCTGAAATATACAACAAGTCTACATATCGCTTTTCAATTTTTTATAGTCTTCAGCATATATGGGAAGGCTGTCTAAAGAAAAGATTTGCTCCATATACATATGTTCCATCATATTTATTTGCTTAAACAACTCCAAATAGAGTCAAACTGAAATATATGCATACACATATCGCTCATTTACTCAAACAACGTCACAACTCAAAAAAAAAAAACAGTTTTCCAGAAAACGAGTTTAAAGTTTTAAATTTAAGGCTCCATTAGTCTTTACTTTCTGTTGCAGTTCTGTACTGTGCCGTTCTGCTTCTAAAGGCTCAGTTACCCGACTGTAATGTAATGTAACTGCAACGTAGGATCGATGTTTTTATATGAAAAGTAGGTAACGTTACATGACATGTCTATAAAGGCTCAGTTACCCGACTGTAACGTAAAGTAACTGCAACAGTAGGAAACAGCTGATCGATATTGTTATGTGAAAAGTAATGAAACTACTTTTCATATAAGAATATCGATCAGCTGTTTTCTACGTTGCAGTTACAGTCGGATAACTGAGCCTTAACCGAACCATTTGCATTACTTTTCACATAACAATATCGATCAGCTCTTTCCTACTTTACATTACAGTCGGGTAACTGACTGACTTATCAGCTGTTTCCGACCAGAAGGGTCAGAGTATTCCACTAATGTGATGAGTTTTGCATCGTCTATTGTTATGTTTGAATATAATTTTATGATTTTCTGGTAAAAATTATTATTTTTTAATTCTAAAAGCACAATCACAATTTATTTCAAAATAATTTTATTTAATTTATGCTGTCACTTACAATTTCTTAACCATTTTTTGATTTTCACAGGTTAAACCGAAACGGAACAGAAAAACTAACGACTTATAACTGCAACAGTAGGAAACAGCTGATCGATATTGTTATGTGAAAAGTAATGAAAATGGTTATAGAGATGTAATGTAACGTATCCTACTTTCATATAAAAATATCGATCAGCTGTTTCCTACGTTGCAGTTACTTTACATTACAGTCGGGTAACTGAGCCTTAATTCTGCCTTTACACACAACTTAAAGGAAAAATAAACTTTTATTTTTCTCTCAAGAGTTGAGTAAACAAGATATTTGTATGTGAGGATTAATTCTGTATCACTAACTCAAAAACTAAATTTTTTTTGGAGTTATGACATTATTTGAGTAAATGAGCGATATGTATATTTTGATGCCTGGAAAAAGCAGTTTTTTTTAAGATAATAATTTATGTGACGGGTGTGACCTAGTACGAAAACAATTAAGTTTTTCAATACCACAATGTTGTTTATTCTCCCTCAAATATCCTTTGGACTGAATATTTTTCTTTGGGGTTTATTTTGTTTTGTACACGATTTTGTTTCAAAAGTAACATATCGTCGTTACTGGTTTGCCGCATAGTATATTAAAAGTACATTATTACTGCAGAAAACCAATAACCACCCGACGATATGTATGTATGTATATTAAAAAAAAACAGATATAAAAAGAATTTTTGTAATTTATACAAATATTTAATATTTGTATAAATATTTTCTAGTAGCAGGAAATGTTAAATATTTAAAAATCTTTTTTCCTTTACGCAGCCTAGAAAACTTTGAAATGCGAATGAATGGGAAAGGAGGCATTTTATCTCCTACTAGCTAAACAATAGTTTTAATTAAAGGATAAAACAAAACAGCATGAATGAATAATAATAATAATAATAGTAATAATAAAGATACACAACAATATGCATTTTTTTTTGAATTAGAAATAAAACAATGCAAAATGAACTCGAATTGCTGGTGTATAAGCTAAGGACCAAAAGCCAGTTAGCCATATCACAACTGAAATCATCTCTTTCGAGTAAAATCTGTTTCTATGGCTTTTGTTTGCGCCAACATGAACAGCATAATTATATCACTAGCCAGTGTTGCCAGTAGATTTATCGAACTCTTTCTGTTTGTATATGCGATTCTCAGTACGATGTTAAGAGTCTTACTATAAACATATGCAGTTTTTTAGATTATTTAAAAATTTTGGGTTGATGTCTACTGAAGAGTTCCTTAAGCAGGAACGAAATGCATTTAGACGGGTGCTTAACCAACAAAATAAGCAAAAATCAAAATATTTTTCATTAATATTTAAAAACATTCATATAGAATTTATTCGATTGCCAAAAGTAACATTCAAATAAAAATTACTCGACTAAAAATTATTCGAATAAATTCTGTCGAATAAAAATTTTTCGAAAAAACTTTTAAAAGCCGTGTTAAACGACTGATTTCTTGTTTTTAGGCATACAAATTGTAAGCTATATTTGTCGAGTTTATGTAAATCTAAGTTCATAACAACTAAACAATTCGAAAGGTTTCGCGTACGACAGAAAACTCTCAATTTACTGTGCAGGACCAAGTGTATTTTAATTTTCATTACTTTGTAAAATTCTGGAGCTTTAAAATCTTTAAAATTGCTTAAACAATTCTCAGTGAATGCTATTTGCATTATTGTTGAATGCGAGTCATAATAATAAATAAAAATTTGTTCTATCAGCATTTCCGACTACAGTCGAAAATCTAAAGTTGTTCATAATAAGGGATTTATTCGAAGAAAATTTCTTAAGTAAAAATTTTTAGAATAAAGTCTTTCCTCGCAATAATAAAAAATAATTCGATTAGAAATATTCCGAAAGAACATAATTTTTATATTGTTCATTCTAATACAATTAAGCGTGCCAAAACTGCACAAACAAAACAATTCGCATATTTATTATTCGATTAATTAAAAAAAATTGTGGTGAAATCGTTTGAATAAAAAATTGCAGCCCAATTATTCGAATAAAATTTTAGTGTATTTATCACATCGCTCATTTACAACAACAACGCCATAAGTAAAAAAAAAATAGTTTGACAAAAAACTAGTTTAAAGTTTTCATTACAACAATCGAATAAAATGTTGTAAATCCAAAGATTCTGACCACGTGAAACTGAATGAAACTACATATTTATTACTAATAGTGGGTTCAATGGACTACCAAAAGTATTCAGCTGCTCGCTTAATCTTCCAATGGACAGGGTTGCCAGCTTTTTTTCCCGACCTGTTTATTTTAAAAATCGCCAAATCACTTTTATGTAGTTTTTCTTAATATCTGTGTATTTGACAATAAAATTAGTTTTATATATAACCCTTTTTTTATAAATTTTTAAAAAATAATCACATTCAAGTTTAGCAGAAAATCGCCAAAAGTTATTTATTGTTTTGGGGATTTGAAAAATGATTTTTTTTGCAAATTTTTTTCATTCAAATTCAAAACGCATTAATTACTTGAATTATTGAAATTGCTTTATCTAACTCGAAGTCAGTCAGTCATCTTCTCTAATAAGCACCAACTTAAGTTTCTTTATAAAATTACATACTTGCTTCAAACAAATTCCTTAAAAAAATTTAAAGAATATTAACATAAATAACACCTTCTGCAGATTTGGGTACAAATTTATAATGGAAAAATTTATGAACAATATGCTCATAGGCAAAATAACGCCTTCTCATAATGAGCGGAAAATTGCTATAATGGCTCCACATAGTGTAACAACAACATTATAAAGAATCACACGTAAATACGCTGTGCACCAAAAAAAAAAAAAAAATGTCGAGTACATCTACTCCCAAAAGTGGAAGAAATAAACAAAATTTCATAAAAGAAATTTTTACAAAAAGAAATAATGCTTGGCAGAGATTTTCACTTTCTTACTCTTAAAAACACTTAAGAATTTTTCATTTATTTTTTTCTGCTATTTTTTTTTTAGTAGCTCATCAAAGCGTAGAGGTGTTGATTTTAATGTTACGTTTAGTTATTTGTTTCCTTCTTATTTTTATTTTTATTATTATTATTTTATTTAGTTAAAAAATGGTAGTGAAATGGGGAAGAAATCTGTTTTACTTTCTTGTTGTTAACGACACTATAGAGAGTCATTTTTGACAGGCAACAAAAGAAAAACATTTTAAATGGGGAAAGTTTGCTTTTTGTTCACTAAAATTCAATGGCTAAAATTGAAATTGTCGCTTTTTTGTTGCTTAGTGTTAAAAAAAAAAATGAAGAAATTTGCATATTTAAACATTGATTTTATGCACAGTTGAGCATTAACATAAACATAATAAATAGTAGACCCCAAAATTGTTATGGAGCTCTCGGGGATGTCGTCAGCTCGTTTGGTTAGATGCCGTGGCAATAACAGCATGTAATTGATTTTCAATTTAAAGAGCAAATCTCACAAGTAATTTTATTTAGTTTATTCTTACTTTCTACTAGAAAAGGAAAAAATAAATGTACTCTAGCCAGCCGCATACACAATCTTGTAAAAATGTTCTTGCATTTTGCAGTAAATATTTGCAATACGTTATAGTACATAGAGAATTTAGCCTCCATAAGCGCAGTATATGAAGATTAAAGATTATTAAAGATACGAGTAGAACTCTAAGAAAATAAATAAGGCGAAATTTATTAAATCAAATTTATTATTCAATATTGCTATATGTAATCTGGTTGCTATATGTATGTCCAGTGAAATGATTTTCTAAAAAGAAATTATAAAATTAGTTCCCATTTTTATAGTGTTTTCATACCTAAAGTTAAGGACCTCTTCATCTAAATGCTAACGATAGATTCGATCGAAAATTTACATTAGAAACATAAACAAATAAATTCAGTAAAGTGCGACTTTGACTCGCGCACGAAGTGTTCCGTACGTTGGGCTTTGAGCATTTTTTAAATATAGTGTTTTTTTACGCTTTTTCAGCTGAAATAATTTTTTTTGTTTATTTTTCGCTTTTTTCTCGTTTTGGCGATTTTTTTAATTTTGGCGATTTTTTTTTAGTTTTGGCGATTTTTCAGGTTTTTCAGGACTTATTTTCGTTTTAGATTTTTTTTTTTAGTTTGGTGCTTTTTTTAATTTTGGCGATTTTTTCATTTTGGTGATTTTTTTTAATTTGGCGAATTTTTTTATTTTGGCGATTTTTCCGGTTTTTCGCGATTTATTTTCGTTTTAGAATTTTGTTTTAGTTTGGTGCTTTTTTCGTTTTGGCGATTTTTTTGTTTTGGCGTTTTTTTCGGTTTGGCGATTTTATAATTTAGGGATATTTTTGTTTTACCGTTTTTGAAAATTTCAAGAGTTTTGCTCTTACGGTTTCCAAGATACAGCAAGTTATCAAAATTACATAGTCAAAATAACATTAACTGATGGTACACCCTTTAGTTAAAATTTTTTAAATTTTAGTTTTAATTGTTGTAGTCTATATAAAAATTCACTAACTTTACAAATTTCAAGTGCATATACATACAATTGTATGTATATTACATGGGATTTTAAAATTTTTCGTTGCTCGTTTTGGCACACCCTTTAATTTTCAACTCTCATATATTTGTTGTTGTAGCGGCCAAGGGTCTTCATACTCTGTCCAAATTTCAGGTCCGTAGCTCTTACGGTTCTCGATAAAATACCCTGTGACGGACAGATGGACAGCGTGGCGAAAAAAATAGGGTTCCTTTTCACCTTTGGTGTACGGTAGGGGTGGAAAACTATCGATGGCACTATCGATAGTATCGATAGTTAATTTATTTTGTGACTATCGATGTTTTATTTCTGCAATCGATTAATACTTGAAAACAATCGATATTTTTTAGTCACTATCGATATTAAATGGTACACCACTAAAGGCAAAAAATAGAAAATATGTTGCTTTTTATAAACAAAAATAGCTGGATGACGGAAAATTTATTCCACTGATCACACTTATTTATCATAAAACTATTTTAGTTTTGTTATTTATTGAACAGACGAATAAACTTCTATTTTATTTTGTTTTGTTTTGTTTAAAAATATTTTGTTTTGAATTTTTAGTGTAAATAATTATATACATTATACGAGAACCATACAACTTCGATACTATCACGATAGTATCGTCGATATATCGATAGTTTTTCTAGCTTTCGATAGTCTTGAAACGATATATCAATAAAGTTTTTCAAACTATCGAAAACTTTCGATAGTAACACTATCGATAGTTTTCCACCTCTAGTGTACGGAACCCTAAAAACGGAAATTTGTTTTTGTTTTCAATATAAATATTCGATCGAACCTATCGTTCGCATTTAGGTGAACAGGACCTAAAACCTGGTTTTAACATTAAAAGCACAAACAGCTGATTTTGCGTTCAGACTACAAGTTTAATATATTCAGGTTTTAACATACAGGTTGTCTAATAAATTTTGTTCAAAGTAAAAAAGTCTAACTTAGACATGGTGAACAACAGCTGTTTTTAGTAAATTTTAATTATGATTGTTCGAACTTCGTTTGTTTCTATATTTATGATTTTTGATCAGGCTAAGGTTCGTATCGCTTTGTAAGCCAAATTACATCTGATAATTATTAATGCACAAATAACACCAAAGTTAATTGTAAATATTCTGACAAACACGTGGTAGAACGGAACAACTAGCTGTTTTCGAAGGCCGCTACAACTTCATCATCAGAGTTCCTTGTGTTTGTCAGTTGATGTAGATTTATTCTTTATATTGCAAATGGAATATGTGAATTGTTTTGATTCATCGTATTATAATTTGTTGAAAGTTTTTTTTTTGTAATGATAGCTCAATTTTACCATCTCTAAATTTATAACAGTCTTGCCATTGTCATTTGTTCTTTGTTCGAACTTCGTTTGTTTCTATATTTATGATTTGATCAGGCTTTTTGTTTGTATGGAAAACTGAGAACAATTAAAATGTGCTCTAAAATGGAAATTGTTTTATATTTTGTAAATGAATAGTTTAAAATTATGGAAGAAGAAAAATTATTGCTTGGAAATCTAGTAGTTTTTCTGGTGAAATTTCCATTCAATTCTTTGCCAGTTCAGCAGCCATTTCTTTATATATCGTCGCTGTTTTAACTAACTGACCTAACTGACATTTTGTAAATTTTACAGGAGAGGAGCTTTTATGATTGTTTTCTACATGTATTCTTATGGAAACGTCTGAAATATCTTTACTGTTATAGGCTCGACAGTAATGTTTACAGTCATAAAAATTGTGGAGAAGGTCTATTATGACTCATAAAGTATAATAGTGGAGTTAACTCATTTTTCAAAATGATGTCAGTTAGGTCAGTTAGTTAAAACAGCGACGATATGTACATGGGAATTCTTCTCAACTCGTCTATTATCTCATCCCAGAGGTTTCGTTGTCTAAACGTTTCTTTCTCTCCGTAATTTGTGGTTTAAAATTTTTCAATCGGTATTTGTTCTTATTAATTGGCATAAACATTATCAGCTGCTTGCAATAACTTTAATTTGGCAGCACTAATTTTAGTACAGCGAAAATAGGGTTGCATTTCATAAAACATACATCAAACGAATTTTTTGTAAGTTGACTTTAACTTAAATAATTTCGTATGGTAAAACCAGGTTTTAACAGTTGGTTTTTACGTTAAAACCAACATTAACTAAAACCAAACCAAAGAAAAATAAATGATCAAAATTCTGTTATGAAAATTGAATTTTATTTGGGTTTTCATAGAAGTTCATCAAAGGCGAACATTTCCTGTGTGGTAATTTTTTCGATCACACAAAAAATTTAATAATTTTACAATTTATATTTGTATAATATTACGTTTATACGTGCACTATTTGCAAATAAATTAACTCACTGTTTATACGTCATTGCAAATGTATAAGAACTTGGTAACACTTCAATATAAATGTTACTTATGTTTGCAATCAAATTTTGTATATGTATAAAATAACAAATAATAATTTATAAAAACAAAACAATAAATTGATAAAATATTGCCCAAAAAAACATTGATAGAAGAAAATAATGACAATAAAACAAATGCTTATTTGTTACTTTATACATTTACACATTTTTTTTTGCAAACATAAGTAACTTTTTTATATAAGTGCTATCAAGTTTTTAAACATTTACAATGCCGTATAAACAGTGAGTGAATTTATTTGCAAATATTTTTATTTGTAAATAGTGCGCGTAGAAACGTAGTAACATTTAGACAATTGTTTTGTAAACATAAGTAACTTTTCTATAGAAGTGCTACCATAAGCGAAGTAAACGTATAAACGTAGTAACAAACAGGCTATTAATATATATATATATATATATATATATATATATATATATTATTTTCTTTATTGAGACAAAATAAAATAATTATCTTAAATCCTAGTTTATTTTAAAATAAGTTTTAAATAATACTAATCCAATTTTCTTTATTTTTCTCATTTCAGTGTGGTGTAAAAATGATATATGTAAATAAATATAGAAATATAAATTTAGAAGAAATATAATATAATAATATAATATAAAAATATTAATGAATGGATTATGGATTGCAACCAAACTTCAGTTCGTTGACTCCTGGGGAATTTTTGTCTAGAAGGTAATAATTACACTGATTAACAAATTTAAGCAGACATGTCGTAAGTCACCTATCCTGTGGCCGAAAGGAGATATGTTAATTTTGAGTTCATGGCACCTTTGTAATATTTACATTCAAAAGCACACCTGGACAAAATCTCGAGGGCATCTCTAATAAAGCTCCTAGAAAAATTTACTAGTATAGCAGGCTCCCATCTAAATTGAAAGCGCTTTTCAAATGCAGACACATATTAGTGAAAGTGGTCTCCATGTTCGTCACTGACTGACCCCATATTTTCGGGAAACAATTTAAATGCGAGTGAAGAAAATTAAATTTTAGTGTCGTATGTAAATATTATATACCAATTTATTTTATAATTTTTCGCGAAAATCCTTTGATTTCTTGATAACAAGGAAATTCTTTTGTTTTAAAATGTCGTTGAAACTTTTATAAGCAAAGATGTAAACAGTGAAAGGATGTACGAAAACGCTCTCCTTAATCTTTGAGCGTTACTTACCTTTTAAAACTTTTGCTTAAGAAACTGGAACCGCCTTTGGTAAATTTTTTATAAGTGCCATGCCGCCATAATACATTTGAGTAGTGTAGTAATGGGGGCCTGCGACATGTTTTGGGAATTCAAAACCGGGAAAAATCAAAAAGGGTGGCAACCCTGTTTCAAATGGGGGGATTTTGGGGATTTTCATGCTCAGATTTTCTTGGCTGTGTGTGTGTGAGTTTGATTCTTTGTGGATGTGTATGTGTGTATACTTGTGTATACAGCTTTTGTTGGTATTGTAGAGAAGCGTTGTGCTTACAGTGTATGTATGTATATGTGGGTGCGTGTGAGTGTGTATGTATGAGTATGTGTTTTTGTAGTTACTTGTATGTTTGATGGTGTCCAATACTGTTGTTGTAGTGGCAGACAATCATTATACCCAGTAGGAAATGTCGATGGTGAAAATGTGCTGACTAGATTTTGACTAGTCATCAGTACTAGTCTATAATTATCCCCCATACAATACTTTGAACCCCTACTAATAAAAATACAATTCACTAGGTAGTGACTACATAGTTCTTATGGGGTCATGAGACATACTAACCAGACAGTTATTTACTGGTACATTTCTATAATTTACGTACATACAAATGTATGTATATTGACAAGTTATTGTCAATTCCTCCTCTGTCCTTCTTTTATACTGACGGATAGAAGAAAACTTATTATACCAAAATTGTTACTAGAATTTTAGTGTTGACACAAAGACACTTGCTACCAGTCTGACTGCAGGGTAGTAACAAGGGATCTGTGTATTTGTGTGTATGTAGTGATTGTTATTTGATAGGCTTTGGGTAGCTGTTTTGAGTTATCGTTGGTATGCTTATGTAGGGTTATTGTATTGCATTTATGTTTGCGATCTCTGGGGAAATAATCTAATAGCTGCAGAGAGTGGCAACCCTGTTGTACATGGAAGTGGATAGGGAATGTATTTGGTAATGTATCTATATGTTGCTGTATTAATGTATGTGATCGTATCTATTTTTACTTTGAAGAATATCATTGCTTGTGTGTATTGTTTAGCCTTCGAGAGTTTTTCATATATATTTACAAATAAATGTGTATATGTTTTCTAGGCTATTGACGTTGTTATTCTTATGTAGATAGAAAATATTGTGTTGGCATAGGTTTTATATGTACAAGTGAATTTCAGATGTTAAATGTTTTGAATCAAATCAGATTGATAAGTAGATTTTTTTAATAGGGTAATGATATGTTTATTTCAGTATATAGGAAATAGCTTTTGGAGACATACACCAAAACTTATAGAAGCATCTACTTTTACGTGTCCCGATTTTTCTCGTACCTTTGTATTACAAACTGATGCTAGTGATTTTATTCTGGGTGTTGCTGTGTATATGAATTTCATCATATATCGTAATACCATCAGATAAATTAGATTTGACATCTACTACACGATTATCATATGAATTATGGGAATTTGTATGTGTGTGTGTGTATGTGAGTATGTATGTATGTATGTATGTATGTATGTGTGTGTGTGTGCGTCTGTGTGTATGAATTTCATAATATTATAAAATTTCATTATGTATGTTTGTGTTTGTGTATTACGTCATCACTTTTTTGTGTGTCATGTCAGACATTTGGTAGTATAAAATATTAGCATATATGTATGTATGTAGGTATCAGAACTTTTTTTTTTTATCCTAGTATGTTTTTATACTTATTTTGCTTTATATTTTGTCATGCTTAAAATTGTCCAGCTTTAAAGTCTCCCTGTGTGAAATTTGTTTATATTAGAGATTTTGTTTATTTAACTACGTCCGACTTCTTTGGCTGAACTTCTTTTCATACGATCATGGGAATTTATAGTTTCTCTGTCCATAATAAGTTCGTTTAGCTTTGGTATATGCTTTGAATGTAAGTGTGATTGTTAAGATCTAATAAATACTTGAGTATTGATAAGAAATTTGATATTATGTGTGCATATGTATGTACATATCTACAAATTGATTTTATGTATGTATGTATGTACATATAAATATGTGTTTGACTCCGTGCTTGAATACATTTTTTTGTTGTTGTTGTAAATATTCGCCTGGTTTTTATGTATAGATGTGAAATATCTTCATAGTTTTTTTATTTGAATTTAAAAAACGTTTTAATTTTTATCTGTATTTACTTAAAAGTGTGTGAGGATTTTCTGTTTTAAGTAAAACTGAATTCCTTAAGATACATACTTTAGAGTAATAGTAACTATAATAGAAATATTTCCTTTATTTAATTTACATTTGTTTAAAGTTGATGCAGCCTAATAGTCATTCTTAGAAATGTTTTGATATAAAATTTTTTTCCAGCCGTAGGCTTTTTCACCACCTTTTACATTTATTTTAGAACATCTTGCGTTGGCTTTTATAAAATTGCAAAACGCTTTGAAATGAAACTGATCCAGCAGTCCAGCTTAGGTGATGATAGTTTTTTGTTAGTCAGCTTGCTTCTTTTTTTTTTTATTTAATTTTTTTTTTGTTGATAAACATTTAAAATCAAAAGGGAGTTTTATATTGAAATTATTATATTCTTAATTGTTGAAAACAATCACTTCTTCTTTTCCGAAGAAATTATTTGAATTACTTTTGAAACCTTACGCGACTATAAAAATTATGTTATTTTTCATATTGCTTAATTTATAAGACTTTTAGAATTTGACATTTGATGGCTATATATTCTAGTATATGATCATGAATAAGAATACAGTAAGCTGATTTCTTTGCTTACAATTTCAAATTAAAATTTTATTCAATTGTCCCGCTATTGAATAAAAGGAGCTTTTATCTTAAACTCTGGTACAGTTATATATAGTAGCTTTGTTGAAATCTTAGATACATATAATATGTAGATTAAAATAACGTTTATTTATAAATTTTATTTTAAGATCAGCATCATATGGATATGCAACTGAACTTAAATGTACTTTTAAATTAGTTAATTCATAATGAACAATCTTATTTTCTTCTTGAATAGCGATCAACAGAAAACGAAATCGTTTTCTTACAATTTCGGTCTAACCTCTCAACTGGTCCTCTAGTATACAATATGACTTTGTATGTCAGCATTTCTGTCTCCTCTTTGTTAGCGTTATGGATAATTCAATTTTAAACTTTTTATTCTTCAAATTGTGTTACTTCATACTGATAATATCTTTAAGTACATTAATAAGGTACGATTATATGTTTATTTTATGAAGGGTGAGCGCCTATGGCTTTTATTTGATGTTCTGGATGAAGCGTTTTTTTTTCCTCATTTAATTAAAGTTTAGCGTATTGCGTTTATATTTCTAATATATTTAAGTGAGCTTTTTGTACCTGTCAGACAGAGTGTACGTATCAGTTGCTCAGTCAGTCTCTCTTTTTATTAATTTTTTCTTCTAATGTCTCACTACTATTTTTCAGATTGTACTACTTGAAATAGAGAGTATTTGTATAATTTTTAAATGGATGTGTAGAGAAATTAGTTTATATAAAAAGAAATACATGTTTAATAATAAACTATTCTAGAAAATCGACCCCAAATAAGACAGTTACCTCCATCATCAATTCATGATCGGTGTTTTCATTAAGTATCAGAAACATTAGAATATCTATGTTTGGGGGAATTTTTACCTCATGTGCTTTTACAAGAGGTTTGCTGGTTTACCCCTTAGTTATTGTTGTTAAAGTAGGCTGGGTTGTATCGCATTCAGATCTAATGATTTCTCACTTAGAAAAGATCCTCATCACCATCAATCATACCTGTATACAATTCATTCATGAGTGGAGTTGATCCAGATACAATTGTTGTCTACAAATTAATGATTAGAAAATAGCTTTCTCATCACCTTCTAACAAGTTTAATATTTTGCTAGCATGCATGCTTTAGCATGCTTCTATCGATAGTGACGCGAGAGTCCGACATTTAGTGCTGTTTTAATTAAAAATCTATAATATTAGAGTTACGAGTTCACTCTTTTGAATTTTTAACAAAGTAGATACATATCTATTTCATTTACCACAAAGTCTTAAAATTTCTTTCCTTATAAAAGTATGACGTGAGGAATTTTTTTACATTATACATGCTTCGGCATGCTTCGGCATGCTTCCAATATTTTTTTCAGTAAATTTAGTTCATACTCATACAGATACAGATATAAAGTAAGATCTGTTTACATTACATTTTACAATTTATGCATGCTTCAGCATGATTCTAGTTGAAGTCTTATTTATTTAGTAAGTTTGTTTGATACCCATTCATACACATGTACATTCATAAAGATTGGAGATCACAGTCCAATTTTCTTAGTTTATCTAGAAATGAACAGAGTGAATATCTATTATAATAACCCTATTCACATTTTAAAATTTTGTGTGCTACAGCTTTCGAAATGGAAAATGTACAGCTTTTACTATAAAAAGTGATAATATGATGTGCTGAATATTTTGAACTCTTAAGTTTTCACAATATTTCATACAGACCATCAAGTTTAGAGAATTCCAGTACATTAAGCTAATAATCTTCCCTGAGACCTAACATTCCTAATCAATCCTTCAAAAAAAAAAAAAACAATACAAACTAGATTTTTCCTTTTTAATTTTATTTATATTTTCATTAAATTTCATCATTTTTTACATCTTCAAATTACTGTATACTGTATTTTGCACCTTTTTCTCAATCGTAGAGTTAACTTTAATCACAAATATTTTAGTTTTCCGGTTAAATGAACTTTTCTATTTCATGCACTAAGTAAATCCTTATATATCTATATCAATCCACTTATATGAACCATTAATTCCAAATTCTTAACACATAATTCCTCTTAATGATCTATTAATTTATTGTACTATTGATGCTTTCATATTAAGTAGTTTTTAATCTTCTATTTATGCATGAATTTTACAATATTTATTAAAAAATTCTTTACCATCATCTATTTGTAAGTTTCTTGGTACTCGTACCATTTCAAAAATATTTTCCATTGACTAGTTTTTCTCGAGTGCAGTTTTTATTTTCAGCGGCACTGACCATATAAACATTAAGAATGTGTCAGTTACAGTCTACAAAAATCAATAATTTCTATTTTCTCTAGAATAGCTACCCACTTCACCTAAATTAGCTCCATAAAAGATCATCTATTCCATTCATTACATCACTACAATACACAAACAATTTTATAAATTTATTATGGATTACGTTTACTAAATTTCTTTTAAGGACATTGAGTTGTTTTACAGTTTTTTGGCGAGTCTTGTAATCTACTTGATGTATTTTCAGATATTTATACTAAAATGTAGTTAATTTTCCAATCTATAAATTTTATCGCTCAGCTGTTCAATTTCTTTTTCAGAAGATAATTTAGTTTTTAGAATTTATTTTTCCATTTTATACCTATCTTATATATGTAATTTTATATCACTTTGTAGTCCATCAATTTGCATTGGAATATATCCTTGAATTATATTAATGCCTTAAGCTTTATTATTAATTCATCCTTTAGTTTGTCGATTTGAGTTTCCAGAAACAATTTACTGATAACATTGTTCTCCGTCAGTGAACGATGATGAATATGTATGCATGCATTAGTAGATATTATATATTTTATTAAGTTTTCAAATTAAAATTTGTAATAGTTTTTAGATGTTTTATCAATCATTAAAGAAAATAAACCCACTTTTAAACCCCATATTTGACCATCAAATTGTATTTTATCTTCATACAGTTTTAGATTTCTATCACCAAATTTCCATTCATTACTGAAATCTTTAGGTGAGCCATAGTTTGTATCTATTTCATTTCATACTTCCAAGACTGATAAATCAGTATAAATGTCTTCGGAATTGGAAGTCTGTGAGTGAAAATCACCTTCATTATCGTCATCACCATTTTCAGTATCAACATCATTAAATAAGATGGTATTATCAAATATTGTTCCTAATGCTAGGTTCTTTGGTGTACTTGTCTCTATCTTGACTGATGGGTTTTCAGGCGTTAAACTTGTATTATTTTCAACTTCTGTCTTCATTTTATTTTCTTCTTTAATGGGAATTCTTTTAATTTTTTTAGAACTATTTATGAATTCTTTCAGTGGTTCTGTTATAGGTTTAAATGTATCTCTTAGTTGTTCACGTGTATCTATTTCACCAGTTTTTATACTACGAAGCTTTTTCTTCAAGACATTTCTTGTCAACACCAACTGTTTTAAGATTTTCTCATCCATGTTTAATAAATAAAAGGTATCAGCTATTAGATCAGGTATCAGCTATTAGATCAGCTTATTAGCACCTGGTCTGGTTTTCAGATCAGCATTTCAGGACCTGGTCTGGTTTTCAGATCAGCTTTTCAGGACCTGGTCTGGTTTTCAGATCAGCTTTTTAGGACCTGGTCTGGTTTTCAGATCAGCTTTTCAGGACCTGGTCTGGTTTTCAGATCAGCTTTTCAGGACCTGGTCTGGTTTTCAGATCAGCTTTTCAGGACCTGGTCTGGTTTTCAGATCAGCTTTTCAGGACCTGGTCTGGTTTTCAGATCAGCTTTTCAGGACCTGGTCTGGTTTTCAGATCAGCTTTTCAGGACCTGGTATGGTTTTCAGATCAGCTTTTCAGGACCTGGTCTGGTTTTCAGATCAGCTTTTCAGGACCTGGTCTGGTTTTCAGATCAGCTTTTCAGGACCTGGTCTGGTTTTCAGATCAGCTTTTCAGGACCTGGTCTGGTTTTCAGATCAGCTTTTCAGGACCTGGTCTGGTTTTCAGATCAGCTTTTCAGGACCTGGTATGGTTTTCAGATCAGCTTTTCAGGACCTGGTCTGGTTTTCAGATCAGCTTTTCAGGACCTGGTCTGGTTTTCAGATCAGCTTTTCAGGACCTGGTCTGGTTTTCAGATCAGCTTTTCAGGACCTAATCTGGTTTTCAGATCAGCTTTCAGGACCTGGTCTGGTTTTTAGATCAGCTTATCAGGACCTGGTCTGGTTTTGAGATCAGCTTATCAGGAGATGGTCTGGTTTTCAGATCAGATTATCTGATTCAGATTGAGTTATCAGTTTACAAGTAGCTAGTCATTTATAACATTTATATGAATGAAGTTTCAGGTCAGATGAAATAACTAAAGTCAATCCTTTATGAGCAGTAATTTATATAGTTATTAAATAGTCAAATTGTTTTCTAATACGAACATCATTTAATTTATCATCAAAAATCCATATTTATCCTTCCAACACTATACAAATTTCTTGAAACTTTTCAAAATTCATATTACTGACAACATGATCCCCATATACGAGCTTAATATTTTTCTCATCTTGCTTAAACTTTATAATAACATTTTCATTGTCTCTTGTTAAATGCTTACAGCCGTATTCATAAAAATTTTAAACAGCATTTTGAATGTTGTTTAACCAAAATTCACTAAAATTGTATTCGACAAGAATTTTAGCTTAAAAAACGTTTTTTTATTTAAACCTTGTGTAAATCACCAAATCTTAAAAATTAGCTGCACCCATACTTAAAATAATTTTGAGTTGACATCGTTGTAATTTTGCTTCATTTTAATTTGCATTTTTAACTTTGCCTATATGTATGTATGTATGCATGTATGTATGTATGTATTTATGTATGTATTAGGAATTATACTAGAAGTTGGGCACAAGTAGAATGAGTCATCATTCTTCTGTCGCCCCATACAAAAATATACACGTACATATGTATGTATATTATTCTGCTTTGCACATGCAGCATCAGCAAATATCATACTTGAAATTCTTTAAGCTTCAATACGTCAAAAAAAAATAAATGTATAATATACTATTCTTTTAATTATGAAATTAACTTCTTCAGATAATCATATTCGACTTGATATAGATAATTTTGGTATAAATATATGTTTTTAAACCTGAGATAGTAGTAGTGAACTGCCGGTCCTGGCGCCGATTAAAATTGTGAAATTTGGGTAATTAAAATTTGAAATTTGAGAATTTCAGTACAAAATTTTAAAATTTGGGTAATTAAAATTTTAAAATTTTAAAATTCTTGGAAATTTGTGAAATTTGATACCCTACGAGGGTGGGTCAATAAGTCCGTCCAACTTTTTGTTTACATAAGGAATTTTTTGTTTACATAAGGGGTTTTGTTTGTTTACATTAACTTTTTTGTTTTGTTTTTTCTTTTCTTTAGTACATACGAGGGTGGATCAATAAGTCCGTTTTATGTGAAAATGATTTTTCGTAAGGTGGATTGTAAAAACGTGAAAATAAATATTTATGTAAATCTGTCGGGTAAAACGTGGAAATAAATATTTTTGTAATGTCTACGGGAAAATCATGAAAATGATTTTTCGTAATGCCAACGGAAAATCATGAAATTGATTTTTCATAATGTGGACGGGAAAAACGTGAAAATAAAATGTTTCTAAAGCCGACGAAAAATTTGTTGATGTCTGTCTGTCTATGGGAATAATTTGTGGGGGTCCTTTGTCGGTCTTTAAAATTTTAATCTACGCAGGAATGGCAGTTCACTACTACTATCTCAGGTTTAAAAACATATATTTATACCAAAATTATCTATATCAAGTCGAATATGATTATCTGAAGAAGTTAATTTCATAATTAAAAGAATAGTATATTATACATTTATTTTTTTTTGACGTATTGAAGCTTAAAGAATTTCAAGTATGATATTTGCTGATGCTGCATGTGCAAAGCAGAATAATATACATACATATGTACGTGTATATTTTTGTATGGGGCGACAGAAGAATGATGACTCATTCTACTTGTGCCCAACTTCTAGTATAATTCCTAATACATACATAAATACATACATACATACATGCATACATACATACATATAGGCAAAGTTAAAAATGCAAATTAAAATGAAGCAAAATTACAACGATGTCAACTCAAAATTATTTTAAGTATGGGTGCAGCTAATTTTTAAGATTTGGTGATTTACACAAGGTTTAAATAAAAAAACGTTTTTTAAGCTAAAATTCTTGTCGAATACAATTTTAGTGAATTTTGGTTAAACAACATTCAAAATGCTGTTTAAAATTTTTATGAATACGGCTGTAAGCATTTAACAAGAGACAATGAAAATGTTATTATAAAGTTTAAGCAAGATGAGAAAAATATTAAGCTCGTATATGGGGATCATGTTGTCAGTAATATGAATTTTGAAAAGTTTCAAGAAATTTGTATAGTGTTGGAAGGATAAATATGGATTTTTGATGATAAATTAAATGATGTTCGTATTAGAAAACAATTTGACTATTTAATAACTATATAAATTACTGCTCATAAAGGATTGACTTTAGTTATTTCATCTGACCTGAAACTTCATTCATATAAATGTTATAAATGACTAGCTACTTGTAAACTGATAACTCAATCTGAATCAGATAATCTGATCTGAAAACCAGACCATCTCCTGATAAGCTGATCTCAAAACCAGACCAGGTCCTGATAAGCTGATCTAAAAACCAGACCAGGTCCTGAAAGCTGATCTGAAAACCAGATTAGGTCCTGAAAAGCTGATCTGAAAACCAGACCAGGTCCTGAAAAGCTGATCTGAAAACCAGACCAGGTCCTGAAAAGCTGATCTGAAAACCAGACCAGGTCCTGAAAAGCTGATCTGAAAACCATACCAGGTCCTGAAAAGCTGATCTGAAAACCAGACCAGGTCCTGAAAAGCTGATCTGAAAACCAGACCAGGTCCTGAAAAGCTGATCTGAAAACCAGACCAGGTCCTGAAAAGCTGATCTGAAAACCAGACCAGGTCCTGAAAAGCTGATCTGAAAACCAGACCAGGTCCTGAAAAGCTGATCTGAAAACCATACCAGGTCCTGAAAAGCTGATCTGAAAACCAGACCAGGTCCTGAAAAGCTGATCTGAAAACCAGACCAGGTCCTGAAAAGCTGATCTGAAAACCAGACCAGGTCCTGAAAAGCTGATCTGAAAACCAGACCAGGTCCTGAAAAGCTGATCTGAAAACCAGACCAGGTCCTGAAAAGCTGATCTGAAAACCAGACCAGGTCCTAAAAAGCTGATCTGAAAACCAGACCAGGTCCTGAAAAGCTGATCTGAAAACCAGACCAGGTCCTGAAATGCTGATCTGAAAACCAGACCAGGTGCTAATAAGCTGATCTAATAGCTGATACCTGATCTAATAGCTGATACCTTTTATTTATTAAACATGGATGACAAAATCTTAAAACAGTTGGTGTTGACAAGAAATGTCTTGAAGAAAAAGCTTCGTAGTATAAAAACTGGTGAAATAGATACACGTGAACAACTAAGAGATACATTTAAACCTATAACAGAACCACTGAAAGAATTCATAAATAGTTCTAAAAAAATTAAAAGAATTCCCATTAAAGAAGAAAATAAAATGAAGACAGAAGTTGAAAATAATACAAGTTTAACGCCTGAAAACCCATCAGTCAAGATAGAGACAAGTACACCAAAGAACCTAGCATTAGGAACAATATTTGATAATACCATCTTATTTAATGATGTTGATACTGAAAATGGTGATGACGATAATGAAGGTGATTTTCACTCACAGACTTCCAATTCCGAAGACATTTATACTGATTTATCAGTCTTGGAAGTATGAAATGAAATAGATACAAACTATGGCTCACCTAAAGATTTCAGTAATGAATGGAAATTTGGTGATAGAAATCTAAAACTGTATGAAGATAAAATACAATTTGATGGTCAAATATGGGGTTTAAAAGTGGGTTTATTTTCTTTAATGATTGATAAAACATCTAAAAACTATTACAAATTTTAATTTGAAAACTTAATAAAATATATAATATCTACTAATGCATGCATACATATTCATCATCGTTCACTGACGGAGAACAATGTTATCAGTAAATTGTTTCTGGAAACTCAAATCGACAAACTAAAGGATGAATTAATAATAAAGCTTAAGGCATTAATATAATTCAAGGATATATTCCAATGCAAATTGATGGACTACAAAGTGATATAAAATTACATATATAAGATAGGTATAAAATGGAAAAATAAATTCTAAAAACTAAATTATCTTCTGAAAAAGAAATTGAACAGCTGAGCGATAAAATTTATAGATTGGAAAATTAACTACATTTTAGTATAAATATCTGAAAATACATCAAGTAGATTACAAGACTCGCCAAAAAACTGTAAAACAACTCAATGTCCTTAAAAGAAATTTAGTAAACGTAATCCATAATAAATTTATAAAATTGTTTGTGTATTGTAGTGATGTAATGAATGGAATAGATGATCTTTTATGGAGCTAATTTAGGTGAAGTGGGTAGCTATTCTAGAGAAAATAGAAATTATTGATTTTTGTAGACTGTAACTGACACATTCTTAATGTTTATATGGTCAGTGCCGCTGAAAATAAAAACTGCACTCGAGAAAAACTAGTCAATGGAAAATATTTTTGAAATGGTACGAGTACCAAGAAACTTACAAATAGATGATGGTAAAGAATTTTTTAATAAATATTGTAAAATTCATGCATAAATAGAAGATTAAAAACTACTTAATATGAAAGCATCAATAGTACAATAAATTAATAGATCATTAAGAGGAATTATGTGTTAAGAATTTGGAATTAATGGTTCATATAAGTGGATTGATATAGATATATAAGGATTTACTTAGTGCATGAAATAGAAAAGTTCATTTAACCGGAAAACTAAAATATTTGTGATTAAAGTTAACTCTACGATTGAGAAAAAGGTGCAAAATACAGTATACAGTAATTTGAAGATGTAAAAAATGATGAAATTTAATGAAAATATAAATAAAATTAAAAAGGAAAAATCTAGTTTGTATTGTTTTTTTTTTTTTTGAAGGATTGATTAGGAATGTTAGGTCTCAGGGAAGATTATTAGCTTAATGTACTGGAATTCTCTAAACTTGATGGTCTGTATGAAATATTGTGAAAACTTAAGAGTTCAAAATATTCAGCACATCATATTATCACTTTTTATAGTAAAAGCTGTACATTTTCCATTTCGAAAGCTGTAGCACACAAAATTTTAAAATGTGAATAGGGTTATTATAATAGATATTCACTCTGTTCATTTCTAGATAAACTAAGAAAATTGGACTGTGATCTCCAATCTTTATGAATGTACATGTGTATGAATGGGTATCAAACAAACTTACTAAATAAATACAGACTTCAACTAGAATCATGCTGAAGCATGCATAAATTGTAAAATGTAATGTAAACAGATCTTACTTTATATCTGTATCTGTATGAGTATGAACTAAATTTACTGAAAAAAATATTGGAAGCATGCCGAAGCATGCCGAAGCATGTATAATGTAAAAAAATTCCTCACGTCATACTTTTATAAGGAAAGAAATTTTAAGACTTTGTGGTAAATGAAATAGATATGTATCTACTTTGTTAAAAATTCAAAAGAGTGAACTCGTAACTCTAATATTATAGATTTTTAATTAAAACAGCACTAAATGTCGGACTCTCGCGTCACTATCGATAGAAGCATGCTAAAGCATGCATGCTAGCAAAATATTAAACTTGTTAGAAGGTGATGAGAAAGCTATTTTCTAATCATTAATTTGTAGACAACAATTGTATCTGGATCAACTCCACTCATGAATGAATTGTATACAGGTATGATTGATGGTGATGAGGATCTTTTCTAAGTGAGAAATCATTAGATCTGAATGCGATACAACCCAGCCTACTTTAACAACAATAACTAAGGGGTAAACCAGCAAACCTCTTGTAAAAGCACATGAGGTAAAAATTCCCCCAAACATAGATATTCTAATGTTTCTGATACTTAATGAAAACACCGATCATGAATTGATGATGGAGGTAACTGTCTTATTTGGGGTCGATTTTCTAGAATAGTTTATTATTAAACATGTATTTCTTTTTATATAAACTAATTTCTCTACACATCCATTTAAAAATTATACAAATACTCTCTATTTCAAGTAGTACAATCTGAAAAATAGTAGTGAGACATTAGAAGAAAAAATTAATAAAAAGAGAGACTGACTGAGCAACTGATACGTACACTCTGTCTGACAGGTACAAAAAGCTCACTTAAATATATTAGAAATATAAACGCAATACGCTAAACTTTAATTAAATGAGGAAAAAAAAACGCTTCATCCAGAACATCAAATAAAAGCCATAGGCGCTCACCCTTCATAAAATAAACATATAATCGTACCTTATTAATGTACTTAAAGATATTATCAGTATGAAGTAACACAATTTGAAGAATAAAAAGTTTAAAATTGAATTATCCATAACGCTAACAAAGAGGAGACAGAAATGCTGACATACAAAGTCATATTGTATACTAGAGGACCAGTTGAGAGGTTAGACCGAAATTGTAAGAAAACGATTTCGTTTTCTGTTGATCGCTATTCAAGAAGAAAATAAGATTGTTCATTATGAATTAACTAATTTAAAAGTACATTTAAGTTCAGTTGCATATCCATATGATGCTGATCTTAAAATAAAATTTATAAATAAACGTTATTTTAATCTACATATTATATGTATCTAAGATTTCAACAAAGCTACTATATATAACTGTACCAGAGTTTAAGATAAAAGCTCCTTTTATTCAATAGCGGGACAATTGAATAAAATTTTAATTTGAAATTGTAAGCAAAGAAATCAGCTTACTGTATTCTTATTCATGATCATATACTAGAATATATAGCCATCAAATGTCAAATTCTAAAAGTCTTATAAATTAAGCAATATGAAAAATAACATAATTTTTATAGTCGCGTAAGGTTTCAAAAGTAATTCAAATAATTTCTTCGGAAAAGAAGAAGTGATTGTTTTCAACAATTAAGAATATAATAATTTCAATATAAAACTCCCTTTTGATTTTAAATGTTTATCAACAAAAAAAAAATTAAATAAAAAAAAAAGAAGCAAGCTGACTAACAAAAAACTATCATCACCTAAGCTGGACTGCTGGATCAGTTTCATTTCAAAGCGTTTGCAATTTTATAAAAGCCAACGCAAGATGTTCTAAAATAAATGTAAAAGGTGGTGAAAAAGCCTACGGCTGGAAAAAAATTTTATATCAAAACATTTCTAAGAATGACTATTAGGCTGCATCAACTTTAAACAAATGTAAATTAAATAAAGGAAATATTTCTATTATAGTTACTATTACTCTAAAGTATGTATCTTAAGGAATTCAGTTTTACTTAAAACAGAAAATCCTCACACACTTTTAAGTAAATACAGATAAAAATTAAAACGTTTTTTAAATTCAAATAAAAAAACTATGAAGATATTTCACATCTATACATAAAAACCAGGCGAATATTTACAACAACAACAAAAAAATGTATTCAAGCACGGAGTCAAACACATATTTATATGTACATACATACATACATAAAATCAATTTGTAGATATGTACATACATATGCACACATAATATCAAATTTCTTATCAATACTCAAGTATTTATTAGATCTTAACAATCACACTTACATTCAAAGCATATACCAAAGCTAAACGAACTTATTATGGACAGAGAAACTATAAATTCCCATGATCGTATGAAAAGAAGTTCAGCCAAAGAAGTCGGACGTAGTTAAATAAACAAAATCTCTAATATAAACAAATTTCACACAGGGAGACTTTAAAGCTGGACAATTTTAAGCATGACAAAATATAAAGCAAAATAAGTATAAAAACATACTAGGATAAAAAAAAAAAAGTTCTGATACCTACATACATACATATATGCTAATATTTTATACTACCAAATGTCTGACATGACACACAAAAAAGTGATGACGTAATACACAAACACAAACATACATAATGAAATTTTATAATATTATGAAATTCATACACACAGACGCACACACACACACATACATACATACATACATACATACATACTCACATACACACACACACATACAAATTCCCATAATTCATATGATAATCGTGTAGTAGATGTCAAATCTAATTTATCTGATGGTATTACGATATATGATGAAATTCATATACACAGCAACACCCAGAATAAAATCACTAGCATCAGTTTGTAATACAAAGGTACGAGAAAAATCGGGACACGTAAAAGTAGATGCTTCTATAAGTTTTGGTGTATGTCTCCAAAAGCTATTTCCTATATACTGAAATAAACATATCATTACCCTATTAAAAAAATCTACTTATCAATCTGATTTGATTCAAAACATTTAACATCTGAAATTCACTTGTACATATAAAACCTATGCCAACACAATATTTTCTATCTACATAAGAATAACAACGTCAATAGCCTAGAAAACATATACACATTTATTTGTAAATATATATGAAAAACTCTCGAAGGCTAAACAATACACACAAGCAATGATATTCTTCAAAGTAAAAATAGATACGATCACATACATTAATACAGCAACATATAGATACATTACCAAATACATTCCCTATCCACTTCCATGTACAACAGGGTTGCCACTCTCTGCAGCTATTAGATTATTTCCCCAGAGATCGCAAACATAAATGCAATACAATAACCCTACATAAGCATACCAACGATAACTCAAAACAGCTACCCAAAGCCTATCAAATAACAATCACTACATACACACAAATACACAGATCCCTTGTTACTACCCTGCAGTCAGACTGGTAGCAAGTGTCTTTGTGTCAACACTAAAATTCTAGTAACAATTTTGGTATAATAAGTTTTCTTCTATCCGTCAGTATAAAAGAAGGACAGAGGAGGAATTGACAATAACTTGTCAATATACATACATTTGTATGTACGTAAATTATAGAAATGTACCAGTAAATAACTGTCTGGTTAGTATGTCTCATGACCCCATAAGAACTATGTAGTCACTACCTAGTGAATTGTATTTTTATTAGTAGGGGTTCAAAGTATTGTATGGGGGATAATTATAGACTAGTACTGATGACTAGTCAAAATCTAGTCAGCACATTTTCACCATCGACATTTCCTACTGGGTATAATGATTGTCTGCCACTACAACAACAGTATTGGACACCATCAAACATACAAGTAACTACAAAAACACATACTCATACATACACACTCACACGCACCCACATATACATACATACACTGTAAGCACAACGCTTCTCTACAATACCAACAAAAGCTGTATACACAAGTATACACACATACACATCCACAAAGAATCAAACTCACACACACACAGCCAAGAAAATCTGAGCATGAAAATCCCCAAAATCCCCCCATTTGAAACAGGGTTGCCACCCTTTTTGATTTTTCCCGGTTTTGAATTCCCAAAACATGTCGCAGGCCCCCATTACTACACTACTCATTTGGTTCAACCAAAGGCTCAAAGTTAATATTTTTCTGTCCCATTACTAGGGAGCCAATCTTTTTTTTTGATAAAATGCTGTGATTCCGCTTAGCTATCCCTCTCGCAAGGAGAGCAGCAATATTTTGTATAGCCTAACAGCAAGCCAGTTAACAAAGAACCCACCTTAACATCTGCTTAAATTGGTCTGTATTTAATTTTTTCGATATTCAAAGTTTCAAATCAGCACTATAAGAGAGGATCAAAGATAGTACCTTACTTCCGTTATGCAATAAAACTTTTTTCAAATTTCTTTAGAGAGATATCCATTAATACATACCATTCTGTATAGACATGATTTAGTTCAATATCAATGACATTAATCCATTCCCATCATTGCAAAAAAAGCCAGCTTCTGTAGAATAGTATAAGCAACCAAATTAGGTATCTTCATAAGTCCATACTACTGTTTCAGCTATGGGTAAATTCAAATCTTTCATCAAGTCATTAAGCCATTTCATCAGTTCATTAAAAGTGGCTTCGACTTACCTTCCGAACTGAAGTTATTCTCTGTTTCAATTAAATTATGATTTTTACACTAAGAAATAGCTTACTCTTCGGAATACGGCTGTGGTTTTATTATTGATGATATTTCTGCATGCTTAATACTTTGTTTTAATTTTGTTAGAAAATCCCTTTTAATGCGTTATATAAAAATAAGACTCCAGGGCATGATTCGCTAGTTCCGTCCATACTATTGGCGTACCAAATACATTTACTTAGTTATTCCCTTTTACCAACAATTCACATTCTTATTTGCCCGTTTGCTGTTGGTAAAACAGTTGGCAAACCAATTGACGTTTCGTTTCAATCCATAATCCACTCATATAAAAAAATAAAATAAAAAATAAAAATATATAAAAAAAATAAAAAATAAATAAAAAATAGAAAAAAATATCCGTAAAGAATAAATATCAAAAAATAAAGTTAAAAAATGTGAAAAAATAAAAAATATCCATAAAAAATAAATATCAAAATATAAAGTTAAAAAATATAAAAAATATATAAAAATAAAATAATATATAAAAATAAAAAAAAATATATAAAAGTGAAGAAGTGTATAAAAATAAAAATATAAAAAATAAAAATATTTAAAAGTAAAAAATATCCATAAAAAATAAATATCAAAATATAAAGTTAAAAAATATAAAAAATATATAAAAATAATTATATATATAAAAAAATAAAAAAAAATATATAAAAGTGAAGAAGAGTATAAAAATAAAAATATAAAAATATGCCCATTAAAAATAAATATAAAAAATAAAGCTTAAGAAATGTGAAAAAATAAAATATTTAAAAGTCGGAAAAATATAAATATATAAAAAAGTAAAAAATATATAAAAATAAAAAAAATATATAAAAATATAAACGTCTATAAAAATAAAAATATAAAAATAAAAATATATAAAAGTAAAAAATATCCATAAAAAATAAATATCAAAATATAAAGTTAAAAAATATAAAAAATAAAAGAAAGATATATATAAAAATAAAAAAAATATATAAAAATAAAAAAATATGTCTAAGTAAAGAAGTGTATAAAAATATAAAAATAAAAATACCTCCATTAAAAATAAATATAAAAAAATAAAGTTTAAGAAATGTGAAAAAATAAGAAATATCCATAAAAATTAAATATGTATCTAAAAAATAAGTTAAAAGAAATATGAAAAAATATAAAAGCGTATAAAAATAAAAATATAAAAAATAAAAATATATAAATGTAAAAAATATCCATAAAAAATAAATATCAAAATATAAAGTTAAAAAATATATTAAAATAAAAAAAATATATAAAAATAAAAAAATATATATAAATGTAAAGAAGTGTATAAAAATAAAAATAAAAATATGTCCATTAAAAATAAATATCAAAAAATAAAGTTTAAGAAATGTGAAAAAATAAAAAATATAATAGTAGGAAAAATATAAAAAAGTAAAAAATATATAAAAATAAAAAAATATATAAAAATGAAAAAATCAGTGTAAAAAATATAAGCAGAAAAGCTTAAGGTAAGTCATAAATTTTTTCTGATTTTAAAATACAACAAACCTTCAACCGTAGACCATAGACTCTAAAGGTCGAATTCGTAAAATCTTACAACAGTTTTATAAAAAGTTTGTGAGAAAAAAATTATTAAAATTGTATATGCAACAAATTTAAAACACAAAAACAAAACACATACGAGTATAAACTTTGTCAAAGCATAGCGTCGCATTTTACAAAATTAGAGCCTATACAATTTTTTTTTGTAGTTTTTTAATCTATATTTTAAATTATAAAATAACAAATTGGGAATAACTAGTTCAAAGTTGATTGTCAAGAAATTCGCAGAATTTATTTTAAAAATATTCCACAAAATAATTGTATGTATTTCATTATTATTTTAAGACGCATCATACCATAACCATAGCCAGTCATAAGCAGCAAATATATATGTTGTAACTCATTTATTCGATTTCATAATCATACATAAATACAATTCAATTATTTGAAGAATAAAAAGAAACCACTAACAACTTTCTAGCTATTACTTACAGCCTGGCCCACAATGTCGACCGAAAACGTTCGATCGATTACTTATACTGAAACTAATTTTCTTATCTACATCGACATCGTGAACCAGGCCGTCAAATCAAAAAACTAAATAAAAACTTTAAAATAAATTATTTATACAGCTGTCACCTTATTATGGTTACGGTTATGGAGTGTCACCTATAATCTAATACAGTGTTGCCAATACATTCAGTTCGAACAGCTGACGTATACGATTATATTCAAACGATTTTTTCGTTTTGAAATTCGTATGGAAAAAGTATTTCTTTGAAACTAATTTTCGTTATTTTTCATACAAAATTTTAAATGTTAAGGTACGAAATTTTTTACAAAGTCTGCCTATAAGTTGCAGTTCTTTTGTGTTTTGTTGATTTTCTTAAGTTTAGGAAATTACTACACTTTTACAAAGCTATCAAGTTACAAGCGCCTTTGTATCTAACAGAGTTCTTCGAATTTGGTACGTCGCATAGAAATAGACAGTTAAGGATTCCTAGGCTAACTACCCTATTAGAGGGATAATTTTATGTAAGAATGGAAAGTTATTATAATGAATTCCCGGTTATTTTAAGGGCATTTAACTGCTCTGTTGACACTTGCAAGAGGAAACTATTTTAGGAGATACGCCTGAGTAGGTCCTTCTTGTAGCATTTCACTACACTGAGTCTCAGTTCTCAATATTATTAAACTTATAGTTATTTGGTTTAATTTGATATTAAATATTTTTTATAAGTATTAACATTGTTGCAAATTATATATTAATTAATATTATTATTATTTTTATTCAATTACATATTACACTTTAGTCTGCATCTTGGCTAGGTTTTTCTATCTTGGATGAATAAATGAAATGAAAGTAGGGATATTAATATATAGACGTGTACATATGTATGTTTAAGAACCTATTTTTTTAACACAAAAAACATACAAATTGAATTACAGTTAAACCTCGATTATCCGGCTCTCGTGGGACCGGCACCAGCACGGATAGTCGAAATACACGGTTAATAGAGGTTATATTAAAATATACAGAAATTTATTTATTTTTATTGATGCCCTAATTCAGTAAAAAGACTTAGGACGTTTTTGTTTGAAAATGCTTCTGAGTTCTTGTCTTTGAAGTCTCTAAATTATTTTCTTCAAAAATGGTTGCTGTCTTTGATAATGAAAAATATAAATATAAATGTTCTTTTTTTTTTTTTTTTTTTTTTTTTTTTTATTTATTGTATCTTCATATATGAACTAACAATAAGTATTCAAATCTTAAATCTAAAAAAATATAATTAGGCCCGACCAATGTCGGACATAAGCTTAGTAGTAGTTATATATAATACATATGTAAGTAGTGATAATCAAAAGGAAAAAAAAAATAAAAGTATTTTCAAGAAGTCCCATCTGGAGTGCTGTGAATAAGAGCCATTGTGTCCCTCTTTTTTAGGCGGATGTGTCCAGTAAAGTTCAAAATATTACGGGCAAGCGGATTAGGATGTGACTCGAGCTTTGTTAAATATTTGCCAGCGTATTTTGCAATTTCTTCAGTCACTAGTGGCATATTCAAATCACGATGTATATTTGAATTTTTGATGTACCATGGAGCCGATGTTATCATGCGTAAAATTTTATTTTGTTTGCGTTGAATTTTCTCTACATTTGAAGCTGAAGCAGTGCCCCATAGTTGAATTCCGTAGCACCATATTGGCTTTAAAAGCGACTTGTATATTAAAAGTTTACAGTCTAGGCTAAGTGTTGAATTTCGACCAATCAGCCAATGTACCTGAGTTAGTTTAAGTTTCATTTGAGTTAACTTAGAATCAATGTGGTGTTTCCATGTAAGTCGTCGATCAAGGTGTATACCAAGATATTTCACATGTGAATGTTGAGAAACAACTTGATTGTTAATCCGAATGGGGGAACAAGTATCTCTTCGTAAAGTAAATGTTACTTGAACACACTTTTGTTCATTTACCTTGATTCTCCATAAGTTTAACCAAAATAAATGTTCTTAAAACACAAAAATTCAATTAAAGTATTCTAGAATAGTTTGAAAAATACATGAAAAAATATGTGTTGGATATAATGTTTGGAACAAAATCATAAAGCAAATACCCGAACCTTCTAGCATAGACAATAAATAATAATCGTTTTAAAGAATCAAAACTGCTTCTTATTTTCGTCCATAGACAAGACGATACATTCGTCGAAGAGAATTAGGGCTTAAGTTTTATTTAAACATACCACATATTTTTATACAAAACATACAAATCGTCATAGAGAATGCAAAATCAAATATGTATGTATCATCAAAAACATTAAAATTAGGATTTTAATAGAGTTATAAATCTAAAGCACTGATAATAGAGGGAAAAATAAAAAGAACCGCATGCCAGTTAATAGATGTAACCGATTAATAGAGGCCCGGTTAATCGAGGTTTAACTGTATATACTTATTCGTAAGCCTGCGTAATCGTGACAAGTTGTAAACAACACGTGCGTGATTAAGAATATTTTAATCATGAAAGCTTTCAATATAATGCGTGTGTGAAAGTGCATAAGTAAAATATTTTTTTGCGTGAGCGTGCGTGCCGTGAGTGAAAAAAACGCTCCCTAGCACATCTCCAGTTATAGTGAACACTAGTGTCAAATTGTTGAACTGGAAAAAGTGCCGATAAATTGTTAACACTTCAAAACTCATTGTGGCGGAGTCCTGGCCTCCTGCCACAACCAATAAATAATAATTTTACTAACATAATTCAAAGAGTTGCCGGATTTTCTTAATTTTCTTTATCGCTTCAAGCAGTGATGCCAACTATTTTAGCTCTAAAAGCACATCAAAATTAAAAAAGGCACTAAAAATCGTAATTTTGAAATCTAAAAAGCTTAAAAAGCACTAATGTGAAAAACGAGTGAAGATTCAAACGAGTGATGTTTAATAATGTTTAGTATTGTATAAACTAGTCTCTATTTTAGCAATAGTATAATTTTTAATGAAAAGCTATGCTATACACTGAAAAAATAAATACTACAAGTTTTTATTAAAGAAATTTTAAGAAATACACATATTTCTTAAAAGCACTATTTAGAGCTTTCCCTTAAGTCTTCAAAAAGCTCTAAAAATAGTGCCAAAAGCACCAAGTTGGCATCGCTGACTTCAAGCACTTCAATGCAAACGTGCTTTGTTTTTCGATTCAGTTTAGAAAAACTCACTAATATCTTGAACAGAACACGAAGGTCAAAATCCAAATGAGAAAAGTTTTGTCAGAATTAGTAAAATACCATGGCGCGTAGTCATAGTCAAAACAAAGTACACTTTAATTTCTTAAAGTGTACTTTGTTTTGACTATGACTACGCGCCCATATCTTTTGGCATCACACGTATAATTATCTGTGTTGCAATTTTGTTGCAAGTGAATGTAGATAAAACTTGCACCTGTAATGGGAAACCTTTTTGGTTTATTTGGCCCATTGGTGATTGCAATTGCAAATTCAGAAACAGATTAAAATTAAAAACGTTTTAACGCATTCTTCTCTTTGTGAGTGTGTGTACATGATAGATGTATCGTGCCATAACCGCCAACAAAGTTTAAGCGACATCATTTTCGAACTTAGCTTTTTGAACAAAATTGATTATTTTCGATCGTAAAAA
Organism: Tachina lurida; assembly: GCA_944452675.1. Taxonomy (NCBI): domain Eukaryota; kingdom Metazoa; phylum Arthropoda; class Insecta; order Diptera; family Tachinidae; genus Tachina; species Tachina lurida. Next base: position 182,581,118 of record OX101752.1, on the reverse strand, counting down.
AAATGTGTCAGTTAAGCTTTTTGCCGGTTATAGCTCGATATTATTGCAACTTCATTATCTAGATTGAACTAATGAGGGAAAAAGCTTCTCAAATTATCAGCTGAATCAAGTTAATATGCAAACAAACAAACAGTACAAAGAAAAACTCAGCGTTAAAATAAATTAATAAACGAGAGTGATTGTACTCACGAATACCATAAAATGCAGTGTGCAAAAACATCGCGTATGTACTTTGCAAAAAATATACTTACGCATACATACATACATACATAAATATCGCTCATTTACTAAAACAACATACTAACTCTAAAATACTAGTTTGCCAGAAAACGACTTTAAAATTTCTAAATTTATACACAACCTAATGCAAAAATAAAGTTTAATTTTTCTCTCAAGAGTTGCATAAACAAGATATTTGTATGAAATTTTACAAAATATGACTAACAACGATATAGGGATTAATTCTGCATCATTAACTTCAAAATCCCATTTTTTGACATATGACGTTGTTTTATTAAATGAGCGATATGTATGCAGCTTTAAGCAGATTAATACTCATTTAAGCACTAAACGGTGCACACGATTGAATGCAGTATCGCAGTATCGGAGAAAAAGTATAATTTTTTTTCAAGTATATAAAAAGTGCACACGATCCCACATTGCTGCCACAGCAGTGAAACGAGTATATAAAGAGTTTAGAAATTAAAAATTAGACAACAATACATTTAACTCTTAGCAAGCTCTTGGGCAGAATAAACGTTTATTAACTAATTCAAAATACTTCAATATGGTCTGCAAAAACTGTTGTGCCAGTAAGTGTTGATTTGTTTTTTTTTTTCTCAAAAAATTTAATTAATTTCATTAATACTCAACGTCATCCCATAGATTGCAAATGTACTGCGGACAAATGCGGTGACAAGTGTGGCTGCGATCAACAATGCAAATGCGCTTGCCAAACAGGCTCGAAGATCGATTGCTGCAAACAATAAAATAAAACATTACTTAAAGCAACATTGAATATCGTTAACCTAAATAAATCTATGACTTGTGAAAAAAAGCATGATGATTTAAATAAATAATATTTTGTCTTTGTGAAAAATTTCTTACCACACAATATTGGCTTAACATTTCTTCTATATGAATTGATATGTATGTATGCAGTGTGTGAGTGTATACACAGTAGCTTTTCCTGTTCCTTTTGCAAGTTTAATTATTTAAGACTATAATATCCTGTAATATCCTGTAGCTAAAGGCATATAGTTGTGCTTACAATTTATTTCCAGTTCTTTTTTATTTTTTGGTGTAAATAAGAGAAGAGTTGGAAAAAAAGCCCATCGTCATGAGCTGCACAAATGCATCTACATAAGACTCATGCGAGTAGTAACTCCTTTTTGAGCCTACTGCAGTTGATATTTTGAACATTAACAACAAAATCTTTTAATCAAAACGAAATAAAAAAATCAAGGAAATTTGCTTCTTCAGAGTTGCACTATTTTGGGGATAACATAAAGAAAGGGAATTTGTTTATTATTTTCATAAATAATTACTGGCATATTCATAAAAAATATTTTAGGTTTATTAAGCGCTTATTTGACGTATTTCTATGGGAAATTTGTCAAATAAACCTGTAATAAATCTAAAATATTTTTTATGAATACGGCGGTTAGAATATATGTTTACATTTCAAGATTTTAGCGAATCTGGGAAAGGCAATAAGATCCAGTAATAATTGTAAAATATCAGAGGTTAATACTTTTCTATGCCTTTTCACCATAACAATGTGCTAAAGGTCTTCTTTAACAGTCTCAGTTTTTAGAGCCTTCTCAGCAAAACAATTACTTATTATTAACATTTATGTTGTAACTACTAGATTACTTACCCCTGTACGAAGATTATGTACCCCTTACAAAGTCACTTAAGAGGCCTTATTTAAAACAATACAAATTGTTAATGCAACAAAAAAAATTTAATTAAATAAAATTGGTTTACAACAAAAAATTTAATCAAAAAGAAAATTTTACTCAAACAATATAAATTGTTGATATAACAAAATATTTAATTAAATTTTTTTCTCAACAATATTCATTGTTGATATAACATTAAATTCAATTAAAAAAAATTTTCAAAGCAAAATACATCGCTGATATAATAAAATATTTAATTGAAAATATTTCCTTTCTATCTTAAAATGTTAATAATTGTATTGACAAAGAACGTAGTAGGTTCAATTTCAATTAATCATATAATTTTATTAACAAAAAAATTAATCATAATCGTATTAACAAATAATTATTTTCTGTGTACAGAATTTCCAGTAAAGTTCCCATAGAAAACAAAATCGATATCGTCACTAGACTTTGTCGAAATCTTTAATAAGATTCAATAACTAAGTGACACAACTACGGGTTTTTTTCAAGTTGTGCTAAAAAATTTATCTATCGTCGGCTGGTTATTGGTTTGCAGCGGTAATGAAATTTTAATATACTATGCCGTAAACCCGACGCTGTGTACGTAAAAAGGTGTGTGAATTAGCTATATTGCAATTGTTTGGTTGCAGTTTTTGAACAATTTCAGTCAATGGTTTTTGTTTTTGATGCGAAATCTTGATAGATGTAAAAACAATTGGTCTAAGCACTAAAGATTTTAATTGAAATCTGCTAGATTTCGTTCAGTTGTAAATACCCTTTTATTATTTTGTTATTACAAACAGACACTTTAATTTTATTTCCTTGTATAGATTAAAACTTAATTTTTATATCTATATTTTGTAATTTTTTTCCACCTCATTTTTTAATGCTTCAGGGGGGATACAGTCTACTGATGTCCAGGCGCAAATTACAGCATTCGATATTGATTGAAATTTCCATAAAAACATTATTAAAAATATATGAAAATTTGTTCGCATAACTCATTACTCATTACCAGGGAAACCAGAAATATGCTGTAAAAAAAGTGTTTTATGCACATTCAATATGCACTAAAAAGTTGAAAATATGCACTAAAAACTCAAAAGAATATTTTCTAAAAAATAAAATATATTGGTTTAGTTGTAAACGAAAATATATGTATTTATAATTCAAAAATTCAACATTCATATAAAGCATATAAAATAATTGTGTCTTCTTATAAAATAAACATGGCAAAAATTAAGAATTTTAAAACCCGCGATATACCTAGAAAAGATGTGAGATCTTCTAAGCGGATGGACCGATTTTCTTCAAACATAGTTAAGACCCTTCTCGATCATGTCACCTTTCAGAAAAAACTTAATCAAAATCGGTCCAGCCGTTTGGTCTATACGTGGACACAGACATACATACAGATACACAGACACACACTACAAACCCTGTCGAGAATGTGTCATTGACTACAAAAATAGTTAACTTATAGTTAGCTTTTCTTAGACTGACTAAAAGTTAGCTGCAAAGTCATCCAGAACAAACCCAAAATTGTTTCTTAAGTTGAGTACGTAATCGAATTTGATGACAGCCAACAAATTTATTCTCAGCTCTTTTAAAACTCATTTCAGTTTTATATTAATATTTTCCTGTTGTTATTTTATATGGCAGCTTAGCCGAGTGGTAGCGAGTTGAGTACTGACTACCAAGTGATTTAAACAAGTCAACTTTAAGTTAGCTGAAAGTAGTGCAGAGCGAGAGAATTGACTACCGCCTAGGACATCGCAATGTTAAAATAGTCAGTTGATTACATTGCAAGGTAACTCAAGTGTCAGTCAGTACTAGTTGCGAAATAGTTAGCTTAAAGTCCCAGTAAAAAAATTGGAAGTCATTTTAAAGGAAGTAGATTTTCATTGCTTCCAAAAAATCGATATTTTTAATTTGCCAATAGTTAGTAGAAAACCAAGTAGAAGTTTATTTTAGTCATACAAAACCTTGTAATTCCTCTCTAGTTTTAGAAATTACTCACCAGAATTTTTAAAAAATCGATATTTTTGAAGAAACTTATGAACTAATTTTGGTTTAAAATTTTGAAGTTATTTGCTTAAATTTACATGAAAAGACTGTTTTGCGTTTAAATTCCTATAAAAAGAAACTAATTGTTAAAATAGGTAACTGTTAGCAATTTTTCCTAGACGAAAATATTATCATAGAACACAAAAAAGCAAATTTTTCTTAAAATCGCTTCCAAATCGGTGACCAGGCAGCGAAAAAGAGAACTTCTTGCAATGACAACCCTATGTAAAAATCATTAGATCGGATCGAAATTTGCACTACTTCCAGATCGCAAACTCTACATTTTCATGACTTTTTTGGAGTGTCTTTTTTTACTGGGCGTTAGTTTAAAGTCAGCCAATTTTCCGATAGGGAACTTATAACACCCCTTTTTTTTTGGTGGGGGGTTAAAAATGCTGTATAAAAAAATTTGGATTTGAAGTGGACGTTAAAAATAATTGCTATAAAAAATTTGGACTAGTTAAAGCAAATAAAAAATTTTTTTTTGGATACTCTTGTAAAAATTTAACTTTAGTTTTAAAAGCTATCACGATATCAGAATTAAAATTTTGGAACTATATTTTGGATAAATAAGACAAGATTTTTATTGCAATGAACAACAAAATATTGATTTAGACCTTCAAATAAAAATCGTTGCTGTCACATCTAAATTAAATTTTATACATTGGCAATGTTCCTTCAATGTCTACTCGGGACAGAGTCCGTCACAAATAGCAAAACCGAATTTTTATTTAAACTAACGTCCCTAATAATTGCGTGATATATAAGGAAAATGTATACACTATATGATAGCGTAAAAATTTTGACCAACACACAAGCTTGTAAGCATATTAATACAAGAAAAAATCGATTAAGTATCAAAATACGCCCTAAAAGCGTAAATTATGCTCTAAAAATTTGAAAATATGCATGTTAGACTAATATATGCAAAAACATGCTCAAAAAGCTAAAATATGCAAAAATATGCACAAGCAAATTGATGACAAAATTCATAAAAAGCTCTGAAATGGATAAATATCTTGTCCCCGCATTAATAGGTCACGAAAGAAAAAACATGCAACTGCATATTTGCGGTTTCTCTTCTCATTACATTGTAACCTATTAAAAATTACCACCCTCTACAAAAACTCCTCAAGTTTCTTATTGCTGGGTTGCTATTTGTTTTTCCGTGTTGTATTCTTATTTTTCATTTTATTACTTGAAGACAGAGGAAGAGGAACAATTTTCCAAAAGTTTTCTAACGTACGCAACTGACTGCATAATACTTACATAAAAAACTAGTTTCCTATTGATTTATTTAGGAACACAACTTGAAACGTGGTCCAAGCATAAGGCAACAATCTATAAATACTCATGAACCATACACTCGAAATATTTTGTTGATAATACATTTTACTGTAAAATTATAGAAATGATGAGCAAATAATTGCTATCAATTATAATATTTCTACATATCATTTATTTCTATATTTCTATTTGATATTTAGAAAATCATAGGTTAAACTTTGAGAATTGTTGGACTTTGTTTAAAGAGGTATTATAATTAATCTTATAATGTTATTAGGTTATTACTTTTAAAACCTTTTCTTTTGTACAGTGTACAAACAAAACACTTTATTTACTGTACTCTGTCATTAACTGTTATTAAAACACACAAAGTTAAATAATACACTACTGGATACCAAGATGTAAACTTCGCTATTAACACAATACTCAGACAAATCGACTGACTCTACTCTCAGCGGATGCATCGCCCCTTTGCTACTTAATACAGTGCTTCCGAAGGATGTTAGCAGTATCCAAAAATCTCAGAACATATTACATCGTGTTGCAAATCGTGCTATTGGTTTGACAATATAACATCATCACAGTTGTTGTTGTTTGTATCGTTCATCTGCATCGGCTCATGTGTTTATGTGGTTGCATATTTCTTAAGAAGCATAATGTTGTTGTTATCCTTTAAATATTTACTTCATCACCGTCTTGTATCTTGGTATGCTTAGGGTGCGTACAGAGTAGCCGCTTGTTGCCGAGCCGAGGTATTTTGTTCTCTAGCTAATAATAATCTGTATTACTCTTATTGTATGCCTATATTTTTATGAAAAATATTTGTATTAGGTCAGTTCACATGCACTTACGTAACAATATTTTTCTTCAGTGTATTTTTTATTAAAGCAAAAAAAGGAGTAAACTCTTTTACTGAATCTTTTTAAATTTTCAAAAATAAAATAGAAAATTTATGTTGCTAAAACTAGTTGACATTATTGTTAGTTCCTTTTGCTGGTTCCTTCTAAAGTGGTAGTTAGTTTTTTTCCTTCTATTTCATCCTTTTAAAATGATGGACTTCTATATAGGCTGAAGAATATAAGTTTTCCTCCACTTTTTCGTATTTGCTTTAGTCATTTATGTCTCGTTTATCCTCATCATTTGTATGTTTTTAGATGTTATTTGCTGTGTGTTTTCCTTCCTAAAGCCTCTTTCAGTTTGATCCCTTCAATGCAGTTGCTGTTCGTATAATAGAGTTTACTATTAGTTTGCTTTTTTAATGCAAAAAACATTTTTTTTTCTTCTTTGTTAGTTAAGGCAATCTCAGGGATATGGAGAAAGAATATTGCAAAGTGTAACAAAAAATAGTTGTAACAAAAATCATTGCATTTGAATCTCGTTTATTTTTAAAATTAAAGGCCTCTAGCAAGTAATTTTGCATTAAAAATTTTTTCTTAGTAATTTCCAAACGTATGTACAAACTAATAATTCTGAATAATAAATTAATAGTGGTATCAAAAAATCTTTGTAACTCTGTCCACAAAAAAAAAAAATCAACATCCTAGTTAGTTCTCTTGTAGTCGGTTGCAAGGGCCAAAGCCTCATAAGATATTGAAATGGGAGTAGTTTGCTGTTGTTTTCACTTCATATTGTATATTCTTGTGTGTATGTATTTTGCAGTAAGTACTTTGGCTAAGCCATATGTGCCTGTTTTTGGCATTTAATATCCTTGCTACTGAGAAAAAAGTGTTCACATCATTTTTGGCCATTTCATCCTTAGCCATCTTTTAAGTTTAGTAGTGGGCAACAGTCATTTTTAGAATTCTACTTATTTGTTGTATGATTTCTGTTGAAAATTTAATGCCAGTTTTTCAATTCTTTTATTTGAATATTTATGATTTGAAATTATTTTTTTTTGGATCTACATATTTTTCTTCGTCTTTCTCGAACAGACATTCATTGAAGAGGAATATCATGAGGAATAAGGAAGAAATTGGAATAATCTAAGCTGCAAGCTCATGATAAATATTTTGCTGTTAATAATACACTAAGAAACTGATAAAAATATATACTTATATTGCTAATCTAAATTGAGGCTGCTGAACACGAATATGGCCTTCATTTACATATTTTTTCAAAGACGCGATTTCGAGCTATTCGCGAAAAACGTGTTTTTGCAGTTTACAAAGATCTTTTCAAAAAGTCTTCAGAGCTGGTTATTTAAATTAGGAAAATCTTATCCCGCTGAAAAGATATGTTTTTCTTTTATCAGTCCCATACTTATAATGTGTTGATCGGATAAAAATTCACTGAGTTACGGGTCTTTAGATTGAAAAAATTTTAAGATTTTAAGTTTTTTTATAGCTATGCTATTTATTGCGCGATACAGGAGTCAAGACGAGATTTTCGTAACAAAAATAATCGAAACTATTACATTTATAAATTTATTTTTGTTTTCATTTCTTTGCACTTAAAAGCAGAGTACGAAAATAAATGAAACAAATTGTATGATTTTGTTTTGTTTCGTTCTTTGAAGTGAGTAAAACAAAAACAATGAGAACGATTGCTCAATTTGTTTTTGTTTTGTTTTTGCACATGACCAAAAACCAGAAGCTGATCAGCTGTAAGCTGACTTACAGCCGCCACCGGACACAAAAAATACATTAATATAATCGTACGCCGCTTGGAAAGAAAATAATGTGAAATAAATGGAAACGTTTTGAAATATTTGCAGAGAATTTGACATCATTATATAATATAATTTTATTGCATTGTAATTTAAACACATGAAAGTTGTTTTATATGTCGACTTCGATTTACTGGAAATAACCAAAACCCAATTCTTATTTCAGTTATCCGATTTTTTCTCTAAAACGTAGTTCGGATTACTGAAATTTGTAACTAAGCAGCATAGCTATAACCGCGTGTCCTTAGACACCTCTCTTCCTTTTCAATTTGCTGTTTTAAGTTGTGGTCTTAAGCCAAAACAAAATCTAATTTTTTTTTAAATCTATATCTGAAATAAGATTTTGTGTTCAGCGATTCTAAATTAACTAAGAAAATATCTTATTTTTGAGGTTTGAGGCAAAGAGATAAAAATTTGTTGCATAGTGTTATCAAACACAACATTTGGCCTGTGTAATTTATTTAATTTTGGATAATCATGAAGTTTTGTAGGTGTAAAATTGAATTTGAATTCCGGCAACACTGTATGTGAGTACTTCCGCTTTGAAAGACTTCTCTTCTATCGTTTTTTAAACTCAGGTTTATTTTAGATGATTTTGCACTTTTTACAGACATACTGCAATGTCTACTTCTTTCTTTATTTTATTTATTTATTTATTAAATATTATATATACAGTGGGAATCGAACCCACAACCTTCACACTGATAGGATAGCACACTACTCACTAGCCTAGCGAGGCATCGTAGTTCTTTCTTTAGAGACGTCTACTTCTTTCTTTCTGGAAGCTCTGGAAGATGCATAAATTATTGCAAAAAAGTTTTACACTTGTTAACGCACTAATTATCACAAATTATTATTTAACTTACTTAGTAAACTATTTTTTTATATTAAAAATACATTGAAATTGGTAATTAAGGGATATACATAGCTAGTGAAATGTGCATAGCTTCACTGATGCTGATGCAGATCATCAGGAATACGTTGCCAAAAAATTTCTTAGAACAACTAGAAATATGTCAAACTTAAATTTGAACAAATGAGAAGCCCAACAGTTAATATCATACTCGTAGTTGGAACTCGCATGAACAAGTTCTCGCAATAAGTGTCAGTCGGCTCGGCTCGGAAACAAGCGGCCACTCTGTTCGCACCCCTAAACTAGACACCTTGACGAAGACAGATTTATATATGTAATTCATAGCACATTGTAGTAATAGGTATTGTACCAATCAAGAGCTTGGTCCAAATTTTGATCTCAGCACATTTGACCTTTTTTTCCACATTTACATATATTTTTGTGATGATCCAATTGCTTTTTTATAACTTATTTTCAATAAAACTACTGTAGTTTAAAGCTTCTAGTCAGTTAGATTTCTATTTATTGCGAATTTATTAGTTGGAAAGAAATGAGGTATATATAGAGTAATGGGCTAAAGTTTCAGAAATGCGCTCCTGTGTGCCCAAGAGCCCACTCAGGGAAAAGCTGCAAGTTAAAAATAAGAATGCGTCACATTAATTCAATAATTTTCAATATAATAGAAAATGTATATCGAGATACTTAAAAATAAATAAAATGAATAAATTAACATATTGAAATAATAAATTTCAAGATGACTAGGCTTTCGTTAATGTTTCTTATTAGTTCAATATGGTTTTTATTGATTTTAAGCTGTATTTCTCTGGGTGTATGTTTTAATTTTCAAACTTTTCCAATACAAAATATTTTAAACTTTTTCCAAATGTAAATGTAGCTTTAAAAAGCATGTATTGCAAATAAGTTTAAAAACAACAACAGCTATACTTTGCGCTCTCGTAAGAATAGAGTGTTGGCACACACGTATTTTTGACCTAATGCAAACAAAATAATAATTGGAGCTTTTTTCAATGTGCATATTTTTAATAAAAAAATATTTTACTGAATAAGTAAAATAATGATTTGGGAATAATAAAACAAATGTTAATTTAAACAAATTTACGAGTACTTTCGACAAAAATTATGATTGCAAGTCGTTACTAAATATTGTTTATTATTTAACATACATATACATATGTATGTACTATGTCTGCTTCTTGCGATAATGAAATTTTCATTTCATTAAATTTGTCATATTATTTCAAATATGCCAAGCGAATAGAACAAACATGCAGTACGCTTAAATGCTTTGTCATCAAAAAGCCATTAAATAATACACTCGAAAGTGTTCGCACCAGTTAAGGGCGAATGTGCTCACAAAATCACCGAAATTTGGAAGTTGGAATACATTTTCCAATGAAACTATAATTTATGAAGATTGCAATTTAAAGTACATTTGTCGCCACAAGTGAAAATAACAATTTTGTCACTTAAAAGCAATGCAATAAAGGCACCAACATCATCGATAGTTACTACCCATTTGTAGGTTGCATTAACAGATGCAACCAAGCAATATTCATGCATACACAACCCCGGGCACACATACAATTATACGAGTATATGTATACTTGCATTTATAAACGTACAATTCTTCCTCTATTGAAAATTACCAAACACTTGTAACCGCAATTCGATTGTGGCTCGACAGTTACTGCACGGCAACAACCAACACTACATAGTTATTATAAACGTCCACAACCAAATAAAATCACTGAGAGATTTCACCTTGCCAATAAAGAAAACATACACACATTCATATTTACTGCAGACTGTTGTCGATTCTACCTCGATACAAAATTGCCAATGAAATGTTCAACAGAAATTTTTTAAATAATATCGCATATACAAGTAGTTGCCAACTAAATAAGTTTCTGCGGCTTAAAAAGCTGATGATGAGTGTTGAGAATGTGATAAATAGGTTGTCGTCTGTCTGTCTGTCTCTCTGTCCTGCAGACGCATTTATACATAATGAATATATGTGTGTATGTGCATGTGTAAATAATACAATATTTCTATGCTATACACTCAGTAGCGAAATGAAACCAAAACAAATCAAACCACCCGTTGTCAAACGGATGTCCGCCTTCAGTGCGGCTTCCGCTTTAATGATGAAAACGCAATCATAATAACGACGTAAATTCAGAACTTTGGTAAAAAATGCTTTACAAATATAATGAAAGAATGTGTGTATTGGATCTATGTAAAACATACGCAAGCAAGTTATAATTTACTTCAATAATTTGAAAAATGCAAGAAGTTATATCAATACCTCAGTAGTTTTTAAATGAGAAAACAAAGTTTGAAAGTAAACTAAATGAAATTAATCACTTTAATCACTTTGCTAAAAATAATATTAATAAATAACATTTTTAATAAATTTGGAAAACTAAAAAAGCTTTTATGGAACTGTTAAATATGCGTTACTAAATATTTACATATAAACACATATTCAAAATATGCCAACTCAAATTTTATTCGCAATATGTCTAATGCAGCTACGTTCAATCCATATGCACAACGTCCAAACTTTTACAAAAGAGCTTTTGTGCTTTCACACCGACGGGAGTACAACATTCACAACAGACAACAATGCTTGCTATTACTTTGCAAAGAAACAAGAACAAATTTAAGAGCTTTCAAAGCTGTTTACCTCAAATGCAAATATCAGATCAGTGTATGTGCGTTTGGACGTAGCTGCTCTAATGCATAAAAACTGAGGTTTAACTCAAGTTAAGTCTGCTGAGTACGATCTCAAACAATGTGCACAAGTATACCACCTAGAGCTTTAGTAAATATTTTTATGCATACAAAATGTACCTTTAGCTCAAAATGCATTAGACCCAATAAGTTTCCGATGGTAATTAGCCCCAACATCTAACTAATACTCATCCGTGTTATTAATTATAAAGAAAAAACCTATTTATTCTCATTTTATATAATTTGTTTTTTATTCTATTCTATTCAAAGACACATTTTTTAGGTAGTTTAATTATTTTTGTTTGAATTTTATGTGTTTCTATGTTTGGTTTTGATTATTCTAAGGTTCATATCACTCTGTAAGCCAAATTACATGTGATAATTTTCAAGGAACAAAAAAACCAAACAAACCAATTGTAAATATTTTGACAAACACTAACAGAACGGAACAACATGCTGTTTCCGAAACTTGCCACACCTTCATCATCAACGTTCTTGTGTTCTTGTGCTAAATGAAAATGGAATATGTGAATTTTTTTTGATACATTCATTGCATTACAATTTGCTGAAAGCTTTTTTGTAACGAAAGCTCAATATTAGCATATCTAATCCATACCATGGTTATGTGTTCTTAATAGTCGTAGGATAGTGTACACACATTAAAAACTATCAATGTAAAATCACCATGCAAAAATTTTGATTGAAAATCATATTAAATTTACTTAAAATAATAAATTTCCAATTTAATTCATGATGGTATTTATATAGTGTGTATCTAAAAAATAGTTAAGGTTATTGTAGCTGCAGCGGTAAGCACGTTAACTACCACGCGATGAGTTTGATGTAGATATTTGTAGTAGTACAAGTGAAACCGATTACGGCCATGAGGCTAGGTTTTTCTATTTTTGATGAATAAATGAAATGAAATGAAAATCTTGGCCGGCGAAACCAACTATACACACAACACACAATTTTCACGTAAATTAAATAATAAATAAAAAAAATTACTACATTAAATTAAATTCACGTTGTTTCAACTTGAAATAGCTTTGATTCAACATGACTGTTTATTTTGATTTAACAATACTTAACAGTATTTTCATGAAATAATGTTATTTCAAAAAAAACATTTAATTTGAACATTACTGTAAATCATGTTGAATTGTCATGAAACACATGTGAAGCAATATCACTACCGAAAGATATGAAATGAACCTTGATTTCGGAGATTTTAATATGAAATTTTTCTGTGTGTAGGAAAGTCAGTACTAGCCTTTAGAAATTAGATGGGACCAAATACATCTGAAAATTTGAACTAAACAAATGCCACCCTTTTTAAAGTTGGTTTATTTCTTAAAGCATCTTCAAAATATCAGAAAGTGGTTGATTTATTTATGATGATTCATTTATGCATCAAACGTTCGTGTGTTTGCTGGGTATAGATACTCACACACTTTGCTAAGAGTGTTGTTGCTATCTGAAAAAAGCTTCTTCGATTTTTCGTTATTATATTGCTGCCAAAGAGTTGAAAATGGAGTTTTTCCCCGACATAGCTGTCTGCTAGCATTGCTGCACCAATAACACCGGTAATTACTGCCACGTGACAATGAAACTTGTTGTTTTTATTAAATGCTTGTATGGTACTACCACCGCCACTACGCGTACACAAAGTATTCATTCTTTTATATAGACGTTTTCGTGGTAGATTCTGGTTCTGAATTTCTGTTGCTGACATGTTTAAATACAATTTTGTTGGTTTGAAAAAAAATTAAGCAAACAATGTAAAAAACCTTTTCTCTGTTATTAAAACAGTCATTGAAATACCATTTAATTTACTCGTACTTTTTACATTAACAGATAATTTTGCCAAATATTTTAGAATCTGTTTGTGGTATATATAGGTTGTTTCTTTTATAGGCAGATGGTTTTAAATTAAAAAATAGCTGGTCTGTACCTGGGTTCAGAAACTTTTATTATGATCTTGGTATCGCTAGCCGTAAATATAAACATGAAAAAAGTACATGCACATATGTAAATGTGGTAGGGATCTTTCAATCGCAATTAATGAGTCCAACAACATAAAAATCGATCGTGGTATTCGTAAAATATACGGTGACTGTGAAACAAAAACAACGCCATAAATATATTACTAATGTTTTATGCGTTTTCTTAATGTAGACGCCAGAGAATGACAATGAGTACTCCAAAAAATATACATAAGTAAATAATATTAATTTGTTTTTCAAGCAACTATGACTATAGCCGATTTCAACATAAAAGCGAATTTCGTTTATGCAAAAAACTAAAATACGCTAAACCTATAAATAAAAAAGCACATGCGTATCAAACGAACTACCTCTTTCTCATACTTACACTCAGAGTATGCTTGTACTCAGAGTATGGATACTTAGTCGGACAAAAAAAGATATACGCATGATATTTATACATGATTCGCCGCATACATTTGTGTATATAAAATGGAATGGAAAAGGTGGGGGGGGGGGGTGGATGTGTGCGGTTGTTTGATAACATGCTTTATGAGTGTGTGCAAATAAAATATCCCTGTATATACGTATGTGTAGCCGTGTAATAGTTAGAGTATTTTTATACTCATGCGTATGATTGTAGCTCATACGATCTAATCATTTTAGTTATCGTTTGTGCTGCGTAATTTAAAAAATTTATATAAATATAGTTTTTGAATGTTTATAGTTATATATAACTATTCGGTTTAAAATTAACACTTGTGCTTGCATATGAGCGCGTTTTTAATTTTTATTTGTACGCATTCATAGTTGTTTGACGGCCAATACTTAAAAAGTACTTAAAACGATACTTTGGTCATTCTCAGGTGAACTTGTTATGGCTTATCGAAATCTAATGCAAAAGAACTTTCAAATTATTTAAAATTACAAGTACTCGGCTGAATGTGACCCAGAGAAGTATAACTAATGTGAGTAGCGCCCAAATGTATTTCTCCATAATAGCCTTAACGTTTCAAGTTCTTTATCGTGGCAGTTGTGTTTGCATGAGTAGAAAAGTACTTCTTTTAGCATTGGTTATCGCCATAATACAGGCAAAAGGAAAAAAACTGTGTTTTTCTACTTTACATTTTACGTCCTTTTATATGAAAGCAAACAAGTTTTAGTTTGAGTCTTTGCAATGTTGGTTTTACTTGCTGCTGCTGATGTATTTCTTTTGTATGCGTTTGTTTGTGTATAAGTTTTGTGTTGGTTTATGTGTTGTATGTATGTATATGCTGGGTTGTTGTTGCTTGGATGCTACAATGTGTGGCAGTCACTAGAAAAAGAGGAAGATTTATGGCGGATGTTGGAATTTAATGAAATTGCAAAATGAAAATGAAACTGACAAACGTACAAATAGCAAAAAAAAAAAAAAACACCTACACACTGCAGAAGAGAAAAAAAAAACTTACATACTTACATTTATACATACTTACATTTATACATTCATACATACATACATTAAAACTAAAATGCTAGTCAACCAAGCAATCAGCCATTTCAGCTAGTCTTCCGCACACTTTACTGCACATCACATCACCCAAAAATTCTCGTTCTTGTACAGTAAGAGGGAGTAGGAGAGTGAAGCTATATTTTGTTCCTGTTTAATTGTGTGAGTAAGGACTTTCAACACTGACTCTTATATAAACAAACTCACAAAATGGCGTAAAAAGCACAAGCTGTTGTTTACTATTGTTGCTATCGGCTATTTGGTTGTTATATTTAAACTCTTGCAACTTGCAAGTTTTCACCATCATTATAACACTCAAAGGTTTGCGCAAAACTTGCTCATGATGCTATAGGTTTTTATGTACATAAACATACATTTTTATGTAAGTATTTGTATTGTAGCATCTAGCTAGCGGTATAATTCAGAAGATCTTCCTACTTCAGATATTGTAAGAGGCCTGCTTTACATACACCCCCACCCTTTTATTTACTATTCTTATCTAACTGCTAAAGAATGCCTTATGAAACGCTTTGACTCTTCGGTATAAAATATAGAAGATATTGTTACGCAAAAATATTCGAACAGAGCTCACGTAAATAGTTTTATAAATAAAAAGAACTATCTGGTTGTATTTAGCTACACACATATACATAAAAGTGCAAACACATGGTAGAAACAACTCTGCATTAGCAACAACACACGGTATTACCAACATAAAAGTCGATACACAGTAACTCTGAAATTCAAAATAACGGCCAATCGAACTATCTATAAACACCTAGAAACAGTAACATGAATTTTCCAGATGGTGTTGGAAGACTGTTTGATCACTTGGCTACCAATAGTAAACGACAATACAGATGGTAACGTGCGCTGCGCATAACAGCAACATCTTTATGCAGCAATACATTTTCTTCTATTTGGCTTTAGTACGAGCACACATTTCAACACGCTATCTATAAACACATAGCGAACATTCCAGAACCACTCGCTGTAGCATACCCTGTGTGAGAGGCAGTCAGTGTGAATCAGATAATAGTCGAGTCAGCATCGTTGAAAGTGAAGACAACTTGCTGAAGTAATTAAGTAAATACAGTGAGTCTGTAGTGCTGTATAATAAACAGAAAGCATCAGCAGAATAAGTCTTGTGTGTGACAAACAGCCGAGTGGGAGTTTTGCTACAAAAGGAGTGCAGTAAGTGGTATGAGTCGTGTGCGGTGGACTTAGTGGTAACAAGTTGTGGTACTCGTATACTTAAGTAATCTATATGTGTGTGTATTTAAGCTCTTGACTTTATTAGAATAACTGTTATTAGTAAATAAAGTGTCATTCTTAACCCTAATTAGTACAATGGGGTCTTTTATTCATTTGCAAATCTTTGAGTCCATGGAAAAGCATTTTAAAGGGTAAAAATGTAACAATATGTATTCTCTTCTATGAGAAGGGGGAAAAGAAGCAGATTTATTTATTGTTTTTTTTTCCAAAGCAAAACTTGTCAAAAATGGCGAAAAAGCGAGAGCGGTAGGCCTTCCCCGTATTGCCAAGGCCTGTTTATAAGTCAACTTTTGGGGAATACTTAGACATTTTGATATTAACACAAATTCTTTGATATGTATTTGCATACATATAATTTATAATTATATCCGAAAGATGTCTAAGTTTATCCAATGCTACCTACATACACATTTAGTTTAGCATAAAAGTTTGAACTTTTGTTCCAAAGCGGCAAACCCTAAAACTTTTGCGGTCAAGTTGTTTTCATACTGGATCAGTAAGCAAGTCAACAAGGAAACCAAAAGTAAATATGCTTCATGTATAAAATATTTTAAATACTCTATTTAACATAAAATATGTGCAGATGAGTAGGTAAATGTATGTATGTACCCTGCAGGAGATCGAACTAGTGTCCAACTGGTATTTTACTAGTACAGAAGCCACCACCACTAGTTCCCAACCGTAAACTTTCCTATAAAATGTTAATGTTCAAATTAGCATTGAGTGTGCTTAGAAAATTACTAGTGCCATTGGTACTAGTTTAGGACTAGTTAATTACCAGTTCCTTTGCAAAGAAAAATTCTATAAAATTGGTGGTTTTATTCCTTTGTTACCCAGTGACAACTGCTAGTTAAAATTCGCAATTATTTATCAAAATTCAAAAATACAAAAGGTTAATTGTAATTATTTGATTATAATTATTTATAGGTGAACCTAAAACTTTAATAATTGTATAATACCAATTTTCGTACAGTGCAAGTGCTGTGTTAGACAGTCAAAATTTATTTTGCAATGTGGTGCCTTGTAACTACTTCATATACTAGTATTCATCAGAACTAGTAATTTCATACAACAACTTTTAACCTTTTCGCACTAGTTCTTGCTGCTCTAGTAATTATACTAGTAGCTTTTAGACAATTGACACCTATTCTCCTGCAGGGTAGCTTTATTTGCAAATGTATATGTTTGTATGTACTTGTACTTCATACGCCTGTTTTGTGTTAACTAAAAAATTCAAGTCTACGACATCTTGGGGAGTAATTAAACAGTTTCCATTCATTTATCAAACTAAAAATAACTTTGTTTATGTGTCACATAACTTTAGAGATAATTTTATGTGGAGAACTCTTAAAGCTATGGTAGTATAAGGACAAATGGAAACATGTATTTTCTTTCAAGTATATTTTATATCAATATTTATAGATGCAAGAAACCGATATGCAGTACTCATATTTACCTACTGTAAGAATCCTTACAACATTTTCTTACTTTTTCGACAAAAGAAAATATATTAAAAATATATAATAATATTTGTAAATTTTGGGTTGATGCTTTTTAGAGAAATTAGTGTGATATATCCATGTGCACATAAAGGAGTTATACCGATATTATACGAATTAAAGGCCGTGATTCACTATCATACACAGTCGTGCGACTTTGCATGCCCTCTTCCTTGTGTGTCTGTGTGTGTGTGTGTGTGTGCATTTTTCTTTATACATTTTGTTCTTGCGCCCATGGGCTAGATTTGGTAATTGATGTTATTTATTTAACACTTAATTACCATTTAGTGTCCAAAGTTTTTTTTTTCAAAACTGCCACTTTTATGTTCCTTTAATTTATTTTTTTTTGGTAGCAAAGAACAACGAGGCAAAAAGTTTTCTCTTACATCTTTTTGAAAACTTGATGACCATTTTGTCTATTATTTTCTCATTTTTAAGCACACAAAGGTTTATCAAATAAATCGCATTACATGAGTGTGATTTTACTTTGTAAATATTTTTTTATATTTTTGTATATTGTTAGTGCAAGTAGTTAACTTAATTACGAATGGGAAGCCCCTTTCTACAACTCATACTTAAATTTATTTTTATTTATGTAACTTTTGGTGATTTTTAATTGTTTCGTTGTGTGTGTTGCTGTCCTTTTTTAATGACTTTTATTGCAGAAGAAAGGTCCTTGGGTGTAAGTAAACTCACACACGTGCATGTGTAGTATATGCTTATATAAATTGTTTTATGTATATTATATTATAGTATGTAACCATAATTATAAATGTATGAGTAGAAGTAATTGTAAACAGACTCAATGGTAATCTTTGGCTTGTACGTTGATTGCTTTACGACACCTTATGGGCTCATTTTATCTTTACTTTAACAACCTTAACTTATCCTTACAGAAAATTATACATTTACAAACTCATTAATATGTATATGCATGTATGTAAGTATGTATGCATGTATGTATGTATGTATGTAAGTATGTGTGTATGTTCTTGTTGTAAATTTATTTAGGGGACTTATGCCCAAATTAGGAATTTTTTTTAGGAAAATGGGAATGACAAATTTGGTTTGGGTATTGGGGAATGTGTTGATTATTTTTCAGGGATTTTTATTCTGCCTGTTACTTTATGACTTTATTTTTGTTCTTTTTGTATTGTAACATTTTATGATATGGTTGTTAATTATTCAAGCAAAAAAAAAAAAAGCTTTTCAAAGGCCGCATTTCTCAAACGTACTAAAAATTAGACAGTGTATTTTGCAAGGATTTTTTTTTGTAATTTTAAATAGCTATAGAATTAATTATAATTTCCAAATGAAAAACTTATCTTTGCAAGACAACGTTGATTTAAAGTAAATGGAATTTGAAGGAAATGTTTTGAAATTGAGATGATTGAATTGGAAGTATGTGAACTATTGTACAAAGTTAAATTTTAATAGGCGTGGTAATGCCTCTTTCTTTTTAAATATAGTCATACGAGTACAAGCTATGGCTGAAACTATAGCTCATCTAGAAGGTAGCTTGTACTTTAATTCTAAATCGAACCAAACAAAACGATCCATCAGAAGTTGCGAGCGTGATACGTTTTAATTATTTCATCAGGCTGTGTGTTGTTAAAGAAGTTTTGACGCAAGAGATATTAAACCGGCTGAGCATGAAGTTGGATAACTGGAATATAAAGATTAATTTTAAAGTCCAGTTTTCGCAATATTTACAGTGTGTTCATAACTTAACTGGGTTCATTTCTACTAACACTGCGTCCTAATTGATGTACATACACACGCATACATACACGTTTATGTCATAGCTGCCCAAAGTAGCATCAGAGCGCCGAACATCGATCGGCTCCTTAACAAATTAATACACATACGCGAATACATTTCTCTCGTGTTTCTCTCGGTGGCCAGCATTGGTCTATATCTGAGCTGCCAAAAGTAGCACCAGAGTACCGAACATCAATCGGATGTTTCTCTCGATGGGCAGCTCTGGTATACATAAATAAATAAATCACGAACGGTTAATTAATATTGAAAATACTTATTGCTCATACGTATGTGCATTTTTCACATTTCATAAAAATTTTTTCGATTATAACAGAATCACATTCTTAGTGTGTTAAAAAAAGAACAATAAGATTTATTTTGCATACAAATTACAACGTTGAGCCTCAAAAAATTAGGTGTGTGTATCTCTTTTTAAATATCTGTGGCGCACCGGAAAAAGTGCTGAAGTAAACTTGAGCTAAAGTTAAGAGAATAACACAGTAATGGTGTCGGAATTTAAGACTTATGCCCGTAATTTCAACACACAGGTAATTTACCTAAGGTTTTTACCCACGAGTTTGCTTTATAAATTTCAACTTACACGATAGATATCTAGGCACCAATAGATATCTACTTGTAGAAATTACAGAGCTTACAGAAAATTACTTTTTTTTGCTAATTTTATTTCAATATGGAATTTCTTTGGAATAAATTGAATATAAAAATTATATACAAAACTCGTTAGTTAAGAGGGCCACAAAAGAATGTAATAACTTTTACAAAAACAGGAATTTATTTTGAAGCTTTAAATTTATTATTTAAATAAGTAGTCTTTCATTAAGTGCTTCCTGTCTTTAGGTTAAAAAAAAAAACAAAGTATGTATGAGATATTACCAAGTTCTTTTTGTTTAAATTAAAAACTTTTAAATTCTGATCATGACTTAGATGAAGTCTAATGGGTTGAAATCGCATGATCTCGGTGACCAGGCCCTCAAATCACTGATGCAAAAAGTCATTTTGGTCATGAGATGTGTGGCACGTAGTGCCGCCCATATCATCCAATTTTGGCGAAATTCAATTGGATGAAGTAGTTAGCACGTTGAATACAAAACCGAAGTTAATGCTTTCGAGTACGGTCTCTGACTGTCATTAAAAATAGCAATACCACGGATTTTTCTGATGTGCATTAATGTCCTTTGTATCATAGTTGTAGCTTCCAGAGATGCAGGCATAAGGTACTGGTCACTAAACCACGCTGGCCTCAGCGGGTGCCTAATCCTGATGTAACATCAGAAATGGCCTCCTTCGTCGGTATTGTGTACCAAAAACATCGGCAAAGTAAAATAAATAATAAAATGGCTTGTACACAAAGCTTCAAAACTTAATGTGCACCATTGACACCAGGGGCGCTGCAACACTGCATTATTAAAAAAACGTGCAAAAAGCTGAGTTGTAAAAGAATGAAGCCTTACTCTATCTCCTCCTTCAACACCAGTCTTCTCTATCACTATTCCTTCCCTATCACCCCCTCTCACTATTTCCTCTTCAACTCACAGGTAGCACAAAATGATCATTGTCTTGGACCGAAGTGAGCTGGACTCTAAATTTCAGCCTGCTAACCTTACCTAACCTAATCCTATCATAGATTTGGTTTATGTCAAAAATGAATTTATGACCAAATTCCATTGGCCGCTCTTGAATCTTGTTTGTCAATTAGGCCTAGAAATGGACTTCATCCCTGAAGATGATTTTCAGTGAAAAGTATAAGCTACCAAGTGATTCAGGGCTCATTCAGCAAACACACGTCGTTGTCTACGGTCATTTACTTCGAGCTCCTGGGTCAATTGAATTTTGCAGATCCAAGTCACGAAGTCAAATTCTCCAAATTGTGGTCTGTGAAAGGCAGAGCTCTTGTGAGCGACGTTAAATCTACTGCCTGGAAACCTCCTGTATACTCTTACAGACGCACAAGATTATTATTTATTGAACCTACCCCCCCCCCCCACCCGGCCGGCCGGTGGAATGATTATAGCGACCACGTGAAACCCATTTTGATACAACAATTTGAAAACTTCGAGGTGCCGTTTAACAAAACAGATATATCTGCAACAATATGGAAGCTATCAACTGCCATTGTTTAGAACTTGCTATTGAAAAGTCTTTTATATACGAATATTAATGGCTTCATGCAAAAAAGATATTTGTTTTTATAAAAAGTTTACTAATAAAAATTTGCGTAGAAATATTTTTTGTAAAAGTTTTATAAACCAGATAAATTTGCAGTAAATATGACAATAAGGATAAGGTACATATGTTAGTCATATTTCAATTTGAAATGTACCAAAGTACAAGCTAAATTAAGCTTTGATTCCATATGAGATTATAACTAAGTCAATAAAAGATAAGTAGCAAGTTATTGCTGTACGACTTCTTGAAAAATCACACAAAATAAATGAGATTTTGCCCAGAAGATTTAAGGGGTGCCCTTAACTCAAAATAAGCTTATCTCGACCAATGAATGCACTTTTTCCTTTTTGCCATAGATATACAAATAATTTTTCATTCACACATTTTCTTTCTTTAAAACCTTAATTTTTGGAATTTACCAATATGTTTATTTAAATGGGTTAAGTGAAAGTTCATCAGTAAAGGGGTGTGGGTTTAATTCACTCCGGTCTGCTTCATTAGAATAATTAAAAATGTTATGCAATTTGTAATTATATTTTTAATGCTTAATAAAAATGTACATACATATACTTGCATTTAAATATCTCTTTTATATTTCAATATTTCTTGCACTTTGCATTGACATATTTATTGAGCAAATATCGTTTAACAATTATTTAGCCCTTTTAATTATTGTACACATCAAAAAGATACAATACTCGCATGTCATTAGATTCAGTAGCAAGTGACTCCTACTATTCGATGTGTCCACATAAATGACCAGTTCATCGCTCAATGCAATACTAAAATATGGGTGTAGAAATTTACAATTTAATTCTGTTGTCTTATTTTACAATGAACTCATCAATAAGGGTGTGTATGGAAGTGTCATCATTTTGACATTTCAATTAGAGTTTAATCAGAGTTTATTGTTGTATCAATAGGGGGTGGTAACTAATAGAAGCCACCTACAATAGTGATGCAATTTAAAATGAAGAATAAGACAGAATACACTAACCAGCAAAACTGATAGAGAACAAGATAATCAATCATATTTATTGGAATTTTTTAATTTATGCATATGGTAAAGTTTTGATAAATATATAAAATAAAAAAAATAAAATTTTTTTAAGTTAGTTTTAATTATTATTGTTTGAACTTCATTTGTTTCTATAGGTATGATTTGATTAGGCTAAAGGGCGTATCGTTCTGTTCTGAACGCTGATGATGAAGGTGCAGTGGCCTTCGAAAATACCTAGTTGTTCCGTTCTACTACGTGTTGGTCAGAATATTTACAATAAACGTTGTTGTTATTTATTCATTAATAATTATCACATGTAATTTGGCTTACGAACTTTAGGCTAATCAAATCATACATATAGATAAATTTTTTTCAATCTTTTACTTGTATATATTTTAAAATTTTCTGAACGTAACAGGAATATGTACTTCAATGATAAAAATATGCAGTTTAATGCATACATGTTAAATAATGATTAGATAATGCTAATGATTGCTAATTAACCTTCTTTTGTAAAAATCTCTAATTCATTTAACAATTAGAATTAGTTCAACTAATTCCCATTAGATAATTGTAATTTTTATTCCAATGGTAAAATTAATTGCAATTAGTTGCCATTAGCAAAAAAAAAATTGGTTTAACTTTACAATTAGAAATCTAATTGAATTCTGCTAATGCAATTAGATATTCAATTGAATTCAAATAATTGATTCTAATTCGAGCTAATTGAATATCTAATTGCATTAGCAGAATTCAATTAGATTTCTAATTGTAAAGGTAAACCAATTTTTTGTGCTAATGGCAACTAATTGCAATTAGTTTTACCATTGGAATAAAAATTTCAATTTTCTAATGGGAATTAGTTGAACTTACTCTAATTGTTTGATGAATTAGAGAATATAAACCAATTGTATCAATTGCTAATTCTAATTGGAATTTAACATGTATGGTTTAATGATATTAAACGACGAGTAGTACTTTTTGCTGCTCCTAAGCAAGTGCAGAAAAGAAACAAGAAACTGTATAAAATGGTGATGTATTTGTATTGAATTTTGTGCTTAGTATTTTTGGCTAAGCAACGTCTTTATGCATTTTATTCCTGCTCATGGAACTCCTCAGTATACTTCAATCCAAAATAGTTAAAAAAAAAACTTTGTATGTTTATAGTAAGACTCTTAATACGTTATTGAGAATCACAATATACAAACATAATAAGTTTAAAGGCCTCAAACAAAAAGCTTTACAAAACAAGCATCTTTATTCGATTTTGCATCTATTTTGGATAAAGATAAATAAATGCCTATTAGTACGTGTTTAAGCTTATTATGTGAAATATTCCCTCATTATGACTGTACATATAGAAAATTTAACGTGCAAACCTCTCTAAAGTTTAAAACAAAAACTAATCTCTTAGTATCAACCTGTCATTGAACTTTTAAACTCTTAACAAAACTCGTAAGTATAACTTGCTAATATCCAGTTTAAAGACTAAAACAAATATTAAAAAGAAATTCCTGGCAAAAAAAACATATATTTTAGATTTCCCTGGTCTATCATGGCTGCATCACATGTTCGTTATATTTTCCACTACAGGGCACCAGGCTGAGCGAAACACAAAATAAAGACAATTTTCATTAAACTTGAAAACAAAAAACTCGGTAACCAAGCGACGAGACCTCAGCTGCTTTAGAAAGCCTCATACTTATTAAACTAAAATCCTTAAATGCTGGATTCCTTTGTTTCCTTTTTGTTTGTTATAATTTTGTTTTGCATCAGTTTGTTGTGCGCTGCAGGCATGTAAAGACAAACATTCGTATGTACGAATGTAAAGTAGCTGTATTACTCTGAGGGCGGCAAGCAACAACTACAATAATCACAATACAACAGGGTTAGACAATTTGTGGTAAATGTAAATATTAAATAAATTTTTGTTAATGAAAAAAGAGTTGTAGGAAGGTCTCCGTGCCCTGCTTTACGTGTTAAGTTTGTATCTGTCCTCATGGGTTCGTGCTACCACACTTATTTTATATTTTCAATGTAAATATTGAAGTATGACAAAGAAAAAAGAATTTCATTCCGACCGCAAGACGTTCTCGGTAATTTTAGTAATATATTAACCTATTAGTAAGTGGCACTGGAGTTACGAAATTTGGGAAAAGTATATATTAATTTTTATAAAAATAATGACTAAATATCACGGCATTCTGATCGCAGTTGTCGGACAAATTTAATTTCTGTGCTTAAGGTTATACGGCAATTAGAGGTGTCCTTGCATCGATTGAAATGACATCTGTTGAATAGCTTAATTAATCAATTATACGAAAGGCAAATATTTTTTGTGCATTGCGATAACAATTGTCCCGCATAGGGACAATCCTGCGTCTGGCTTCATTCTTTTACAACTCTGCAGCGCCTCTGGTGTCGCTGAGGCGTGTTAAATTTACAAGGCTGTGTTTAGTGGGGATGATTCTGCCACACAATTTGAAATAACAGAATAACGGATGTACACATAATTATTAAAGGAAGCATGTTCGTTAGGACTAAACACGATGCGAAAGAAGTCCATAGGCCTAGAGTTCCGTGGTCTGAGGACCAAATTCATGCTACTGCATGCTTCAAACAGCTGACACCTTTCATAGTGACTGGCTTGACATCGGCAAGTAGGTCTTGCACAGTGTTTGCCTGCAGTCTTTTTTCCAAACCCCATAAGAGGATTGTCGCTACTTGAGGAGTTTCTTCGAGAGAACATTGAGCAGATGTAAGCAACTACAGTTTCTACTTATATTCTCGGAGCAGCACACGCAAGAGTGGTGCTTTGAGTAGCATTTTTTTATGTCTAGTGTTCGATAAGTATTGACGGTTGGTCGGTTGTACTGAACTAAAAATGTTCTGTGTCTTGTTGCCATTCAACAGAAGATGCTGCTTTTAGTGGGGGCAAATAGTCACGATATTCGGGAACCCTTAAATTGTTCTACAATATGGTAATATTGTCCTTTTTGGTTAACTCTGCAAACGTCTTAAGCAGTCGGGCATTAGATATCTTAAAGTATTGCAAACTATGGGCCCACGATGTCGACAATGTTCGACTTCAAAACAAAAACGGATTTTAATATTTTGTTGTTTTTTCCAATATAAGTGTGCAACAAGTCGAACGTTGTCGATATCGTGAAACAGGCCTTCTGTATAATTTCCAATTCGCATAGAAGCGATGCTGAACCCTTTACTCAGTGTTAATACAGGAACCCACGCAAATCTGATCATAAGCTAGAATGTGATCGAAATGGAGCTGATTGCAAAAAACAAATTCCACTGAAAGATTTTTATAATTATTGTTTGAACTTCATTTTTGCTATATTTATGATTTGATTAGGCTAAAGTTCATAAAGCTTTGTAAGCCAAATTACATAGCTTAATAATTATTAATGAACAAATAATACCGAAGTTAATTGTAAATATTCTGACAAACACTTAGTAGAACGGAACAACTAGCTGTTTTCGAAGGTCACTACACTTTTATCATTGAGAGTGGCGTTGGCTGAAGTAGTTAGCATGTTGACTACAAAACCGTAGGTCGTGGGTTCAAGCCAGGTCTCCGTCCGTTATTAAATAACAACACCACGCATGCATTTTTCAGTTGTGCATTAGTGTTCCTTTGTATCAGTTCTTGTAGGAAAGTTCAACTGATGAAGGCATAGACACTGGTCACTGAACAACACCGGCTTCAGCGGATACTAATCCCAATGTAACATCAGAGCGCCCTCCTTCGTTGGTATTGTGTAGCAGACTCATCGGCGAAGCAAAATAACCAATAAAAAGGCTATTAAATACAGCTTAGAAAATTTAGTACGCCTCATTAGCACCAGAGGCGCTGCAACACTTCATTATTAGATAAGTAAAAAAAAAAAAAAATAAAAAACTCAGAGATGTAAAGGAATGAATTTCTCCTCTATCTCTTCCTTCACCACTTGTCTTCTCTATCACTATCCTGTTCCTTAAGAAGGTAACAATTAGTAATTCTTGTAGGCATTCATTGCCTGAGTGTTACTTCTCTTTCTAAAAAATTATCACTTGTTGATGATTTTTTATTGTTTTCGAACTTAAATTCGATTTTACTTTATCGTGTAATTTACAGAGCACTTATTTACCTATTATTAGTTTTGTGAAATATCGAGATTTTAAAGCGATCGATCGGTATCACATACCAGAATATAGTTGAAATAAAAATTATTTTAAATCAATAGTATATAGGATATAGGTTTGTCCTTGTACCGATTCCCATTAGAAAGCTAATATATCTTAATTGGAATTTGCTGCAAGATCCTACTAATGGAAAAAATATTTCTTGAAACGAATTTTCGTTTTTTATATACAAATTTGAAACGTTTAAAAATGATTTTTTTTAAATAAAACCTACCTAAAGTATCAAACAAGTTCAGAATGAGTAGCAACAAAATAATAATGAGTGTATTTAAAAGAAATTAAATAATCCCCTTATTCTCTAACTATCCGTCAACGTTAAGTCAATACAAAACCCAAAAATTAGAGTTTGTCTACGAGCTTTCGGAAACAATTTTATGCTATTGAGAGTCTATTCTTAATTCCTAGGGTCCAGAAAATAGCATGAGCTATTAAAAATAAGTCAGTTAATTGCGACAACGGGTAGACAAGTGCCAATTTTCGACAAATAGTTACAGATTAACAAGGTAATAAGATTATCATTATTATTAATTTGGTCCGCGTGAGCGTTGCAAAGGCAGCTTCCAAAGACAGCACCTCAATTATTGATTTCTTTTTAACTTCTTTTTAATGCGACATTATAATCGGCACTCGTTTGCATATTTTGCAGTGCTTATTAATATGTTTATTGGTCCTTCGGGCCATATATCCACAGAATAGGTATAACATCTTATATCAATCAATATAAGTGCCAAAAGGAGTGGATTTTTTAAAGTTTTTTTTATTTTTTCTGCAATTCATCATTTCGTGCACTTACGTTTCATATTTCTGCTATAAAATTATTTTAAATAATTCCTTGCAAATGATACAATATCTCCAAAAATTATTACTATTCTTGGTGATCATAGAAAAAAACACCTTCAAAAATATGTTTAAGTATGTATTGCGTTCAAATATTTTTTTGATTCATAAGCATACTACATACATACTTATATTAAATAAATTTAATTTATTTACCCTTCTATTTTTATTAATAATTTTACTTCTGCGACAAGGTTGTACTCATACACCAAACCACAATGTTGAAAATATTTTTTTCGCTGTGCGGCTTACATTTTCCATCCAGTAGATATCCTTTGCTGGAAGAAAATATTCAGTTCTTGCCGTTGTTTGTTTGTATGTTTGCTGTGCCAGAGCATAATTGAATGTCTCAGGTGTTCATCAGACTCACGTTAAGCCTTTCGCAGGATTTTTCTAAGAGTTTTAGAGGAAAAATGTCTTTTTTAAGCATTTTACTTATTTATACTTATATAAAAAAAGGAAAGATGAAAACACAAAAAAAAAAAAGAAATATGAAAACAATTTTTATGCCATAAAATAGTTAAAGGTAGAGAGAAAATGTTGAAGCAAAAAAAGTTAATAATGCATATACAATTAATAGATGCTAAAAAGGTAAAATTCAAGCAAACAAAACATGTATGCTTTCAGTATAAAAACGGAGTTTCACGACTCTACTAGCAGCCACGTAAATCAAATTACCTTTTAAATTTACTCACTCAGTGACCTCAATTTTGTGCTCACACACTTAAATGGTCCTAACATGACATGTTTTATAAAAATGCTGCTTGTATGTATAAGAATTTTGATCTTATGACTTCCATAAAAATTTTTTAAATCCAATAATAATTCTTTCGAAATCCTTATCTTGCTCTTACTTTGTTTTTCATTTGTTTATTATTATTTTTTGTTTTAATATTTTAATATTCTAGCCCTCGTGTCTGCAATAACTAACGCGATGATTATAAATAATATACTAAAATGCTTAGCCTTGTAATCAATATATGTATTAACTTATTGCAACCAATAAAACTTTATGAAATCACGTACAAAATGTCAATATTTATAAAATAGGATGGCATAAAATATTAATAAAAAGTAAATAAAAAATAAATAAAAAGAAAGCATGAAAACTTTTTAACCAAATCTACGACAAATTTGTACGAGTAACAGGAAAATAAGAAAAGATCGTGCCTTTTTTCATAAGCGTGGGATTAATTGCTGAAAACTTGCAATTTATGTTAAAAGAGAGCAAAAGTAAAAAAACATTAAAGTAATTAAATTTGGTAGCGATTAAAAAGGACTCCCAAACATATGCTACATTTTGTATAATATTCTTCCGCCTTCCAGTATACAACACTTTTTTTTTAGTAGCTTCATTTTACTAGTTTTTGGTTAATAAATTAACCACATAAGTTAAGGTTACTACTATGTGCTTGAAATGTTTGTTTGGGAAAAAAAACTTAACAAAGAAATAAATAAATAAAACGAGAAAATCGTATGCATGAGTTTGTCTCAAATTTTCTCAACAAGATTTATGGTCTTCATGGTAATGAGAAGAAAAACCTGATGCCAAAAAATATGCAACAATATTATGAAAAACTTGCGTTTACAGAAGTAGTAGAAATAACTGCGCGATAATTGAATAGGGGAAAAAAATAAAAATAATAAAAAGATAATAAAATACTAAGAAAATATACAACAATAATTAAACTTGAATAATTAACCAGAGAAATGTTACTCGAATCAGGAAATTTAAACGAGGTTTATCCTTAGTGGTCTGACTTCTTAGGTAGACTTTTGACACAAACCATTTAAATTAAAAAGGTTTGATTAAAGGTTTGTGTCAAAAATGTACTATTGAACGAGTTTGATTCAAGTAAACAAAAACTTATGATAAAACCCATGCAATTTAAATAGGTTTGATTATAGGTTTGTGTCAAAAACGACGAAATCCCGCTCTATCACTTTCTATAAAGTCTAAGTGTAAAATAGAATTTTGTCAAATAGACTTTAGTCGAACTAGTTTACTTGTTTATTTTTCACAAATCTAGTGGACGACTTCGATCAAAGCATTTTATCGAATACAATTGAATCCAACTCATTCAGTAGCTCGTTTCTGGCACGAACCAATGATCAAACCCAGACTTGGGTCGAATTCATTCAGTCGATTGTTTTTGACACAAACCAATGATCAAACCTATGTAATTTAAATGGGTTTGGTCATTGGTTTGTGTCCAAAACGACCGACTGAATCAGTTAGACCCAAGTCCAATCAAATCCATTTAAATTAAAATGAGTTCGATCTAAATCTATTATCGAACTCATGGGTTTGATAATAGGTTTGTGTCTAAAATGAACGAATGAAGAGGTCCAAACAAGATCTATCGTTCAGTAGAGCTGGTTTCAACTCGTTCAGTCGTTCATTTTAGACATAAACCTTTGATCAAATCCATATAATTTAAAATGGTTTGATCAGAGGTTTGTGTCTAAAATGTTCGACTGAACGAGTTGGACTCAGCTCTATCGTTCAGTAGTTCATTTTAGACACAAACCAGCTATCACATCCATTGAATTTACCGTGGTCAGTTTGTCTCTAAAAGAACTACTGAACGACTCATGCCTACAACTGGCAAATGTTACCTACCACAAGCTTGTAAACAGAAATCAAGGAATTGCAAACTAACTTTTTTGTAAGTGTTTTAAATACTTATTCACACGACTTGCAGTATTTTTAAACCTCATCTATTCACACATTTTCAAAAAGATTTATTAACAAACAACTGAAAATTAAACAGAGGAAAACTCTGCTGTCTACTTCTCAGCTTACCTGCATGAAAATACAATGAGTTGTATAAGTAGATTTCTGAGAAGGTATTTATTTCTTTCTTTTTGTGTCTTCATATGGTGGGGTTTTTTGTTGTTCTTTTCAATTTTAATTAGCAAATTTTTCTTTTGGCTCTTACGTAATTAGTAAGACTCATACATACATAAATATAAATAACAATGCTAGAAATTTCATACTTAAAATAAAGAACAAAAAAAAAATTCAATTGGAATTTTGATAAATTACCCACATTGTTGTTATTAGGTTCTTTGGTGGCACGTTATACAGTTGTTGTTGGTCTCAATTGCTAACAACTTTTTAAGCATAAAGCAATATTTTTTGTCTCTGATTTATTAATATTTAATTTTACTCAAGAGCATGGAACATTGTTTTTTCTAGTAAGAGAGAATTATGGCTAGTTTTTGAGTTTCTAATTTGAAGTGTTGCACTATACAAACCTTTGTCTTTCATGAATAACGACGTATGTATATCAAAAAATCGGATATTTCAGAGCAGCCAAAATACTTTTTTTTTGGAAACTGCTGGCGACGTATAAGAGCTGGTTAACCTTTTTTTTTTGATATCAACAAAGTTAAGTTAGAAATCGTAGCCTCGTTGAACTTAAATTTTGTGATTTATGCCGTAATCACAACCCAAAGCTAGCCACTGGAATTTGGGCTCGAAGGACCATAGACAAATAACAGTTGCTTGTTACTTTTGCAGAATTGTTTGGATTTAAACTAAGTTTTCGGTATGTTTTTCCTTCCAATGAAAACTAATAAGCATTGACCACCAAAATTAGTAAAAATTTTAATAAAAAAATACTATGGCTGAAATTGCATTATAAAATTTTTCATGAAATTATTTGCATGCAACTTTTTTGAGTGAATTATTTTACATCGGATTTCAAACGATTTTCTGCCATCCCACGTAAAATAGGAACTTATATATATTCCTCTGCGGTTAGGGTATCATATCATTTCTAGGCAATGCTTACTTGACAGCATTTTTTCCTATATAAAGAAGTGAACAAATATCCATTATTGTCTCCTTTATTAGAAAATTAAAAATATTTCTAAGTAAACAGGTGGCCTAGAAATGATATGACCATTACAAATTTGTATAGTAAATAGCAGATTGTAGTGATATACATACATATATTATGCCAAACAAGAACTTTTTTGAACATTTTTATGTCACTACTTTTGATGGCCAAAGTTTTGGATAGAAACTTGGCCTTTTTCCACATTTATGTTTTTGTGAGGATCTAACTGCTTTCTGAAAAATTATCTTTAATAAAACATTTTAAACACAAAATTACTAGTTTGTTATACTTATATTCACGATGGGTTCGGGTGTGCTGTGTGTAGGATTGTATACCTTGAAAATGCTTTATTGTAACATTACAATAGCTTCAAGTATGTATGAAATTTCGTAAAATTCGTGTGCGTAATTTTCAGGGGGTGTGACCCCGCCTACTTTTATAAGTATATTAACAAGTCTGCTTAGCCGCAGTAAACAGAGAGTGTAAGAGTTTTATAGGCGCATATACATATGTTAACGCTTGAAAACACAAAATTGCGTAAGTGTAATTTGCAGGCAAAATTTCAATAGAGTAACAAGCCTATTTGCCTACAAAATTTCAGCTCTCTACCGTTTAATATTACTTTAAATTTGTATGGGCGTGGCTCCGTCTCCTTGCTTTAACAATCGGCGCTTTCGGATTTTTCCAGCTCGTAACTCATTCATGTTATTTATAATTTGTATGGGTGTGACCCCGCCCACTTGCTATTCTCTGAACTATGCTATGGCCAGTAGTTATAGTTCATGTAAAGCTTGGTAGAAAGAAGCTTATGAGAAATACACAAGTAATCGATTAAAATCTGCTAAGCCGAAGTGCATGAAAGAGAAGGCTAAGGTTTATTTGTATAGTCACGCCTACTTTTCAAAACATAAAATTTAAAAGTTTCAATAAAATCGATTGAGTTTGAACGTTTTAACTTAAATTCTTAATTTTTAGTTTAAAAGGCGTGCCCCCGGTTTGAAACTTCCGGGTTTTTAGATTTTACATGGTGATGTCTGATCTAGAGCAAATTTATGAAGGGCGTGTAAACAGGTCGAATGGCTTCGTGTAAATATACACTCTGCATGCAGAGGTCTGGGGCACTACCGTGCGCCTAGATACTTATATAAACGATATGAATATATTTGTATTGTAGCTTTTACGGTTGTGTCTCCCTTATTGTCCTCTCGTCTTTTTCAGTCGTACTCGTATATTAAATTTGTGTCTCTTACTGCATTTTTTGAAGTATCTGCAGTTTCGCCGATTTTTGTGCAACTATCTTAAAATGGGAGAAATTTGACGTACGATGGCAACAATTCGTTCCAAATTGAAACTTTTAAGGTGTGCGTAAAAGGAAAGGAGGAAGCAAATCAGTTGCAGAAAAATATTAAAAATTATTTAGAGATTCATGCTTTGACATTATTTCAATATAATTGAAATTGGGAAATAGCATTGCTACGAGTATAAGGAAATATAAAAATTGCATGCAACAAATCTTTTGAAATTTCATAAAAAAATTTCATTAAGTAAATTCAGTATAACATATTAACAAAAAAAAAAAAAATACTTCAGTAAACCAAATTTCCAAATCTATTCTACTCTAAACACACCAGGGATAAAGAAACCTTTAAGCAACATGTTAACCACTTATGTATAACCATCATGTGTAATAAGTTTAAATACTTTTATTTTACTTTAAACTATAAAAGAACAAAACGAGAGTATTAAATTTACTTTAAATTATTTTATTGCCCATATATTCTGCGCATAACAATTCCCCAAAATCCCATTATATTTGGGCGTTAAGCGTGTGTGTTTGAAAGCAACGTAACAGAAAACTTTGAGGTCTCTGCAACATTCTTGTGTTCCAGCAGTCTTGAGTGTGTGACAAAGAAAACAAAAAATAAAACTTGACGGTTTTCACTTTTAGTTTGAACAAAAAATACCGGATGTTATTAAAAACATATAACAAAACTTAAAATTGCATAAATATATTGTAAGAACAACAACTTGAAAGGCCAAAAACAGGATAAAGAAAAAGGATGCTGGCTGCTGGTTGTAGATGTTTCTTGCCAGAACAATTTTATGGTTTCCGCTTAAGTGATAATTTAGGGATAATACTCGTAACCATTGCTTTGTTTGCTATTGTTTGTTAAGGAATTTATATGAAACAAATAAAATAATTTTTTTTAGTATTTTGCTACCCCTCACTGGGGCTTCTTGGAAACTGTTTCGTTTCAATTTCATTAAATTGAATTGAAAAAAAAAACGAATATCCTCTTTAACAACTAATTAAAACATTTGTCTTAATATCTTACACTTTTGGTGTTTGGGTCTTGCTTTTTAATTAACGCATAAACAACAAAAAAATACACGTTTTGTTATTTGGTTGGTAGTAAATTAATATAAATGTTTTTTTTTTGCAACGAGTCCTTGTACTTACTTTTTTTTTTGCTACATTGCGGTACACTTTGGATGGAGACATTTTTGGAAAGTTTGGGCATTTGTAACAAAAAATTAGCACCAGTTTTTGTTTTTAACTGAGGCGGTTGCTTGATAAAGTCTCTAAATTCATTATTCAATCATTTTTTCATTGAACAAAACTTATATTTTTTTTCAATGAAAATTTTAATTAACTTTAAATTCGTCTTCAATTAAAATATTAATTGCCTCAAGCATTCAATGCATGTGTTAAATTAATTAGAACGAAATATTTATGTTGCAATTTTTCTTAAAACCTTTTAACTAATTATGTTTAGATATTTAATAATTCTCAATTATGTTGGGAATTTTTATATGTATAAGGATATGAGGTTTTAAGAATTTCGTTGAAGGTCTTCTGATGAGTTGACATGAGCACTAAAGAAATACAACAGTTAAATCAACCACGAAAATACACATTTAGTTATACAAATTAATAAACACAAGAGATATTAGTTAATTGATTGATGCTTTATTTAATGTTTGTGAATATAAATTCAAATTTAGACCAGCGCACTATAGAAAATTTTACCCAGTTTAATAACAACAAAAAGGGCTGAACAGATTTATATAATTTTTTATAATCAATTTTCGAAAGCCTCCCTATTAGTTTCCTTAAAATTTTTACCACTTAAAAGAAAAAAAGTTTGTCACTCACACTCACGTCTTCTCACGCGTGACAACTTTTGACTAATAATAATATATACTCACCTAAGACATAATTTTCAATATTTTTAATTTTTAAAAGCTTTTACTATACTCAATCGTTACTTTTTGTGTGTGTAAAACACTTGATAATGTGACAGTAAATCTAAATTGTCGAACATTTTTAATAATAGTTATTTATTTTGTTTTTTTTTGCGATTTTGATTTTTGGGATTTTATTTCCGCTTTTGGCGATTTTCTGCTTAATTTTTATACGATTATCTTATAAAAATTTATATTTAAAAGAAATTGTTATATAAAACAAATTTATAATCAAAACAACTTGGCGAAATAGATCGGAAAAAATCTGACAACCCTGAAGTCTACTCGAACCTCAGAAGATCATTATAAACTGCGCACAGAGCAATTCGGTCTTATTAATTCATGTTTTCCAAATACATACTTCAAATAGTGGTCGAAAATTATGCATTTGCAAACAAGTCTACATACATATATCAAATATTTTAATTAAATAATTTTTTTTTTGAGGTAGAAGAGGATCTTTATGTCCTAGTTTAGACGGGCGAACATTTGGAAGGAAAACATCTGGAGTTTTCTCTTGTTGTTTTCTTCGCGTTCATACGGACGAAAATGTTGCCGGCGACATTCCAATATTATTGTATAATACCAACTAGGGATGGGCAAAAAATATCGATATATCGAAATATCGATATTTGCGAAAATAAATATCGATATATATCGCCGATATTTCCAAAACCGATATATCGATACATCGATTCTTGTTTACGAGTATCGGGTTTCGATATTTTTAAGAGCTCTACAAATTTTAGCCGGGTTTTAACTGTACAATATTGGCATCATTGCTAGTGATGCGAAGAAAAAAAGAGAAATTTCATAATAACAAGGCGCATCTATAATAGTGTTTTCACACTGCAAGTTAAAACCTGGTTTTAACGTTAAAACCATAAACAGCTGATTTTGCATTCACACTGCAAGTTTGTTAAATTCAGGTTTTAACTCACAGACTGTCTAATAACTTTGCTCAAAATAAAATAAATCTCCTGCAGAAATGCGTGTGTTTGTTGCTGTATTTTTGTCTGCTCTTTATAACACTTATTTGACAAACTGTACAATTGTTTTTATTTGTATGAAAAACTAAGAAACTTTACAACGCGCTCTAAAATGGAAATTATTGTATATTTTGTAAGTTAATATTTTAAAATTATGGCACTAGTAATACAAAGTAAAGAAGTGCTTGGAAATCAAGTTATTGTATATAAAAAATTCACAAATAAATCACAAAATAAAACTTTTTTATCGGTGGATCGATATGTCATATCGTTTATTTTCACTTTCCAGAGGTCAATGAAAATATTTCTGATGTTTTCCTTTTAAAAAACTCTTATTTTTCCTTAATTTTTTACTTATTGTTGCTGCTGCATCCATTTTTAAGTTGAAAATCTTGCCAGCGACATCTCTTGTTATTCACTGGCATAGACATAATCAGCTGCTACCGGTCATTTTAACTTGGCAGCACTGAATTTACAACAGCGAAAACAGGGTTTCATTTCATAAAACCAAAATAAAACCAATTCAGAAATGGTTTTAAGTTGGATTAAACAAAAACAATTTGTATGGTAAAACCAGGTTTTAACAGTTTAACTTTTATTAAAACCAATTCAGTGTGAAAACACTATAAGGTGACCTAACTTAACTAAGCTAAATGACAAATTTGGTTTGTGTGGGTATAAGCGCCTGAAGACAGAATTATGGTTTACTTTCTGCTCTGTTACGAATCAGCTAACTAAAATTTGTAAAAGTGTAAATTTGTAACTTGTAGGTTTGAGAAACGGGCCCCTGTTCTATTTCGATTCAACCTCTGAAAATCAATAAACTGTTAAGTAATTGTAAATGGCAACATAACTAAAATAAAAACATTTCGAAATAAACTGTGATTGTGCTTTAAGAATTTAAAAAATTTAATTTCTACCACAGTCGTTAAGCACCTCTGAGTTGAAGAACATCATTTCGCGTCGTCGTAATTATTTCTTAAGTGCGGTCAGGCTTGTGTCTGTTGTTTGGCCTTCGAGAGTTTTTCGTCTCGCTCGCACTGGTTGTCTGATCTGCCACGTATATAATCTTACGGTTCTTATGTGGAATTTGTGTAGGCAAAAATATCGATATATCGAAATATCGATGTTTTCAAAAAATATATATCGATACCATTCAAAAATATCGATACGATATATATCGATACATTTTTTTCATTTGCCCATCCCTAATACCAACCATACATTCATGTATATGTAGCAACGAATATGAAAACAAAGCTGCCCGCGAGTACCGAACACAAAAATGATTCTCTCTTCCCCACCCATAAATTGCCTACAAACTAAATGTTTTCGTGTTTAAATGCTGCCTATCTTGTATCACTCACACTCGTATAATTCTTATGAAACTCTTTTCAGTAAAAGTTATGTATTTAAAATTTATGCACTAATAATACCGTCTTCTAAATTCGTCTAATTCTTATAACACCTTAGAAAGCATCTAAAGGCCTTTCAAGCTCTACTTTTCTTTCTTTTTTTTCCAATTTAATATATGTATGTGGCAAATATGCTATGCCCATTCTCTCTACTCTTCGTACCGTTACCTTGTTTTATGTTGCAAGAATAACAAGAATTAATGGTTTTCTATGTGACACAATTATCAACTGACTACTGGCTAAGGATTGTCTTGTTTTGTGTCATTTAATACTACACCTTTACTCTAAAATACATACTTTATTTATTCATAATATACCATAAGGTTATGTTAAAGGTCACATCGAAATAAAGTA
Source organism: Tachina lurida (assembly GCA_944452675.1). Lineage (NCBI taxonomy): Eukaryota > Metazoa > Arthropoda > Insecta > Diptera > Tachinidae > Tachina > Tachina lurida. The sequence continues at coordinate 182,543,500 of OX101752.1, read as the reverse complement.
AGAAAGATATGAAGAAAATTAAAACCCCCACAAGACAAAACAAAAGGAAAATTAAATAACAACGCCTAAAAATTACCTTCGCTATGGAAATAAAATCCATTTAAAAGAGAACTAATACTAGAGGGGAAAGATTCTGATTACTTTGCTACCGAAAGAAACGTCGTGGGTAAGTGAAATTTGACACCCTTATTTGTTGGTTAAATAAAAAAAAAAAAATTAATTGTAATTGGCCACCATGTGAAAATAATGGCAACGACGTAATTTTGCGACATTAAGTCGTGAAATTAATTTATGCTTGCAATTAGGACGCGTCGTCAATAAAACACATTCATCTTGAGTAGAAAAAGTTAATTGGCTTTTTTCCTTCTTATTTAATTTTTTTTTGCTCATATTTGGAAGGCTAGGGCGTTCTACTTCTAAAGGTATGGACCGTTTGTACAAAATTTGTTAGGTGTGTACATTTTTAATGCAATCATAAAAACAGAAATTTTTTAAGAAATACATTAGTTAGTACAGGGTGTCGTTTTCAAGTGCAGTAATTTTGTTTTAACATGAAGTTATTCAAGAAATTTTTTGGCGTAGCATTAATCTCTAAAACAATTTGGTAACTTTTTGTATGTGGTTTCCCAGCAAAAGCTTTCAGAGATTTTGTAATGGGTAGTACTCTATGGACTACAAAGGAATGAGTGGTACTTACTTATCTAATTATTTTATATGTATAATAACAATTTCTTTTATTCATGACATTCTGTGAAAGTACTTATTTTACTACTTTCCTGTTATTACTAAAATAAGTGTCGACAAAAATTTACTGATCATGAAAATGCGTTTTGTAAACAATAACAAAAATATAATTTTAAGCACTCTTTGAGTATTGGCCGCTAATTAACTATGCAAGCACACGCATTAAAATTAAAGCGAGCTAATACGTATAACTATAAACATCCAACAGCTATGTTAATACACATTTTTTAATTTACGCAGCACAAACAACTATGTATAACCAAAATTTATAGACTGTGCTACGCATGACTGTAAGAATACTCTGACTATTAATCAGTTATATATGCAAAGATAAAGTACTATTTTATTTATGCACAAACATAAAACATGTTTTAAAATAGCCAAAACACATTTTCCATTCCATTTTATGTACACAAATCTATGCACACGATGGCGAATGATGAATAAATATCCCGAGTATTATTATGCGTATATTTTTTTGTCCGGATAAATATCCATAGTCTGAGTAGAAGCATACTCAGGCTGTAAGTAAGATAGACAGTAAATATGCTTAATACGCACGAGCTTTTTTATTTAAAATTGTAGTACGATCTTGTATATTGAAATCGCATATAGTAATAGTTGCTTGAGAGAAACTATTTGAGCTTACGAATGGTTTGATCTACAATTTTTATTATACGCAGTTACTAAGATTAAGACTAGTTACTGATGAATATTTGTTTTTTTGAGTACTCGTTGTAATTCTCTGATTGGTACTTTAATTTTCAATAAATTTGCTTTGATGCATATTCATAGTCAACACAAAGTATATTTTAAGAGCTTAAAACCAGTATTTTATATGGTAATATTGGCTTCAAATTCTTAAAGTATACTTTGTTTTCAGCTGATTTTAATTATTATTATGATCCCTTGAGACGTTCAATCAATTAGTGCATATGCATAAGTGTCGCTTAACTGATACTTTTTCGGAGATTACAAATAAAATCATCAATCAGAATTTTTTTGAGTTGCTTTTGTCTAGTTACAAGTATTTTTTCTTCTTATTTTTTGATATTAGCTGCATGTGAAGTTAAAAAAAGCTATGGATGAAATCTTGGCATAAACAAATTTAAACAAGTATATTTAAAAAATATTATATATAGCAACAGGATAATTTTTCTAACTAGTCAATCAGAGCTGAAGACGATCAAATTATCAGCTGTGAAAAAACTAAAAACTTTTTTATTTGGTTAATCATTGTCGACTGCATTGTGAAATAAAAAGTTTATTTGATCGTCTCATGGTCTCTTTAAAAAAATTAAGTACATATTTGTAGGTAAAAAGTAATCCATTACTTTTGGATATTTGTAAGTAAAATATAATAAGTTCTTTTAATTCCACTGCAGTTTTTTGAAGGTAAAGATCACTTTATAGTTTTTAAACTTCCCAAACAAAAATAATAGTGAAATTTTAGGTATTGACAAATAAAAAAGTTTCATGCAAATTATTTCATAAAAAATTACATAATTACAATTCAGTAATTTTGAAGATTTATAGCTGCACTTGTTATAAAAAAGAGCATGGTCCAAGTTCCTTCCTACTGCACATTGTTGTGGTTAAAATCTTGTAACCCTTGCATTGCAGATCCAAAACCATTTTTAATTATTCCTAGTATCCCTTTCTAAAAATCAGGCAAAAAAGTAAGTGAGCGATATGTGTCCTGTCACTGTGTATGATATATTATATGAACACACATATATCGCTCATTTACTCAAACAACGATATAACTAAAAAAAACTAGTTGGCCAGAAAACGAGTTTAAAGTTTTCAATTTATACACAACCTAATGGAAAAGGAAAATCTTATTTTTGTATGAAATATATATGTATTTATATTTGTATGAAATTTTTACACAATGAGGGCAATCGTGAATAAAATTCCGCTAGAAATTTTCCCGGGGAGGAATTTCAAACAATAGCAAGTAATAGGGACAGCAGAAAAATTCTAATTGAAAGAAGAAATTTCTCGCGGAAATTTGTTCATGATTGACCTGAATAAAAAGAATGATATGAGGATTAATTCTGCATCATTAATTCAAAAAATTAAATTTTCGAGTTATGACGTTGTTTGACTAAATGAGCGATATGTATGTATGTATCTTTTACGTGAATTTTTATTAAAAACGCCAAAAAAATTACACAGAAAAAACAGTGCCTACTAAATACCTCATAAAATAGAACAAAATTTATAAGAAATCTCTATGGTTTTTTTTTTCAATAAGGAAATCTTATTAATTTCATAGGGAAAATCTTTTTGAAAAAATCAAGAAGAAATCTTCTAGTTTTTATTAGGTTATCTTATTGATTTTTTCAATAAGGGTTTCTTCTTGTTTTTATTAGGGGACCTCATAAAAAATAAAAAAAAAAATGTGTCTTTATTCTCTGTGCTTATGTATTTTCATTTAAATTCTATACCATATACATATGTATGTGTGTGTGTATGTAGTATATTGTAGATGTTATTTATTTATGCATACATACATACACATTATGTTATACTCTTAACTAACTTACTCATCAAGTATTGAACCAGCAAACTTCTGACTGATAGACAAGCACTCTAACCAATATGCTAACAAGCAGCCTGAATAACCATTGAAATTATTGTGCAAACATTTTTATACAAAAATTAAAAAGATCATGAAAAAAATTTTCTTTATGTCTATTTATAGAAATGAAATAACAAGACAACTCATAAAATCAAAAAGATTTCCTTATTAAAAAAATCAATAAGATGCTTTACACATAATCATATAGTAACCTACTAAAATCAAGAAGAAAACCTTATTGAAAAAATCAATAAGGCAAGCTAATAAAATCAATAAGAAAACCCTATAGTTTACTATTTATAAGATAAACCTAATAAAATCAAGAAGTTTTTCTCTATGGATTGTTTTTTTGGTGCGTGCCAAAAATAACGGAAATTGAGTAAAAAAAGTTGTGAATAAGATTTCTTCTTGATTTTGTGTGGTTTTCTTCTTGATAAAATTAATAAGATTTACCACATAAAAACAATAAGGAATCTCTATGAAAAAATCTTCGCTTCTTTCTGCTGGGATACCCCTTAGCCTAAAAACGTTTCATAGAGAAAATCTTCTGTGTAGGCGAGTAGTGAACGTGTTGATGTTTAATCCCCCTTTAATTAATTGCAAGTTTTATTAATCTAACAGAGCCATATCGTGCTATAACCGCCAAAATAGCTTAAGCGACATAATTTTCGAACTTAATTTTTTGACCAAAATCGGTTATTTGCGATCGTAAATAGTAGATTTTCGTCAAAGGAACGATATTATTATCTATATTAGCATGTCAACAGTGATCTGTTAAAACAAAAAGGTTTGTATCTAGGGTTATAAAGTCTTTTATATTACTTCACACACGATCTGATTCAGTTTTGTGACCTCTGGACTACTAGCTACGAGTATACATATATTTTTAAAGAACAAACATTTTCTTTTTCTACCGTTTACAAAAATGTCCTCGGATGCTGGTTCACTATTTTCATTTGCCTGTTAATTAGTTATAACACCCTGTAGTTGGCAACTATCCTTGTGTCTGTAATTTTGAAAATAAAACAAAATGTGCGCTGAAAAATTTCCATAATTTTTCGATTTTTATGCACAATGAGCAATAGATTCGATTTCTTTTTTGCGCTTTTATATGTTATAATTAGTTTCACATATTCTTTTCCTAGCTCATGCAATCAACGTGGCGAAAATAAAACAAGACTACTACGTAGTAATAATACTCATGGAACGAAAGCTCTTAATTGGGTGCAAATTTTTGTGTGCACAAATACATATTTTTGTAAATACTTTCAACACATATGGGGCGAGCAGAGCAGAGCAGTGGTGTGAATATTTTAAATACTTTTTTTGCATTAAAGTGAAAATATAACACGTTTTGTCTGAATGAAATGAGTTTTTTTCTGGTTTTGGTGAAAGTATGAAAATAATAAAAATTATGGTTAAACTACGTAAACCAATTAAAATTGAAAGATATCCTATACGACTACCACCATCACCAGGAACAACAACAGCAGCAGCAGCATCACCATCATTGTAGTGTCCTTCAAGTTGTGTACCTGAGCTTTTATGAGACTCTGTTGGTTTTTGTGTATGCGAAGCATTGTTTGTTGGTCAAAGCCCCCCAACCCCCCTTCACTGTTAATAATAAATATTTTTCTTTGCATCATTTTCTCGAAAATGTTTAGCTAAAACTTTTTACACGTTGGTAAACACACAAGTACTCGTATATTTTCCATGACATACATACATACATATGTACATACATATTTTGGGTCGTATTTTTATGTTATCATCATAATGTTTGTTGTCTAGTTTTATTGTATTTTATTATCATTTTATTTTTATCACTATTGTCCAAATACTATACTACACATTTATAAGAGACATGTTGGTATTTTTATTTCCCATTTCTAAATGCTCGAAACGTACATCTTTGAACATTTAGCTACGCCAGGATTAACTTATATTTAGGTTTCATTGACCATTTATGTCCAATTCAAACGAAGCAAATGTTCCTTTTTATATCATTATAATTTGTAACGATGTTACTACTACCATTACTAATTTGTTATATCATTTGACCATAGTAGGAAAATCACATTGAATGCTATTTTAGTAAGCAAAAAGAAACAAAAAGTTTATGTATGTATTTATTGCAACAGCAAATATATTTATTTTGCAAAATTTGCTTTTATGTTAATACAGATTATCTGCCTGGCTCATGATGTCGACAAGAAATTTTCGTTCGCTTATTTATATTGAAAACAAAAACAAAATAAGAAAATTTTTTTTTGTTTTCAATATAAATAAGCGAACGAAAATTTCTTGTCGAAATCGTGAGACAAGCAGTATATGTACATACATATGTACATATTTCCAGATGACATTTATGAGGTATTTTGTTTGCTTATGCAATCAGATTTAAATGAAAGTTCATTGTTAACAGAATTTTGCTGGAATATGACTGAAATCGGTATGATAAAATCTTATTATTCTGACGTAAGCAAAGTAGAGATTTAGATACAGTTTTCCACTTAATATAATATATGTAAATACATATATATATATATATATATATATATATATATATATATATATATATATATATATATATATATATATATATATATATATATATATATATATACAGTAAGGGACAAAATTGTTCACAGAAAAAAGGAAAATATATTCTATACAAAAAATATTTGTTCATAATACATTTGTCAACTCTTAAAATTGTACATATTGAGTGGCATGTTGTTTAATGTTGTATGACATATCTGTTTCGGAAATACCGTTATGTTTCTATTTATTATGAAGTTAAAAAAGAAAACACGTGTGTGAACAATTTTGTCCCTTATAAAATAAGGTATACATAAAATTGGTAACTTTTTAATTACTCTTAATTGATTTTTTGTGGATTCGGTTTTAAGTAAATAAAATATGTCTAAAATTGTTTTTAAACTAAATCTTAAATAATAGTGTGCTTAGATTTAAAATTTTTATAATGCCAATCCCTGTGAAAGCTTCTTTGAAGAAAAATATTATCAAAGATTTAACTGAAGGGCTCACATATCATACAACTGCCCAAAATTATAAAATTTTAGTTGGATTAGTAAATAAAATAGAAAAATAAGACTGGAAACGCATTACGTGGTCAGATGAGTTCAAAATCAACAAAATAGGATCAGACGGACGGCAGTGGATATGGGTAGATAAAAGTGTTGGTGTTAAAGAGCGCAACATATGCAGCACATTAAAATTTGGAGGTGGTTCACTGATATCTTGGGGTTGTTGTCGTGGTAATGAGGTTGGAATTCTTCGACGAATAAAAGGTAAAACTTGTGCTACTGACTACACAACCATTCTGAAAGATTCATATCTCCCAAGTCTGGATATATTTGGTTTGGGACCTGGTCAGAGCAAGATAACGACCCTAAGCACACGGCTAAAATTAGTAAGGAGTGGCTTGTTAGCAATGGGATTAAGACTTTAGATTGGCCTCCTCAATCGCTTGATTTTAACACGATTGAACACCTGTGTTCAATATTAAAGAGGAGAATATTTTCTAAAAAAGAACCGCCTAGTACTTTGGATGAGCTTTGTGATCACGCCATTGAAGCTTGGGAAGATATTGTTAAAGCTGTTCTTACAAATCTTGTGGAAAGTATGCCCAGAAGGATAAACACTGTTGAAGCCGCTCGTGGTAAACATACAAAGTATTAACAGCTAAATTAGTATGTTGCTTCTACGAGAGTCATAATTGTTCACACCTACACTCTAGAAAAATATTTTTTTTTATTTTTTATGAAATAAAATATTTTTAAGTTAAAGTGTTTTCTATCATATCATTGCCTATGAATTACAAAAAGTATATAATATTCAAATAAAATAATATCTACAAAAATATAATTCAACATATTCTTAATAACTACTATTCTGTGAACAATTTTGTCCCTTACTGTATATATGTGTGTGTATATATTATATATAACATATTATATATAGTATATTATATATTATATAATATAATATATAATATATAATAATAATATATAATATATATATATATGTATATATATATATAATATATAATATATTATTATATATTATATTATATATAGTATATTATATTATATTACAGTTTTCCACTTAATATAATATATGTTTATACATTTTTTTATATCTTATATATTATATATTATTTATTATATATTATATATGATATAATATATATTATATATTATGTATTATATATTATATACTATATATTGTATATTATATATTATATATCATATATTATATATTATATTATGTATAGTATATTATATATTATAATATGTTATATATTATATATTACGTATTATATATTATATATTATATATTATATATTATATATTATATATTATATATTATATATTATATATTATATATTATATATTATATATTATATATTATATATTATATATTATATATTATATGTTATATATTATATATTATATATTATATATTATATATTATATATTATATATTATATATTATATATTATATATTATATATTATATTATATATATATACATACATAATTTGAATGATCAAAATTTTTATTAAAGTTTTATTCGAATTATCTTGGCCAAAAAAAAAGGGAGCACAAGTTCCATTTTACTAATCTTTAAAAATGTTAATTATTATCTTTTTAAATAATTTCAAAATATACAATTCATAACAAATAAAACTACAAACATTATATGCATATGTACGAGTATGTATGTATGTATGTACTATATGCAAACGCAAAATCTTTTGATTGACAAGTTAATTGAATTTCTTGGAGAAAATTACCAACTAATTAACAATGCAGACTTTTATTTGGCCCTTTCATTCCCCCATTCTCTGCCGAACACAATTAATAGTTAAACTTGCTAAAACAAAACGAAAAAAAAATTACAATTTGGAATTTTTCTAAAGAAACAATGAAAATTATCGCAATAAAGACAAGACAAGACAAGATAAGTCTTGCACAAAAAGGAAAAAATATTTTCCAAATTATTATTTTGATTGACGTCTTACAAGTAACCAAAAAAAAAAAAAGAAAGAGAATACTGGTGAGAAAGAATTACCACAAAAAATAGAACAGTAGAATAATAAGAAATTGTTATTGATAGCAATTTTATAATTATTAAATTTGCTATTTTTTTATATAAATATGTTTTAATTAAATAAATAATTATGAACTTTTCAAAACTTCTCTTCTTTGCAAGAAAATGTTTTTGTCAGTTACTTCTTTTTTTGTTGTTGTTGTAATTTCTATTGTTTCCCAGATAATTTAATTTAAAAATGGGGTAAATGTTTCAAAAAATATGCACACATACATACATACGTGTATATATAATATGAATATCCATTAACTTTTAATTAGCTTACAGAGCAAAGTTTTTCCTTTCGTTTATTGTTTAAAATTTTTTGGCGAGGATTTACAAAACTTTAGTGATGAAGAGAAGGAAACATTTTTTCATTCATTCAGAAAGGGAAAAAACAACTGTATAAAAAGAGTTTTTTTTTTGGCACTTGTGCCCTAATTCAGTAAGAAGATTTAGGACGTTTTTGTTTGAAAATACTTTTTTTTAACTCTCTAAATTATTTTTTCCAAAAATGGTTGTTGTCTTTGATAATGAAAAATATAAATAATATTGCCATGTTTTTAAAAACATAAAAAAATTTGAAAAATATATGAAAAATATGTGTAGGATATAATGTTTGAAAAAAAAAATCATAAATCAAATACACGAACCTTCTAGCATAGACAACAACTAATAATCGTTTTAAAGAATCACAACTACGGCTTTTCTTCGTCCATAAACAAGGCGATACAATCATCGAACAGAATTAGGGCATTAATTTTATACATAAACAACTAATAGTTTATAATAAAATTTTATACACAGTCCGATGCTAAATACTCGTATTCCCCGGGAAATAATTTCCACGGAATTTTCCTAGTCAGCCATTTTGTTTCTAGTTGTTTTATTTTCACTAAAAGCTTGCAAATGACTTTCTAAAATTGGAGAACAATGAATTGGGAATAAAATACTGGGGATTTGTTATTCAGAATAAGGCTGATATACTGATTTTCCATTTCATTTTAACAGTTTGAATTAATATTTGCGCTGTATTATTTTTGTTCAAATTTCCTTGGCTGTCATTTAAAAATTTCTCTAACTTTTTACATATATTTAAATGAAAATACTTTTCCCTAACACCAATATTTGGCAAACATGGTGCCACAAATTTTTTTCTTTTTTTTTGCAAACTTTTATAATTTTAAGTAAATTGTATTTTGTACTTTTTTATACTAGATACCACTATACATATATACATATATTTTATATTATTTAATATCTACTCGTTTATACATGTTTCCATAGAAACTATTTTGGAAAATTCTAATAACCACTAGAGTTGAGTAAAATCAATTTTGACAGTTACCTGCAGCGTTACAAAAAGTATTAAAAATGGCAACATTTTATAAAATAAGTATAAAAAGCCAAACAAAAAAACTAAAAGTTTTCATACACATATTAAGCCTTTAACAGAGTGTGATGTTTAATTCTCATATTCTCACTGATTTCCGCAGGGAACTCAGGCAAAGGAAATGCAAAACAAAAAGTAGTAACCATTTTATTATATAAATTCACCCTATATTTTTAAGTGACAGAATTACAGTCGCTTCATTTAGTTGATAAGGGAAGTGATATAGTCTGAAATTTATTTCATATTATATTTACTTTACTGCCCAGCAAAGCAAGAGATTTAAAAAAATTCAATAAGATCTAGAGATTGGTATTCGGAAGTAATGCAACTGTGTATGGTTGCTACTTGGCAGCAAGTTTTCTAAATTTTTAATTAACTCTGCTTAGGCAAACATGTATTACTTCAACGGAAGTCAAATTACTATTTCAGAATATGACTGAAAAGTTTAATAGTTCTCATTCTTGTAGGCTAATCGACTGCCAGAAAACTTAAAATACTTGTATTAATTTTAATATTAATCAAACGAGACTTCTACAATATATTACTTCACACAGTGTATGCAACAAATAAAAGGGGACTTAGAAACCACAAAGATGCGTTAGAGATTCATATTTTCTTAAAAATGTACTCCATTTTTTTCTATTTATGAACTATAAATGATTACACATTTATAAAAATGGCTTAGTACACCAGGTTATAGCTATGCTGCTTAGGTATACAAATGATGATGTCAAATTCTCTGCAAATATTTCAAAATGTTTTCAGTTATTTCCCATTATTTTCTTTTCTAGCGGCGTACGATTAAATTAATGAATTGTTTGTGAACGGTGGCAGCTGCTAGGCGGCTTACAGCCGATTGGCTGTGTTTTCTTGTTTCTGCTCATGTGCAAAAACAAATTGAGAAATCGTTCTCATGTGTTTTTGTTATACTCACTTCAAAGAATGCAACAAAACCAAATCAAATAATTTCTTTTGTTTATTTTCGTACTCTGCTTTTAGTCACAAGCCCTAGTATTCATAAAAAATAAAATGAGTTTGAAATCCATTTTAAGAAAATTTTGTATGAAAAATTTGAAATAAAATACATTTCAAATTCATTTTAAATTTTATGAATATGGGGGAAAGAAATCAAAACAGGCATAAATTTTTAACTGTAATAGTGTCGATTATTTTTGTTACGAAAATCACGTCCTAACTCATGTATCGCGCAATTAATAGCATAGCTATCAAAATATAAGCAATTTAGATAATTTCATTATTCTTCATCATATCCACACAGCAAAAAAAAGGAAGCACTTTAAAAGAAATTAAATAAACATTTTTATTGTTTCCACATTATGTTATGCATATTTTCTAGTGTCCGAATGAATTAGTTTTTTAGGCCGGTAGGGAACCTGAAGTCCGGTCCATGTCCTGCTAAATTGGGTGGAATAAAAGCCAAAACTGAACTTTACTTATTAATTTCCCCTTAAGAAACAACTTTGTGATATTTTTAGCTACATCCAGGGAAAAAACAGCTTAAAATCTATAAAAACCATATTGAATTAATTAAAAACATTAACGAAAGTCTAGACATGTTGAAATTTCTTATTTCAATATCGAAAGATATTAATTTACAGTATTAATTTATTAATTTTATTTATTTTTAAGCAGAGCTGTTAAATTTCGATTACGATTAGTAATCAATTAGATTACATTTTAAAAATAATTGTAATGATTATATAATTGCCTTCAAAATAATTGCTGATAAATAATCGATTACGATTACTAATAATCGAAAAGTAATCTAAATTACTTAAAATTACTAAAAATAATCAAAAGTAATCCAACCACTTTCAAAGATTACTTTTGATTCTTAATAAATAATCAAAAATAATCAAAAGTAATCCTTAGAAGTAATCGGATTATTTTTTGATTACTTTTGATTCATTTTGATTATTTTTAGTAATTTTAAGTAATTCAGATTACTTTTTACAGTATTAATTTATTAATTTTATTTATTTTTAAGCAGAGCTGTTAAATTTCGATTACGATTAGTAATCAATTAGATTACATTTTAAAAATAATTGTAATGATTATATAATTGCCTTCAAAATAATTGCTGATAAATAATCGATTACGATTACTAATAATCGAAAAGTAATCTAAATTACTTAAAATTACTAAAAATAATCAAAAGTAATCCAACCACTTTCAAAGATTACTTTTGATTCTTAATAAATAATCAAAAATAATCAAAAGTAATCCTTAGAAGTAATCGGATTATTTTTTGATTACTTTTGATTCATTTTGATTATTTTTAGTAATTTTAAGTAATTCAGATTACTTTTCCATTATTAGTAATCGTAATCAATTAGTAATCATGTGAAACTGAATATAATCGTAATTTAAACGTTACTTCACCTTTAAAAAAAAATAATGAAATTAGTAACCATTACGATTAGTAATCATTACTTAACAGCTATGTTTTTAAGTATCTCACCATACATTTTCTATTATATTGAAAATCATTGAAGTAATGTGACGCGTTCGTATTTTTAAATTGCAGCTTTTCCCTGAGTGTACGAATATCTTCTTCTTAGTCTCGTTAAATCTCACAAGCGTCTAGATCGATTTGAATACATATTTTTCCCCTTCTTACAGTTTGGGTTAAAACAAAATAAGAGGAAAAGTGCTAAGCCAGAGCTAAGCAATACTATAAAATAGTTATACTAATTTTTTTTATAGAAAAGGAAGGAGTGGGGGCAATATCTGCTTCTAACTAATAGCCATATTAAGCCTTCATTCCATGCCATCTTGAAGGCAGTGTTCGCTTTCCATTCGATGATTCAGCATATTTTCAGAATCAGTACAAAATTTTAATAAACTTTTTATTTCTTCTCATACTATATTGTATGTACATCAATTGACAGTCGCCTATGCTGGTTACGAGCACTTCTCTTTTAATTTATTTTTTACGAGGATGTTATGATAGCACCAGTTGTTTGTTAGCTTTTCATAGTTTTCATTTTGTGTTTTTTTTTCTCAACTTATTTTTTTTGTACAAAAAACTTTTAGTTTCCTCTTTGTAAATACAACTTTATTTAACAAAAACTATATGCCAACAACAATGAGCTTAAAATTGCTTAACAAAAGTTTTTTTTTTTTTAAAAGGAACCTAAAAACTGATTTCAAACAAACGCCAGGACAGGCATCTCTGCGTCAAATATTGCAGGTGCAAAATGACATAAAAAAAAACCTAAAAAGTTTTTAAAATTTCATTATATTTACAAGGAAATTACAAAAAGTTGTGAAACAAAAAAAATAATTATAATAACAATAATAAAAATTAGCAAAAAAAAAGTGGCCTACTGTTGAACTGAATTACTTGAAAGAATAACTGTAGCCTACTTTAAGGATGATTTAAAAAAAAAACTTTATTAGTTGTTTATACATATAAGTCAAGTATTTTAATTTAATGCCCTAATTCAGTAATAGGGCATTTACATTAGCACAAAATCTATCATATTTTGATTAAAATCTTTATGAAAATCTATACCGTTTACACATGCTTTTTTTGACATTTAGCAAAATATTTTTTTTCCAAAACAAAACCCATCAACTGATTTCTTTCCAAGAGTACAACCAAACAACTGCATTGTAGTCAATTCACACACTTTTTTAAGCAGACCATAGCTAATTCACTAACCTTTTGTTGTACAGGGTAGTAAAGAATAAATAAAAACATTGGATTTTTATTAGATTTCCTACAAATCTACTGACAAATTAGATTTCGCTTTGTATGGAAAATCTGGAAAATAGTAGCTTGATATAGCCAGACATCTCAAAAGTACTAGATTTCGAGACAGTGTAAATGCACTATAAGAAGATTTAGGACGTATTTGTTTGAAAATGCTTCTGAGTTCTTGTCTTTGAAGTCTCTAAATTATTTTCTTCAAAAATGGTTGTTGTCTTTGACAATGAAAAATATAAATATTATTGCCATGTTTTTAAAACATAAAAATTCAATTAAATTATTATACAATAGCTTGAGAAATATATGAAAAAATATGTGTTGGATATAATGTTTAGAACAAAATCATAAAGCAAATACACGAACCTTCTAGCATAGACAATAAATAATAATCGTTTTAAAGAATCAAAACTGCTTCTTTTTTTCGTCCATAGACAGGACGATACATTCGTCGAACAGAATTAGGGCATAAAACTATTGCGAGTATAAGGCAATGATGTTTCTTATTATCTAAATTTGATTTTTTTTGATGTCTTAAACAAAAATTTATAGCTTCATCATATTGAAAGTTTTAAAAGATTTTTTTTCTTAATGCGCTGCATTAACTTTTTCAATTTATTTACTTATTTTTTCTTTTTCTTTTTGTTTATATAACTCGCTTCACTAACAACCTTTAGTTGCAGCATAAACGCATAAAGTTTCCTTCTTTATTACCATATCACAAAACTCAAAATATTAAAAAAAATATAAGTTTAGTGCAAAACAGAAAAGCAACAACTTTTAAGCTCTACTCATGTGGGAGGTTCATTTTAAAATTATATGCTTGTTATGCAACAAAAGAAAAATTCATAAAAAATTTACTATACAAGTACAAAAGCAGAAAATTCTTATACATCTTTCGCAGTTAAGTGATTAAATTTTGTGTGTAACTGAGGTTAAATTGTTTGGTTGTAGTACAAATTAAATTAATTTCTTTATGATATATTTGGATATGCCTTACTTATGTTAATAATGGCTTGTCCTTCACTGGAGTGCAGTTAATAGCAATTGTATTCTCGATGAAGAATTTTGAATTAAGGTAGAAGGATACATACCACTAACAGCTTTATGTAATTGAGTTAACAGACCTCTGTTAAGGCAGTTCAGTTTGGTGAATTTGTACAAAACAATGTACTAGAGCTGGAATTTTTGGTTTACAACTAATTCACCTTCGATAATTTTGCTTATTAACATTGAGTGGGCCTTTTCTGATCTAAGAATGTGATTGACGCATGGTTGAGTCCTCTTACACCATTTGTAGAATCCAATGGCCAAATTTTGTGCAGATGGAATGGCAAGTCCCCGAGTTTGAACTTGCTTCTGATTTGCTTTTGATTTGTGCAGAATTATCTGCAAGTATTGTCGACTATTGATTCATCTTGTAGAAAAAATGGTGGTGGACCGCATGGCAGCTGCTACATCATTAAGTTGGTTCTTGTGCTCAAACTGTGGGATTTCAGTTCTAATTCCTTCTAGCAACTGTGCACTGCTTACCGAAAGAGTTTACCTCCTTTACAACGAAAGTGTGACGAAACCTTTTTTGTACGATCCCAAATTTCCATTTTTACAAAGTTTACATAAAATCTAAAACCAAATAAAAAAAATTATTTTATTTACTATTTAATTTGTTGATTTTATACCCATACACAGTTAAAAGTATAGCGTTGGCTGAAGTAGTTAGCACGAAGTTCCTGGGTTCCAGCCCGGTATTCAACAGTTAATAAATAACAACACCACAGATTTTTCTGATATGAATTAGTGCCCCTTTGCATCAGTTGTTGTAGAAAAGTTCAAGTAATGAAGCCATAGTCATTGGTCACTGAACTATACAGACTTCAACAGATACTAATCCTAATGTAACATCAGAATGGCAAATTACGGCATTCAATTCGATTAGAAATTTAAAAATATTTCCATATAAACTCTATTATATGGAAATATTTCGTAATTTCGTTTGATAACGAGTGCCGTAATTTGCCCCCAGTGTGCCCTCTTTCGTTGTGTGGCAGAAACATTGGCTACTAAGCGCAGCTTCAGAAAAATTTAATACGCCTCATTGACACCAGAGGCGCTGCAACGCTGCATTATTAAAAACGTGCAAAAAAGCAGAGTTGTAAAAAGAATGAAGCTTTCCTCTATCTCTTTCTTCACCACCTATCTTCTCTATCACTATCCCTTTCCTAGTAATTCATTCTCTGAGTGTAACTTTTCTTTTTAAAAAAAGGTCACTCAATTGAAGTTGTTGATTTAACTGCAAATCATTGTTGCTTTTAAATTTTATATGCAGTATTTGTGTGATTTATTTTACTTCTTAATTTTACTATAAATTACAATTGGTTTAATGATTTAAATAAACAAAGTGTTCATGTGGTTCATTTAAACAATTTTAGTTGTTAATTTACTGTCAAAATAAACTCTTAGTGCAAATCGTTTCATAACATAAATTTTAGTAAAATTTACTATTTTCATGGTTAATCTTTCTTTCATATTTGAAAAAAGAATTGTCACTCAGGTAAATAATCTACATCTGTGAATGTCCACTGTATACAGTGGACATATGGTGAATTGAGAATTCTTTTACAAATCTGTAATAGAGCTGTTTGCAGAGCCTGCAGTGTAAGGTTAAGGGTTTTAAGCTTTACATGGTGAATAGTAGTATTAATTGCTGCCGATTATATGCAGTAATCAATACTATGTCTTCAGCTCTAACAACAATTAATACAATCCTGAATTCTTGATCTTATACACTTAAAAAAATTTATCATTTGGATACCTTGCCTGAAATTTTGCTAGAACCCACAATCTTAGCCATGACTGGTTTAGTTAATGCTGCAACGAGTTTTGCCAACAGCACTTTTGGAATTAAACATACAAAGCAACGAAGACTAATCTAACCAATTTAAATAGTTGATTTTACTGTAAAACAAAGTTGTTCTTGCCATTCAGTAGAACAAACTATTTTTATTGGTTAGTTTAACCAATTTAAATATTCTAATCAATTAAATTAAATATATCTAGCGACTCGTCTAAATTTTTTATGAAATTACTCATTTTATATTTATGAACCTTTAACTCCCATTATGGCTGAGGTAGTAAAGGTTATTAAATGGTATAGACTTGAGAGCGTGTGTTCAACTTTTTAATGATTATGACTATGAACTAATAAGTAGACGTTCTCTAAAATGGTGAAATACTCGCAGAATTAATTCAACAAACATGCCCCAAGCTTGTTTGATTTGAGATGGATTGGATGGCATTTATATGAGTTGATTTAGATGTAGAATAGTATAATAATATGTAGTTTTACCGCTGTAAGTGTATTGTAACAAATTTGTGGGCTAAATTTTATTTAACTGTTGCACTGATGGTTGCTTTAATCAATTTCGCTGATTGGTGCAATATTGATCTTCTAAATTGGTTAAACTTACTTATGAAATTGGTATTTTACAGTTGCCTGTATTATATTTTTCTACGATTTCTCTTCGTCTCTCAATCGAGTACTATTCGTACATTAAATTTTAGTATTATGCAATTTTTTCTTACAACTTTATCACATAAAAGTTTTTAATACTCCTTTCCGAGGTGAGAGTTTTTTAAACTTAAGTATTATACTTCGATGCAGCTATTCCAATAAAAAATATTGTTTCAAATTTTTGCCAGCAATTTTATTTCTTCAAATAACATAAATTTCCTTACAATATTTAATTAAATGCAAAACCTCAAATATACTCTTATGCTTATTTTAAGCCTTAACAATCCTTTCTTAATTAATATTGAAAATTATGCATTTATCTTTTTGTTTTTCAAATAACAAAATACCAACAAAAAACCTGATAATGACACATCTAATTTGTTTAATTAGAAAACCACAACAATACAAACAATGTATTCGTACGTTTGCATTGTCTTGCATGCGACATAATAAAATGTTATTTTAAAATCCCCAAAATGCACTTCTTAAGTAATTGCTAACCATGTATGTGCACTTGTATGCCACAATACGCATGTTGTAGCAATGACATAGAGAGGTGTGTATACTTTATGGAACATGTAGGCAACTTTGCAACAACTACAAGCAAACATTGGCTAAACATCCAAGTATTGATATACTGAGTATATGTTAAACATTTTAAAATAAATGACACTCTGAACATCATAACATCAATCTTACATTGACAACATACTACAAGCGGCTTTTGTTTGTTGCCACAACACAACATAACGCAATACTATTGGCCACAACGAAAAATTAATGGTCAAAAGTGCATTCTTTGGGGGAAAATATTCATGTGTGTGTGTGTTTGTGCTTACGACTTGAGTTGAGGTTACTTTAGTAAATAATGAGCAGAGTTATTGTAACCAAAATGTAATGTAATAAGCAAAATGAGATCTTAGACCTTGTGCATGTCTACCTGGCAGAACAGTACACACTTTCATATATAAACAATTGAAAAACCTTTTTCGTAAATGCATACATGCAATTATAAGCCACAAAATTGTATTAAATACTAAAACCTACTCTCAACAATAATGTACATACATGTCCATATATTCACACGCACATAATTACAACATCATTTCACAGTGGGGATAATTGTGTTGAAAGTTTAAATGGATCTCTTTCCGACACAATAAAAAGCTTTTACTTATAAATAATATAGGGAAAACAACTGAAAGACATTGTTCAGAAATTACTTTTTTGATAAATCTAATGGGGCACTTAGACCTGCATAAAGTCTAGAAGATTTCACTTAAAATCTTTATAAAAATCTATACCATTTACATCAAGATTTTTTATCCAAAACAAAACCCATTAACTAAAAATTTTCCAAGACTACAACCAAACAACTGCAGTTTAGCTAATCCACTTACCTTTTTAACCACACTGGCATAAATCTACTTTGTCACTTAATTTTGCCAAAATCTCTTTTTTTCTTCAAATGTGTACTAAAAGAAAATTTGGAAAAAACAGTTGCATAGACTTTTCCCAAAATCTCCAAGTAGTAGATTTCGCTCAAATGTGGAGGCTGTAAAATAAATGACATAAAATTCTTATTGGAAATATATTAAAATTAATGCTTTCCGCAATCCAAAAAAATTAATTTAATGCATTACAGTATTAAAGATTGTCTGACAAGCGTGTAACGATCTTTACAAGATCCGCAGTCCGATACACAAGAACTAAGGCAAAAACATACCAAACTGAAGGGTTGGCTCAATGATCGGCAAGGACAGATAAAAAACAGCACATGGCTACTCATCTAAAAGAAGAAGACAAAAAAGCAGATCACCTACAAAGTGACAGCTGCAGTAAGTGGACAACGCAGCTCTAACAGCATTCCCATATTTTTCAACCATCAGCGAAAGCTTTTAACCACAACCGATCAACAACTTCAAAGATGAAAATAATAATGCTCCCAGCTTAAACGCACTGCAGCTGTCCACAATAACAACAAAACCGAAATTACGAGTAATAAAATTCCATCTAGTCACACATAAATAACAAGTTCTCCAACTCTCTGTCAAGAGAAATATTTGTTCTAATCAAAGTTCTACACATTCGATCACATATGAACTGCAAATCTACTTTTACCTTTTCTAACAGAAGCTTAATCAAACATTAAGATAACCGAGTGCTGGAATGAAAGTCTGTTCACTACATTGTCTAAAAATTTGGACTTGTGGGAGTGGAACATCAGGCGAGACATTTCATAACTGAACACAGTCTACAAAGTACTTGCTACTATAATCTTAGACCGACTATTGCGCCTAAATAGCACCCTAAGGCAGGAACTGGCAGGATTTAGTAAACAAAGTGGATTACATCGCAACTCTAGTCGTCATCGTCGATTTAGCCAAAGAACTGAGCCATCCGACATACATTCTATTAACCGAATTCGAACGGACCCCCTACAAAATTATAAACCCTATCAGGAACATGTACGATAGTGTAAAAATCGGGTGTTACTGAAGGAATGTGTATCTGAACCATTCCACACTAATGTTAAAATAAGACAAAGATGTGTTCAATCATCTTTACGCTTCCTCGCTCTCCTCAAACAACTTATGATGGACACTAACATCGAAGCACTGCTTCTGGCTTTTGGCTCAAAACAGTATCAAATTCAAACTTTCATCGAATAATGTATTTGCTATTTTAATATTTAGACTTGGGTCGAACTTGTTCACTAGTTAATTTTTGCCACAAACTAGACTTGGGTCGAACTCGTTCACTAGTTCATTTTTGCCACAAACCAATGATCAAACCCATTTAAATTACATAGGTTTGATCATTGGTTTGTGCCAAAAATGAACTAGTGAACGAGTTCAACCCAAGTCTACCACAAACCGATGATCAAACCCATTAAAATTACATGGGTTTGATCATAGGTTTGTGTCAAAAATTAACTAGTGCACGAGTTCGATCCAAGTCTTTTAATATTAATTGATCAAACCCATTTAAAGTATATGGGTTTGTGTCTAAAATGAATGACTGAACGAGTTGGACCATGTAGGAGTTGAACACTAGAGCTAGGTCCAACTCGTTCAAACTCGTTCAGTCCTGTGGTTAAACCCATTTTAATTTTCGTGTCCTAAAAGATCGACTGAAATAGTTGGACCCAGGTCTATTGAACACAGGCTGAAAAATTCATCTCATATTTGCAAGAAAATGCCTTTAATACTGTAGCTACAACGAGAAAAAGAGGAAGAAAGAGATAGAGTGAGAGAGAGAGAGAGAGAGAGCGAGATATTTTTACTAACTAAGAAGGTAGTACCTTAACAATTTAAGTTGGTTATTTCAATAGTAACAACTAAACTTAATTAAGTTAACCAACAAAAAAAAACAGTTTCTTCAATAAAATCGCAAAATTAACCATTAAAATTAAATATATGTATCTAAACAACTTATTTCAAGCCATTTTTGTCCTACTGTTACCAGCTAGATGTTTATATGTATATTGTGTATGTGCATTTGTATAAGATAGATACAAATTACAGGTAATATTGCTTGGTTGCAACAAACGTACTTTTAACATGACTATTTCGTGCATCGTGCTGGATTGTATGTAAAGGTTTGTCTGCAAGTGTATTTGTTGCAACATTTACATGACATGTAATGTAAACAACATTTTGATTACTCGTGCTAACATACTTTCATACATACATATGTAGTGTTTCTTTGTTAGTGTGCATAAATACTCACACATACTCTTACATATACAAAGTTACAGCATGCGTTTGTGTTTCCGTACGTTTACATGCGTTTTTAGTTGGTTTGCCTCATTTTGTGGCCATTGTTTAGTTGACCAAAAATCTAAAAAGCTTTACTTGTTTTTGTTTTTGTTTTTAGGCTTATTCGATGACTGTGTGTGTGTGAGCTTATGCCGACTAAAATAGAGTGTATGAATACTTGTAGCATTGTGGCCATAAGCGTTTGTGCATTTGGTTGTGATTATGTTAATGCTTAGGTGGTGACAATTTAGTGACACCAATGATCTGTTTAAATAAATCTTTAAATATGCCTCATTTAACCAACACAAAAACAAAACACAAAGACAAACATATTCTAGTACATGTTATACAGCAAATATACGAGAACAGCAGATATTGGGGAATAGAAAAAATTAATTCTGAATGAAATGCGGTTGGAGCAACAAATATTTTTACTGCTCGTAATAGTGCATTTGAAGCTGAGCAAAATATAGTACTTATGAGATTTCGAGCAGAATCTGGCAGATTTCAAGTAGATTTCCCACACAAAACAGAATCTACTTAATCACTAGATTTTGTCGAAATCTACTTAAAATCTGGTAGTATTTAGTTAGTGATGCAACAGTGGTTTTTATTTTTCAAAAAGGCAATAAAAAAATAAAATCTAAACACAAATCTTTTATCAAACCCATGTAATTTAAATGTGTTTGCTAACAGGTTTGTGTCTAAAACGATCAACGGAACGAGTTCGAACGAGTTGAACTCATCTCTATAGTAGATTTCGATCGAAATCGTTCACTAGTTCAGTTTTGACACAAACCTATGATCGACCTCACGTAATTTAAATGGGTTTGATTAAAGGTTTAAGTCAAATATAAATAGACTTGTGTCCAACAGTTCTTTTTGAACTAGTTTGAGAGCGTTTGAATCAAAAGTTGTTTCAAACCCATTTAATTTACATTGATGTTTTTGGCCGAACTTGTGTCCAACTGAACGAACTAGTTCAAAAAGAACTGTTGGACACAAGTCTAAATATAAACTAGAAAACGATTTCGACTAGACTTGCATCGAACTCTTTCAGTAGCTCGTTTTTGACACAAACTTATGATCAGACACATGAAATTTAAATGGGTTTGATCATAGGTTTGTGTCAAAAACGAGCTACTGAATGAGTTTGATACAAGTCTAATTTCGACCCTAGCCTAATGGGTTCAATCATCGGTTTGTGGCAAAAATTACATAATGAACGAGTTCGACCCAAGTTTAGTAGCATGTATAGCTGGGTCCAACTTGTTCATTCGTTAATTTTTGCCACAAACCTTTGATCAAACTAATTTAAATTACATGGGTTTGATTACAGGTTTGCGGCAAAAATGAACAAATGAACGAGTTGGACCCAGCTCTAGTAGCAGGGCTCTGCCAGCTTCGGTTTGTATCTCTGCTATTTAAAATAAAATTTATTTCACACATATGCACGAAATCGCTTTTTACATTCCCCAATGAAAAACTGCAGTATATAAATTTAATTTACCTTAAATGTTTATCTACTTTACGTTCTATATGCTGTTATTGTATTTTTACAACCAACCAAAAATTAAGTCTTGGCTTGCCATGGACTTTTGTGTAAAATATACATATAAGTATGCATTAATTTATTTTCTGGTCAAAAATATCAAGTTTATTGCAAAAGTATTTCTTCATGTACAACTCATTTATTGCAAAGATTGTGGCTTTTTATTTGACCATAAGTATGTAATTTGCAAAGAGCCATAGCCTAAGTTTAAGTATATTAGATTAGATGCTTAGTGTTAAGATGGAAGGAAACTTAATTTTATTATAGACTTAAAGCTTAAAGTAATCGTAAATAAAGGTTATGCTCGTATTGCAAGAAGAAATAATTATATTTGTTTATAGATGCAATCATTAGTTTATTATTGAAACACAATTGTGTGTTATAAAGGCCGTATTCATAAAAAAAAATATTTTTGATTTGTAAGAAGTTTATAAAACAGTTTTTCACACGAAATTTGTTTTATAAACTCTTTATAAAACAAAATTGTTTATTTTTTTTAATAAGTTAAGAAAAATTGAATACTTTAATTTAATATATTTTATTTTTGTTAATAACAAATTTATGTTTCTTTATTTTCAGTGTTTGAAAAGTGTGTGTTTGTGCGTGTAAGTGAAAGTTTGAGTGTTGAGTTAGCTGCAACTGATGTTCGTCACAAATCAACGGTAAGTCATAATACTTTGGTACACATTTTAATTAAAATACCCATATCATTCTTTTTGATGTAAAATGTATATTCTGAAAGTAATTTAACACCCTGTTGCCACAAGTCAGGCAGGCGACTCGTCTAAGAAATTTATATGAAAGTCACTCAAACAAATGAGCGATTTTCATATAAATTTTTTACTCTAGTCGACCGACGGGGTTGTAGAAACAGGGGGTAAATTTGTTAGGCCTATTTAAAGGCTTCCATTAATTTTTTGTAATGAAAAATATTTGCATACCCAGTTGTAATACATAAACCTGTGGTTTCCAGTTGGAACAAAGCGCCGTTACAAAATTCTTCCAGCGGAATCTGTCTTGTACCATTTGTTTTATTTCGGAAAAATTTATTCCTCTTGCACTTATCTCGGATTCTAATAGTTTTCTCCAGGTGTTAGCGTGTCTATCTCTGAAGTGCAGCCTTGAGTGTTTCAGGCAAATGCCATGTCCTACATATCATTAAAGGGTATTCTCAGTTTAATTTCCTATTTGTGCTTTCTATACGGATTGGTGTTTCGGCTGTTCATTGGAAGAGGTCTATTTTGGAAAATACCTTCATCCAAAATATTCGCAAATCGTTCTAAGGCGCGTATATTCTACAAAACTACTTTCTTTCTATTTAATGGTATATAAACAAGAATCGGCAAATTTCTAGATCGGCCTACTTGTTACTACCGCTCGTACGGATTTGTAACTTTATCTCAGCTTGATTTCAGGACTTTAATTGAAGTCTTATACAGTTCCGCTCAACAATTGAATGAGAAGTGTAAGGAAGATTCACCAACTTCAATGCTAATAAACAATTTAAACAAAACCATTATCTGTATGGTACACTACATTAATTGAGCTGGTATGTACCTCTTATGCCCGTAATTTCTACACATAGATAATTTACCTAAGCTTTTTACCTACGAGTTTGCCTTGTAAAATTTGACTTACACGATAGATATATTTACACTAGTAGATATCTATGGGTAGAAATTACGGGCATTAGTCGTAGTGTATGTAATCTAATATATTGTGTAGGAGAACTTTCACCAAACTCCAGCGGTTAGTCAAAACTTACATTGCCTTTAAAGGTAAATTTTATATCTTTTCACACTTTCGTTTTGTCAAAACATTTTCATGGAACATTTCAACCCTTTAACTGTTCTCCAAATTGGCTTTTTTCTCGTTTTCCTATAAAAGGGTAGGAATAAGTTGTGGAATACATCAGTACCTGGATTCAGTAATTTTTGTTGCGCTAATCGTATCGTTAGAATAAATATAAGGAAAATTTATAAATTTTGCTATCCAGTAACATATTTTAACGATATTCGCTGTCGGTTGAAGTAAAAAATTTAAATAACAAGCTCAAATGAAGTTTGTTTTTTAAACTTCTTTGTGCTTTTCGCTTATTTTGACATTTTGTGTGCAGGGATGCTCCTTGATATACAATTAAATGACGAGCAAAACACAGATGTACACTAATGTAAAAAAAAAATTACAGAATGACATTATCGTTACCGCAAACGAATACATATATCGATAAATATTACGATTTTTGGTTCGCAAAAAGTTACTGAATCCAGGGCTGAGATTCAGTAACTTTTAACGATCAGACAATCGTAATTTTTGTCTATACATTTTGTCGATTTGCAATAACGATTGTGTAATACTGTAACTTCTTTTTAACGATAGTATATATGTATATATATATATATTAGATCCTTTAGTTCCTATAAGGAGCATATGTCGTCATCAGAGGGGTTGATTGGGTATTATTTTTATATTTCTTGAGGTTTCGGTAATCATATAGTTTACGATAAAAAGCTGATTGGGCTACCGCATCCGATCTTGGAACTGGGGCTGCTAGCATGGCCTCCAAGCGAGCTAGCTTAGAAGCCTTTTATCACGTTTATATAGAGAGTCGCTTGTTACAAGATACGACGCTTCCAGCAGCCTCTAACATGAACAGTCGCTGGAAATAAGTGGTTATTGGTTATTTGAAGGCGCCAATTACTCGCCTTGACGTTCCAGGTATCGTAGGCACTCAGAATTTGTTAGGAGTCTGGTGCCACCCGGAAACCCTCTGAGACTCTCCATTCGGAACCGCTGATTGTTCGCGACTGCCTTAGCAGCTACTCCGTATATCTACGGAGCTTACCACTTTCCACAACCTGTGGACGTGCCCGGTAACGTTCAGCTGTGCTTCCTTTCGGCCGGGTTTTAATGATATTACGCAGCTGATATTTTCTGTTGATTTTTGGCGATAAAATTAACAGCCCATTATTGTGGCGTAAATAACGACACAGCTGACATTAACCTACAATGTTTATAGTTAAAAATGTTACTGAATAACAAATTCGATAAACTTTCGTTATAATCGTTTTAACGATGCGATAATTGTTAAAAAAAAGTTAATGAATAGCACTACAGGTACAGAGCTCGAAATTTACTACTTGTACAGGAACAAAAAAAACTTTTTCAGGTTTTTATTGAAACGCAAAGACAGCAAAATTATGAAAAAATGCATCTCTCCATTAGACAATTTCCTGAAAAAGCCAGGCTGGGACAAAAAATACGCAGCAATCATTTTTTGAAAAATATCGAAGAATTCAAAAACCCATAAAGATAGAAGTCGCATGGTTAGTCGAAAATTATTTCTGCAAACACTTAATCTGAGAGAGGAGCCGATCCGTTTTTTTTTTTCAAAGAGAAGTGACACGCAGGCAAAGAATGCCTACTACTATTACTAAGTGTTACTTCTGTTAGGAAAAGGGTAGAGCTAAAGAAGACAGGTGGTTAAGCAACATATAGAGGAAAGCTTCCTTCTTTTACAGATCTGCTTTTTTTGCATGTTGGCACTAATAATCAAGTGATTGCAGCGCCTCTGGTGTCAATTGAGGCGTATTAAATTTTTGCAACTGTATTAAGAAGCCATTTTATTGGTTATTTTACTTCGCCGATTATTCTGCTACACAATACCGACTAAGAAGGGCGCTCTGATGTTACATTAGGGTTAATATCCGCTAAAGTCTATATAGTTCAGTGAACAGTGTCTATGCCTTCATTACTTGAACTTTCCTACAGCAACTGACACAAAGGGAGACTAATGTACATCAGAAAAATGCGTGGTGTTGTTATTTAGTGACTTTCGCAGACCAGACTCGAACCCAGAACTTTTGGCTTTGTCGTCAACGTTCTGACTACGTCAGCAAACGCCTCCCTTACATCCGCCGCTGACGATTTTCGTAATTACTTGTCGCTGCCTAAGACAGTGGCTGTGATCGCTCGCGGATAAGTCGATTTTAAAATTTTGTTGAAGAATGTTTAAATAAGTGTTAGCCGACCGTTAGCCGACACATTTTGCTTAGCAAATGTGCATATATGTATATAGCATATCGGCTTTTTCCTCTATACTTTATTGTTTCATGAAAGGTGAAGCAATTATTGAGTTCCTGCTGAACCGTCCCTTTATTTGAAACCAGAAGACTTTTCCTGCCATCTTCCTGTGACAACTGCTAGTCATTCCTATTTCCCTATTCCCTCATGATGATGCTGCATTCAGTAAAAGGATATTTTGCTTTGCAGGCAATATTAACATAAATTCGGTGAGGATTAAGTTATTGGGGCCAATTGTTATCTACCTGTTATAAATAATACACAAGACAAATCAAACTGTTTTCTAAGCCAAATAAAAGTGAATGAATATTACAAAACGTCTTCTCACAATAGTGTCTTTGTTTGTCTTTTACAATCCTTTAAATAGTTCTTATCTATTTTAAAATTTAGATTCGATATTTTCATTTCCCACACTCTGGCTAAATTTATTTATTATTTTCCAAACAAACGCTTTAAATGTAATTCCTTAAATATTTATTTAAATTATCTGCTGCTTTATAATTAAAACAACTACGAGCATAAGATCGCATTAAAGTGCCAGCGAAATAGCTTTACAGTATTTGGAAACAGATAAGCGTCCTAAGAACTCGTAACGGTTGGTTATTAAATCAAGTTAATAACTTTCTAAAGGCAATAAAACTGTCAAAGTGATAACACATTCTTTGCTACCGAAAAGTTTAAAGAAATCTCAATGAACATTTTCTGGCGGCAACACAATGGAGGCATTGGAGCCAGGCTACTAGCACAATGGCTAGAGTGTAAAATGGTAAAATGGTGTTTTGTTTTCGTTATTTCTTATCGCAAGGTATATCAAATGCTATTTCAAATATTTTCAAATAAAATTAAAGGAAGTTGTAATTAAAATTTTATAATAAGAAAGTTATAAACCAAAATACTTTAAATTGGAAAATGAGATAAAGGCATTGCCTATTTCATTTGACAATCTTAAGGTATGAGATTAGCAAGTGGAAGGGGCGGGGGTGTAAAGGAAAATGT
Organism: Tachina lurida; assembly: GCA_944452675.1. Classification (NCBI taxonomy): domain Eukaryota; kingdom Metazoa; phylum Arthropoda; class Insecta; order Diptera; family Tachinidae; genus Tachina; species Tachina lurida. Next base: position 182,516,023 of record OX101752.1, on the reverse strand, counting down.
AATTGGATTTTGTAATTTTAATAAAATTTAACCATGAAATAACCTTAGTTATTTCGAAGTTGAAAGAGTTTGTACACTGTTTTATAATTTAGCATTAATTGGCTAAAAATTATATTTGTTATTTGCTATTTCTACAGAGATTTGTTTTTCAAGGGAGTTCATATTTCCTTGAAAAGGAAAATTGTTAACATAAAATTATTATGGCTGAAGGCTTAACAATTTTAAACTGCAGCTCACTTCACGTTAATAAATATTCGTAATGCATACTTTTAGGCGCATAATAATATTTTTATAGCATTGTTCTCTGTATGCTTATTAATTTCAATGGCAAAGAGGAAAAAGTGCTTAAGTCGAGATAAGCTTAATTTGAGTGAGTAGCACCTCTACCATCTTCATATTCATTAGTACCTTTGGGCGAAATCTCAATTATTTTTTGCGATTTTTCTGGAAGTTTGTCTGAAAACCGATTTGAACGCTTAAAAGTGCTCTCCTGAAAAACAGTTAAGCACGACTTAAGCACATTTTCCACAGATTTTATAAAAATTGCTTATTGTTTGCCAAATCTCTGGCTATTTTTTTTTCGCTCAACAATTCCCCATATTTTGATATTAATTCTTACTATATATTTCCCACAATAATTTTTTTTTCTAACTGTGTTGTATGGTTTAATGAAGTATCTTAAAGACGTTGCGACACTTTCAACTGTCAGCTTCATATGTAAAACTTAATAATAATAATAATTATTATTATTATTGTTATAATCTGTGCATAATATGCTTCTAAGTGTAATAAATCCATACAGTAGAATAGTATTTATCAACAAATGCCCCAAAAAGAAAAAGTTTTTCATTTAATGGTTTTTCAGACGAAACAGACCATACGAATGGAACAAATGTAATGTAAGTAATTTAAATATTTCACATCACAAGTCATTTCGCGGCCTATTAAAATCAGCCATTAAACGAGTCAGCATTATTTTCACGCAGCTTAAATTGCGTCACACCCATAGTTTTTGCGTTTGTTCATGGCATCCTTGTTTTTAAGTAACCAATACACCCACAATCTACCACCATCACCACCACCACCAACCATGCTACAGTTACTACGGTTTCTTATTTTTGTGCCACTGCCGACTGCTGCGATACGATACGATACGATTATCATCACCATTGTATGATGATACATTAAAAATATTTACATCGGTGGGGCATTAACGGCTGCAAAAAGGAAGACCCTTAAAAACCATTGCTGCAGCCATAACGGCACCAATTGCTCATAATCTTCATTGAAATTTAATCGGTTTGGTTTTCGTAATGTTTATGTATTCGCTTCCTTATGGCCCATCATTAAACCAATTGTACACTTAAAGAAATTTTGCGTAAGAATATTTTTATTCCCTCATTTTTATATTAATTTTTATTTATAAAAAATGAATAAATATGAAGTGAAATTTATATAAAAAACAAAATCAGGTTTTAAACAAATTTTAAAAACTTGTGAAATATATCACAAAATTAGTTTCACAATTTTTTTTTTATTTCTCTAAAGGAGGCAAATCAGAACAAAAGACTTTGCCAAAAATGCTTAAGAGATTCATATTACTCCATTCGTTTTATTCAAATTTTTATTTGTTTCTGCACTGAAAAGCTTTTCCGAAAACAAAAATTATTATTTTTCTAATAAGGGGAAGTAACACTCAGACCATGAATGCTCACTACTATTGCAAGCTGTTACCTTATTTAGGAAAGGAATAGTGATAGAGAAGTGATATACACAGAGAAAACAGTGCCTACCTCATAATACCTCATAAAATAGAACAAAATTAATAAGAAATCTCTGTTTTTTTTCCAATAAAGAAATCTTATTAATTTCATACAGAAAACCTTTTTGAAAAAATCAAGAAGAAATCTTGTAGTTTTTATTAGGTTATCTTATTAATTTTTTCAATAAGATTTTCTTCTTGTTTTTATTAGGCGACCTCATAAAAAATAAAAAACAATGCGTCTTTATTCTCTGTACTTATGTATTTTCATTTAAATTCTATACCATATACATATGTATGCATGTATGTAGTATATTGTAGATGTCATTTATTTATAAATACATACATACACATTATGTTATATTCTTAACTAACTCACTCACCAAGTATTGAACCAGCAAATTTCTGACTGATAGACAAGCACTCTAAGCAATATGCTAACAAGTGTCCTGAATAACCACTGAAATTATTGTGCAAACATTGTTATTCAAAACTGAAAACGATTGCGAAAAAATTTGTCTCCATGTCTATTTATAAATATGAAATAACAAGACACCTCATAAAATCAAGAAGATTTCCTTATTAAGAAAATCAATAAGATGCTTTACACATAATCATATAGTAACCTACTAAAATCAAGAAGAAAACCTTTTTGAAAAAATCAATAAAATAGCCTAATAAAATCAAAAAGATCATTTTAAAAAAATCAATAAGGCAACCTAATAAAATCAATAAGAAATCCCTATAGTTTACAATTTATAAGAAAACCTAATAGAATCAAATAGTTTTTCTCTATAAATTGATTTTTTGGTGCCAAAAATAACGGAAATGGAGTAAAAAAAGTTGTGAATAATAAGATTTCTTCTTGATTTTATGTGGTTTTCTTCTTGATAAAATTAATAAGATTTACCAGATAAAAACAATAAGGAATCTCTATGAAAAAAATCTTTGCTTCTTTCTGCTGGGATACCCCTTAGCCGAAAAACGTTTCATAGAGAAAATCTTATTGATTATATGAGGCAGTTTTTTCTCTGTGTAGAAGACAGATGCTTAAAGAAGATATAGAGGAAACCTTCATTCTTTTACAACTCTGATTTGTTTACGTTTTTTATAAATTAGTGTTGCAGCGCCTCTGGTGTCAATTAGGCGTATTAAATTTTGACTCTGATGTTACATTAGGATTATTATGCGCTAAAGCCAGTTTAGTTCAGTGACCAGTGTCTATGCCTTCATCAATTGAACGTTCCTATTACAACTAACACAAAGGAACATTAATGCACATCAGAAAAATGCATAGTGTTGTTATTTCATGACCTTGCCGGTGACCGGGTTTGAACTCAGGACCTTCGGTTTTGTAAGCAATGTCTTTACTACTTCAGCCAACGTCACCCTCATGAAAAAAAAATGAAATTATACTTATAAAGCTAAAAATATATCATCTATTTAAGACGTTCCCATCAAGTTTAAAAAGTCACAGACTCTCTTGTGAATAATATTTTTCAGCGGAACAAATCATCTTATGAGTGCTCTCTGAGTTAGCAGGCAGATTACTAGTGTAGTAGTCGGAGGTACGCAGGTTCGCAAGTTTGATTCCTGCCGCGGACTAGGATTTTACCAGACAAACCAAACTATCTTTACAGCTTGTGTTTGCTTAAAAAAATTTAAATATGTTAATCCAAACCTTACTTATTCTGTAATAAGTCCATTACCTCTTAAATTTTCCGCCTTTTAAGTGAAAAGGTAACACGTTTCCTATCAGCAGACAAATATCAGTTCACATTTGTCAAAATGGCACCAAGATGTGTCATTTAGTTTTTTTGACAGCCACCGATAGCAGACTACCGCGTGATTTAAGAAGAAAATTAAAAAAAAAGTGAATTTGGGCTTACTAACCATTTTTTTTCAGAAAATAGTACACACCAACCAAGGCTAAGCGGGATAAATAATACAAGGACTTTTCATCATCGTTTTCAATGGTGCCGAACCTTCTGGATGATCGTTAAGGTCTCTACAACCGAAACAACTGAAAAAGTTCAGTATGTGGTATTGGCTGATCAAAGATTGAAAGTGTGAGAGACTGAGGAAGCTAAAGGAGTTTCATAAAGCTCAGCGTTTCAATTTTAAATGATCATTTGTGTATGAGAAAAGTTTCCACAAATTGTGTTCCGCGTTTTGCTCACAATCGATTGCTAACGCAATTGTGTAACAATTTTGCAACAATATTTGGCATTGTTTTATCTTAACACGGGGAGGGGGGAAGGTTTGTGCCGTTTCGTATCCCTGAACAAAACTTGGTTCTACCACTAAACACTAGAGACCAAACAGCAGTCAAAACATTGAGTTTCTTGACATGAATTGGCACCAAAGAAAGCCAAGGTGGATTTTTCAGCCAGTAAAGTCATGGAGACTGCTTTTGTGGAATGCACGCGTTATAATCCACATTGAATACCTCAAAGAGATAAAATAATCAGTGACGAATATTACGGGGTTGATTTGAGGATGTAGAAAGAAAAACAACCATCGAATGTGGCCAAGAAAAAATTTATTTTTTTTCCACCAGAACAATGCAAGGGTTCAGGCATGTGCCACTTTCATGGCAAAACTCCTTGAATTGGGCGATGAATAATTTCCTTATTTGCCTTATTCATGGGTTTATTCGAGAGAGATATTTGATTCCAACGATCGAATGATCTCTCAAGCAAATACCTATTATGATAGCATTAGCGACAGATCTTATTTATTAGAAAGGATAAAAAAGTTCGAAAACTGTTGGAGTTTTTATTTAAAAAGTTGCCGACTTATTGACTTACCCTCACATATATTGCATTTTTTTTCGACATACCTAATCGTTTGCCCTTGGTGATGAGCTGGCAAGACTAGGGTTTGCGTTAGATGAGCGAATGTGTGAGAGATCGGTGAAATTACCAATAGGTCATTAATATAGGGAACTTGTAATTGAGTGGAGAGCAGACCAATCGTTCATGACAAAGTATGGAGTATTGTAGAACCTCGAAAACTATGTGGCCAAAACTAGACTCAGGAAGATCCAAACTGCTTCTGGATATAAATAGGAAAGCGATGCGAGTCGTGGTAGGAGCGTTCAATAGTCGCTGCTCGGTCAGAGCAAGGACCAGCATTTGGGAAGCTGGTACTCCAAATTTCTATAGGATGTGCGGTGATGAAGAGAACCAGAAACCATTGAACATTGCCCGGAGCTGCAACGCCATAGGATTGGATGGCTGAGCAAGCACTTCCATGAGGGCATTAGCGACATTGGTAGGTGTAAATTGGAGGATATCAGGCGCTTCATCATGGGAATTCAGTGGCTTAATGACAGATAATGGCTGCAGAACTAGCTTTTACCCCTCAAACCATGAATGCGCGTGTGAATATATATATATAGACAGTCAAGCAGCAATTAAGGCTATTTCAGCAGACTGTAACTACTCCTCGGTTGTGCTCATGTGTAGGAATGCCCTAAATGGGCTATGTACTGACAGACAAGTACATGGTTTTTGGGTACGAGGACACATGGGGATTGAGGGAAACGAAATGGCAGATACACTGGCCAAAAGGGGAGTCCAATTACCTGTGGAAGAAATGGTATATGTTCGGAAACCAATTCAACACCTGAAATGGATTTTAGAGTCTAAAATCGTGCGACGAAAACTTGCAAAACTTCTAAGATCATGTGGAGTTCCTATGATCCTAAATCGACCAAATTCCTTTTATCACTAACCAGAAGCAACTGTAGACTTCTAGTGGGGATATTAAGTAGACCCTGCTGGACGGCTTCATATGCCGTCAAAATAGGACAAATACTTGACGGCACCTGCAGGAAATATAAGGAACCCGGGGTAATTGAGACAGTAGAACATCTATTGTGCCACTGTCCGGCTCTAAACCGCACTAGATATGACTGCCTTGGTGATCACACTTTACGTAGTCTTGATCTTGTATCGGGAATAGAAATGTGTAGGCTGCTAAGGTTTGCTAAATCTGTGTGGGAGTCATTCGATACAGGCACCGCGAACTAGACTACCATACTTGCAGATTTCTTGTCACGTTCGGGTATCGTTAAGGATCGATCTTGGTCTATGCGAGGTCCTTTGACCACCCAGACTAACCTAACCTAACCTAATGACAGATAATTGTGGCTCTTCTGGGTACAAAAGGGGGCAAATATTACTTTAAATGTGCAATAGCAGGGAATCACAATGTACCCAACAAGATCTCCGAGTGAAGGTGTATTGTAGCACCACCTTACCTAACCTAGAATAGGGAGAATATCTGGTCCAAAGACCGTCACTGCGACACCTGATGGATGGATCTTTTGTACCATTACCTAATCTAAACTGACCAAATCTAATCTTTTGTTCACCTTCTTACAAACTATTTAACACGCCAACTTAAATAAAATTGCGTGTGACAGCCAGTATTAAATATTCAAAATGAAATAATTGGCATAAAAAAACGAATGAAAATTTAAGAAAGAAAATTGATATACATAAGTAATTTCAAAACAATATTCTGCCAACTTTTCTCGTGGAACCTCTGGAAAGTTGCAATGAGCCGTCAGGGTTGCGCGGAATCCCCTTTGGGTACTGCTGCTCTATTGAACCATTGCAGTTGTATTATAAGAGATGAGTAAGCAGAACTGGACTCCCCCTAGTAAAGTAGTAGTCACATCGCTGGCGTTTTTATGTCGATCAGCCTTCCTCACTGACTCTCACTTCAATCACTAGAATCTACATAATCTGGTTTCATAAATAAGTTTGATTATTTACTAGATCCTCAAGGTGTCTGGTATTCGATCAAGAACCAAATAGAATTCAATGATATGAATAAATACAGATCCCAAACTGATTATATTCTCAAAAGTGTTATAAAACATAAATAAGTTTAAAAAAATTATTTCATATTGCCTGAGATGCCTACCCTGACAAAACCACAGTCCAGCAAACTTAATTAAATATATATCATCTCTGGACCAAATTTTATTTTCAGTGTACGCCAAAGAAATGTTACTACGAGTACAATCTCCTTGAGCATTTGTTTACAATGCTACGAGTAGAATACTTTTAGGCGCGTTAATTGGCATCAATGCCTTTTCTACCGTTTCTTCATTGCGTTCTACCTCCCTTTTGCGACCATTAGCTTAAACAATTTTAAGCGGATTTCTTAACTTTTGTTGTTGTTGTTGTTGTTGTTGTTGTTGTTGTTGTTGTTGTTGTTGTTGTTTTTTTAAGCAAAACACTTTGTATATCCTTGCTTGTGCCATTCGTATATGGGTGGAGGAGTTTGTGCGTGAGTATTTAAGTATTTGTATTTGTATTGGCTACTTGAGGCGTGCTGGTTCACGCCTTAGAGAAATTAACTGTATTGCTTGCTTTAACGTGTTGGTATTTACTGCTTAAATTTTTCTACTTAAGTTAAAATTTTTCCCAAATACTTTTCTCTACTCCTGCTTCAATGCAGAGAAATTTTCCAAAAACAAAATTTGATGGTATAAGTTTCATGTTATTTATAAGTAAAACTAAGTAATTTTGCTTAATGTTTAGCTTGATTTAAATTCCAAATGTTTACTCAATGTGTTTATCTGTGTTATTGTAAGAAATCATTTTAAGTTGACATTTTTTATTTTCATGTAAGAATTTACAGTGAGATTGTTGGTGTATTAAGGCTTATGGGAGTTTGGATACCTACAGTTGTATTTTAACATAAATGGAAAGATTTTTGAAAATTGGTTAAAGCTGGGATTCACCATCCTACACAATCGTACAACCTTTGAGAAAATTCAAGGCTGATATAATGTAGTTTAGATTATTTTTTAAAAGGCAACGATAATTCTTTAGATCAGGGGGGGGGGGATCGTCATCGAACGAAGTTACGAAATATTTCAATAGAGTTTATATGGAAATATTTTAAAATTTCAAATCGCATCTGATGCCGTAATTTGCGCCCCAGGTTTGTATATTTTCCAAAGTCGTACGATTGTGTAGGATAGCGAGTTCTAGGCTAGAGATCTGCCTCTTAGGGGCTGTTTACATATAACATAAATCTCCAGGGGAGTTAATTATTTATACTCAAATTTTTTTCTTAAATCCTAACTAAGGGTGTGTATAAAAACTCCGAAAATAGCGTGTAACATAATATGTAATTGGCCCCTTATGTGCATTAAGTGAATGTATTGGAAATTAATTTATTTTAGTGCACATACATATGTCGATTAAGTAGGCATGCATGATCATGATCATTATAAGGTTTAATTAAGATATGCGCAGAATATATAAGCAATTGAGTTGAGGAATTGTTAACGCTGGCAAAAATAGGTGTTTTCCCTTCAATTATGTTAATGAAAATCTCTGTAGGGTATTAAAAAGTCTGTCTATCATTTGTGAGTTTTTATAACTTCAACTTTTCCCTTGGGGAATATTTTTTACTTCTTTTTGGTATGTTATTAATTTAATTGGAATTTTTGTTTTATTTATTTATTCCAATTTCGTTGCAAACATTTTTTCATTTCATTATTATTTTTGTTGTTAATACGTTGTATATACGAGAGTAAATATTTCGTTTTGTTATTCCATACTTTTGTAATGTTATTTTCGCTATTGTGTTTTCTTTTCCAAATCAAGCAACTATCCGAAAATTATGATGAAGAATGTGCTTCAGATTTTATTTTATTCGAGTAGGAGAAAAAAAAAGAAATGGGACAACTTCACGAATTTTTTGTTTGCGGGAGTTATTTAGATTTCGAATTATTATACAAAGGAAAAAGTTAAAGGAAAATCTAATCAATTTTTTAAATAAAATTAAAGGAGAACATTTGTTTTCTGTAATTAAGTTAAATATGAATAGTAACTTCTAGTTCAGTTTCTTTACTATCTGAGTTACACAATCTTACCAAAAGTCTACGCCATTTGTAAGCAAGAACGCCAAGATTTTGATGTTTTAATATTCCGTATAGCTGTGTTCACACTATTACACTTTGTATTAACCAAAGTATAACAAAAAAGTTTAAAAAATTCATATAAAACTTGCAAGTGCCATAGTATGAATGCAAAATTTCATGGCGAATGACAAATAACACAATAAAAATTTGATATACCATAAGAGTTGATAGTTTTTTGAAATTTTTCTAAACGATAAGACTTTTCAACTGATCAGAGTTGCATTTAAAAAAAAAATCAAGAAATAGAAAAATTAAAAGATCGTCTATTTGTACGGCGATTGCGGACAGTTTTTTTGTGTTAAACCAGCTCTAAAGTTTGAATATGTTTATCATATTGAAATTAAACTGTGATGAGAGTCTTTATACCTGTAGTCTTAGTAGCCCTTAAGCCTTAAATACTAGTTATGGACACGCAAAAATTTGCGAAATAACAATTATTATAATTAATTAAAAATAAATTAACAAAAATACGAAATTTCGTATTTTCCCAAAACTATGAGTTAATCATAAATTACGAATACATAAAATATAAGGAAGTACATGCACTCGACTTAATACAAATTATGAACACACGACAATTTCGAAGTACGTCAAATACGAAGGTTCGTGTATTCCTAAATATAGAGTTAATTGTAAGATACAAATAGACGAAAATTTCGGAATTTCTTATATCCCAACAAATAATTTTATTTTCCTTAATAACATAGGGATAATAATCGGCAAAGATCTGAAGCGGTCTGCTTATAACTGCCGCTTGTATGGAGTCATGACTTGCTCCACACACTGTTAAATCGGTTGCAAAACTTGAAACCCTATACATCACCACTCAGCAACTGAATGAGAATTCCAAGTTACATTTACCAACATCAATCTTACCAAACAGTGTAAGCAATACAATTATGTTGAACTCTTCATTATCAGGGGCCCGTTTCTCATTACACAATTGTGAATTATAACAAAAACTAAAAATTTAAAAACCCCTAGGATATATCTAGAAAAGATGTGATATCTTCTAAACGGCTGGACTGTTTTTCTTAAAACATAGCTAAGAACCTTCTCCATCAAGTCACCTTTCAAACAGAAAAAAACTAAATCAAAATCGATTTAGCAGTTTGGTCTGTACGTGGACTCGTACAGACACACAGATACACAGCCACACACTACAAACTTATAACACCAATTTTTTTGGTTGGGGGTTAAAAATGGTTTTAATCAATAAACATTTTTATTATCCATCTAAATCAAGTATTCTCAACACAACACATATGAGAATTGGTCTGAATAGTTTTATATGAGAAGTATTGAGAGAATTTGAGGTTCCTTGCCGGTGCTTGATCTAAGTCCATTCATACAACTTAGATTAGTATTCCACCATTAATGGGAAGGTTATTAATTGCTTTCCAAGCAAGCTCAATCAATCACGTTTTTTCAGTTTGAAACTGATATAAAACCCAGCAAATAAATTATATCCAGGTGAAACCATTTTATTTTTCTACATCCTTATACAATTAGAAATCCATCGATCAAGGCTTATTTTTTCTTTTGTGATTTTCAAAAATGTTATTATTTGTGAATTTTCAAATAGTTTTTGGAATTCTGTGCATAAAGTAAGAGATTTGTGACTGTTCAGAATTTGTGGTTGAAGTCTACTGATGATTTGGTTGAAGCACCAATGAAATGCGTAAATAGACATGCTAAGACACAAGCAAATAAATTTCAATTATTGTATATAAGCTTCTGACAATATGTCAAATAATAAATTTCTTCATTGTTTAATTTATTAATAATTTTTTAACTTTCCTCATGTAGGAATTTAACAGAAACTGTTAAATTCATTTTATATTTGTTGGCAAACAAACGTGTTTACTTTGACAGCTTATTAGTGAACAAAAAGCAATTAGAGAAAGATTTTAACTAACAACATAGTACATAAACAATTTAAGTTGGTTATACTAACCGTAACAAATATAATTAATAATATTAACCAAATAAAATAGTTTGTGCAATTTAATTCCAATAACAACTGCTATTTTCAGTAAAATTAACAATTTAATTCAGTTAGTTTGGCCTTCGTTGGTTTTTTGTTGAGTTTTTTAACTGTTTGTATCTGTTATAATTAAAATTGTAAATTTTAATGTGTTTGAGTTATCAAGCGAAACGCAACAACAATTTGCCTTGATAGTGTTAAATATTGTCTTTTGGATAGTTATTTCATATAATTCAAATATAATTTCATAATAGTTCATGGTATTTTAAATAAATCCAAAATACTTTTTTCTTTTTGTTTAAAAATTATTTTGCTGTGTTCGTTTTAAAGAAAATAAACTTAAGGCTTAATGTCGAAATTTAAATTTTTTAATGCTAAATTTTTAATTCCCGAGCGCCAATTGTTCGATTCATGAATGTTCCTTTTGTTCAGTTAAGGAATTACCAATAATTTAGTTTAATATTGTACTAGACATACAAAAGGTAAATTGAATAAATGTTGTATTTAAATCAAATATTAATTTTTTTAATTGAATTTAAAATCAGTGGAGCATATTCATAGTCAAAACAAAGTAGGCTTTAAAAATTTAAAACCAGTATTACAATAACAAAATACTGGCTTTAATTTCTTAATGCATCCTTTGTTTTGACTATGAATATGCGCTAAATATTACTAAATTCTTTTCATCACAATACAAGTTTAATTCAACTGCATATTCTTTGCCTGAACGCTCTGCATCTGCGCCAATTTCTGATCGCAATTATATTAACGAATCTTAATATCAATATGTATTCGAAACTTAAATATTTTAACTATCAGTCTATAGAAAGTAAATGAAAATTATTCTCTGCCTATTTATATTTAAAAAAGCACTCAAATTTGTTTTTGTTATCAATCTAAATACACAGAAGAGAATTTTTAATTGTCTTCTATAAACTGGCAGTAAACTTTTATTGCCATATTTGGGATCTATAAATTTTTTTAAATTTTTAAAATACCTACAAATTTTAACACTTTGTCCAGGTCACATTAAATTACGACTCTGGTAACATTGCCTTTTTCATTTAATGCCATAAAAGTGAAACTCATTTCCTGTTTCCTTACATCCGTACGAAATTGATTTTTGTGGTCCTTCTGATTACTATAAATGTAAATACCATTTAAGTCTATTGTTAACATTTGATTTTCAATATCAAAAAATCGTAAAAAAAATGTTTCAATTAATCTGTGACTCTATGTGGAGGAATAAAACGTCTATTCAAATAAAATCTCTATATTAAGAAGACATACAAATAAAATACTTGACAACAATATTATTACAAATATCATAATACGAGTAAAAGAAGCAAAACCCCAACAGATTACAAATGAAAAATCCAAAATCATAAAATGAAATCCAACCATATTACGTCAACACTTCAAACGAGAAAAACCACACACAGTCACAGCGAATGAGCACACTCATCAAACAGTGTCATCATCATCAAAATCATCAACATAATCGTAAAAATAATGTGGAAAATGCAAGTAAACAGATTCTTAAAGTCGTAAATATAACACCATGTTATCCTGCCGCCTACTCCTGAACTTCATTCATGTCCTATCAACACACACAGTTGGCCGGCCGTGAAGTGTTCACAGAATATATGAAAAGGCTGAAAGGGAAACACAGGAAAACGCAGATGAAAAGCTTTATTTGTTTTTAGCATCAATTTAACACATTCTTTTTTACAACTTCCGTAAACAAACAACACAACAACAATGAGTTTCATTCACATGAAAACAACAATAACAATTGGATCATAAACTGTAATCTTTATGATTTTATTAGAAAAAAAAAGAAAGAATAGTAAAGCAACCGCCAGAATCAACAAACACATTAGAAAAATGTATGAAAGTCATGTTCGAACTACTACGAGTACAACAGTTGGTTTACACGTTTGTTGCTGTCAGTGTGAACTTGTTATTATTGTTATTATTACTATTACTTTTATTGTTGGCACCAATTAACAGCGGATGTATGAATTTTTACAACTGTCAAACTGACATATTTGTGTGTTGACACTTGAGTATCAGGAAGCTGCGCGAAATCTCAGCAGTACTGAAAGAGGACCAAAAAAGTTAAAAGCATTTTAGAAGCATATACTTTTCTCTGATTGTATTTTGCATAATTATACGAGGAAGGATGAAAAATTTCAAGCAATCAATTTTAATGAATAAATAAATTATTAATTTTGGAATGAAGTGCGATAAATAAATTAAAACTGAATTCTAAAAATTCTTAATAAAACACAAATTATTATTTTTTATTTTAACATAATGCGATGCAACATTTCTCGCATTTTATGCGGCTTAAATATTGGTATCCGGGATATTTGCTTTAAATTTTCGCTTCCACGTGCTAAAGCCAGTGACCAATTTGCCAATATCTTGTGCTCTCTTGGTAGAACATGTTATGCTGCTCCTTTGCTTTTGTTTTTTGCTTGAAATGTATGTTTCATATTTCCAGATTTTACACTTTTCGGCGCCAGGTTGATGTTCCTCAAACATTGGGCTAACTCCGCATAGAAATGCACTTGGTCTAATATTTCAGAAGCCTGTTTGTGTCTCTTTATAACAACTCTTATATAAGTTAGCCATGTGTCAAGGTCAAGCAGTTGGTAAAAAATTTGCTTATACAATTTTCTATTTTTTATTGCAATTTAATTTGGTCATACCTTTTCACCAAGAGCTTAGGATGAGTTCCGGCTAATGCCGCCCATAAATTACACAAGTTCACTGCACAAGTATGGCACTGTGCAGTACATTTGTGCAGTGTAGGGGACTGGTTGTGTGATTTACTTAGTAAACTAAATATCAAAACGATTTAGATATTTGCTCAAGTTTGTAAAACTGTACAGTGAACTTGTGTAGTGTATGTTACAAACGCTCAGTTTCTCAGCTTTTCTGTCATATTTGTTCACGATTCATGTATCTACCATTTTTTACACTATACGTGCCTTTTTTTCTTTGTTTTCGTTTTTTTTATTGCCACAGCAATTAATAAAAGAGAGCAGTATTTGCACATGTTGTCTTCTTCACTTATAGCTTTAAAATAAAAACTGGCACAGTTTACTTGTATTGTTAGTGTGTGTCATAAGCTTAGTTTATACAGTGCTAGACTTGAGCACTGAGCTTGTGTAGTGTATGGCTGGCATAAGGAAGAGATGAGATTTATATATTCATTGTTTTTCTAAAGAACTTTAGTTATGTCAACTCCATCAATTGTTGTCATATATTCGTGCTCCTGGTCTTCTTTCATCACAGCTGCTTCTATTTCTTCTAATTGATCATTTGGCATAGACATATTTTTTATTTCTTGTGCAAATTTCGACATTGTAGCCAAACCCAAAAACTCCATCTTAAACCAACAATTAAAAACTCCATCTACAAGCTATTGTCGGCATGTATTGTTTCATGTCATGCCTAACTTTTGCTGAGCACACTTGTTCGTCATCTGAATGTTTCGAAATTTTGATTTTAATAATGATTTATAACCGATCTTAGCTTATGTTATCTATCGGTCATGTCCTAGTTGATCTTTTGTCACAAAAGTTGTATTGCCATTGAATTGCATGCTTTGTAGCACAATTTTCGAATATATTGGATTTCAGGAAAACAAACATCATCACCCCAATATGATCTTACTTTGGGGACATGAGCAAGTGAAATATATAGATCAAATGCAATAAAATGTTTTAAGTCGGAATCACAACACGCAGTGAATTTCTTAGAATTCTTTTCAATAGCGTATAAATTTGTTTCTTCGACAATGTTCTTTGTTAACCCTATTTTTCTAAAACTCAGACGGTCAAGTTGGGTATAAAATTTACATCAAAAGTACTCATTTTTGAAGTGATTTTCATAAAAAATTTTCTAGATGAGTCATCTGCCTGACTTGCGGAAACTTCACATAAGTCCTTGAATAATAATAAAAAAACTCAATGAATTAATACTGCATTTCGAAATTTATGGCCTAGTTCTGTTCGACGATTGTATCGTCTTGTCTATAGACGAAAAAAAGCAGCAGTTGTGATTCTTGAAAACAATTATCACTTATTGTCTATGCTAGAAGGTTCATGTATTTGTTTTATGATTTTGCTCCAAACATTATATCCAACACATATTTTTTCATATATTTTTCAAACTATTGTATAACACTTTAATATAATAATAATATTTTAATTTTTCATTATAAAAGACAACAACCATTTTTGAAGAAAATAAATTAGGGAATTCAAAAACAAGAACTCAAAAGTAATTTCAAACAAAAACGTCCTAAATCTTCTTACTGAATTAGGGCATTAATAATTCAACTTCAATTTTAGAATTTCGATGAAAGTTTAACTCATATGCCCAATTTTTTTTTTTTTCCATTTAGTTTTAAGTTTAAGAAAAAGCACAAAAACACGATGGTAGGTCTTTTTGTTATCAACTCGATAGGCTGTTGAAATTGGAGTCATCGCCACTTGTTCTGCTTCATCTGTTTCAAAAGAATCCTGCAACAAACTTTCTAAACACAACATGAGTCTTCGAAATTCTCATAATGAAAAGCATTATCTCCATTTTCACTTTTCTAACTATTATATTCCAACAAATATTGCGTGAGCTCTTTCATTGTTTTACTTTCTCTGAAAGGTAGCACTAAAACATTATACAACCGCTACGAATGTTAGTTAAAAATTTGCCACGCTTATTTGCACAATGTATCCAATTGGCATCCAACCAATCCAATTTTGTCATTATAAAAAGAACTGAAGTTTTATAAAACGTTTATTAAACACACTAACTGCCTTATTCACAAAAAATATTTCTGTTTAATAAGAGGTTTGTGAAACAAATTTTCTATGGAAATTTGACTAATAGGGCATTTACATCAGCACACAATCTAGCACATTTTGACTAAAATCATTATGAAAATCTATACCGTTTACATCAACTTTTTTCTTGACATTTATCAAGATTTTTTTATCCAAAACAAAACCCATCAACTGATTTGTTTCCAAAACTATTACAAACATACAACTGAAATGTAACCAATTCACACACTTTTTTAAGCAGACCGCAGCTAGTTCACTCACCTTTTGTTGTACAAAGTATTAAAGAATAAATAAAAGCATTAGATTTTTATTAGATTTCCTAAAACTCAACTGAAAATTTAGATTTGGTTTTGCATGGGAAATCTGCACTATAATAAACCTTTTATAAAATAAAAATATTTTTTATGAAGCAGTTCCTAAGACAGCAATAAAAAAATTGTTTACAAATTTTGCTTTATCACAAAAAATTTGGAGTCAAGGTTAACATTTCAAGCATCTTGTTTAATGCGAGATCTAATGGTAAGCAATACTCAAAGATCCTCTCGTTTTAAGTAATTTAACTAAATATTCTTGGTCGACACAATAAATTGAGCGGTTATTGCTTTTCACAAAAGTATTAAAATCCTTTGAAGAGTTTGTTGCCAAATGGCAACTGGAAGCATTTAAGGGTTACATTATGTTATTTCCGATTTTGTTAGTGCAACGTTTAGTTGGCCAAAACCGTTATTCAGAGACAAATAAAACAGGATTGGGAATGTCAGAGCAGCTAAGAGACTAGAAGATTCCACGAATATATACCACATGTCTACATTCGCTTTAATGTCGCAAATAAAATTAATCTTATAGTCAGCCCAATTATGAATATGCTCTCGGGATTTTTTCTCACGGAAAATAATTTTCTAAATAAAATATTTCTCTAATCATAAATGCCTTGGGAACAAAAATAGTTATAAGTGGCATCCGCATTTTAAAGCCAATTGTTTTGCTTGTTAATATTTTGTTTTCTCCCTTTTTTTCTCAACAACTTGAAAATAATTGGTGGATTCAAATGGTAGCCTTAAGTTAGGGTTGTTAACCGTTCCTGCTTCCCGGACACTGTTCTCTTTTTGGAAAAAAGTTAGTATCAGGAAAATGCATACTTTTTACAAATAAGAAATTGTAACACAACAATGATGTGTAATAGGTTGAACGTAAAATATTTTTTTCTCAGTTGATGAAGAACTACTTTTTAATGAATTCTTGTGCTATAAACTTTTTTTTTTGATAATTATAAACCACAAAATTATAAGTTAAAAGAATGTTTCCAAAAATTTGAAATCATATTTCAAGTGCTGTTTCTGTGCGTTTATTTAAACAAATATCCTTGAATGTGTAAGTACTTATGTATGTAGGTAAATTTTTTTTAATAGGACCAGCACCCAGGGAATAACGTCTACTCATGCTATGCATTGTGCTAGAACTAGGAAAATAGGTTATAGGGGAGGAGGATAGAGGGAGTAGTGTCTGTGGGCATTCGATTTAAACTTTCCCACGCTGGTAGTGACGGGAAAGACTTCTCCAGAGAGTTAGTTCCACATACGAACAGTAAGGATACAAAGGAATTCTATCTGTAATGCGTAGTGCGATTCATGGGCTAATCGACCACAAAAGGATGTGCTCGAAGAAAGCACGTATTGTGAGTAAAAATATTTGAGGAAAAATTTCCCTAATTTCATTAGAACACATTGCGTCGATGCTCCAATGAATCAACAGAGTTGGATACGCTACTGTCACCGATGAGCTTCCGTACGCTGTCGAGCAGGCCCAAAACAGACTTTGAAGCGCCGGCTCATACATGAGAGTTGTATTCCATTTTCGGTCGGATATAAGTGGTATAAATAGTAAGGAGATCAGATGGGGTAAAATATCGTTTGCACCGTTTCAAAAATTCGAGGCACTTGAATGCTTCCTTTGCAACTTGAAAAATGTGTTCAGTCCATCGAACGTCATACTGGATTTTCAAGCCAAGAACATCAAGAGCTTCCCCCCCTCCAAAGTTACAGAGGCAGCAGCATACAACATTAGGTCTTACAGGCCTTAAAATCGACTTTATTCGTATGACTTTATTCAGAAAGTTTTGCAAAATCGTACTTTAAGGTCTCATTCATTGTTTGTCGCATAGCCTCAAGTAGGTCTCCCTATTTGCCTATTAATGTAAATATATCGATGGTATTGGGTAAAAATATCCAATATTCCATGTAAAATGGTGCGAGTTGACAATTTTAACGCAACACCACCGATATGTACTTAAGATTTTATTGGTAGTAATATTATTGGAAAACATCAATTTAGTTTCATTTTTAAGTCCTACTTTTTTACGTAGAACTTAAATTATAATTTTATATAAAATTTATAAATTACGCGAGATAACAACTCTACTTAAGTGTCATAGTATCAATATTAAGATTTCTGAAGGCTTTGTGGCCAAATGGCAACTGTAAGCATTTAAGGGAGAAATAGTTTTTGATGTCGAGGATGGAGCTTTTAGCTGGCCAAAATCGTTAGCCAGAGAAAATAAATCAAGATTGGGAGCGTAAGGTCAGCAAAAAAGCTTTAGAATGCAAATTTTTAGATTCACTTTAATGAAGGAAATTAACTTTTTTTATGTTATGTATTTTATATAACAATAAATATGCGAAACTTTGAGCTGGACAAAATCGATATTTAGAGACGTCATAAATCAAATTACCGGCAGTAGCCTAATAGACTCCGCGAATATATATATATATATATATATATATCATAAATTTTTCGCTGCAAATTACTTTTTAAAGTCGATGCTAAAAGCGTACCTTTTTGGTGAAGTAAACAACATAAAAATATGGGCATTTAATTTTTTTACACTAGAGAAAATAAAACATTAGTTGCTTTTAAATCTTGTGTTCTAAGAAAAAAAATCTAAAATGATGTAAATGATATTTTATAGACCCATCCTCGTGCATAAGCAGACATGCAAACCCTTATTGAAATGACACTGATGATAGATCGTAAAAATTTAGCTATAAACAAAAAGACACATTGGTCGGAAGTTGGTTCCTCAATATGTACATATGTATGTGTATGTGTTTATTATACTACGAGTATCTTAGTGTGAGCTAAACACTTTAATAAAATGTTTGTCACCGGATAAACAATTAAATTAAGGTTTCGAGTGGAACATAAAAAAATCGTAAAAATGCTATAAACTTTCACCAACCCAACGAGGGGCGATTGGTTTTTAAATATCCCAACGCAATAGATGTGTGGTCTGTCATCTAATAAAACTTGTGCTTAGAAAGCTTTTGCTGGCTGGCGTGTCCTTGCAGTCGTAAAATTATTCTCCTTAAGCTTTTCATCACAAATCGCATGATGAAGATGAGCCAAAGGATAATAAAGTACGCACACTTGCATACATACGAGATGTACTCCAGAAATATGGTATAGAAAATAATTTGGTTTGATGTTAAGTCATCAAAGGACACATATACTTTCTATCACTTAAGCTATGAAAATGAAGAGAGTGACATTTAAGTCCACTTGGCATATGCCAGTTTACGTACATATGTACGTATGTTTGTATATAAGTTTATGACTGTCTCAAGGGTAAGTCGTAAAAAAGAGAGCGAGTCACATAATAGTTAACACTGTGATAAGTCGCCTTGTTAATGATAATAAAATTATAATTTCATTTCACCATAAAGTCATTCATATTGTTGTTAAAGAGAATAAGTAACTGGGAGAGAGTTTAATGAAAGTACATAGATACTTAAAAATATTTTTATAAGCTTTCAAGTATTATGTTTATTATTAAGTTGTCATTGTTGCGGATAATTGACATTTAGGGATCTGGGGGTCTCATAAAGGGAGTAAAAGGACAGCTAATAAAAATTACAGCACACAAAAAAATAAAAAAAAAATAACTTAACAGCAATTAAAAGGAAGTTAAGCGTTTTATGTCGCAGGCTAAAACAATAATTGTTAAATATTTAATTAAGTTAACAAACTAAAAGCTAACAAAATTTAGTAAATTTTTAAAAATCTGTTTGGCGTACGTTAAAGGTTTTCGTTAAAAATTCAATTACTGTTTTCTGTCTCCTTGGTGGCCACTTGGTGACCACTTTGTTTGTCTATAAAATTTGAAAATTTACATTTTCACTTTTTTCCTTAATACGTTATCAGTCTCAGTCTCTGTGTCTGTCTGGTTTAGTTGTTGCTGTTTTCTGGTTGTTTTTTTTTTCTCTTGCAAATTTACTCGAAATGTGGCTTTATTGTTATATTTACATTTGAAATAAATGAGACAAAATACAATTTTAAAACAATTTCTTTGCAATGAAAATGTTTTGTGGTTTTTTGCCCTTTACCAAAAATTTTACAATAGTTTTACTTTCTTTTTTTAGTTTGGAGCAGCAAACGTGGCCAGACAGTTTTTATGACAGCCACAAAATCTTTTTGGGCAAATGATAAAATTTAATTTTATTTCTTGGTAAAACAAAAGAAAATTGTTTTCTTATTTGCTTAAATGTACTTATTTAAGTTGAAACTTTTTTGATATTTAAAGTAAAGTTTTTCTTATAAAACTTTTAATTAAAATTTGACTTTAGTGTTTGAGTAACAATTTAAAGTTGATGAAATACAAAACTGAAATTTGTGTGTTTGCATGTTTATTATATTAAAATTATTTTTGCAATAGAATATGACTGTACTCTGCAGGTCTAAGTAAAGCGATTATGATTTGTTGAACTATTAATGGAGTTGACTCCAAACGGTGATTGAAAGCCGCAGTTATGATTCTTTAAAACAATTATTATTTATTGTCTATGATAGAAGGTTCGTGTATTTGCTTTATGATTTTATTCCAAACATTATAACCAATAAATATTTTTTATAGGCCATTTACATCAGCACAAAATCTAGCATATTTTGATTAAAATCTTTATGAAAATTTATACCGTTTACACCAACTTGTTTTCTGACATTTATCAAAATTTTTTTATCCAAAACTACAACCCAACAACTGAAATGTAGTCAATTCACACACTTTTTTAAGCAGAACGCAGCTAATTCGCTCACCTTTTGTTGTACAGAGTATTAAAGAATAAATAAAAACATTAGATTCTTATTAGATTTCCTACAAATCTACAGAACAAGTAGATTTTGTTTTGTATGGGAAATCTGGAAAAAAAGCAGCTTGACTTAGCTCGAAATCTCGAAAGTACTAGATAGACTAGTGTAAATGCACTATTAATATAAATTTCAAACTGCTGTATAATACTTTAATTTAATTTTTATGTTTTAAAAACATGGTAATAATATTTGTATTTTTCATTATCAAAGACAACAACCATTTTTAAAGAAAATAATTTAGAGCATTCAAAAACAAGCACTCGAATATATTTTCAAACAAAAAGGTCATAGATCTTCTTACTGAATTAGGGCAGAAACTAAATGCTGGGAGACGTTGCTTAACCGATAACTAACCAAAATTATTCATATTTTTAAATGAGGATAGGCTGTGTTACGAGTAGCAACTTGCTGGTAAAGAGGAAAATTAGAATCCAGCCCCATTTGAGATAAATGATACCTTTGCTCTAAGGAAGAAGAAAATAGTGAAAAAAGGATCAAGAGGCGGCGGGAGGGAGAGAGAGATGGAAAAATAGATGTAAAGTGGAGTATTATCAGAGATTATATATGCCAGAGGCGAGGTGAGGCGCGGAGTGGCGAGGAGAAGAGATGAGGCTAGGAGTGGAGTGGCGAGCAAAGGAGAGGAGAAGAGATGAGAAGAGAAGAGAAGAGAAGGGAAGAGAAAAGAAGAGAAGAGAAAAGAAGAGAAGGGAAAAGAAGAGAAGAGAAGACGAGAGAAGAGAAGAGAAAAGAAAAGAAAAGAAAAGAAAAGAAAAGAAAAGAAAAGAAGAGAAGAGAAGAGAACAGAAGAGAAGAGAAGAGAAGAGAAGTGTAAAGTAGAGTAGAGTAGAGTAGAGTAGAGTAGAGTAGAGTAGAGTAGAGTAGAGTACAGCAGAGTAGAGTACAGCAGAGTAGAGCAGAGCAGAGTAGAGTAGAGTAGAGTAGAGTAGAGTAGAGTAGAGTAGAGTAGGGTAGGGTAGAGTAGAGTAGAGTAGAGTAGAGTAGAGTAGAGTAGAGTAGAGTAGAGTAGAGTAGAGTAGAGTAGAGTAGAGTAGAGTAGAGTAGAGTAGAGTAGAGTAGAGTAGAGTAGAGTAGAGTAGAGTAGAGTAGAGTAGAGTAGAGTAGAGTAGAGTAGAGTAGAGTAGAGTAGAGTAGAGTAGAGTAGAGTAGAGTAGAGTAGAGTAGAGTAGAGTAGGGTAGGGTAGAGTAGAGTAGAGTAGAGTTGAGTAGAGTAGAGTACAGTAGAGTAGAGTAGAGTAGAGTAGAGTAGAGTAGAGTAGAGTAGAGTAGAGTAGAGTAGAGTAGAGTAGAGTAGAGGAGAGGAGTGGAGAGGAGAGGAGAGGAGAGGAGTGGAGTGGTGAGGAGAAGAGTGGGGAGGAGAGGAGAGGAGGGAAGGGGAGAGGAGAGGAGG
Organism: Tachina lurida; assembly: GCA_944452675.1. Taxonomy (NCBI): domain Eukaryota; kingdom Metazoa; phylum Arthropoda; class Insecta; order Diptera; family Tachinidae; genus Tachina; species Tachina lurida. The sequence goes on along the minus strand of OX101752.1, from coordinate 182,493,910 downwards.
GAAGGGGAGAGGAAAGGAGAGGAGAGGAGAGAAGAGAAGAGAAGAGAAGAGAAGAGAAGAGAAGAGAAGAGGAGAGGAGAGAAGAGGAGTGGAGAGGAGAGGAGAGGTGTGGTTTGGTGAGGAGAGAAGAGAAGACGAGAAGATGAGTGGAGACGAGAGGAGAGGAGAGATGTGAGGAGAGGAGTGAGGAGAGGAGAGAATAGAGAATGGGTCATGGGTCAAGCTAAGATGTGTTTCAAACCCAGAAGCTGCCAAACCTTCCCACAGCCATGTATTAGAAAATAAAAAAGTAGGTTTAACTCACAATTAACTGAATAATATACCACACGGGACCAAAAGATACAACAAGAGATCGTTATAGGAGATAACTGTAATCTCTCAATTCATGCTCTTCAAACCTAGTCATGACATATTTTCAAAAGAAATAATTTTGCTTTCATGTCCTTCCTAGAATTTTGCATGAAACTGCTGATTTCATTCTTACGTAAACAAGTGTGAAATGAACATATCAGCGCATTTTGAGGCTTAAATAATTTTTGATATTGAAGTTTTATTTCGAGCTTAGCAGTTCTCAAGAGTTTATACTAAAATTTGATGGCAATAATTTTTAAAGAACATTTAAATCCGTGATATAAATATTTTGGGTATTTTTTTGGTCCTCCTTTTGAAAAGGACAAACAAGACCGTTGCGTAGTAAAGTTAAAGGGTTAACATGTTGGACAAACGTCTTTATAGTAAGATTTGATCTAAAGATTTGAACACCTACAAAAATTATAAATTTATAAATATTATTCAATTAAAATATTAATTAATTAGATCATTAAATTAATTAGAATTAAGTTTATAAAAGTAAATAATAGATACATATTTTTAATATTACTCATATTTTAATTAAAAATATAACTTCATTCATTGGAAGATATATTTTTTTAACTTTTTGCAATTCTGATGATTGAATTGAGGGCGGTTCAATAGTTTGTGAAGAAAATTATAAATTGCTTCTGTTAATCAATTTTTTAATTGGTTTATAAATAATTTTCTATTACATTATTAGTTTATTAAATCATTCAATAGAATAGAATAAAATATATGAAATTAAATCAATTATTGTTATTTTTTTTCAATTACAAACAAAACTTCTTTTCATTGGAATATGTACTCTTTGTATAATTGCAATTTTGATGCTGGATAATCCGTATTATAATATTTTGATTGATTCAAGTACATTGACGATTAAGTTATTTATTTTTTTTGTATGTGCATTGAGTTGTGTGCAAAACATTGGAAGTAAATTTACAATTTAAGCTGCCAAATTTTAATAAGTTAAGTACTTAAATCTTTTCTTGTATTTCTAAGAAGTTCTTGGGTGCCACCAAAGGTTCTGGTCTTTGTTACTGTGCTCGTCAATATCAGTTTATGTAATTGTATGTGTAATACTTATTAAACAAATAAATATAAAAAAATTTATCGCCCATTGAAAGGGTTCAGGCAAATTGTCTGTTTGACTTTTGTTACACAACAAATACTTTTAAATTGGCAAATAGGATTTTTAAGAACAGCACTTTCATAAACTAAATTGCCAAATCGGATATGACGCCAACAATGTCGTCTTTTTCCATATTTCGTCTGTCTGCTATGTGGAGCTGGTATAAGTTATTTCATATCAAAAATAATCATCAAAACAATATTCAATCTCCCCTTAGAAAACTCATCATTTTAGTTTAAAAAAAAATGTTTACACAACACAACTAAGGAAATACAGTGGCAAGAAAAAGTTAACCGACATTATATGTTGTTTTAGTATAAATACTAAATAAATGTATTTGCTTAAAAATTTGATATAAAAATATTTTGAAACAAACATGATTTTGCTGCTAGATTATCTAGGGCAAATTTGCAAAAAAGCCTAAAAAGTAAGCCTAAAGAGTTCTGCATGGACGTAACTTTCATTGACGAAAGCAAATATAACATTTTTAGCTACGATGGAAAGGTATTATTGTAGCGTAAATCAAGTATAAAGTTTGAAGAGAGAAATATGGTGCCAACTGGAAAACACGGTGGTATGGCGGCTTCAGTTGTGGAAAAACCGAATTTTATTGACAGGATTATGGATCATCTGCAATATTGTTACGTTTTCGCCTTTTAAAACCCCTGTCTTCATAAGTTCGAAGATGTGCTATTAAATAGAAACTTGGTATATAATTGTTAGCGAATAATAACACTTTTCGCAACTGAATTCCACCATCTTAACTAAACTGTTCCATACAGAAGAAACTCTCTCTCTCTCTCTCTACTTTTCAAACAAAACAAAACTGACTGCGTTGACGATGACTGTCTCGTTATCTAACAATGAGTGACTCTGACTCACTGAATCTTATTGAACTCTCCTTATACCCCTTTTAGACATGAAAAGTTTACTTTGCAAACTCTTAATTCAGCTGGGAGAAAGACAGAAAGAGATAGTATTCCTCCCTCTGTCTTTCACATAGCTGAATTAAGACTTTGCAAAGTAAACTTTGCGTGTCTGAAAGTGGCATTGCCAGATGCATTGGTATTGACATTTAAATAAAGCTTCCAGAATAATGTTGGCACCAGCCAGAAAATATCATCACATTCAGCAGCTTCTCAATAAGAGCTTTCAATCTCGTCATTCGTTTATGTTGCTGTTGATTTGTGTCTTTGTACGTTGACAATAGAACGTCACTGTAGAAGCAATTATTGTTGTTGTTGTTTGTGCCTTTCGTCTGCATCGACTTATGTGTTTGTGTGGTTGTATATTTATTATGGTTCTTTATGTTTACTTTTATAGCGCATTGTGTATGTGGGTGCGTCCATATTTATAATTTTTAAGGGTAATTAGCCGAATTACGAGTGTTGTGTTTCGATTCCGACTACGACGATTTTTTACTAGACTAAAGAACGTTTTAACTTTAATATTTGTTAACGAACTAATAATCCCAAATTATTATTTTACTTATTTAATAAAATAATAGATGCAAATTGGAGTATATATATTATATAGAGGCGAGATGAGGTGCGGAGAGGAGAGGAGAAGAGATGTGGCGAGGAGTGGCGTGGTGAGCAGAGGAGTGCAGTGGAGAGGAGAGGATCCGAGAGGAGTGGAGAGGAGAGGAGAAGGAAAGGGAAGATAAGAGAAGGGAAGAGAAGAGAAGAAAAGAGAAGAGAAGATTAGAGAAGAAAAGAGAAGAGAAGAGAGAAAAGGGAAGAGAGAGAAGAGAAGAGAAGAGAAGAGAAGAGAAGAGAAGAGAAGAGAAGAGAAGAGAAGAGAAGAAAGAATGAAGAGAATAAAGGAGAGAAGAGAATAGAGGAGAGATGAGGACAGGAGTGGTGAGGATAGGATAGGAGAGGAGAGGAGAGGAGAGAAAAGGGGTGAGAAGAGTAGTGGTGCAGAGGAGAGGAGACAAGAGAATAGAGTATGGGTCATGATTAAACCTTAAATGTGTTTCATACCCACAAGCTGCCAACCCTTCCCCCAGCCACGTATTAGAAAATTAAAAAGTAGGCTTAGTTGTAAGAAGTATGTAAAGGAAATAAATGTAAATAATATAAAACCACAACTTTGGTTTTTTAGTAATTGACCAAGTATTATTAAAACGCTTCTATTATACCCGCACCTTAAACTTATTAAACAACTTTAAGGTCATCGAGAGAAAAATACGATAATGTAATTTTTTTTTAAAGAGAAGTAACAGCCAGGCATTGAGTTCCTCCTACTATTATAAGGTGTTACCTTATTTAGGAAATAGATACTGATAGAAATGGCAGGTGGTAAAGGAAGAGATAGAAGAAAGATTCATTCTTTTACAACTCTGTTTTGTGTAGGTTTTTTATAAGGCAATAGTGCAGCGCCTCTGGTGTCAATGAAGAGTATTAAAATTTCGAAACTGTGCTTAATAGCCATTTTATTGGTTATTTTACTTTGCCGGTTCTTCTGCTACACAATACCCACGAATGATGTTACATTAGGATTAGTATCCGCTGAAGTAGTTGTAGTTCAGGTACCAGTCATGCCTTCATCACTTGAACTTTCCTACAACAACTGATACAAAGGGACACTAAAACACATCAGAAACATCCGTGGCGTTTAATGACTTGGTCGGTGACCGGGATTGAACCCAGAACTTTCTGTTTTTTAGCGAACGTGCTAACTACACCAGCCAATACCACTCTCAACGAATAAATATCAAATGGAGAACATTCGGAAAAAATGATGTATGTAATGAAATTGATCTTGAAAACACAATGAAATTGATAAAAATCTGTGTCAGACCGAAAGATAAAGTCCTTTATAAAACGAGCACTTTCTTGTTTATACTTATTCTTAGAATATTAGTGATGTTGAATACTATTTCGTTTTATGCTTGTAAATATGAATTTATTGTGCTTATTTTCTGGTGAGATCCAATTTTTTTATGCTGAGTTAATTTCAAATGAATTATTTTTTTTTATGAATTTTGTGAAAATCTATATTTTTCAAGTTTTTATTAATCAATACATTTTATAAATAAATTGTACTACTTGCACATGTCGAATAACTTTTATGGTCACTGTACTACTCTACACACATACATGTAAAACATACATACATATGTACTTAACCAGCGGGAACTAGAAGGAGTAAGGATGCCTTCTAGAAGGCCTCTGTATGCCTTCTTTTGGATGTAGAACGTCAACTCGCTCCATTCCATACTCATATCTTTTTTACACGCGTTGTCATTGCGGAGCATGCCTTCTATTCTTGCTTCTTTCGCCAGAGATTCTGGAAGGCCTGCAAATTATGGATTTTGCTTTTTGTTTGGTAAGAAAACAAAACAAAACATGTTACTCCTTCTGTTTTCCTTTCTCATAGAAGGGAGTGTGGAATGTGTATCGTATCTTTTATGCGAAAGAGTCCTTTAATAAGGCCTGCACCAAGAAGGACTTCTGAGTTTTACCGCTGGGTAGTTACACTGTTCATAAATAAATACATACATATGTATGTATTTATGTATGTATTTCCATGGATGGATGAATGTTTTGCTATTTGGTTGCTCCATTCGTCTGTCTGTCGGTCCGTCCGTCCACTGGTATACTGAGTGTATTATATGTATGTATGTATGCAAGTATGTGCTGTCATAAAATTATGCTTAATGTTTGTTAAAATTGCTGTTTTTAAGAGATAAGTCCATAAAGTAAATTACATTGTAATTGAAAGTGCGGGTTCAAATGTTTATACGAGTATACCATGTCTGCTGTAGTATGTACATATGTATGTACGCTTGTGTAAGTAGTTGTTGTATTCGTGTAAATGCTATTGTATAGCTGGAGTAGTAAAGGAAACAAATGTAGTGTACAAAAATGCTAAAGATCGAGCAGTAGGAGTTGTAATGCGTCAATGTGGCATAATAATATCGACCGCATTGCTATGTATACGAGTATACAAACATACGAATTTCAAATTTGTTGTTGTAAGTTCAAGTAAACGAAATACTGGCGAGCAATTTGTTGGCTGATATTGCTGCTAAAATTGCTTCTGTTTCTGTTTATATTTGGCCATTAATTTTTATAGTTTGTTTATCTTGAAAACAAACGAAAAGAAAAGCCAATATGTTTTATAATGTGTTTTAAATCTTAAAGTGTCGGTCTTTCCAATTTTAAGGAAAAGTAGAACAAATTTGTAAACTAATTTAGACCAACGTAAGTACCTTTTAAGAAGAGAAAAAAAAAACATAATAAATTAAACATTAAAAACAAAAACAAAATTTGAATTAAGTTAAAATTAATATTTTACTGTATAAGTTAAATAGTAATTTTGAGAAAAAGTACGATAAAAATATTTATACTTAATAAAAAATAAAAAAATCCACTTTTATCCAGAATTAAAAAAGAACAATTAACGTTCCTTTTCCCAATGTATGATTAAGAGTTAATGTCAACTTTAACTGACAGTTACAAAACTTGCGGTTAAAGTCCCTGTTAGCTTTTAATTGTACATTGTGAAATGGGTCGTAAGAATGGTAATTGGAACTTTTAAATTATTTAATATTTTACAATAAACTTTTTATAATCAGAAATAATTTCTTAATCAGGCTTGAGTTCAGTAATTTCAATTCTTATGAATGAAATATTTTTATTAATTAATGTGAGTATCTAAAGAATAGAAGAAAAATTAAACTAGACACTATTAGCTGGGGGAAATACCGATATTTTTCTGTGCAGCCACGCACTTCATCAGCACCCATGTCTATCTACTGGGGTAGAGATTATTATTAACATCAGCTATTAAACTTAAATTTCTATGAAATGGAATATGAGAATTGATTGTGTATACAATTATCGATTTGCCTTTGGCAAACACATTTGTAAGTATCACTATTCATTTTCTGTTTTTCCATTTTCTATTTAGGTTAGCACGAAGTTATATCACTCTACCTATGTATGTTTAACTATTCCCACTTATCTTTTACGATCATCACATTAATTATTTTTACTTATTCGATGCACCATCGGTACATACATATAAGTATTATTGTAGTGGCTTTATGTTACTTTGTTTTTGCTTTCTACAGTTGACTTAGCTTTCCAGCATTCTGAAGCAGTTCTGGCCAAGTGAACAGTGATCGCCAAGTGAACATATTTTTGTCACGTGCCCTTGATGAATTAAATGAGACATTATTAGATTTAATTGAACTATAGTGAATTTTTAATCAGAAATAATTTCTTAATCAGGCTTGAGTTCAGTAATTTCAATTCTTATGAATGAAATATTTTTATTAATTAATGTGAGATAAAAAAAGATAAGTGGGAATAGTTAAACATACATAGGTAGAGTGATATAACTTCGTGCTAACCTAAATAGAAAATGGAAAAACTGAAAATGAATAGTGATACTTACAAATGTGTTTGCCAAAGGCAAATCAATAATTGTATACACAATCAATTCTCATATTCCATTTCATAGAAATTTAAGTTTAATAGCTGATGTTAATAATAATCTCTACCCCAGTAGATAGACATGGGTGCTGATGAAGTGCGTGGCTGCACAGAAAAATATCGGTATTTCCCCCAGCTAATAGTGTCTAGTTTAATTTTTCTTCTATTCTTTAGATACTCACATTAATTAATAAAAATATTTCATTCATAAGAATTGAAATTACTGAACTCAAGCCTGATTAAGAAATTATTTCTGATTAAAAATTCACTATAGTTCAATTAAATCTAATAATGTCTCATAAACTTTTTATTCTATATATTTTTGATTTAATTTTTTTTTATTCACATTTCCTTTAAGCCTTTTCATTAAATAAGATTTTTACAGAAATTTTACTCATTTGCACATAATATAAAAATTTTGCATATGACCCATATTTCACACAAAAGCCATAAATAAACCATTCAGTGTTGAATATAAACGTGCCAGCGAAATCTTACACTCACAAATACTAAAATGATATAAACACTATAGAATACAGCAACTTTCATATTGATAGATCTTCACACATTTGTCCCAGCTTTAACCAATCAATCCAAATTTTCATATTTTTTTGTTGTTGTTATATCGTTGGCCATCCCGCATAACGCAGCACTATACAATATGATAAACTCTAAGCCAATTTTATTCTATGGGTTTAACGTTGAACAGTGAGATAAATCCAAAAAAAAAAATCTGTTTATTATCCTCAGACAGTAGCTTAAAAGAGTTAAGTCATCAGTCTAAAACCATTAAAAAAAGATTGTGATCTGAGACTAATTTGTACAAATTTTAATTGTTTGACCATTGTCAATGCCAGTATTTTTTATGTCCTTCGAAAAAAAAAATAATAATAAGGGAAGGAAATTGCTTTCGAAAAGTTAAGGGCAGAAATTAGCACTAGTTATATCATATTAATATAAATAACAATAATAGCATTAAACACTTTTTGTTCTCTTTATATTTTACTGAATCCTAAGAAAAACATATGATAATACAACTTTTTGCAAATTGGAAAAACCTAAGAACATATCGCTCATTTACTCAAAGAATGTCATAACTCAAAAAAAAACCAGTTTGCCAGAAGACGAGTTCCAGGTTTTCAATTTATACGTAACTTAATGGAAAAATACAATTTTATTTTTCTCTCAAGAGTTGAGAAAACAAGATATTTGTATGAAATTTTTGCATAATATGAAGAACGATACCAGGATTAATTCTGCATCACTAACTAAAAAATTTAATTTTTTGAGTTATAACGTTCTTTGACTAAGCGAGCGATATGCAGTCCTATTCGGAATAAAAATTCCCCAAAAAGCAGACATAAGCAGTTCGAAAATCTCTCTCACTTTTTACTTCCATCGCCATTTGTTTAGAAAAGGAGGATTTTGTTCTCAAAAAAAAAACTAATTCCTTGGGTATCATTTTCAGGGAAGTATTTGCACTTGGATTGATATAAAGGAAATTAAATTCTTAACCTAACATATAGAAAAATTTGATATTAAAATCCACTAAAGCAAGGTTAATTTAATATTTTTCGGCAATGATTTTGCTTCATACATGTTTCATGTTAATTCAACATGATTAACAGTAAATGAAAAGAAAATTTTTTTTTTTGAAATAACTTGATCTAATGTTCATTCAATATTCGATTACTGTAAAATCAAAATGAAGAATCATATTGAATCAAAGTTATATCAAGTAGAAACAACATTAATTTATTTGTGCTTTATATGCTCTATATAACAAACCAAGTAGAACAAAAATAAGCAAATTAACTAACGTGTGCATAATTAGTAAAAAACAAACGACAATGGCAATACTGTTGTAAATTTAGAGATGGTAAAATTGAGCCTTCATTACAAAAAAGCTTTCAGCAAATTGAATACGATAAATCAAAACAATTCACATATTCCATTTGCAATAATGGATGAGTCTATAAAGCAGTGAACCAAACACAAAAGAACGCTGATGATCAAGGTGTAGTGACCTTCGAAAGCAGGTGGTTGTTCCGTTCTACTAGATGTTTGTCGGAAAATTTACAATTAACTTTGGTCTTATTTGTTCATTAATAAGTATAACATGTAGTCAGTCGTCTTATTTGATGAATCATTTAATCTACGTAAGTGTGTGTATTTGGGCACAAGATTCAGGCGAACTGTGTGTTGTATTGTTTAGTTGGCTTTCATTGGTTCAATGAAAAAATTAATACCTAGTTAGTGTATATTATCCTTCAAGAAGAGTATTGAGAGTGCAATGCAACTAATGCCCCTATTATGAGTTGCATTCGATTTTCGATCTTCATTGACTATCTATCGAACGTCGAAAATCGAATGTTCAATTCATATTATGAGCATCGAAAATTTCATGGAACAACGAATTTTCTATCGAGTAGAATGTAGTTTTCGATGAAGCATTTTAGTATGAAAAATTATTACAAACGATTGTTTTTTATTTTAATGTAAAGTTGTTGCAAATTTTAAAAATCACTTTGAGTCATATTCACAATAAGGACATTCTTTGTTGAATGCTCGTCATAATACTAAATGAAAATTCATTCGATCAGTACTGTCGACTACAGTCGAAGATCGGAAATTGTTCATAATAAGGGCCTAGATAATAGATTTGCTTTATTATTAATTTGATCATACATCTAATCTTTAGCACAGTGAACTGTGCAAACAGCCAATGCAAATGAAAAAGTAATTGTCTTTGATAAAGTGTCTTTGATTTGGCTAATTTTAACGCTTGATACAAGCATCTATATAATTTGTTATATTTTTAGACTGCTTTAAGGTTATTGGAGCCTTGGACTGCATGGTTGCGAGAGAATAAACTACTTGAGTTGTCAAATGTAACAGACATCTTAGGAATTATGTTCTAAATAGACCGTAATATGTGGCATCTTGAGAATTGAAAATTCCTGAAAAATTGCAAAGGAAATATTGTTGGTAGAGAAGCTATTAAAACAAAAGCTGTTTAGCACACTGGCTGTTTGATATCATCCCAGCAAAAAATGATAATAGAAATCATTACTTACAGTATTGATGAGCTCAGCTACAAGATGTTCCATTTCTGGTGAATCATCAATGAATTTAATACATGGTTGTCATAGGACGGAAGTCATCAAACGGTTGCCTAGAATAATTTTTGATGTGTTAACATCTATACGCTTTTTCACAATACAGTCACAAAATTTTGAGTAAGATGTGCGATGTTATCGTTAACCGATCGTAAAGCGTTATCAAATCAGTGTGAGCTATGTATGGATGAGTGTAATCATACGGACAACAAGAAGTACAGAGAAACTTAACAGCTGCATAGAAATACACTCAACCGAATTTTAAAGCATACCTACAGGAGCAATGTTAATTTTAATAGAAATTGCTTGTGAAGTGTAATAGTGTGGCCAGTGGGGATAATTTTGTTAAAAAGTTGACAAATATAAAATAAATAAAATATATATATATATAAACTTCTAAATAAAAGAGCGTTTTAAATGTCAAATATTTGTTAAAAAGATATATAGCAGTCTTTATAAAGAATTTATAATATTATATTATGACATATCTTCATTACGTTCTGTTGCCTTACACTGAATCTGGTGCACGACAATTGGGTAAAAATCTCCATCTCATGCCAATTATTATGGGTGGAGATTTTAATAGAAACTTTGCACACAGTCTCAAGCTTCATCAAAATTTTTATTTGACATTTTCCACTTGCATATGAGCCACAGAAAACCCCACAACTAATAATTCCACTACTATAGGTGCAGTTTTTCATAGATTTTTAAATACAATAGAGTCAAAAACTTATATATCTTATTTTAGTTACCATAAGCCAATATTAAAAAAAAAATTTCATTACTAGATGTTTACACATCTCTCCTGTGATCGGACTCACTCACATTGATTTTTTTTATATAAAGGACAGCCTTAGAATATTAAATTCAGTATCTGTAGTGATTGGCATGCAATGAAAGTGGTAAACCTTTGGAACTAGTTCCGATTTTTTTTTTGCTGGGATGTTATTTCATAAATGCGTGAGAATATTGATTAATACAGCAACAATCATTCTAGTAAATTTTCCATGATTTAACTACTTAATTTAAAAATATAGAATTCATTCTTTCAAATCACACTCATGGTCATGCATGTATGTATGTATGTGTAGCGTGGTGGCTAAAAAGGCAGCCGCCAGCCAGCCTTATTTGGTCGGAGTAACACATCATAAACGTAAAATATCCAATATGATAAAACCCGCAACCGTAACGCTTACAGCTTTTGGTTTGATGTTGATACAGGAAATAGTTGCTGGCCTTGCGTTTTTTGTTTGTATTTGTTTTTGTTATAAATTTGTTATACATAGTTTTACACTTTTATTTTGTTTTTGTTTTTTCGTTGTATCATGTCATGTTGCAGATCTATTTGGAAACTGATATTTGTGGGTGAATAAACTTTTTGACAGTTAAATTGATGCGCCCGCCCCTACACTCTGCCAAACTCACACATACACATGTGCAAGTCTGCCGTTGGGGCTTAAATTTGCTCTTACTTAGTCTCTGTTGTCTGTAGGTTGTTTGTATTATTGGTTTTAAGCACGATGCGGCATACAGACTATTTTGTTGGGTTGTCTGTGCACTACGGATGTGAGTGATTGTTTGCAATGTTTTTGTTTTTTTTTTGACTCTGTGCGCTTGGTGCTCTTTCATGCCAATGGGCTTTAATGGCTGCTGATAAGCTTTACGGGTATTTTGCCAGCCTATTTTAAGGGATATAAAATAATGCAAGTGTGTGTGTGTGTGTGTGTGTGCATATGATGAGACTATTGGAATTTTGTTGTTTATAAAAAGCTTAAGGCCATTACTTAAGAGTTTCGTTGCCGTTGATGAGGACAGTGATATGCAGAAAAATACCCGGAAAAGAAAATTTAGGTTAATAGGATTTCTTTATACTCGTATACAATATTAAAAAAAAAAACTAGAATTTTCAGTACTGAGAATAATTTTATATATACTATACATATAGAAAAGGCTTTTTGAAGTTGAAATAGTTTAAGCCTGCTATTAAAGTATATAAAAAGATTTGTTTAATGGAATAATAACAAAACTGCTTTTACAGCATATTTTGCTAAGAAAATCTAATATAAAACTATTAATAAATAGGTATAACTATAATGTTTCTAATAATTCAATAATTCAAAATTCGGGGGACAAGAGTACGAGTGCAAATAACGAAATTTAAGTAAAAAAGTTTAATCAAAGTTAATAAGTTCTTATAACGAGCTTTTGTATAAGTATTATTCAGTAAATTATAAAGAGGTATTTCAGTTTCGAGGAAAATCTGCAAGCATAAGTAAAGAGATGTGAAGGAATAAAATCATTACATTTAATTTTACTACAAGTCACTTGCAGCAAGCAGAGCAACTTCAATGGAAGCTTATTAAATATTTTCACTTTATCTAATATTTTTGTATATTTCAATGCTATCGAGGAAAGTTTAAAGCATCCAAATCTTCACATCAACTTGAGTAACTGTTCCAAGTTAAAAACTTGGCAGGGTTGCCCAATTATATATATTAGATAATTTTTATGATGCCTGTGCTAATATTAAGTTAAATTCATGTTGTTTCAAGTTGAAATAACTTTGATTAAACAATGTTCTTCACGTTATTTCAATATCGAATTTACATTGTTCCAACTAGAAATAACTTTGATTTATCATAATTCTTCATTTTGATTTAACAGTACGGACGTGTTCAGTCAACACGCATGCAAGTTATTTCAAAGAAAAATTTTTCTTTGAAGATTACTGTAAGTTATGTTGAATTAACATGAAACACATATGATACGAAATCATTGCCGAAAGAGATAATAAATTAGCCTTTTTCACGTAGACTTTAAGTTTAAAATTTTTTTTGCGCAAATGTGTTTGTGTGTGAGCATGAGTGTGTGTGTGCATATACCCTGTCGGAAATTCCGTTAACTTTAAATTAACTTTAAGCTAACTATTTCGCAACCAGTACTGACTGACACTTGGATTACTTTTGAATGTAATGAACTGACTATTTTAACATTGCGATGTCCTAGTTGGTGGTCAATTGTCTCACTCTGCATTACTTTCAGCTAACTTAAAGTTGATTTTTTTACATCACCTGGTAGTCAGTAAATTTAAAAAAATTTTCTGGGGTTCGAAGATGTATCTTCACATGTCAACACGCTACTACCCAGCTAAGATAGCTGCAGGTAATTTTGTTGTCTCTCACCAAATTCGATTATACTTACGTACTCAACTCAAGAATTAATTTTGGATTTGTTCTGGATGACATTGTAGTTAGCTTTTAAATAGTCTAATAAAAGTTAACCATAAGTTAATTATTTTTGTAGTCAACCAACGGATATTCTGCGACAGGGTACGTATGCAAACCTTTCCTAAATTTAGAATATTACGGTGTGGCAAAGAATTTCACCTTACTTTCATTCCATGATGGAATAAACATTGGGTTGATTTTAAGAACTTTCGAAAATTTTTCATTGCGTTATTTTTCGAAATGTAACGCCAAAAATTCTTGCTTAATAGATTCTCTGGGCACACTTAAATTTTTTGACTATTTGCAAATTTTTTCTCATTTAAATTTCGTGATGCAAATAACGAATTAAATCGATTTGGTAAATTTTTAGAATTATCGAAAATAAGTTTTATCAAATAAATTTTAAGCTACTCAACCGGTCTAAATACAAATCTTATCAGCTCTGGGTTCATATGTTATCAAAATCGACTGTTTCTTTGAGGAAGAATTAAAAAAAATATTTTATTTTAATAACTCCAAAATTTCTGGTCAAATAGATTTTTAGGATGCATTTATTTTTTTTGGACTTGAAAAGCAGCTGTGTCAAATACCGCCAATTTCATCTTTAGTTATAGAGCTACTGTTGTAGCAAGTTTGTTTTAGTTACTCCAAAAATCTATGCATCCTCCAGCGCCTTGAGCTTGGAAATTTGATAGAAGTTTCATGGATAACCTGCAAGGTCAACCTTATTCCATATTTTTTTATTTAAAAATTTATTACACAAAGTGAATGAAATATTGTCCATTGTATGCCATTTCATCGTGTGTATGAAAATGTATGAAATAACTTTAAACAATTGAAACAATTTCATTCAAATTTTTTCACCAATCTAATGATAATTTCACAAATCCAATGAAAATTTCATGAACATTGTGAAAGAATTTCATTGGAATTGCTTCGTTGGTATTCTATGCCTCGTTTCTGTAAGGAATGTGAGAACTTTTTGAGTCGAACAAATTTTTACCATCCTGTGAAACACAGGAAAAAAACTATATTTGTTGATATTGTTTGTAAGTTAATATAAGTTTTTATGTGTGTAACCATGTATAAAATAGGACAACCAATATAATTATTTAATTTTTCTCGATGCGAGAACTTCTTACAAGTTACAGAAATGGGGTACTGGTTTCGTAAGAATATTTTATTGGATTTATGACAACAATATTTGCTAATTCTTAAGAAGCACCTTTATATTTAAGTTATTTCATTCTTTTCATGAAATTATTTTATTGTTTCGATGAAGTTATAGCACTGCATTAATTACACTGTTAAATCAATTTGATGAAGTTTTCAATAAAATTATTTTGACGAAACTGGTTTCATAAATCAAACGAAGCGTGACGTTGGTTGAATTTTAATGAATTTTTCATTAGATTAATGTCGAAATTCATAGAATTTAGACCAAAAATTCTTTCAGTGTACTAATGATATGTTTTCCTTACTTTCATTAATAACTGATTTCATGATATTAATTACCTTTATATAAATTTAAATAAATATTTCTCTTCATAAAATTAAAAATTACCTTGTTCATTAGTTAACTGGATATTTTTAGTAATCTTTTCTTAAAAACTCAAAAAATACACACCTATTGATGCTTAGAAAGTAGAGAAAAACTAGTACCTCTCAGTGGGTAGTAAGTAGAATAAAAGTATTTAAAACCATATAATCTTATAATTAAGCGCTATTAAGTGAATATTCCCAAACTTAATTATATTATTTCGTAGAGAACTTAAGTTAAGTAGAATTTTAGTAGTCATAAATTGGAAGAAATTCTAAGTTCTGACAAAAAATTGGCTATAAAACTTCTTTTTGTAATTGAAGGAATTTATAAAGACTCATAAGCATAAAAATAAAAGGCTGCAAGGTTGCAGTTTTTTCACTTTTTATCAAACATCGACAAGCGAATTAAAATATATATACACAAAATACGACAGTTTTAAATAAAGGACTTTGTTTAAAAATTTCGCTTATTTTATTTACAATATTCTTAAGTAATTAAAAAACAAAACTATAAACCAAAGCTTAAAACAATAACATACATAACTACGTGTGCTAAACAAACTTTTTTTTAAATCAGTTTTCAGTTTTAAGCTTCAATTTTAAATAACTTTAAAATTAATGTCACGAAAGTTTTATAAAGTTTTAAAATTAAACTAAACAATAAAAGTTTTGTGCAACAATTAAAACCTGTACAGAAAATTATCTTAAAGCGTTAAAAAAAACATGCAAATGTTACTTTGTAAACTTGTACAGCTTTTTCTCTTTCCTCACTAACACATACAAGCATGCACAAACACACGCAAACACACACACATACATATACACAAACATACGTACGAAGAATCAAATGTCTGCTGTGAAATCTTCCGCCATTTTCTATGATGAATTGCTATCCAAAAGCAACAACAATAACGATTACCTTTTTTTTTAAGCAGAATGAAAAACAAAACCAAAATGCAGAAATAAGAAATACTCCCTCTCACAAGGAAACAGAAAGGGGCAACACACACAAAAACAACTAATACATGCATGCACATAAATATACCCTCTAGTCAGCCTAGAACCATATGTCTCTATGTCAACACTCTTTTCTCTAGCGACAGTTTCACTAGTTAAAATGTCGACAACTTTCCTTTATGCGCGAATATAGATACGTTCTAGTGTATTTCTGGTGACATTGTCAACGGACGCGTCAATAGTTTGTTTTCTTTTTTTATTATGCTGTGCAGTCAATACCAGACTTGCGAGCCGATCGTCGGCTAGCCGCTGCCACTTTTGATTGGCTTTATCAATTTTTAACAAATGTTTTTAGTTGAATAATATAATTTTGTTTAAGGTCACTTTGAATCTTTGGTTCAAATGTCTCTACATTGCCATAACAGAACTACCTCGTCAATAGTGCTAAAGTCTACTGGTGGATTTTCAATGACAATCCTTTGTTATATGTCAATATGCGATTACATTGGCTGGGGTACACCTGGTCAGTAGTGCTATTGACAATGTCACTAGTAAATCTCTACAATTTTACTATTGACATCGAGCGAGGAAATATCGATATTGTAGACTAGAGCCTCTAAAATTTACTAGTGAATCTTTGGTGACAATGTCGCCATGTGGTCCCAAAAGAATTCATTCGTCAGTAGTGCTACAGTCTACTGGTGGATTTTCAATGACAAACTAATGTTAAATGTCAATAGATGATTACATTGGCTGGGGTACACCTGGTCAGTAGTACTAGTGACAATGTCACTAGTATATCGCTACAACTTCACTATTCGCATTTCCTGCAGGGTAATTACATACGTATATACATATGTGTGTATGTATGTGTGTATGTGTATAACAAAAGCAATAAAGAAGAAGCAGGTGAATGAAGTAGAGTTGTTTTCCTTCCTTATTTCCTGCTGAATGCGAGCAACAACAGCAAATCCAACAACAAATCATGACATATCACCAGACAAAACGTGAATATCCTTGATGTATGAGCCATACACACATTAATACATCCATAAGATGCGAATGTGTGTGTGTGTGTGTGTATACGACGGATTGGTGGTGAAATGCTAAAATATCTCTTGCTTTATAACCTCCACTTGCACACACAAATAAACCTGAATGATTGTGCAAAAGCAGCCCATAAACTTTAGACTCAAATGGTTTAAATAAAAAGGAACAGATGAGTCTGATGCTGCTGATGCTGCTGTTGTTGTTGTATGTTGCCACTGCCACTGCCACTGCTACTGCCACTGCCACTTGGTTTGTTGGCCAAAGAGGAGTAAACAGGACTTGATAACGGATGGGTGTTTTATTATCGTGAATTGCTACAGGGTGGTTGTTGGTAGATTCTACTTAAAAGTTTTTCTACTTGTTTTCTTTTTTGTTTTGTGCAGTTTGATGGTTTTGAGGGAAGTTCTCAAAAATCTCGTCTATTTTGTTACGTACTCTTACAATGAATGCAACCATTAGCCATAAAAAGTGATGATGAGGATGTATTTGCAGAAGCATTATAATTGTCGGTGTTGTTGCTATTATACAAAAATATATTGTACATATATGCTATTGTTGCACAGTGGGTTTCGATTGCAGTTTACCACTGAGAGGAACTCAGACTTAAGCAATATTTTATAAGAAATCTGCTATATTTACATACGCAGGCCTTGGCAAACCCAGGCCAGTTGAACGTTTATTATGTGCAATATTGTTAAAAAAAAGTACAAAAAACCCGATTTCCTTATAACTATGAACTATTCTCACCACTGTAGGTTACGAGTATGTGGCAGTTTTTTCATATGAAACATATATTTCTTTTTCGTTCGTGGCCTTAAGCAGCACTTTTGGTTTTTTGTGCTGTTGTATACTTCTTTTGACCGTTTTATAGCTGTCGTGCTACATCTTGCATCTCATTCCTTTGCATGGTTATGCTGGAAAATTTTTGTGTTAAGTTGTTAGTGTTGTTAAGTTTTACGACCGACTATACTGATAATGGTAATGATGATGATGATGAAATATCAGTGTTTTTTTGTTTGTTTGATATATTTGGTCCTTTATCTACAACTCCCTTACTATCCTCAAAAAAAACCAACAAAAGCGAAAGAATTTCATTTTGGATAACTCAGCTTAAATGTATGTATGCATGTATGTGACTCTTTGAATTGACGAATGCTATACAAATTGCATTAAAACCTAAGGACTGGCAAATAATTTCTCTATTGCACTCCCCCTTTTATCAATCCTTAAGGCTTTTAGCCAAAAGCAGTGGGTTGTTATATTTGCTAGCTTTAATGCCACAGCACATAAGAGACACCAGAGCAGAGCAGAGACAAACAAATGTTTCAACCATCAATGGTATTAAATATAACTGCCAGTGACAGTTTTGTGTCGCAGACATTCTCATACTCCTCTTGGAAATGTCTCACACACATACACACAGCCAGCAGGAGCTCTTTTTTTATATTATTTTTAAGCAAAGTTTTATTTTTAAAAGAGATTTGCTATTTGAAATATTTGCTAAGAAATTGACGTAAATAAAAATTTTGTTGTTGTAATAAATTGTTTCTGTGTTTTTTTTTTTAGAAAATCATCAAGACAATAAAACAATTTGACTTAATATAACCTTGAACATTTTAGATTGATGAAAAAGAAGGTATTCAAGAGAAGCAGAAGTAGTTTAATGCATGTTTTTGCTGTTCAGTTGTTTTATATTCTAAATTTGCATTAAATCGTAATAAAAAAGGCTTTAAGCGATTTTAATTAATGAAGAGACATAGCTATGGTGACCATATTGTGTTCTTTGCAACAAATTATATTAAATATTAGTTCCAAAGAAGTCAACAAGTTACAAGAATACAAATCTGAAAGTACAGCGAATGTGCATAATTTGCAATAAGTTTATAGCAAGCTTGTCCTTACTACATATTCCCTTTTTTTATAGCTATGCTATTTATGTCACTACACAGGAGGTAGGACGTGATTTTCATAACAAACATAATCGACACTATTACAGTTTTCAAATTATTTTAATTTTTATTTCTTTGTGCTTAAAACCAGTGTACCAAACTAAACGAAACAAATTGTTGGATTTTGTTTTGTTTCGTTCTTTGAAGTGAGTGAATTAAAAACAAAACAAAAACAATGAGAAAGATTGCTCAATTTGCACATGAACACAAATCAGATTACACAGCCGATCGGCTGTAAGCCGCCTAAAAGCCGCCGCCGGCCAGAAACAATACATTCATTTAATTATAAGCCGCTAGAAAATAAAATAATGGGAAATAAATGGAAACATTATGAAATATTTGCGTCCAATTTCACATCATCATATAATATAATTTTATTGCATTGCTATTTATTACATTAAGTTTGTTATATATAGCTAAGCAGCATAGCTTTAATTGGGAGTCCTAAGAAACTTCTCAACTTTTTGGGGTATATTCAAGGAATTGCAAGTCATGAAAAATTACTTCCCATGATGCTCTTTTTCTTTGAAAAAAAGCCGCACTATTATTTAAACATTTACTGATTTCGGTGAGCAGACTGCCTAACCTCCACTCTAGTTGTATTCACTCAATCTTCAAATACTTATACTAATTTCAATACGAATCAAATGAGAATTCTGTCATATATTGTTATATACAATAATTGTAGTAAGTACACTGCAATGAAAATTTGATAGCTTATAGTTAAAGCTTCCGAGGAAGACTACCATATTCGCTTATTGATAGTTTGAAAATGTCATTCCTTAAGAATCACTTTCACTTTCTTTTTTCCTGGAATATAAAACTTTACTTTTGTCTTGAGACTGTCTAACTTCCAGTCTAGTAGTATTCACTCAATCTTCAAACACTTATACTAATTTCAATACGAATCAAATGAGAATTCTATTATACATTGCTATACATAATAAGTGTAGTAAGCGTACTGCAATGAACAGTTGAAAGTATATATTTATAGCTTCCTATATAATCCTCAAGAATCACTTTAACTTTTTTTCTGGAGTATAAAACTGTACTTTTGTCTTGAGCAAAATAATTTTAGTGAACATTTTAGAGGATTTTTTTCTCAACTAGGATAACATGAAATTAACGTAGAACGTAAAAAATTTTATAAAATGTTGATATTAATATTATTTAAAAACAATCATATTTAAATGTATCTCGTCGTACGGGTGCATTGATGGCATAAAACGAAAAAAATTGACAGAAATGTGAGAGTTTGTTCTAGAGATATCAAATTTAGCCAGATAACACGTAACATCAAAATTAAATTCGAAGATCGTTACCATTAGAATCAATAGACATTTTATAATTATTTCCAAGACTTTACAATTTTTTTTTGCATTGCGTTAAATTTAATTCATTAAAATTCCTAATTCATTAAAAACCAATCTAAATGAAATATAACTTTAATTTCAATTAATACAAATGAATACATTTTAAGTGTTATGGGGTAAAGGTTTTGAAATTCGACCACATTTCCATAATAATGTGCGTTTGTGTGTCCTACTGACTTCAACATGGGGGTGTGTTTTATAACTGTTTTTGACACATCAACAGGGATTTTTTTTATTTCTTGTTAATCCATCATATCCTTTATATACTCTTTCTCTTCTCCATTCATGTAGTCTAGGCAGACTTAAGGCGAGAAAGAGACGTTCATATAGTTGCATAAGTACTTTATATCAGACATGAAAAATGGGCAACTCAATTTGAGCATTTTATTCTTGTTTCTTTTTTTTCAAATAAATGTAATCTTTAGATATATTAAGGAAGTATAAAATTTTTAATTATTATCTCTTATTATACTAGAAATACAATTTATTTTCATTTATCTACTTAAAACATTAACCTGCTTTTTAATTTCGCTTAATCATTATATCGCACTATCGCACTATGGGGTGTCAAAATTTTTTTTGTTTTTAATAAACTCTTATATCACGAAAAGGGATGCAACTTTATTTTCTTTGGCGAACAAGTGGAGAAAATAATGTAAGATTGCTAAATTCTCAGTTGACCTCCTTTACAGGAATAAGTACCACGTGTTCATATCCTTTATTGCTTAAATCTTCAAAATCTGTGCAGCTTAAATTTTGTGCACCTAAAATTGTGCCTCAGCCATAATGAGACTTAGAATGTCAACAGCATATGTAAACACTTAACTAACAGGACAGTACATTAACAATTTAAGTTGGTTAATTAAATATAAGCAATTAAAAGTAATGAAATTAAGAAAAAAAAAAATAGTTTGTTCAAACGAAACATGACATCAACTTTTATTTACAGTAAAATTAACAACTAAAATTGGTAAGATTGGTTTTGGTTACATTTTCCCATCTAGTTTTAGCAACTGCTTATGTCTATTAGATTAACTAAGGAAATAGTATATATTTTTCCAAATTTCGCTATCAAACCAATATTAACCCTGACAGTAAGTTAACAACTTAACGTTAAACAGATTGTTTAACGAAATCGACTTCAGAAAAAGGCGGGGGTTATCAATGCGTCTTTATTTTTTATTTTTATTTTTTTTAATGTAAAATTGTTTTCTTTTGTTTTACCATTTGGAGCTTTAAATCAATTAATGAGCTAGCAAAATTTATAAAACTTCGTTTTAAGAAATTTATAAGTAAAATAATTTAAAATCAATCTTTTTTTTCATTAAAACCGTGATTTGAAATCAAACATTCAGGCCTATTCTCGTTTGATTATCGTTAATTCTTTTCATAAAACACAAGATCCCAAGCTTAATAAATATAACAAGTAATAGTGCTATATTCGTCTGTGCCGAATCTTATATACCCTTTACCAACGTACGTACATATATATAGTATACAGACACATACATACATATTTGTTTTGTGAAAAAATTTATAATTTTTTTAAAGTTTCCATCTTTGGAGTTGTAATTTTCATTTTTCAAATTTCATACGCCAAACTTTTCTTTCAGAAGCATAAAATATATTCAATTTATAAAGAAAAAGAAAAAAAATTTTAGACCTATTTAATTTTACATAACACAAAAGTGTGAGTTTTCCAACCCTGGAGTCCTAATTTTGGATTTTTCTAATTATTGATACCAATCTAGTTTTTTAAAAAATACATAAAATATGTTAAGTGAACAAAGCAAAAACGAAATAAGGAAAGTTTTCCGGCCTGGCCACGATGTCACTAGAAATCGTTCGATCGACAACTTGTATTGCAAACAACAATAACTTTAGAAAATTTGTTGTTGTTTGCAATACAAGTTGTCGATCGGCCAGGCCGTTAGTTTCATTTAATTCCTTTAATATTAAAAAATTTAGTAAAGTGCGACTTTGACTCGCGCACGAAAGGTAGGCTCTTTTGCTTTTTTGAAGTTTTTTTTCAGTTTAAACGATTTTTTCAGTTTTGTCGCTTTTTTCTCGTTTTGGCGTTTTTTCTGTTTTTGGAGGTTTTTTTTTTCTTTTTGGCGATTTTTTTCTGTTGTTGGGCTTTTCTTCATTTTGGCGATTTTTCTCATTTTGACGATTTTTTTCCTTTTGGCGATTTTTTTCTGTTTTTGGGTTTTTTTATTTAGGCGATTTTTTTCTTTTTTTTTTGGTTTTTTTCCATTTGGGCGATTTTTTTCTGTTTTTTGGGTTTTTTTTCATTTTGGCGATTTTTTTCATTTTGGCGTTTTTTTTTTCATTTTGGCGATTTTTTCTGTTTTTTCTGTTTTTAGTTTTTTTTTCGTTTTCGCGATTTTTTTCATTTTGCGATTTTTTTTCATTTAGGCGATTTTTTCTGTTTTTTAGGTTTTTTTTCGTTTTGGCGATTTTTTCATTTTGGCGATTTTTTTTCATTTGGCGATTTTTTTCATTTTGGCGATTTTTTTTAATTTGGCGATTTTTTTCATTTTGGCGATTTTTTTTATTTTTGCCATTTTTTCTGTTTTTAGGTTTTTTTTCGTTTGGCGATTTTTTTTTGTTTTTGGCGATTTTTTTCGGTTTGGCGATTTTATAATTTTTTGTTTTTTTAGTTTTACCGTTTTTGAAAATTTCAAGAGTTTTGCTCTCACGGTTTCCAAGATACAGCAAGTTGTCAAAATTGCATAGTTAAAATTGCATTAACTGATGGAACACCCTTTAATTTAAATTTTTGTGAAATTTTAGTGTTAATTTTTGTAGTCTGTATAAAAATACACTAACCTTACAAATTTCAAGTGTATATACATACAATTGTATGTATATTACATGGGATTTTAAAATTTTTCCTTGCTTGTTTTGGAACACCCTTTAAATTCCAATTCTCATGTATTTGTAGCGGCCAAAGGTCTACACACTGTGTCCAAATTTCAGGTCTGTAGCTCTTACGGTTCTCGAGAAAATACTAATATAGTTTTAGACATCGTTAATTTTACATAACACAAAAAGTTAAAGTTTTCCAACCCTGGAAACGTCTTTTTAATTTTTTTTATATATTTTTAATTTAAAATACCAATTTTAGTCGTACTGAAGTGTAAAATAAGTTCATTTATTAAAAAAAAATAAAAATTTGTTTTCGGTAGTTACTTTTATATGGCAAAATGAAGTTTACGTTTTCCAGCTCTGCAATCGTCTGGTCGATTTTGCTGAATTTCAATACCAATCTATTTTGAAAAATTTCTGACTCAGCAGTCCAAGAACGAAGTCTCTAGCTTTTCTGGGAGCTTCGGAAAACCGATTTCACGTACAGACAGACGGACAGACGGACATCGCTTATTCGTCTTCCCTATACATAAGGATCCAGAATATATATATTTTATGGGTCGCTTATTGATATTATAGAAATTACAAACGGAATGACAAACCTATATTTACCCTTTTACCATTTTTGTTGGTAAAGGTTATAAAAAACCAAGTTTTAAAACGACACAAAATAGATAATTTTATATTGCAATGATAATAAGGTACATTTTCAATATAAAATTACATTATTAATCTTGCCATAACCGCGAAAAAAGCTTAAGTGAAATAATTTTCGATCTTAATTTTTCAAACAAAATCAAATACTTGCGACCGTTTTAAAAAAATTCTAATAACTAGAGATATTTGTTTCTTTTTCACATTAAAAGTTTTATTATCAAAATTCAATTTTACAGTAGAATCGATATTTATCTTCTCTTGGACAAAAAATAGCGCACTAAAACCATAAATTCAGTAACTATTTAAAATTAGTTATTTAAACTAGAAGAATAGTTAGATTTTGGACATCACAACAATAATTTACACTTTAAATAAAATAACCAATCCAGATTGGTTAGATTAACCGAAGAAATTTTGATAACTGAAATTCCAACAATAGTTTACGCACACTCTCAGGCTGACAGCTGATATGGGATAAATTTACCCACGAAATTTTTTTTGTACTCGTATACCAGAAGGCGAGACTTTTCTTTTTCATTGAAATCCTGAATCCTGAATAAAAAGTTAAAGTTGTACCAGGCTTAAAAAAATACACAAGGCAGATAACAATCTTCGAGAGCCCGATTTCAATCCCTTGCCAGACGAAGTCATAACATAATACTTTTTTTTTCTGTGCATTAGAGCAGACGCCGGCAGAGAGAAATAACATTAACATCCCTTTTTACAATGTACAATTAAAAGCTAACAGGGACTTTAACGGCAAGTTTAGTATGAAGAGCTGTTAAAGTTAAAGTTTAAGTTAACTGTTAATCATACATTGTGAAAAGGGACGTAAATGGGAAATAACTTGTTATTTGAGAATGTTGGTGTTTATTTGGTTTGTTGATAGGCAAAACGTACTGTTGTGCTCTTATTGTTACTTATTTTGATTGATCGTGTTGTACACGTTTAAATGCCTACAAGTAAACGACAAACATTTTGGCCCAGGACCATAAATTGCCTGTTTCTGGATTAGAGCATGTGCTGTTGCATGTCGCCGCGCTCTCCTTCGCGGATATTGATAATATTGTATCTTCCGCGAAATGAAATAACTAATCAAATGGCAAAATATCTGAACAATAATGAGACTACTTAACACCAGGGGCGCTGCAACAATATTATAAGAAAACACTGAATATCAGGGTTGTAAAAACGTAAAATCCAATTAAGCGCTCCTCTTCTCTATATAGAGTATCATATTCCTACTCTCAGTTAACACATGTTATTTGGACTCAAGCGTGCTGAAATCTTACGCACTCTTCTCAGAAACCTATGCCTATAACTTATGTGAAATATGTTATAAGGTTTCAATCGGCGTGGCTCTGCCAATTTTCTAAACACCTGATTTTGTGATCGCAAAAGCTTGAGGTGAGTTTGAAAATTGAAATGAAACCCAATGGCTGCTACACTCTCTCAGACAAAAAAAAAAAAATAGATTTCTGGAGTAGAGATGGGCGCGTGTTGAATTTTTCTAACACGACATGAATACCAAGACGCTCACTCTACTTTTCTCTACTTAAAGCTCATTCATATATATTTTCCATCTAAAATCGTTTCGTGTTTTTCGTGTCAATTTTGCTCAACACGAAAAGACCCGAACACGCACGAATTAAAATTTTTTGTCATAAACACTTCGTGTTGGGACTTTCGTCTTCGTGTCACGAAAAAAAACACGACACGTGCCCATTTCTATTATGGAGTAACAAATGTGAAGAAATAAAAATACAATGGAATTGAGGAGTATAACTGCTGTTTTTTAAGTCGATGAATAATGTTTAGGGAGTAATATATTTTTACTTTCATAGTAAACTCTCCTACTTATTATTATGTTAGATTGACACTTTTAGCCATTAAAATATTACAGAGACTAAATGAAATTAACAGCATGTTCAACGATATCGTAAGGAACTCTAATCAGTTGAAAAACCTATCGATCAAACAGATACACACACACACACACTCACACACACACACACACAAACACTCGCACATTTTGTATTCCATTTCATTTATAGTGGTGAATGTTTGTATACAGTGGTGAATGATGAATAAGTATCCTGAGTATCATGCGTATATTTTTTTGTTCCGATTAAATATCCATACTCTGAGTATAAGTATGACATAGAGTTAATACACATGTGCTCTTTTATTTCTAGTTATAGTGTACTTATAGTTTAGCGAATGATGGATAAATATCCCGATTATCATGTGTATATTTTTTTTGTACTATTAAATATCTATAGCCTGAGTATAAGTATGAGAGAAATTCAATGCGCTTGTTACGCGTGTGCCTTTTTATTTTTAATTGTAGCGCATTTTAGTTTTTCGCATAAGCTAAGTAGAGATGTTTTTGTGTGTTGGAATCGGCTATAGTCATAGTTGCTTGAGAGAAAATATGTGAGATTACAAATAGTTTGCGATACAATTATGATTATACGCACTCATTAAAATTCAGAGTATTAACTTATGTATATTTTTTTGAGTACTTATTGTCACTCTCTGATATTAAATTTATATTAAAGAATAGTTAACAGAAAAACATATTTCAATATCTGTATTTAGTATAGCTAAAATTAAAAAAAAATCGTTGCCCATCCCTGCTTAACACGACTCCAATCCACATTACAGACAATAGCTTAAGCTTAAAAAAACAATTAAATGAAAATAAAATTCAGTTTACTTATTGATCTATTTTTCATTAAATTGAAATGGAAAAATTTTAAGACTTCTCTTATTCAATTTGGAAACCTAGGTTAGTTTTATGTTTATAAGTATATTTCCGGCACGCAGGCAGCAATCGAAAACTCGTGCTGCATACACATCACATCACATGCAGAGTGTGTAATTTTTTACGCATTTAACACGTGTCTAAAGGTCGTAAAAATCGTTAACATTTATTTTTGCTCAATGCTTTTTTTAAGTCCTTGTCAAGGAGAGAAAAGTTTAAGGATATAAAATAATAATAAAAACAAGACTGAAATGTCGTAAAAGTTTATGATTATTTTTGTCATGTTTTGTATTGTAATGCTTACAAACACTTTTGCTTTAGTGCTGCTGCTGCTGCTGCTGCTGCTTCTGTAGCTTCTGCTGCTGCTGCTGCTGCTGTAAGTGAAATGTACTGGTGGCAAAATTTACTAGTGTCAGTTAACTGTCAAATTGAATTTGTTTAGCCTAACTGTTTTGTTTGCTGTTGGTGTTGCTGTTGCTTCCGTTCTTTTGCTTTTAAACATGTATTTGTGTGAGCTTAAGATCTGTTTTTTTTGTATATAAAAATTCAATAAAAGAATCCAACAGGTTTTCTTCTGCGTTTTATATTTGTATGTGTGTCAAGTGCAGCTCAGAAATTTTTTGAGTTTTACAGCGCTGCTGCTCTTCTTTTGTTGTTGCTGCTTTTGATTTACCGGAAGTTGTAGTGTCATGCTGATATTTGTAATTTTTAACACCATTTTATTTATGTTACTGTCGTAATGGTGTGTGTAGCTTATTTTTATACGTTTTTTTTTAAATAAAAATCTTGTGCATTGTTGTATTCCAGTGTTGGCTTAGGTCAACAATTAATGCTTTTTTATATCTATTGTTTATTTATCTCATTTTACGTTTCAAAGTTGAGGTCAAAGTTTCATTTTTTTTAAAGAAAGCAGACATATAAAAAAGTTTATGTACACGCAAAGAAAAAATATGGTTGTAAAATGATTGAGAAAACAATATTATGTTCTCTGAAACAAATGTGTGGTCGTTGAAAACTAGTTATTGTTATTTTAAATATTAATTTCGTTACGACAAACAGAGTAATGTTTTAATTTAATAATTACATTATTATATTCATAGAAAGTGCGATATGGTTAGAGTTTATCAATATATTTTTGTTAAAAATTTTTGACTACAAAATAATTTGTATTATTGTGTAAAAATAATATGATGTAAATAACAAATATAATGTTATCCAAAACCATACTATGTTAAGTTTTTAAAAAATCCTTTTCAGAAACATCTTCTGTCAGTTCAGTGTTTCGTTTGTAAGCTATCGGTAGTGCACGCGTGGTGTTAAATAAATAAAAAAAGTATAAACAAAAGGGTAAATAAATAAAAATAATATGTACATAGTATGTATGTATATATCTTTATACAGATGTGTGTGTATTTCGTGTATACACATACATATATGTAAGTATATATTTCTATACATACACACATACATACATTTTATTTCAACAATATTAATTTATTTTTATTTCGGAATTACCGGACAGCTGTTTTGAACAAAAGATTTGCCAATAAATATATGATTAAAAAACAAAATATTATTATCACATAAAATAATACTATGGTCATTTAACAATATTATTATAATACTAGAACATGGCGTGGTATGTCTCAATTATATTTTAGTCACATCTAACAATAGTGTTGTCTTATTTACATTAATAACATTAGGTTGTTTGTTTTTGTAGATAATATTATTATTAACTCAGAAAATAATATTATTTAAACTTTGCTTTTCCATTGACAATAATATGATTTGAGTGCAACCATATAATTCAATCATAGTATGTTGCTGTTTAATTATGGTTACCTCAACCATATTTTTTCTTTGCGTGTACATACTGCCTACATACAAAAATATACATACTGCTTATATTTTTATTTGATAAGAATTGATTTTTCACTGTCAAAATGATGAAGGGGGTCTTGTTTCGTCAGGCTTAAGAGTGTAAAAATTTAATACTAAAATTAAAGCTATGGTTTTGTTAGAAATTACTACTTACAAATTATTTATGTCTGTTTAATAACAAGCAGTTTATTACACAACAACGTATGAATGTATACATGTTTATATACGCAGGCCATAACCTTTTTAAACGCCTTTAAAAGAGGATTAGGTTAGCAATGTGGTGGTGAAAAGGAGCCCTATTGTTTTCGCTACGATCTCCGTCTGTCTGTCTGTTGCAGGCTGTTTTTTTTTCGAGAATCGTAAGAGTTACGGACCTGAAATTTTCACAGAATATGTAAAACCTTAACATTTGCTAACGCACTAATAATCCCAAATTATATTATTTCACTTATTCAGTAAAATATTTATTATTAAAAATACATTGAAATTTATTATTGAGGGGCGTAGCTGGATCCTATGCTCATTTCGCTGTTACTAATGCAGATCATGAGGGAACCTATACTCAAAAAATTTCTTAGAACAATTAGAGTTATTATGTTAAACTTTCATTTAATTAAATGAAAAGCTTAACAAATATCAAAGTTGAAACGAGAACTCAATAATCAACATGCTACATCGCAATTTTTTTCAGCTCGAATCGTAGTTGTAAGAAGTATGTTAAGACTAATAAATGTAAAATTTTGTTAGCTACAACAAAAAATATATAACAATTAAAAATTAATGGGTATTCTAAGGCGAGCAACGAAACCCTAATGTTATATATAGAGACAATTATATATAGACTCTTGAAATTTTCCAAGTTCGTGTATATTTACGCAGACTATACCAATTAACATTGAAATTTAAAAATCTAGATTAAAGGGTATTCTATCAGTTAATGCAAATTTGACAACTTGCTGTATCTCGGAAGCCGTAAAAGCAAACACTTTAAATTTTCAAAAACGCTAAAATTAAAAAAAAATTTATTAAAAAAAAATCGCCAAAACGAAAAAAACGTCAAAAACTGAAAAAAATCGCCAAATCTAAAAAATCCCGAAAGCTAAAATAAATCGCCAAAAACCGAAAATATTGAATACAAAAAAAAGCTAAAACAAGAAAACGCAAAAACCGAAAATAGTCCGAAAAACGAAAGCGCCAAAAATAAGAAAAAGCGCAAAAACTTAGAAAAAGCGCCAAGCAAAAAAAAAAATAGAAAATCGCCAAAAAACGAAAAAAAATTTCTACAAAAATTGTACTATTTATCGTTATATTTGTTCGTTTGCATCCCAGCATACAAATCATGTGGCATGATTGGGCATCCCAGCATACCAAAATGTCAAAATAAACGAAACGCATGAAGTAGAATTAAAGAAAAACTAAATAAAATTTAGCGAATATTGTTAAAATTTCAAGCCTTATTTTCCATTTAATCGTAAGCGA
Source organism: Tachina lurida (assembly GCA_944452675.1). NCBI lineage: Eukaryota > Metazoa > Arthropoda > Insecta > Diptera > Tachinidae > Tachina > Tachina lurida. The sequence goes on along the minus strand of OX101752.1, from coordinate 182,464,099 downwards.
CAAAAATTAAATATTTCAGGAGAAGGTGTTTTATAATATTCATCAGCAATTTTGGAATTTTCATAATTCTAAACTATGGGTAGGCCCATGAAATTTTAATTTCAATAAAAAGTCTATTTTTGATAACATGTCGCTTACGATGAAATCGAAAATAAGGTTCGATATGCTATTGGATACCAAAGTAATTTTTTTTAAGAAACACAACTTGCGAAGCGATTAGTTTGTCTGCGGAAAACACCCATGAACTATGACGGTAATCGAACCAACGACCTTTGGATTGGGAGGCTGCATCGCTACCCCTGAGCCACAGAGGTTATATTTATTATAGCAATAGGGTTATCGTAATGAAAGTTACTGTGTCCAGTAGTGCGATTCACTAACTTTTTTTTAACGATAATCACATCGTTAAAACAATTATAACGACAATTTATCGAATTTGCTATTTAGTAATATTTTTAACGATATTCGCTGTAGGTTAATTTCAGCTGTGCCGCTATTTAAGCGACAATAATTTATGTGCTGTGATTTTTATCGACAAAATATCGTTAAAAAGAAGTTACACAATCACACAATCGTTCTTGCAAGCGAAAAAATGTTTAGACAAAAATTACGATTGTCGGATCGTTAAGAGTTACTGAATCGCACCACAGGTACAGGCTCGATTATACACGTTGAAGTTCATATAGTGTTAGTCAAAGTCATAATTTGCTGAATTTATTTTATTTGTTTGTTGCTCTAGAACTGCGTAATTTGTTTATCGATTAATAAAATCCAGTGCTTCGTTTCTGTAACGAATGTGAAAATTTTTCGGGTCGAAAAAATGGATATCACCCTGTGTTTCACCGGGTGAGTAGGAAAAAACTACTTATGTTGATATTTTTTGTAAGTTTATTTAAGTATTTATATGAATAACCTTTTGTAAAATAGGACAGCCAACATAAATAATCACTTAATTTTTCTCGAAGCGAGAACTGCTCACAAGTTACAGAAACACGGAACAGTAGAACATAACTGCCGATTCGTAGCCCAAATTTTACTTCCTCGGTTAACAAGCAGCCTCATGAAAATCTTGCTTTTAAAGCTGTTAATTTAACGAATTAAGAAAAACGAAACTTCTGCAAGCATAAGGCATCTAAAAAACTTCTTCTTTCACTAAAATAAAACAAATCATGCAAGTCTTGTGAAAGGATTTACAAAGTTACAAGGCCTAATATATCTTAATTTAAAGACTACCATTTATTTTATCTCCTTAAAACTACAAATCAATAAACTTAAATTGAAGCGGCTTGGCCGGCACATTAATAATATTAGTCTTAAACATGTCGTCATCGGCGGGATAATCAAACTTTATCTCAAAGTTTCTCAACAATCTTGACACAACAATTTCCAGTTCCAAGTCAACTATACGTTTTCCTATACAAATGCGCGGTCCAAAGCCAAAGGGCAGATAAACAAAAGGATTGCCCTTAGTGGCAGAACCAAACTCTTCAGTTCCATTTAAAACTTTCGAACGTAACCAACGTTCTGGCAAAAATTTGTCGGGTTGCTTGAAATATTTGGCATCCTTAAAAAGTAACTGAGCCGTCATAGAGACATCGGTATTGGCAGGTATACGATAACCACTCAACACCACATCTTGTGCAGTTGTGCGAAAATTTCCCGTTGCTGTGGGATATAAGCGCAGTGACTCTTTAATGCAGGCTCTTAAATACGGAAGATTATTCATATTTTCTTTTGTTAAAACTAAGCTTTTCTCAGGTAAGGATATGATTAGTTCTTGCCTCAGTAGAGCTTGCTTTTCAGGATTTTTAGCCAAAGTGAGAAGGCAGCCAGCTAAAGCAGAGGTAGTCTACAATAAAATAATTTTTTTTGTTTGTTGTACAAACACTACGTTTAAGGTAATACCACTAACCGTATCTACTCCTGCCAAAAATATATCCATAGCCATGGTGGTAGCAATTAAAGGATCCGTACGTATTAGTATCTCCAAAATACTTTTGTCGCCCTCCGATTTGTTATCATCGGCCTTCTGCAATCTCTCCTTAGCCTGGTTAATATACTCCAAAGCCAATTCATTCATTGTGTCTAGTATTTTGATAACTTTTTTAAACTTTGGTGTGGGTATAACCTTCCATATGGAGGGCTGCAGGTCCAGTTCCAATAAAAGTTGAAAAAATTCTTCCATATTGTCTATGATAGCTTGAGCTTTTGGATTTGCTCCACTGTTTTCTATCATATTTAAATCTGTGTCTAAAGCTATAAGACCCACAGAGTCCATAATACAATATTTCATATATTGCTCAAAATTTTTAGGAACCTCTAGCGTTTTGGGGTCTCGTATGCGTTTTATGCAATCAACAAATTTCATTGCCACTCGATCAAGTTTTGGTATATATATTTTTATGTTTTTAGGATTCATCATAATAGGATTGACAGCAGAACGAAATTTTGCCCAATTTTCTCCTTGTCTGTTGAATATTGAAGATAAGTGTGGATATTTGTGCTACAATGTAAACAAATATTTACTTACGCTGCCACCAAGCCTAGTGCATGCTTAAACATGTCTTTTCTCAGTCTCTCCCGATGAAAGTGTACAATATCGAAGCCTCTACGCATGGGATATATGCCTTCGGTGCGAAAAACTTGCTGAAAATCGTTGGGATTATAAGAGAACACTACATCTCTTTTGCCAAACAGGCCCGGTACAAGAAATATGTTTCCATATTGTGCCCTTAGTTGACGATTGAAGTCTATGAAAGATTTCTTGTAAAACTGTCCTACATAGAAATATATGTTCATTTAAAAAAGTTTTGTTAAATAATTATTACACTTACCTCCTGGCAAAAATGCCCTTATCAGTTGAAACTTGGAGGGCCCGGGTAAATTTTCAAATGGCCTGGCTGCCAGCCATTCCTGATTTAATGCTTTATCGTGCTTTATAAAATTAAATTAAAGTTTAATACATTTTCAAACAAAATACCAAGTAACATACTTACATGAACAACCACCGTTGTACTATATCTAAAAACAGACTTTGTACCTACTTGAGTTTTATTCTTAATTTTGATAAAACTTGATTTTAACATTTTTAATATATAAAAGCAAAATTTCACAATGTTTCTTCTATAATATCTTCACTATAACTGTGAAAAAAAAACAGACTGCACTTGTTTGTTTGCTAATGAGAACAAAACAAACAACGTGAAAGTGATAATGAATTCAAGCAACAACAACTACAATATAATTAAAAAAAAAAAGCTTTTTTATAACGAGTTCCAGGGTCCCGTAATTCACAGTAAAAAGTTTTTTAACCCTTGAGTACCAAAATTCTGTTTAATTTTTTATTACATAGAAAAAAGTTAAGAAAAGGTTTTCACTATGAAACTTCAACAACAGCAACAACAACAACAACAACAACAACAACAACATAAATAAATAAAAAAGCTTTTCCGTAACGAATAAATGGGATAGAAAATTTTTTGTTTTATAATGATGTTTTTTATTACACTGAAAAATAAAAAAAACTGATTTCATTGTCAAAGCTTAACAACAACTACAACATAACTGGTAAAAAGATTTTCTGTAAGGAATACCCAGGTTCGGTAATTCACAATAAAAAGTTTTTTAACCCTTGAGTACCAAAATTCAGTTTAATTTTTTATTACACTGAAAAAAATTAAAAATAGTTTTCATTGACAAAGCTTGACAACAACAAAGGCTTTACTATAAAGAAAATATAGAAAGATTGATTATTTTACAATGAATTTCTTTAATCTAAGAGTACCAAAATTTAGCCTAATTTTTCTTACACTGAAAAAATTAAGAAAAGGTTTTAAACAACAAAACCAACAGCAACAATTAAAAAAAAGCTTTTCTTTAACTAATATATATAAAATATAAAATTTGTTTATTTTACGGTTAAGTTTTTTTCAGCCGTTAGTAACAAAATTCAGCCAAATTTTTTATTACACTGAAAAAATTAAGATGTGGTTTTCTTTATCAAAGCTTACTAACGCCAACAACAACACAAATAAATAAGCTTTTCTGTAACGAATACCAGTGATAGAAAACTCAACGTCAAAAGGTTTTTAACACTTGACTACTAAAATTCAGTGTAATTATTTTACACTGAAATAAATCAAGAAATGGTTTTCATTGTCAAAGCTTATCAGCAGTAACATAAAAAAATTTTCCTGTAACGAATGCGAGGGATAGAAAATTTGTTTGTTTTACGATGAAGTTACTTCACCCGTGAGTACCAAAATTTAGTATAATTTCTTATTGCGCTAAAAAAATTAAGAAAAGCATTTTATTGTCAAAGCTTAACAACAACAATGACATAAATAAAAAATTTTGTGTAACGAATACCAGTGATATAAAATTTTTTTATTTTACGCTGAAGTTTTTTAAACCGTGAGTACCGAAATTCAGTCTAATTTCTTATTACACTGAAAAAATTAAGATGTGGTTTTTATTGTCAAAGCTTACCAACACCAAAAACATCATAATGAAAAAAAGCTTTTCTGTAACAAAAACCAGTGAAAGGAAACTCAGAGTAAACAATTTTTTATACCTTTCTAGTTTTTTTTACACTGAAAAAAAAATCAAGAAATGATTTTCGTTGTCAAAGCTTAACAACAACAATTTAAGAAAAAATTTTCCTGTAACAAGTACCAGGGATAGAAAATTTGTTCTTTTACTATGAAGTTATTTCCCCGTGAGTACAAAACTTCTATTTAAGTTATTATTACGCATACAAAACTAAGAAAAGGTTTTTATTGTCAAATTTTAAAGGAGACATTTTTTTCAATTAATGGTATTTTTGCTTTTAAAAATAGGTATACTCTCAATTAAAGTGTTTTATTGACTGAATTAAAGTTTTCATCAAACTTAAATATAATATCAATCAATCTAATGATTAAACTAAAAAACTTTGTAATTGGTATTTTAAGAAATTAAAAATTGTATTGAATGTGTTAATACAAGAAAGTTGGAAGACTAAATTTTCCGTTTAGGCGTTCCTGTTTTATTCTGCTTTGTAATATTTACTTCTTTTTTTACACTTTTTCGAATAAAGAAATCTTTACTATCAAATATTGCTTCGAAACCTGGAATATTATTTCAGCATTCTCATAAAATAAAATAAAATCAGTGAACGCTGTCAAGAGTATTTATTAATGACTTCTACAACCGAAGTATGAAATAAGCAATAAGATACAAAAATTTTCTTAAATATACCCTTTTACGATAATACACATTTCTCATCTTAACAATCTGGAAGCTATCATTACAAAACCTCTCGAAATACTATCAATGAGGATACTTCAACTTATAATGACACCCTCTCATGTTATATGTTATGCAACTCGAAGAAATAAAAATGTCTTCCATATGTGACATAAAGGGAACATGTTCATCATCCACTTCAAATGTAAGAGTATGGTTTTTATTTTCTTTATTACTCAATGTCTCTTTGTGTTGTTGTTGTTGTTGTTGTTGTTGTTGTCATTGTCATCTGTTTTGGCACTAAAACGTATGTTAAGTGTGTAATTTTTATGGCAAAAACTAACAGATACTTTTCACTGATGGCAATAATATTATGTGCCATTTGGTTTAAGTTTTTATATGTTCATTCAATAGTGTCGCAGGAATTTCTGTTGTCTGATATATCAAAAAAAAAAAAAAAAAAACGAAAGAAAAAAATAATGAAAATAAAATATTATAAATGGAAGAAAAAAATTTGTTAAGTATTCTAACAGACATGAGCTCTTGTATTCTTTGATACGCTGAAAATTTTTAGTTTAATACTATTTTTACACTGAGAATGGTTTAAATAAATGTTGGTTTTAACGTTATCAGATGCAACCTTGTTCTAACTGTAATATAATCAGTGCTGCCAAGTTGAAATTATTGCAAACAGCTGATAACAATGTTCGACAAAAATTAATGAAGTCGAAATACGAGTTCCTGGGGGAAAATTACGGCACTCGCTATCGAACGAAATTACGAAATATTTTAATAGAGTTTATATGAAAATATTTTTAAATTACGAATCATATCTCATGCCGTGATTTGCCCCTGGTTTTTCGTAACCATATAAACTTATCATCCTCTAACTAAATTGAGTATCAACCGATTTTCACATTATAAACGGATTTAGATGGAAGCTATTTAGACCTTCCGAACAATTCTTTCTTACGCAGTATTTTTGTACAGGAATTGGAATTAAAACAGGACAACAAAATACTTCATACATTTCAAGGAAGGCGCATTCACTTCCAGGTAATAACAAGATTGCAAAAATGCAACAATGAAAAAACAACAACATGGCTTTCAAGTTGAACCAAACGTCAAACACAATAAAATAATTTAAGTTGAAAAAATTTCTTCACGCTTACCACTAACACAACTTGCAACTTTAAGGACTTTTCACAACTTTTCAATATTATTTTTTTCCCTTATTTTTAAATTTGTTCACTAAAATTTTTTTATAATAAAATATATTTCTTGTTAAAATTTTCTTAATATTTTTTTAAACTTTTTTTTCGTAATTTTTTTTTTTCAAATTTCTCGCTAACCATCCTAGTGAATGTGCCTTGATTTTAAGGTAAAATCATATGAAGTCCAATGGTTCGAATTTTGTTTTCGTTTTTTGACTGGTTATTTATACAGCGAATTTTTTTTTTGTGTCACAACTTTGAGTTGGCATCACTGCTTTATTTGAGCACCCATTTAACAGCTGATAGTTGCTTTTGGTTTAGTTTGTTGTAAAATTTCGACTTACACCAGAGCAATGCGTGCAAATTGTTGAAATTTTGAAAATTTTAACAAAATATAAAAATTTTATTTTCCGATTAAGCCTATTTCTGGTTGAATGGGTGCGTAAATAGGCAGAATTGTTGCATTTGGAGTGAGGAGAATCCACAAGCTTTTGTCGCAACACCATTACATCTACAGAAAATAACTGTGTGGTGCTCTTTATGGGCTGGCGGAGTCATTGGCCCATATGTCTCCAAAAACGATGATGGTCAGAATGTTACTGTCAATGGTGAACGGTATAGAAACATGCTGGTATGTGGTTCCAACAGGACGGAGCCACATGCCACACAGCGGGCGCTACAATTGATTTACTCAAAGAAACTTTTGATGAAAAAATAATTACACTTACTGGCCCAATTAATTGTCCACCAAGATAGTGCGACTTAAACCCATTGGAATATTTTCTTTGGAATTATGTTAAGTCACTTGTGTACGTCGAAAAACCACAAACAATTAAACATTTAGAAATCGGCATTCGAAGTTATCAGCGAAATACGGCCGCAAATGCTGCGAAAAGTTGTTGAAAATTTAGTGTTCCAGATTGCGCCTTCTAGCTGTCAGCCGTGGGGGCCACATGGCAGAAATTATATTTAAACATTAATTTCATAAAATTTTCTTTTAATTAATTCCCTTTTAATTGATATTAAAAAATATATTTCCTTGTTTTATTATAAAATAAACTTGTGGCACTTGTGCATTTTGCAGGCGATCCAAAGTCTTAATTTTGTTCTACTCGTATAATGATATTGCATGACGTTTCGTAATTATTTTTCCCGCTGGTACCATTTTTATAATAAAACTAAAAATATTTTAGTTGTACATACTAATTATGCTGATGATCTATCATAGATAACCTGACCAGACATCCCGCTTTAGGCGGGATTATCCCGCTTTTCTGAGGTTGATCCCGCCTTGAATTTTTATCCCGCTTTATCCCGCTTTTTAGAGTTTTGAAATTTCTTATCTCTTGATATATTTTTATTAATATGTAACTGATAAAAATTTATTCCAAATATTTTTTAGTGTAGTTATTGTTTATTTTTTTGGATCTGGCAGCTCCTCAAAGGAAAAAAATAAAAATACAAACGTACACACTCAAAGATCCTTTTGTTACAGTGCTTTATATGTGCAGACATTCTGCTGCTTTAGGAATTTATTACCAAGAGGGCTTATTAGGAGAATAACAACTGACATTCACCAAACTGTCAATAATAAAATAAAAAGTTCTTGCTTATTTTTTTATAAAGAGTTTGACACATTGGTGTAGTCAGTTGATGATAATATGGACTAACAAGGCCACTTGCTATCATTCGCCTTAAGTTTTTGTACATTGTTTTGTATAAAAATCGTATTTTGTTTTGTAAATGAAGTCAAAAAATCTTTAATTTTATTTATTTTACGTTACTAAATAAAAATTTTTGTTAATAAAAACTTTTGTTTATTTAAAATCGATTCTTTTGAGTTAAAAACTGAGTTTCGTAAGTACATACGAAACTTTTTATGTGCGTATTACACATCCCGCTTTCAAATATTTGTTTATTTAAAAATCCCGCTTTTTGGCCGTATTTTCGTCAAAATCCCGCTTTTTGAACGATCGTGTCCCGCTTTTTGTAAAAAGCTTCTGGTCACGTTAATCATAGATCGCAGTGCTGCATTTCTCGTACACAGAAAAAAATAGACAAGAATTATCTATATAATTAATAGGCGAACACGTTTTTTGTAATCCCTTTTACGCCGGAACTACTGCACCGATTTTGGAAAGATTTATATCATTTTAAAGGAATTTCTGCACAGATGTGCAGAATTTATATTTTATTGAAATCGGTTTAGTATTTTGGGAGCTATAAGCGTTTAAAGTTGCTACTACTACATGCAAACATAGTACACACTCATTTGTTAGTTTACACAGTGTGTGTGTGTATTCCATTTTTTTTTTTCTTATTTGTTATTGTATGAAAGCCATAAAACCAGGGTGGCCGATGACATTTTTCAAAAAATTTCACCAAATAGGGGATTTATCAAAAAAAAGGGGCAAAATTAGAAAAAGACGTGAAAACTACACTAAATTTTTTATTTTTAATGTATTATTATATAATTCACTCTAAAAAAGGGGAAAAAAGTGGCAAGGCAGTCGAAAAAGTGGCAATTTGCCACTTTAGTTGGTCAAACGGTCACGCTGCATAAAACTTATAGGACGAGAGTTCAATAAATTGAATTAGGTTTAATAAAGAAATTTTGTTTCTGTTTAGAATGCGGACGATTGTGTCGTCCGTTTGGTATATCTAGTTTTCAATAAAACCATGTTGATGAATAAAATTTTTAATTTCAATAATATTTGTCATTAACTTGAATATTGCATTTATCAATTCCGCGCGTTTACTTTTGTTTTGCTTGTGTTGGTGTTTATCTTGCTTGATGATTGACTGGACATGGTTATGTGCTGATGTTGTTGTTTTTTTGATTGGTCGTGTTGTATACGTGTGAATTACAACAAGTAGCCGAAAATCGTCGTGGCTTGTTTTTTTTCTCAACAAAGTTATTTTTAGATTATATCAAAACGCAATGCGCAAATGTAGAAGAACCATGATTTCTCATGTTTTGCCTGTATTCATTATTTGCGAATCCAATAACCATTTGCTCTTTAGCTGAATGGTAAGCACGTTAGTCTATTAGTCAAGAGATTCCCGGTTCGACTCATCCCAAATACATTTAGTTTTAATCGCAGCCAAGCAAAAACAAACTAACATTCATCCATCAACACACACACACATACAATAAAATAACAATTATCACTGAAAATAAAATTTCAGTCAACAACTTTTTTCTTTGATTCATTACATTTACATTAAAAATTATTGATAAGATATTTTATTAATTCAAATATTTATATTATTGAAGAAAAAAATATTATTATTTAACAATTTTTGTTATTGATATAGCGGATTTCTTTATCACAGGAAATTCGAAAATTAAAATGATTGAATACCGGGATTTTTGTTATCAAAAATGAAACTTATTTTTTTCTGTGTATAATGAGTGTGATCATAATTTATTAAGCGTAAAGAAACTGGGTAATTAAAATCTCGTTTGCTATTATTAATCCGTGTTATCTTAAAATCACTTAAATAAAGTACCGCGTAAATCGAGGGTTACCTGTATTAATATAAAATTCAGTACTATTCAAATATTTATTCCCATCCTAAAAATATGCAATATATTTTGTGATCATTCAATATTAAATGCTATAGATCATGCATTATTTTTTAAAGTGAAATATACCAACAACAGTGTTGCCATTATAAATTATTCATGTACATATTCATGAAGGCTCTCACGTCTAGCAAACACATAAATATTGTTTTTATACTTTCCTAAAAAAAAAAACTGCTCACAACAATTTTCCCCAAAGAGAAAATAATCTTTAGCACACAATTTCAATTTTCATTATAATGAATTTTCTTGTTTTTTTTTATTTTTATTTTTAATTTAATTTTAAAATTTAATTCACATTCCTTTCCACAAAGGATATCATTTTAATGAATTCAAAACCCCCAAAGAAGAAAAAAAAATTCACACTGATGAATTAAATAAAATGAAATGCAACCAAGAGAAAAGGAAGAGGAAAGCACGAAAAAAACAACATCAACAACAAGAAGAAGAAGAAGAAGAAGGAATTGTATACAGAAATATAAGTCAAATATGTATAGTGCGTCTCCATACAACAAAAACAAATAAACCGGCACTCGCACACACACACACACACACACGGAGGCAGAAGCAAAAGAAACGCCGTCATGCATACGTTTCAGTGACAGGACATGATTAATGGTTGTCATTGCCAAACAAAACATAAAAAATTGTTTCTTTTTTTTTTGTTAAATACAAACACACACTCACATACACACAGACTGGAAAGTATATCGTTGTTTAATGTGTGTGCCGAAACACATTTACACAATAAGAATTTTTATCGCATAATGTGCAACGTTACTTAGTTGTTTTTGTTTCTTGTTACCATCTCATCAGTGTTACACACTACTGCTGCTATTTCTTATACTTGATGATGTTAATGATGGTTGCGAGTATTTCCTATTAAAGTGAGTACTCGGCAACATTTTAACGTTTTAAAGTTATTACCCTTTTCTTCGTAGCATGGAGCTGTTTTTAATTGTAACATTGATTTTCGCTATTTTAGGAAGGGACACAAATTCCAAAAAAAAAAAATTAACCGCCCAGCTACCATCCATCGTTCTCCAGGAATTCAAAGATTTCCCTAAAAAAAATCAAATTTATTTTATAGCCAAGACATTATAGTTTCATTAAACTTTTTTCACAATTTTTTATACCCTTTACCAAAAATGAACAAAGGTATATGTGACGCGCAAAATAGAAAGGGACCTAAGGGTAAAAACCGGTTTTGTTCAGGAGAGCCATGTTAAAGTTTTAAATACGTGTATCTTTGGTGTACCATCACTGAGCGTGTTGGTATTGGTCTCATTTGAAAGCGACACATCTCATGACGTCAGGAACGTTGTTGGTCAACATTGCAAACGCGCGTAGTTCGTCCCTACCTCTTGTTTTGTGTAGTTGATTTTTACTGTTTTCTACCTAGGGCGCTGTTTCCATTAGTTTGATATTAATTTTGCTCGCTTTTTTTCGAATTCAGGTATATTTTCTGAAATTATTAATTGTGAATTATAATAAATACTCATTTATAATTCTTTTAAATCGTGAATATCACTCTGTTAGTACGAAAATTTTTCACATAACCTTAGAATCGTCGACTTCAATTTCATAAAACGCACATATCTCTGGGAGGGAACACTTTTGGGGCATGGGATCGGTCTCATTCGGTGCTCAGATGTTTTCCACATCAAAAAAAAAAGGAAAATTGATTTTTTTACCCTTAGGTCCCTTTCTCTATGCGCTGTCACATATATATGTTTGTCATTTCGTGTGTAATTTCCATAATATTCATATAAATAGGGAACACGAATAAGCGATGTCCGTCTGTCCGTCTGTCCGTCCGTCCGTCTGGTGTACGTGAAATCGGTTTTCCGAAGCTACCAGAAAAGCTTGAGACTTCGGTCTAAAATAGTTTGGTATTGAAAATCAGCGAAATCGAGCAGACGGTTTCAGAGCTGGAAAACTTAAACTTGATTTTGCCATATAAAAGTAACTAGATAACACAAAAATTCTTGGTTTTTTTGTTAAATAAACTTATTTTATATTCCAGTACAAATAAATTTTGTATTTAAATTATAAAAAAAAAATAAAAAAGTCGTTTCCAGGGTTGGGAGCTTTAACTTTTTCGCTACATAAAAATAACCTAATAAAACAAATTTTTCTGTTTTATCTATAAATTTAAAAAAATCTTACATTCTTAAAAGAAATCATACAAAATTTTAAATTATTATGCCAGGGTTGGAAAACTTATACTTTTTGTGATATATAAAATTAGCTAGGTCTAATAATTTTTTTTATATTTCAATTTATATATATATTTTATGTTTTGGAAAGAAAAGTTGGGTATTGAAAATTAGAAAAATAAAAACCACAGCTCTACAGCTGGAAAATTTAAACTCTTTTTGATATTAAAGTAACTAAATAAAACTAGTATTTTCTTTATTTCTTTTTTTCTTTGTTAACATATTTTATAAAGAACAACCAAAAACATCTAAATCGATGATTTCCAGGGTTGGGAAAAGTACACTTTTTTTGTTATATAAAACTAATTAAATGAAGCTAGTTATTTCTTTGAAAATTAAATATATTCTATATTTTAGAAAGAAATAAATTAATACTCGTATTAAAACCAGAAAAATTTAAATTATGGTTCCAGGGTTGGAAATTAAAAAATAATCATTTGGTTAAAAAATAACCACAAATAATTTTATTTTCAGTTTAACATATTTCATGTTTCAGGAAGATCTTTGCTCAATCAAATTACTAAAAATTGCATTATAACAAAAAATTATAAATTTTATCACTAAATACATGCATATTTATTATGTATGTATCTCTATACTTTGCTGAAGGGTATATAAGATTCGGCACAGCCGAATATAGCACTCTTACTTGTTTTTAGCTCATTTTGATGAAAATGTGTTCAGTCAGAGTTCCATTTGGAGTATATAACTTCAAGATTTTCATATCTAACAGAGCATAGCTCTGTTAATACATTTGGTTTGTGTCTTGGGTTTTAAAATTCAAAATTTATTTTCACACTCGAGGGCCTTTTGTGAATTGGTTTCACTTCATATGCAGCAATTTGGTTCATTAACAAACATTTTCAGTCAAAAACGAGCCTCATCTATTAATGGATATAACTTATATTAATTATATATTATATTAAATATATTATATATATTATAGTAACCATTAACGATTTTCCGTGTACTCACTTTCATAGATTGGAAAAAACTGAATTTCGTGGTGTGATGAACTTTAAAAAAGTCGCTCGCAAGTACGTAACAGTAATGAAATTACTATGAATATTTTAACAATAAAAAAAAATATTACAAAGAATAGAGTAATAGAAAAAAAAAACACAAAAAATGAAACATTAGTGTGCAAAACAACCATTTGACAGGATAACACCACCCTCTATTAACAAAGAACTAGATGATTTCAGTGTTTCCTATAATGTGTTAGTGAGTGTAAGTGTGAGGGACTCTGCAATTGTTGTTCTTGGCGGATATTGATATGGGATTTTTTCTTATTTTTGTCTATCGATGTTTATTTTGTTGTATAGCTAATGTTGCTTGGCTTTGAGAAGGAATTCCCTGTTAATTTTGCAATTACCTAACCGTTTTTTTTTCAGAACTCTACCAAGATCGAACGCCGCTGCATAATAGTAAATGTGCATAATTTTTTTATCGTATGCAAGTGGGATGAATTGAAAATTAAACTGGATAAATGGCATAATTGTACACAATTATATTTATGATTTGAACAGGCTAAAGTTTGTATCGCCTTGTAAGCGAAATTACTTGTGATAATTATTAATGAACAAATAACACCAAAGTTAATTGTAAATATTTTGACGAACACGCAGTAGAACGGAACAACTAGCTGTTTTCGAAGGCCACTACACTTTCATCATCAGCGTTCTTTTGTGTTTGGTCCATTGTGTGTGGTGTCAGTTGATGTAGATTTCTGCTTTATATACTCAGCCATAATTGCAAATCGAATATGTGAATTCTTTTGATTCATCAAAAAAGCTTTCATTTCCCGATATCAGTAATGCTTTCATGGAAACGTCTTCTAAGCCATATAAGCCTATGACGTTGCAGCTTCGGGCAGTGACCGATAATATGTTCAATGGTTTCTGGTTACTCTTCATTCCCGCCCATCCAACAAAAATCTGGAGTGGGAGTTTCCCAAATGCTGGTTCTTGCTTTGACCGAGCAATGACCTGTCAAAGCGCCTATCATGATTCGCATCGCCTTCCTTATCATGTGCAGTAGCAGTTTGGATGTTCCTGAGTCAAGTTTTGGCCACATAGCCCTCGAAACTCTACAATCCTGCCTACTTCGCCAAAGTAGAGTATAGAAACTACGCATTATTCTTGAAATTTTAAGAATAATTTTCTAATAATTTTAAATTCACTCACGGTTTATATTTTTTTTAAGCGTATTTATAATATTAACTTGAAGAAACTTAAAGCAAGAAATAATATGGTGCTAGAAGAATATTTAAGTATGTAAGGGAAGGTGTATGGAAGCATACCAACTCAAGATATGAGCAACTTAATTTTTTTTTCTTGTGCACAATCAATTCTTATCTGGTTTTTTAAATGAAATACTTTAAACCATTTATTTTGTTTGGACACAGTTACTTAAGTGCTTTTATCTTTTCGTTCTGTGTATGTGCACAAGTTCAAAAAGTTCCTAGCAAGTACATAATAATATTTAAAGATGTTAACAAGATTTTGAACTAGAAGTAATTTTTTAAAGATTTTTGTAGGCAAAGAAATAAGTTATAAGTTATTAATCTTACTATTTTCGACTATTAGAATTAAACTAATTGACAAAATTGTTAAAAGTAACCAATAACAAGCAGTAACATAAAATTTATCAGAAAAAAAATTGTTACATTACAATTTCTGTGGTAAACTTACCATTTACATGGGTAATAAATACAAATTTTTAAAATAATACTTTTAGGGCAGCATACTTTTAGGAGCGCTCTCCTAATTTACGGCCTGTCCCACGAGTTCACCAGTAAACGTTCGATCAACAACTTGTATTGCAAACAACAATAACATTATAAAATTTGTTGTTGTTTCCAATATAAGTATTCGATCGAACGATTTCTGGTGACCATTTCGTGGGACAGGCCGTACATTTCTTACCAGTTTTTTTTTTAGGCATTCCACGCAGTGTTCCCACTTCGTGAGTAATTACCCGAGTGGGGTGCAACTTTTTCTGTCGTAGACAGAGCGTAGGTAATGTCTTTTAAATGTAGATCAGATCTAATTGAGAATTCTCATGATTTAAAAACCTATCTTTTCATTTATAATTTTTCCTTTGTTTTTCAACACTTGAGCTGTTCTATGACATACTTAAATAAATAAAACTATATCTATATCGGTTTTTTCTGCTAATTTGATAATAAACTTATTTACAGTATAATTAACTACTTAAGTTGGTTAGATTAACTTTCGTTAACTAATTGGATTTAAACTTAGTTTAAAAAAATTAAATTGATAACCAAAGATCTTTCATGAATAACTAACTATGTTACTTACATATTTCTCATTTCGAGTTTATGATAACAAACTGTTAAGTTTTAAATGCGTTGGCTGAAGTAGTTAGCATGTTGAGTACAAAACCAAAGGGCCTGGGTTTGAGCCCGGTATCCAACCGTCCTTAAAATAACAACACCATGCATTTTTCTGGTGTGCTTTAGTGTCCCTTTGTATCAGATGTTGTAGGAAAGTTCATGTGATGAAGGCATAGTCACTGGTTACTGGTCACTGAACTATACCGACTTCAGCAGATACTAATCCTAATGTAACATCAGAGCGCCCTCTTACGTTGTGTAGTAGAATCAAAACAGCTTCTATAAAGTTGATTTATCGATTTTCGGCTACGAATGCAACTTTCAAAGTAGCCCAATAATTTATTGTACCGAAATTTGAGTGTTTTACGTCGTCGCCAAAAATTTCTTTTAATTTAATTTAATTTTCTATTTGTTCAGCATTTTAGCGATAAAATTTAGTTTTAGCGAGTTACAGAATATGGGGACAGGTTGCTTAACTTAAGCAAGCAATATTTGTTAAATCGAAACTCCAACAAGAATTTACATTGACTGTAAAATTAACAATTAAAATTGGTTAGATTAACAAGGAAAATTTTGTTTTTGTATTTGATAGTTAAAATACAGATATCTGGGAATAAAATTTATCAAAGTATTACAGTTACTTCAGAAGTTATAAGTGAGGGTTTCTTTGTAAGTCTGATGGCTAGCTCGAGTTACTCAATAATGAGGCACTATACAAGCTAAAACATCCAAGGAGATTGAGTCTGCGAGATGCTAGACTTATAACATGTAACTTCATCTTATCATACATACGTAATAAATCCTCTGATTGTCTCGAGACCGTGGATTGATCTGCAGTGGCTAGTGAGTGTGATACTGATTGAGAAACTTGAGCTTGAATAATCCACATGGCCCATTATTTGGTCATCCCTTGCTGTTAGGAGTTACGACATCGCAGTTCTTGAGCAGCACTAGAATCAGCGATTATATTTAATCACAAATCCTGACTTGATTAACAATTGTATATGCCCGGATATATAACACAAAGTGATCTTAATTAAATGGACCGAAGTGATCGGAACACTTTTTCTTTCCTCGGCAACCTATTAACCCATCCCATGTCTGTCCCATATACATACATATATATGTCCTGGATTGATCATATGTCTTTTAAAATTCTCAGATGTCTGCGCCTGTTCAAAGAAACGAGCATTTTCTCTTAGGGCAAACATGAAATTTAGTTATCGGATTTTCAAATTTTTGTTTTAGAAAAAAGTATGTAAGTTCCAGTTTAGATGCATAAACTTTTCTTGCAGCAATTGCTTATTATATTATTTACAATTGCATTTACATTCACACGAAAAGATAATGAACTAAAGAATAAAACAAAGTTTAAGTCTGAGGTGCCCAAAGTAGTGCCAGAATGCCGAACGTCAATCGGCTTCTTAAGAAAAATGAATACACATACGCGCATACATTTCTCTCTCGCTTCTCTCGGTGGCCAGCTCAGGTTTAAATGCATGCACATGCATGCCCTTTCAGTTGCATTATGCAAGAAAAGTTTCGTCATCAAGTTGGGCGTATGAATTGTTAAATATGAAATTCACTTACTAAATATATCTCATATATTTTTGAATATTTTTACTTTTTGATTCACTTATTTAAATAAATTAAGGAGCAATTTAAACGAAACCATCTATTCACTTTTATGTAGTTTTTATCTTGACAATAATATGCTTCCAATTTTTTTTTGCATCAGTTCAATGCAAGCCACAGAGTCTACTCTGTCTTCCATTTAGAAATTCATTCACTGATAGTATATAGAATACATAAATATTTCTTTTAGTCATCCCTTTAAAAAGGATAATAATGAAATAATAAGAAAGTTTTGTGCACTTCGTTTTATTTTTTTTTTATTTCATACAACAAAATTGACATTTAAGTTGTTGTTATTTTTCATCTCTTAAATAAATAAGTTCGAGTCCTGCAAATGTGTATTCATTCCACCGGTCGGTGTTTTGTGTATTTGTTTTTCCTGAATTCCCGTACAATGTTTATTCAAAAATGCAGAAACTATAAGACACATTTTGTTCGATAAGATTGCCTTCATTGAATTTGTACATTTATTTGTCCATTTATTTATTTATATTCTAACATTTTAAACTTAAATATATATGTATACATACATATCGCACTTAATCAACAAGAGGGTACTAAGTCAAAATTTTTGAAATTTAACTTTTTGCAAGAAATTAATTAACATTATCCATATATATCTACAGTAAAAATTTTAACGTATTTTGACCACACTTTTGTTGATAAAATTTGTTTTACTTTATAATTTTAATTCGAAATGTGACTATTTTTATGATAAAATTTGCTAAAATTTTTTCCGATTTGTGACTCTTTTCAAAACATGGATATTTTTCCCCAATAATTGCAAGGTTTTAAAATAAAAATAATGTAAATATATTTTCAAATTTAATTTGCTAACCATGATGTATTTGGATTTTCAAATTCTACTAAAATGTAACCACAAACAGTTTTTCTTCTCTACTGAAAATTTTAACATTTTGAGTTAATACCCTCTTGTTGATCAAGTGCGATATGTACGTTTGTACATGCATACCTGCATTAATTTTTTGTTTTATTTTTATTTTGCAAAACAAGAAGAACTTGCAGGAAAGTTGCAATCAGAATATTATATTAAATTTTCCACTCTATTTTGTATGTGTTTTTTTGCTTGAGGAACAAAGAAAAATAAAGTTTTACTTAGTAAACTTTTTCTGTAGCCATAATAAGTTTACAAAGACAATGTATTATTTATAAGATATAATAAAAAAAGCAAATAGATTGGTATATGGTGCATAAGTAGTTTAGATTTGAAAGATAATAATGAGAGCTGACACTTCGGACAAATGCCCCAGGTGGAGTAACGTGTATTACATGAAACATCACGCACGTCACAGCGGGTTAAACTGTATAAATTAAGGACTTTTCTGAATACCGGTATACAAAATGTTATGATCGGACTAAAAATGGCGATACAGTGAACAAAATGCTAAAAGGTACGCGTGGAAAAAAATAAAGAAAATATTTTTTTAAATTGTTTTTACATTATCTTTAATCCTATGGGGCGACTGGCGCAACTTTTATTTTTCGACACCACTCTAATGTACATGGTTTTCTTAAACTATTTCTGATATTGTAAAAATACTATTATTCGATCTAAGTCTTAAATAAACTATAAATATTTCTGATATTTATAGAAATCCCTTTCATACTTCTTATTTGCCTTGCGTTATTCTAGTTCATTCGCAAACAACCTTCTATATATATTCTTTTTAAATACTTATATTAATTTTAATATGAACCAAATGAGAATTTTATCATATCGAGCCCTATTTTTGATTAAATCCTAAGGGACACGTGGTAAAATATTAATTGTTTTATTGAAATTAAAATTGAATGGGACTATCTATCCAAACTATAGAACTATAAAAATGGCAAACTGATAACTTTTAAAATACAGGCTGTATAATTTTATCGTAAGGGACAATTTACGTATGTAAAACATAAGAGTTGAAGTTGTCACACGTTTACATTTATGGTCAATTGAAAGCAAACGCTGCACCCATCTTGCAGACAACTTTCTTAAAGCAAGCTGATCATTTAAAATTGAAACCACACTGCCATTTGAAATGCCTATGGCATCAACAATCTCACGCACTTTAACTCTTGGATCGGCCCACAGCATATCGTGGTTTTCTTCAAAATTTTTGGGTGTACTGACCCCAATTGGCCGTCCAGAACGTTCAGCGTCATTTGTACTTGTGCGACCACAATAGTAAACCACTTTTTTACCATTGAAATCGATGGTGCAGAGTCCCCAAAGTTTTTATCGAGCTTTTTCTTCGTTTGATTGATGGTTTTTTTCCGTAAAAAAATCTTTAATGCGTACAGGAAATTCACTTTTTTCTATTTTCTTCTCAAAACACAAACTGGTTCAAATTTAGACAGGAGTCAACTGACAGTTGCCTCTTGACAGGAGCAGTCATACCATTTCAATCAAGAGGCGGGAAATCAAAAAAGACACTGACTTAATGATCCACCCTCGTATTTGAATATTATAAGAAAACCTTCTCCTGAAGACTTTAATTTAAGTCGCTTACGACTTACCCGCCCACGGGTACTTTTAAGTATGCAAATTACGGAGATGCCATTAGCTAAAAATTAACTTATCTCGACTTAAGCACTTTTGCCTTTTTGCCACAGATATACCGTGAGTCCAGTAGAGATTTTACAGATAAGTTGTCTAACATATGTTATACTTATATAATTTCACTAGAAAACAGTTGTTCAGATTACTTAATATGCGACATTATGTTTTTATGGGCGTGGTACTGCCCACTTTTTAAATTAAAAATTATATCTTAGTAAGAGCACCAGGTGCTTAAAAAGTTACAGAAAAATCGATTAAGAGGAAGTTTATAAGGCAGAATATTAATTCTACATGGGCATGGTGCAGCCCATAATTTTCCAAACACGAAATCGTATATTGAAAAAAAATTCAATATGTAATTTTTATTGTTAAAAAATTTTATCATAAATAATATTCAGGGTGCTTGCAAATTTTTATAAAATAATTCTTTCTGCAAAAACAAATCATCGACTGCAATGCATAGATCTGATAGAAAAAGATAAGAAGAAGTACGTGAAATATAAAATTAAATTTTAATGAGCGTGCCTCCGCCCATTTTTTTAATTGCAAGCTTGTGTGTTTCTCAGGGCTTAGGGTGTGCGTTATGTTTTGTAAAAATCGGTAAAGGGCGTGAGTCCGCCCATTTTTTAAATAAAAGATTTTGTCTGTCTTAGAGCTCAATTTGTGTGGTAAGTTTCGTAAGAATCTGTTAAGAAGAACGGCGTGAAATATTGTGATAGATTTTAATAAGCGTAGCTCCGCCCATTTTTTTACTTTCAAATTGTGTAATTACAAGAACCAAAGGTGTTTTATAGGTTTCGCAGCAATCAAATAAGTAGAATATCATAAAACTATATAAAAAATATAGTGCGCGTCTCTCCGCCAACTTTTTTACAATGGGACCAATGGAAAGCTATACCCTCTCAGACAACAAAAGATTTTTTTACAATCGGTCTAAAATGTACCACGTTATGAAGTAACACACCTAAAAAAATAAACATGAATTGTTAACCTCCTCCTTTTTTTGAAGTCGGTTAAATAGTTCATTGGATCTATACTGCAATAGCACGTCCGATTCTCATGTATGGCATCATCGTGTGGTGGCCATCCCTGGAGAAAAAGATGTATCTACCTATCTTACTCAAGGTGCAAAGACTTGCATCCTTGTTATAACCAGTGATCTTCGCACTACTCCTACGGATGCACTGGGAATGCTCCTTCATCTACTACCATTGGACCTAATAGGGAAGGAGATGGTAACGTTCTCGGCAATTCGTCTTCGATGTATCTCTCTGTGGAACGGAAATGGAGCCGGCCACTATAGAATACTTGATGATGAAGTTAGGTGATGAAGGATTGACCAAACCTCCCCTGCTCTACTACACGTACGTCTTTATAAAACCTGGATACCTTCGACAGAATTGTGGATGAATAGAACTCCAGGTAGAAGAAAAAGTGTTGATTTTTTTACGGACGGCTCCAAAACACATGAAAATGTGGGTTGGAATTTTTCGAGGGCTTTAGGTCTTCGTATTGCAAGGCGATTCCCGGATCACTGCAGTGTCTTTCAGGCAGAGATCCTTGCTATAAAAGAAGTTGCGGATTGGTTGAGAGTGAATGTCACGTCAACGACTTTGATAAACATTTACACCGATAGTCGAGCAGCTATTATGGCCCTTGAATCCCCGCTTCTAAATGAGATGGCAGAGCAGTTTGATATTAGGATCATCTGGATCCAGGGCATAGAGGCTTTCAGAGGAACTCTAGGGCTGATGAGCTTGCTAGAATTGGGACAACCTTACAGGTTCCATCGGATTTGGAATGTGTGGATTTACCCCTACTCTCTTGCAAACTCAGACTTAGGCGCAAGACAGAAGATGAAACAAATAGAAGGTGGGTCACAAGAAATGATTGCGTAATCACAAGGCAGTTATGGACTCACCTAAATAAAGAAGGTACTGATTACCTAATTTTGAAAAATAGGAAACGGGTTTCGGTACTAGTGTCCGTGATAACCGGACACTGTCTCATAGGTAGGCATGCACGAGAGCTACAGGTTGAACACAATGATTTCTGCCGTTGCTGCCAGCATATCGATGAAGAGGAAATCATAGAGCATTTTCTTTGTCACTGTCCTGGACTTGCGGGAAAGAGAATGGCCATAATGGGCGCTCTTGAGTTCAGGGAACTTTATATTGAGCTCTGGCTGGTTCGACGGTGGGGACTCCGTATAAGCAGAGTCTCCGTGGTATCACAATGGACCAAAAATATCTAAGTGAGTCCGGGTTTCTGACTTCCACCCCTACCTAACCTAACCTAACCTAAATAGTCTCAACGCTATTGCTGGAAAGAAAAGATTATTTCTGTGTAGTTGTGGCACCTTTTAGCTTTCAAATCAAATGAATAATAATGAATCTGTATGATTAAAATATGTTATATGTAATATCACGTTTGATTAGGCATGGTACTGCCCACTCTTTTGAAGTTCTAGGAAAACAAAATTATTTTTGCATGGGCTTGGAATTGCCCACTTTTGACATAATAATATTCTATCATATTGAGAGCATCCAAACATAAACATTTTCGCATTTATAATATTTGTTAAGTTTCTTACTACAATTTTATTGATTACTAACACTTGAGTTTCTAAAGAAAATGCATGTAGCAGCAACTTGAGATCAGTATTTGCCAAGAGGCGTTATATGCAAAAAAAAAAAAAAAACAACTCAACATCATAACGCCCCGTTTGGAAACTTGAACTAACGCTACAAATTGACATTATATGTTAAAGAACATGTACCGGCAACACCTACAACGCCAACAGCATTCTCATTTACTAATGACACTATAGCAAAAATTTGACTAAAGTACATACTCAATTGACACGTGACATGAAAAGTCATTTAGTTGTGAGAGTTTTCAAATGGACAGACGCACAATTTTATGGAAACGCAAGGCAAACATGTTGGCTCATTATCTCAAGAATAGTAAAAGTTATGCAAAATACTATGTACATGTTGATAAGTAAATGTGTAATTGGGAAACAAGTTTAGTTTTCGTTTTGAAATGTATAATTTTGTAAATGAATTGCAGTATAGTTGTTGATGTTAAGATGAAGGACACATTAATAGTGGTACGTTGAGCATAAAAGTTCAATTGGAAACATGTCAAATTTTACCGAAACTACCAAGAGTCTTGCATATACGAGTACAGATACACAGCCAAAGTGACACATCCTTAAAGTACCCAAAAGGTTGAAGCAAATTATATATTCCAGAGACAAACACCTTCAATCCCTCCACCAAAAGTTCCACAAACTTAATAATATTGCCAGTAAGATGACAACTGAACCAACTACATTAAACAACCACAACTTCACACCATCATTAACACTAGAGCTTGCAACAGCCATCCTACTTACGGAAAAGGTATTTTGCCCGTACTCGTACTCGTAATATCATGTCAAACTGTGATACTTTGCAGCAAATAGAAGAACATGTCGATACGTTTATAATGTGATGCCATTTAATGCTACGAGTACTGGAGGGAGGGATGGATGGTGGTTACATTTCGAAACTGGCCGCCAGTTGACCTCTACACACCCTAAACATACTGCTACGTGCCTGGGCCACCTACAAAATTTGCTTTTACATTAGACAACATGTACAAAACATTTTAGAGCAAAGCAATATTCCTTGTATTGGAAACATGTGGCAAAATAACCAAAAATGTCATAAAATACTTAGACATCAAATGACAAAAACAAGTAGTAGGTGGATTTGAAAGGAATTCATGAACACATACATACCAACAATATTATTGCATTACAATACAATCAAATTGAAGTGGTCACACATGCATACACAAGGCATTGGAGCAGCCTGCGACGACCATTTGCAAGGGAGATGTTATTTAACAAACGTCACTCCTTTTGCCCCAAATGAATGTCTAGAAAGTGTACGAAAAGCTAAAGAAACATATTGGTGTGGGGGAAAATTACTTTCTAAAAAGTCTATACATATATATTGTGCCATAACCGCCAAAAAAAGCTTAAGCGATATATTTTTCAAGTTTAATTTTCAAACAACGAATTTTTTTTTTTGATATTAGGCATGTACAAAGGTTAAAGGTGGAACACAACTATTTTTGTCGTAGCTCCCAGGATATCGGTGAAGAGGAAAGCTTAGAACACTTTCTTTGTCATTGTCCTGAGCTTGCAAGAAAGAGATTGGGCACAATGGGCGCTCTTGAGTCCAGGGAGCTCTGTGAACTTTTTGCTACACTGAAAGAATTTTCGGCATAAATTCGGTGAATTTCGAACTTAATCTAATGAAAAATTCATTAAAATTGAACCAACGTCACGATTCGTTGGATTAATGAAACCAGTTCCGTAAAAATTATTTTATTGAAAACTTCATCAAATTTATTTAACAGTGTAACTAATGCAGTGCTATAACTTCATCGAAACAATAAAATAATATAATGAAAATAATGAAATAACTTAAATACAAAGGGATTTCTTAATAATAAGAAAATATTGTTGTCATAAATCTAATAAAATATTCTTACGAAACTAGAATACCAACGAAGCAATTCCAATGAAATTTCTTTTCACAATATTCATGAAATTTTCATTGGATTTGTGAAATTATCATTAGATTTGTAAAAGAATTTTAATGAAATTGTTTCATTGGACTAATGAAGCAAAATTCTTTCGGTGTAGTGTTGAATTGCAACGTATTAATAGCTTTATATTGAGCTCTGGTTGGTTCGACGCTGGGGGCTCCGCATAACGAGAGTCTCCCTGCTATCACAATGGACGAAAACGTTCAGAGTGAGTCCGTGTTTCTAACTGCCACCCCTACCTAACTTAACCTAACCTAACCTTTAGCTTGATATTTGTTAGTGATTATGAGGAATACAAAAAACTTCGGAGATTGAGAAGCATCGATAAAGGTTTGAAGATCTATTGCAGGGAAAATATGAACTTACCCCTCAAAATACTGAAATGGATATTCACCACGATAGTGGGACCTATAACCACTTATGTTGCTATTGATTGGTCGTGTAGGGTTAGGCTGTCTATGACCAGGGATCACTTGGAGAAATTACAGGGATTAGCATATCTCTGTATAACAGAGGCTATGATTACTTGTCCTACTGCGGCAAGGGAAGTACCCTTTGATATCAAACATCTAACGATTGTGTTAGCAAATGCTGCCAGGCAAAAAGTCAAAAACATCATAAGCATATGGAACTATTTTATATTGTAAAATGATTCAAATAACAAGAAAAATAGCATTGAAAAATATATTTTTCTTTCACTAAGTGCTTAGTATCATTGGTTGATCGATGGCATGGTGTATGGAATATAACATCGCTGGATGACGCGCATCTGAAATGTCCAGTAGTTCACATTACCTCCCCGTTAGATAACCAGTCTCTCAAATGATGGGGTTAATTGATACTTTCTATGCACCTTGTGACTTGCCACTGAAGTATGTCATATGGACCTAATCGGTGTAGAATAATATAAATTCTTGACTGTAGTAATGAAAACTTATAATTTTTTTATTGCTACAACTGCAGTTATATTTTATTTTTTAGCATATATTTTTTTTTGCAATTCGAACTGACAACTTCCGGCATGTCATGCCTGCACACTATCCATTCGACCACAGTGGTACTCATATTTCAAAAGTATAAACACCAGTTGAACTTAGGTTAATACTTAACTTTAGTTACGCGACTGGTTCCAGAGTGGCTTGGCGTTATCACAGGAGGAAACAATTAATAATTATTTAACTGTTTACTGTTTAACTGTCCTAGATCCATATTTATTTTAACATACACATATTCTTACTTCTTGTAACATCTTCATTTTCTCAAGCCATAGGACGAGTACGTTTGGACCAATTGTGTTCTTGATAACAGCAAAATGTACTGAATAATAAGAGATGCAGCTTGAATAATATAATATGTCCGATATCAGCTGTCAAAGTTCGGAAGTCAATGTCGGATGACCCTTTTACTTAAAAATTATTAACCTTTAACCCGTTTCCACCTGAGCACTAACATTTTAAATAATATTAAAATGACACATCTTAAAACATACCTATGCTTTCCTTAATTTGATTACGGATAGAGTTTCTTACAATCACAAACAAACCTTTGTGTCCTAACGCCGAAATTGCAGCAAACATTTTTTCTTAAAACTTGGTATGGAGACCCCTGTTGCAAAAATAAGCATTTAAAAAAGTTGGCAATACCCTCAACTCCTTTGGTAGGATTTTCATATTTTTTTTCAGTATTGTAACACATTTTGGTAAAATTTTAAATTTAACAATTTAAAAAAAAAAAGATAACTTCGTCCTTAATGCAATTTTTTACCACTCAACAAATTGAAAACTTAATTTAAAAACAAAAGTAAACATTCAAACATTTTTGGCATTTATGTCGTCGAAGTGTTAGTAATTGAATCGCGAATTTTTTTTTAAGCGAAATTTTAAAACTGTAATTTTTGCCGCTAAAATTGAAATTGGACACACAGTGCTTTGTTGGAATCATTAAAAGTGATACGAATTACTATATTTAGTATCGCATCCCTCACTCACTTAATTTTATCCACTTCTTTGAATGATTTCACTTTGCTGAGAGTGAGATATGGAGCATGAAGAATATCACTGTTTCCCGGCACCAATAATCAATTATAACGTATACCTTCCTATTTACTGATGATAAACTGTAACGCCTTCTGGCATTATTTGATACAAGTCCATTTACACAAATGCTTGAGCGTATATGCTTATGTGTATGTGTGTGTGTGTGTGTGTGCTTATAATAACTTTGCCATAGAGTAGTTTTGTATGTAGTTTCTTGTTGTTTTTCATTTTTCGATTTAACATAGAAAATTTTCCAAGCTATTCAAAATACTGCAAGCAAAGTATAATATAGTACAAGCTTCGACAGATTTACATTCATAGAAATAAAGTGCACGTACATAGTTACTCGTACCACATATTCGAAAATAACAGAAACATATCATACTCGTATTAGTTAGTAGAGTTGGTGGGTAGGACGCTAATATGTCTGCATGTGCCAAAAATTTGACTTTGATTTGCAATTTATTGGCAAAACTCACATTAAAACAAGTTGCACACACCAGTATATAAATAAAACAAAACCTTGCCTCTGCCTCTAACTATCTCCCTCGCATGTGCTAAATATATATGTTAACTATGATCGTATGGTTTCCTAAAAAGCCCCATTCACTTCTCATACTATTTGCATTTTGTCAAAATGTCTCTATAATCATCTCATCTCGTCCACATTGTGGACGAGCTTGTGAGTTGTTTGTTGGAAAACTAAAGAAAATTTGTGTAAAATTGCGGGTGGGCTGTTGTTGCGACAACATGTTTTAGACCAGGGGTGCGCAAAAGTTCCTTATGGAAGAGTGAACACCAATACATTAAAAAAAAACTAATTTTTATTTAATCCCTGCAGAAAATGCGAATAGTGAAATTGTAGTGATTTACTAGTGACTTTATCAGTAGTACTACTGACCAGGTGTACCCCAGCCAATGTAATTATCTATTGACATTTAACATTAGCTTGTCATTGAAAATCTACCACTAGACTGTAGCAATACTGACGAAGTAGTTCTTCTGGGACTACATGGAGACATTGGCACCAAAGATTCACTAGTAAATTTTAGGGACTCTAGTCTACAATATCTATATTTCGTCACTCGATGTCAATAGTAAAATTGTAGTGATTTACTAGTGACATTGTCAATAGTACAACTGAATAGGTGTACCGCAGCCAATGTAATCGCCTATTGACATATATATCATAAGGTTGTCATTGAAAATCTACCATTAGACTTTAGCACTCTTTTTGTACGACCATATGGAGACATTTGAACTAAAGATTCACTAGTACATTATACTGACCCTCGTCTACAATTTTATAAGGGTTGGGGCAACAAACTTAAATACATACATACATACATATGTACGTAAGTTTTTAACATTATTGAATAGAATAATAAAAAAGAAAAACAAACTGTTGACGCGTTCATTGACAATGTCACCAGAAATACACTAGAACTGTTGTCTCTAACGTATCTCTACTCGTGCATAAAATAAAAGATGTCCACATTTCAACTAGTGCAATTGTCGCTAGAGAAAAGAGTGTTGACATAGAGACATATGGCACTAGGCTGGCTAGAGGGTGACTAGAGGGATATTTCTTGTCGTTAAAACCAATACATACAAAGAAAAAATAAAAAGTGTTGTTGCTTTTCACTTGCATGTATACAGTGAAGAACGACAAAAAAAAACTAATGAGACAAAGTTGTTTGTGTATTTCGTATTGCTAGTGCTGAGTGTATGCTGTGAGTATTGAAACACAAAAACATATGAGCACCAAGAGTTTAGGGCTTGGGCACCCTTGTTTTAGACCATGTTTATCTCAAATCAAAAAATTTTTTTCTCGTTCTTTTTTTTTTGAAAGCAGAAATATAAAAATATGGTACAAATGAAGTTGTTGTTTCTAATATTAGTAAAATGTTGTTTCATAACATGTTGTTGCCCATGTCAGTTATAGTCGTAGCTGTTGTTTTAGCTGTTTCTGTTATTGCAATTATCGCTGAGATTTATTGGTTTTTTGCCAATACGTCAAAAATTTTTATGCGTTTTTCGTAATGTTTTCTTCTTTGTTTTTTTTTTGAAAGCTGAGGGTTTTGATAATTTTGAGTAAGTATATTGTTGTTTGATTGCTTTGCGTTTTATTTTTTCATTTGTATTTTGTATCATTTTATGGCTTTTGTGTAACAATGTTGGCAATACACTCATTCATTTAGGTTTGCTGCAGCACAAAGACGTCAATTTTGACAGTGTGGATAACGATTTTAAAATACAGCTTTGAGATAATTGGGACGCGTGTAAATATTGTTTCTATTTTCATTCGTTAGTATGACATTAGGAATATTTTATTATACCCTTTACCAACAAAAATGGTAACAAGTAAGAGTGCTATATTCGTCTGTGCCGAATCTTATATACCCTTTACCAACGTACGTACATATATATAGTATACAGACACATACATACATATTTGTTTTGTGAAAAAATTTATCATTTTTTTAAAGTTTCCATCTTTGGAGCTGTAATTTTCATTTTTCAAATTTCATACGCCAAACTTTTCTTTCAGAAGCATAAAATATATTCAATTTATAAAGAAAAAGAAAAAAAATTTTAGACCTATTTAATTTTACATAACACAAAAGTGTGAGTTTTCCAACCCTGGAGTCATAATTTTGGATTTTTCTAATTATTGATACCAATCTAGTTTTTAAAAAAAATACATAAAATATGTTAAGTGAACAAAGCAAAAACGAAATAAGGAAAGTTTTCCGGCCTGGCCCACGATGTCACTAGAAATCGTTCGATCGACAACTTGTATTGCAAACAACACTAACTTTAGAAAATTTGTTGTTGTTTGCAATACAAGTTGTCGATCGGCCAGGCCGTTAGTTTCATTTAATTCCTTTAATATTAAAAAATTTAGTAAAGTGCGACTTTGACTCGCGCACGAAAGGTATGCTCTTTTGCTTTTTTGAAGTTTTTTTCAGTTTAAACGATTTTTTCAGTTTTGTCGCTTTTTTCTCGTTTTGGCGTTTTTTTCTGTTTTTGGAGGTTTTTTTTTCTTTTTGGCGATTTTTTTCTGTTGTTGGGCTTTTCTTCATTTTGGCGATTTTTCTCATTTTGACGATTTTTTTCCTTTTGGCGATTTTTTGCTGTTTTTGGGTTTTTTTTTATTTAGGCGATTTTTTTCTTTTTTTTTTTGGTTTTTTCCATTTTGGCGATTTTTTCTGTTTTTTTTTGGGTTTTTTTCGTTTTGGCGATTTTTTTCATTTTGGCGTTTTTTTTTTTCATTTTGGCAAATTTTTCTGTTTTTTCTGTTTTTAGGTTTTTTTTCGTTTTGGCGATATTTTTCATTTCGGCGATTTCTTTTTTCATTTGGTGATTTTTTTCATTTTGGCGATTTTTTTTTATTTATGCCATTTTTCTGTTTTTAGGTTTTTTTTTCGTTTTGGCGATTTTTTTCATTTTGGCGATTTTTTTCATTTTGGCGATTTTTTTCATTTTGGCGATTTTTTTCATTTTGGCGATTTTCTTTCATTTTGGCGATTTTTTTTTTCATTTTAGCAATTTTTCCGTTTTATGCAATTTATTTTAGTCTTAGAAATTTTTTTTTTGTAATTTGGTGCTTTTTTTCGTTTTGGCGATTTTTTTTGTTTTTGGCGATTTTTTTCGGTTTGGCGATTTTATAATTTTTTGTTTTTTTAGTTTTACCGTTTTTGAAAATTTCAAGAGTTTTGCTCTCACGGTTTCCATGATACAGCAAGTTGTCGAAATTGCATAGTAAAAATTGCATTAACTGATGGAACACCCTTTAATTTAAATTTTTGGAAATTTTAGTGTTAATTTTTGTAGTCTGTATAAAAATACAGTAACCTTACAAATTTCAAGTGTATATACATACAATTGTATGTATATTACATGGGATTTTAAAATTTTTCGTTGCTCGTTTTGGAACACCCTTTAAATTCCAATTCTCATGTATTTGTTGTTGTAGCGGCCAAAAGTCTACACACTGTGTCCAAATTTCAGGTCTGTAGATCTTACGGTTCTCGAGAAAATACTAATATAGTTTTAGACATAGTTAATTTTACATAACACAAAAAGTTAAAGTTTTCCAACCCTGGAAACGTCTTTTTAATTTTTTTTATATTTTTTTAATTTAAAATACAAATTTTAGTCGTACTGAAGTGTAAAATAAGTTCATTTATTAAAAAAAAATGCCCGTCTGTCCGTCTGTCCGTCTGTCTGTACGTGAAATCGGTTTTCCGAAGCTCCCAGAAGAGCTAGAGACTTCGTTCTTGGACTGCTGAGTCAGAAATTTTCCAAAATAGATTGGTATTGAAATTCAGCAAAATCGACCAGACGATTGCAGAGCTGGAAAACGTAAACTTCATTTTGCTATATAAAAGTAACTACCGAAAACAAATTTTTATTTTTTTTTTAATAAATGAACTTATTTTACACTTCAGTACGACTAAAATTGGTATTTTAAATTAAAAAAATATAAAAAAAAAATTAAAAAGACGTTTCCAGGGTTGGAAAACTTTAACTTTTTGTGTTATGTAAAATTAACGATGTCTAAAACTATATTAGTATTTTCTCGAGAACCGTAAGAGCTACAGACCTGAAATTTGGACACAGTGTGTAGACTTTTGGCCGCTACAACAACAAATACATGAGAATTGGAATTTAAAGGGTGTTCCAAAACGAGCAACGAAAAATTTTAAAATCCCATGTAATATACATACAATTGTATGTATATACACTTGAAATTTGTAAGGTTACTGTATTTTTATACAGACTACAAAAATTAACACTAAAATTTCCAAAAATTTAAATTAAAGGGTGTTCCATCAGTTAATGCAATTTTTACTATGCAATTTTGACAACTTGCTGTATCATGGAAACCGTGAGAGCAAAACTCTTGAAATTTTCAAAAACGGTAAAACTAAAAAAACAAAAAATTATAAAATCGCCAAACCGAAAAAAATCGCCAAAAACAAAAAAAAAAAATCGCCAAAACGAAAAAAAGCACCAAATTACAAAAAAAAATTCTAAGACTAAAATAAATTGCATAAAACGGAAAAATTGTTAAAATGAAAAAAAAAAAATCGCCAAAATGAAAGAAAATCGCCAAAATGAAAAAAATCGCCAAAATGAAAAAAATCGCCAAATTGAAAAAAATCGCCAAAACGAAAAAAAAACTAAAAACAGAAAAAATGGCAAAAATAAAAAAAAATCGCCAAAATGAAAAAAATCACCAAAATGAAAAAAATCGCCAAAATGAAAAAAATCGCCAAAACGAAAAAAAAACCTAAAAAACAGAAAAAATCGCCAAAATGAAAAAAAACGCCAATATGAAAAAAATTGCCAAAATGGAAAAAAAACCAAAAAAAAAAGAAAAAAATCGCCTAAATAAAAAAAAAACCAAAAACAGAAAAAAATCGCCAAAAGGAAAAAAATCGTCAAAATGAGAAAAATCGCCAAAATGAAGAAAAGCCCAACAGAAAAAAATCGCCAAAAAGAAAAAAAACCTCCAAAAACAGAAAAAAAACGCCAAAACGAGAAAAAAGCGACAAAACTGAAAAAATCGTTTAAACTGAAAAAAACTTCAAAAAAGCAAAAGAGCATACCTTTCGTGCGCGAGTCAAAGTCGCACTTTACTAAATTTTTTAATATTAAAGGAATTAAATGAAACTAACGGCCTGGCCGATCGACAACTTGTATTGCAAACAACAACAAATTTTCTAAAGTTAGTGTTGTTTGCAATACAAGTTGTCGATCGAACGATTTCTAGTGACATCGTGGGCCAGGCCGGAAAACTTTCCTTATTTCGTTTTTGCTTTGTTCACTTAACATATTTTATGTATTTTTTTAAAAAACTAGATTGGTATCAATAATTAGAAAAATCCAAAATTATGACTCCAGGGTTGGAAAACTCACACTTTTGTGTTATGTAAAATTAAATAGGTCTAAAATTTTTTTTCTTTTTCTTTATAAATTGAATATATTTTATGCTTCTGAAAGAAAAGTTTGGCGTATGAAATTTGAAAAATGAAAATTACAGCTCCAAAGATGGAAACTTTAAAAAAATTATATATTTTTTCACAAAACAAATATGTATGTATGTGTCTGTATACTATATATATGTACGTACGTTGGTAAAGGGTATATAAGATTCGGCACAGACGAATGTAGCACTCTTACTTGTTTAAAATAATTTTTCAAGAATTTTATTTGGTTGTAGTGAAAAAATTATGGATAGATTAGGTTATAGATTTGTTAAACGCAAATCTAAGCATCGACAAATTTTGTATATGTTTTGTTTATGTAATTTAAATTTTATCCATATTAAATTTGTTAACTCTTATACCCATTTTAGACACGCAAACTTAACTTTGCAAAGTATTAATTCAGCTGGGAGAAAGACAGAAAGAGAAGCTATTCCTTTCTCTGTCTTCCAGCCAGCTCAACTAATGCCCTAATTCAGTAAGAAGATTTAGGACGTTTTTGTTTGAAAATGCGTTTGAGTTCTTGTTTTTGAATTCTCTAAACTATTTTCTTCAAAAATGTTTGCTGTCTTTGATAATGAAAAATATAAATATTATTGCCATGTTTTTAAAACATAAAAATTCAATTAAAGTATTATACAATAGTTTGAAAAATATATGAAAAAATATGTGTTGGATATAATGTTTGGAACAAAATGATAAAACAAATACAGGAACCTTCTAGCATAGACAATAAATAATAATTGTTTAAAGAATCAAAACTGCTTCTTTTTTTTCGCCCATAGACAAGACGATACAATCGTCGAACTGAATTAGGGCATAAGACTTTGCAAAGTAAACTTTCCGTGTGTAAAAGGAATGTTAGCATTGCGTTTTAGAAGATAAGGTCCTAAGTTCTTTCGTCATAAGGAGTTTCAAGTTATAATAAAGATTTTACCCAGTCGATGCACCGTCTCTTTCTCTTTCTCACAGCGTTAAAAGGATTTGTGTTATAAAAAGTGGACTTAGCAGGTTAACACTCCCAGTCAACGACATATAAGAGGCAATTGAAGAAAACTGAAAGATTAAATGCATAAAAGAAAGCAGCAGCACCAATACCCCCCCAAAAAAAAAGAATAAAAAAGAAGACAGAATGTGTGAATTGCATAAATAATACCAGGGATTCATACTTGAATAAGACTTGCCACTTTTTTTATTTCCCTAACAAAAAACGAAAACACATTTACACACATGCACATACACTGTTAAAAAGAAAGGAACAGGATATAAAAAAAACGTTTAACAAAATATTAAACTTAAAAATGTTAAGAATTTGTATATGTTTTTTGAATTAATTTTCTTGTTTTTTTTTCAATATTCATACAAAATTGTGTGCTGTCGAGGCTTGTGATGTGAAAACTTTTTGCATGCCAAAATAAATAAAAAATTAAAATAAAAATGAAACATTTATACGCGTATGTACTCGTATATGGGAGTATTAAGCTTGCCTGGCTGGGCCTGCAAGTGAGTGTGTTTGCATATGGATGTGCTTTAGTATGTGTGGGCTTTGGCTAGAGCTGCTGTTGTTGGATTTTTGCAGATAAGAGAATTGTCCTGTCAACCGGAATGATATATGTGAACGCGCATTTAAATTGGGCAAATGTAATACTGTAACACATCATATAAAATTCCACCTACCTCACCACTATACCTCACTCCTGTTGTTATCCCTCTAGCTGCTGCGTGTCCTCTTTTCATTTGCAAAAGCAAATTTCATTACGACCTTCCGAAGGAGAGGGAGGCATGAGGTTTTAACAATTTTCTCGTTCTTGGTTTATTGTTGTTTACCACTTTTTGTGGCACTGATATGTGTTGGTTTGCTTTGCTTTTTTTTTCTTCTTTGGATTATTTGCATTTTTTCTTCTTTTGATATAGCTCCATTTTTCTTTTGGGTTGGAGAGGAGGGAGTAGAAGAAGATGACGAGCACACAAACACGGATATACAATGAGCCGTAAAACAAACATGGAAGGTCGTTGTGATGAAAAATTGCATCAGAATTTTTGAAATGATTGTGGATATATTTGCTTGTAATATAGGGTTATTCAAGATAACTATTAAGGTAGTGCAAATGCACGTTTTTTCCCTTAACCCTGATAATAGCAAGAACGAAATATCTTTACGAAACAATGAATTTGCGTAAAAATGGCATCGATTTGTTAAAGCATATTTTTGCAAATTTTGCTGAAAATGCATATTTTTGCATAATTTGGTCATAAATGCATATTTTTGTCTCATATTTTGGTAGAAACGCATTATTTTGTGTGTAATTTTCTCAAAAATGCAAATTTCAAAAAATATTTTTGACAAATTATTATGGCAGAACTGGTTTTTGGACAATTTGTTCGCTTGAATTGTTGCAGAATTGTAGAACAATTGTACAAGCACACAAACCAATTTTAATGGAAATTATAATTTTGATGATTTCAAGAGAAAATTGCCTGCTATTAAAGTCGAAAATAGTGAAATAATAGTTATATCATATTTAAACTTGTGTAAAAATATAATGTAAAAGGCTTGTCGACTTTTTGAAAAAAAAATATATTTTTATATCTTTATTTAGTTGTATGTAAATTGAAAACTTTTCTTTAGAATAAAATATTTTGAAATATGTGCATTTTTTTATTATTTTAAGTGCATATTTTGAGTTTTTGATATTATATTTTAGGTGCCTAAAACACCTTTTTTAAATGCATGAGGTCCTTGTCCCTGGTTATAAGCCATTACAGAGAGGGATGCCAGTTTTTTTCCCTGACTACGCGACTTAAAGAAGGGTGTTGTGCTTATCAGTCTCTAGATGTATGTATGTGTATTCTTTGGCGCACTTTATATCAATCGGTTTTCCTTAAGCCTGAGAGTATCACGAAAGATATGACAGTAGTCAAAATTCAAAATGTCGTCCAATAGACGCCGTTTTGTCAATACGAAAAAAAAAGCGGGCGAACTACATCAAAATGGGTATCATTCGACATTTAAGAATCATCTTTACATTTCTCTAATGATTTTTCATTTCGAATGGTCATTTAGGATGGTCGGATTTTTTGACTATATAAAATTTTTTACTTGTTTGTTTAACATTTAAAAACTTATCTCGTTGTACAGTGAAAGTGAATGCAAGCCATTCTAAACTTTGAAGTGTGAGAATTGCTTGATAGGTAAAAATTAAACAATCAGCCTTTTCAAAGTCTCAAGTTGGCTTGGGTTAATGCAATTTAAGATCCATGATAACTTCTATTGAAGTAAACTAATTCAAATTAGAGTAAGAATTTTCTTACTGCTAGCGACTTCGTTCCATCTGTACATAATCTACATATATACATATATAAAAATGGCTGGACCGATACTCCATATTTCTTTTCCGTTTTAATACAGTTGTCTGTTGTAATCAAGAAAGTTGTGCAAAACTGGGTTAAACGGGAAAAATATATATGTGCTGTTGGTATTTTTACTGTTTTTGCGAAAATTAGTAAAAATACAGTTTAAAGTCTACTCAGTTTCCTTTTAGTTATAGACAAATTTCAATAACTTTTACGTACACGCAAAGAAAAAATATGGCTGAGGTAACCATAATCAAACTGCAACATACTATAATTGAATTATATGGTTGCAGTCAAATCATATTATTGTCAATGGAAAAGCAAAGTGTAAATAATATTAATTTCTGAGTTAATAATAATATTATCTACAAAAACAATTAACTTTGTTATACCTAATCTTATTATTGTAAATAAGACAACACTATTGTTAGATGTGACTAAAATATAATTGAGACTTACCATACCATGTTCTAATATTATAATAATATTGTTAAATATGACCATAGTATTATTTTATGTAATAATAATATTTTGTATTCTAATCATATATTTATTGGCAAATCTTTTCTTTAAAACAGCTGTGCGGTAAATCCGAAATAAAAATAAATTAATATTGTTGAAATAAATTGTATATATGTATGTATAGAAATGTATACTTACATATATGTGTATACACGAAATACAGACACATCTGTATAAAGAGATATACATACACCATGCGTGCACTACCGATAGCATACAAACGAAACACTGAACTGACAGAAGGTGTTTCTGAAAAAGATTTTTTTTAAAAACTTAACATAGTATGGTTTTGGATAACATTATATTGTTATTTACATAATATTATTTTTACACAATAATACAAATTATATTGTAGTCATAAATTTTAACAAAACTATATTGTTAAACTCCAACCATATCGCACTTTCTATGAATATAATAATGTAATTATTAAATTCAAACATTATTCTGTTTATCGTAACGAAATTAATGTTTAAAATAACAATAACTAGTTTTCAACGACCACACATTTGTTTCAGAGAACATAGTATTGTTTTTTCAACCATTTTACAACCATATCTTTTCTTTACGTGTAGGTACAAGTCTACATACATATTATAGAGATGCACTTGATTTGCACTAATCGTGCATGATGATCCATGCACCTGAGTAACTTTTTTCCAGTAAACTTTAAAATTTAACGCGCAGAGAAGACAGAGAGAAAATATAGACGGCCTGATAAAAGACAGATAGGGGCAGAAAGTATTAAAAAAATTAATCGAGAGAGGGAGAGAGCTAGAGCTTGAGTTAGTGAATTTTTGAATAATCAAGCAAATCAATGTTCAATTGCATGAATAATTTTTGATAATGCACTTTCGTGTTCAAACCATATGAGCGATAATGCACTTGAGTACGAAGAAATTGAGAAAAGTGCGACTTTTATTCGCATACGAAGGGTTCTCTACGGCAATACTATACGATCTTTAGCCTTTATAATCGAATATCTTACCTGATTTTCTTAAGTTTTTGCGACTTATTTCCTTTAGCGTAGTTTTTAGGCGATTTTTAGTTTTGGAGTTTTTTTTCTAAGCTTTGGCGATTTATTTTCGATTTTGGCCTTTTAGATTTTTTGGGGTTTTGTAAGTTTTGGCATTTATTTTTCGTTTTTGGCGATTTTATCGGGTTTTGACGATTTGGTTAAGTCTTAGAGATTTTTTTTGTTTTGGCGTTTTTTCGGTGTTTACCGATTTTTTTAATTCTGAGATTTTTTAGTTTCAGCGTTTTTGAAAATTTAAAAATTTTGCCCCTTACGGTTCCCAAGATGCAGCAACTTGTTAAAATTACATTAACTGATAGAATACGTTTTAAACTTGATTTATTTTATTTTCAGTATTAATAGGTGTAGTCTGCATAAACATACATTAAATGGAAAAATTTTAAGTGTCTGTATATAATTGTATGCGTATATTACATTAGGATTCCAACATTTTTCGTTGCTCGCTTTAGAACATCCTTTTGATTTTAAGCTGTCATATACATATTTGCTGCCCAAGGTTTTACATATTCTGTCAAAATTTCAGATCCGTAGCTCTTATGGTTCTCGAGAAAATAGCCTGTGGCGGACAGGCGGACATCGTTGCGAAAACAATAGGGTCCTTTTCAGCTCATCTTGAATGAACTAGGTTCTGTAAATAGAAATTTGCGATTCAAAACTAGCGGCCTCGCCCATGATGTCGACAGAGCACGTTCGATCTACAATAAAATAAGAAAATTTGTTTTTGTTTTCAATATACATAACTAGCCGATAGAACTATTTCTAACGTCATCGCGGAACAGGCGGCAAATAAATTTTATCCTCTTTTTAGTGTTGCTTCAATATAAATTCATCGTTATCGTCTAAAATATTTATTCATTTAGTACCAAGTCATTTAAAACTTAATCCAAGCATGGTATTTTATAGCGGGGAAAGAAACTAATTTATGTAAATAATTTTTAATAATTTAGCAGGCAGTACTTTGATTAAAATCCTAATATGGTTTTCATAGCACTTAACTACTTTAATATTAATTTTAACATAAATCTAATGAGAATTCTAACGTGAGTTCTAAAGTTTAATGTGTGAAATATAAAACAGCAATGTTGGCTATCTATCAATATGGTTTTTTAAGAAAGCAAAGGCTATATAAGGATTCAAACTTTGTAAGCAATGATAATTGTTTTTAGAAGTGAAAATATTATCAAACAAACAATAATTTTTTTTTTTAATTCGAACAATAGTAATTTGCCCAGAAAATAGTTTTTGCATTCCTTTCGGCTAGAAATCATTTATCATTGAATACCACTAATTTTTAATAAATCCTTGCAAATGTAGCAATAAACGTTCGTGCCTGTTAAAACAAATGCTTCCAAATTATTTTAATTGTGTACATATAGCCCAAAAGAATTGTTACATTTAAGATTTGTCTTTTCCCCTGAATGATTTTTAAAGATTATCTAGTTAATACTACTACAAGCATAAATCAAAAAAAAATAAAATAAAAGACGCAAAAGTGTACGTTTCATTTGAAAATCCTTAGTTGTTGAATTATTAACTCTGTTAATGTCAAATTTGTCACTTAACAAGCAGTTTTTATGTCGCTTTGCTGCTGTTAAACTTGCTGATTGAGCATTAAATAACAAGCATTCATTATCAAGAAGAATGACATGGTTGGAAATGGCGCGGCATTAGGAACAGGAAGGCAACATAATAAACCAACAACAGCAACAACAGTTGTAGTATATCAAAGAAATTGTTTCATAACAGAACAGAACTTGCAAATGTTTTAACTACAGAATCAGCATTTTACAATAAATGCTAGTTCGAATAGAAAAACAAACAAAAAAAAATTACAAAAAAAAAAACACAACAAACAAATAGCAAAATCATCATCAGCATTTGTTCCAATAATAATTCCTTGAAGTCATCATCATCATCATCATCTTCATCATCATCATAAGCAACAACAGTGTGATAGTAAGAATACAAAAGTCGACATTCCCTTACACTGACATTTTAGTGTTATAATTGATGCTATCTAACATCTTCCATATTTACTTACTACAGTGGAACAGGGCTATTATGAACTAATGGATTTTATTTTGCAAATAATTATATTACATATTTATATTTCATTATTTTATTATTATTTAACGCGTCAAAATATTTTAAAAGATTTTTATAAAGTGAATGAATGAAGGGGGAAAGAGAAGTTGAAAGGGGTACACATACTCATAGACTTGAAGTTCGTTTTCTTCTCTACTTCGTTATTTCAACCCTGAAACTAATTACGGGTAGATGTATAAAATTTGTCAATGTAATATTGCCTGCAGAATATCTCGTGAAGTTCTCTCATTCTAAAAGCGAAAATTTCGTATATTTATATATGTCTACTAAGCTCAAAATGGGTAAAATCACTATTAAGAAAAGCAATTATTTTTTTGAGTATATGGCGCAGTCTTGTTTACGTTTTAGCAAAAAGTGTAAAATTGTCCATAAAATGAATGAACGGAGCTACAAAATGCCAGAGTGAAATTGAAACGACTCCCTTGAGTCCTCTCTAGTACTAAGCTCTGCAGCTTCAGCTGCTTCTTCAGGAGCCACCAGAGAATGGTAATAAGTACTAAAAAAATATACTTAAGTAAGTAGTCTTAATTTTGGTAACTGCGTATAATCATAATTGTAGCGCAAAATAACTCTCACTCTCACATATTTTGTCTCAATCAACTATGACTATAGCCATTTATCCGAAAAGCTGAACTACGCTACAACTATAAACAAAAAGGCAGATGCGTATCAAGCGTATTGTCGGAGTATGCTTATACTCAGACTATGAATATTAATTCGGACAAACAAAAAAATATACT
The DNA here is from genome assembly GCA_944452675.1 of Tachina lurida. Classification (NCBI taxonomy): domain Eukaryota; kingdom Metazoa; phylum Arthropoda; class Insecta; order Diptera; family Tachinidae; genus Tachina; species Tachina lurida. Next base: position 182,423,897 of record OX101752.1, on the reverse strand, counting down.
TATTATACTCGTGATATTAATTCATCATTCTCCACCATATACATAAATTTTTGTATATACAAAATGGAATGAAAAATGTATTTTTCTGTCGGAAAACAGGATTTATGTGTGAGTAAATAAAATAGCCCTATATATACGCATGTATAGGCGATTAATACTCAGAGTATTTTTATACTCATGCGCATGATTTTAGCCTGTACAGCCCATAAACTTTAGCTATAGTCGTATGTGCTACGTAATTTAAAAAATGTGTATGAATATAGTTGTTGGTTGCTTTTGGGTGTTTTTTATTGAGGTATAGAACTTTAAGTTGGCATCACTTTTTTAACTGGCGGCCATTTTGTCAGCTGTCAAGTGATTAATATTTAGTTTGGTTTGCCATTTCATCATGAACAGGTTGACAAAAGAACAACGCTTGCAAATCGTGCAAATTTGCTTTATTCGACCCAGCCGAATTGCCTTTATTCGAGCCAGCCGCGGCGGCCACATGCCCGAAATCATATTTAAACATTAATGGCATAAAATTATCCTTCCAATAAAGCCAAATTGATGGACATTAAAACGATTTTCTTGTGTTTTATTTCAATTCGAAGTCCTATACCTCTAAAAAAACACCCTTTAGTTACACGCACTCGGTTTACAATTGGGGCGTGTGTTTAAATATGAGTACATTGCTTATTTTTAGCTGCACACATTCATAGTTGTTTAACCTCCAATACTCAAGGATTACTTAAAACCGTACTCTTATGTCACTCGCTGATGCAAACTGTTCAATATCTTTTCGAGTGTTTATTGTGTAGGTGCGAATTTTAGCCGCAGCTGATTCAATCTGTATGATTGTATCAAGTGTAAAATTCACGTAATGCTCGGTAACATTTTCTAAACTACTAAGCACTTCTATTCAAAATAAATTTAAACAATTTGTGTAAGTTCTTTGTTGGATTAATGCCGCAATTCAGTAAGAAGATTTATAAGCAGATTTTGTAAAAATTAAAATTTGTTTGAAGAAATATTTTTTTATACAAATTTCAAAACGAACAAATCGTTTGTATTTAGAAACTCTACTCTACTCTCTCTTAGTACGTTTTTGTTTGAAAATATTTTTAGCCATTGTTTTTAAATTCTATAAATCATCTTCTTCAAAAAGGGTTGTTGTCTTTGATAATAAAAAATAAAAAAAAAAATAAAAAAATATTATACTGCATATAAATTGTATTCAAATCTTGCTTACTTTATTTGAAATCTTTGTCGAAATCTATATTGTTTACACTAAGCTTTTTTGACATTTTCAATATTTCGTATCTAAGACGAAACCCTTGTTGCAAACTTGTTTTATATGTTTTTATACGATAGTTTAATAAATATATGAAAAAACATGAACAAAAGCCTAAATCATATACACGAACCTATTGACAATAAATAATAATTGTCTTAATGAATCGCAAATGCTACATTTTGTCGATCAGGCACAAGACGACACAATTGTCAAACAAAATAAGGGCATACATGGGTCTACAGTTCGTGTTTTGAGGAAGCCAAATTATGTCTGATAATTTTTTAAGGAACAGACAATTCTAACTATTTTAACAAACCGTAGTACAACGAAGTAACATTTGGTTTCACATCTTGGGTACTATTGAGCTCAAATTTCTGATTTATATACAAGGTTTTCAAAGCAAAAAGAATACGTGAATTGATATAATTTGTTGAAATATTTTTTGTATTGAAATCTCACTAATTTACCACAATCTTGCCCTTCTTGTTTGTTTTATGCTAATCGTGCATATTAGGGCGTACCACAAAATAGATAAACTGCGCCGTACACCTTGGAATACGAAGTATATATCGTTGGTCTGAAGTAGAAAGGCCCGAAGTCGTATTTTTTATGAAATTGAGTGTTTTAGTGATTCCAATACATCTTACACATCTACTCATCGTCACAAAAATTTATTTCAATAGTGTAAAATGCTTTTACAAGCAGTTGTACAAAAAAAGTTAACATTTGAATACTATAGTTTATAATATGTATTTGCCTTCTCCTGTAAAGTTAAGATTATCTGAGTTAGGTCCTTTCTAGTCGAAACCAACGACATTTATTATTGCAAGGTAATTTCGGATTTTTTTTTTTTAATTTTTTGCAGAACGTAGGGGTCGCATTTTTGAAGTTTTTTTTTAAATATTTATAAAAAAAATTTTAATTTTAATCAATTATTATTATGAAAAAAAATAATTAAACTTTTTAATCTCTTCTCTTGTTAGTTATGGCCCTGTTCCACTATGCAGCTTTTTTTTTGCTTGTCCTCCACTCGCTTCATTTATGCTCAATTTGCTTGTGACATTTGTACAATAACGCCTACAAACACAACAAACATACGTTCGTTACAATTTCCAATTATTCTTTAAAGGAAAAAATAAAAACGTAGAAAAAAAGTAACAAACAACAAAGTGTATTGTTTTTTGTGCTTAAAATGTTTAATTTTTTATATATATACATACATACATACATATATTTATAATACTTTGTATAGATACATTTTTTTTTCATTAAGTTATTCTGGCAGACATGCCTTGCATTAATATATAGTCATGCTTATAGCCCCACTACGATTACAACATCGGGGCCATAAATAAAATGTTTTTAGCTTAACTAATTTGCCAATAAATTAATGAATATATATTTGTGTATACTTTTTTTTTGCCTTGTAATCATTTTTATTGGTTTCTTTTCATTTAAACGAATGTAACGTATCCTGTGGGCTTTGTCCACCATCTAAAGTAGAGATTATTTATGGCTTTTATGAAGGTCATACAAATACTGTCGTAGAGCGACGAAGCATCAAAGAAATTCTGTTCCGCTTGTTTGTTTATTTCGCTTATTTTTCTTTTTTATCATAGTGGACAATAATAAAGGTTTCATGAGTCCTGTTATTACATTTTTCATTATATGTATGTATGTATTTGAAGGACTTTAAATAAGTTGTGCAAACGAAGTATTAAAAATTTCAATTTTGTTCTCTTCAAAATTATATTTTCCGATAAGAATAAAACTATTACGTGGTTGTTAGATCCAGCAAGAATGTTTGCCATTTTATTCTTCAATATAATAACGTTAGAACAATATTTTAGGAAATGTTAATGTCAGTGTTAACGTTAATGTTAATGTTAATGTTAATGTTAATGTTAATGTTAATGTTAATGTTAATGTTAATGTTAATGTTAATGTTAATGTTAATGTTAATGTTAATGTTAATGTTAATGTTAATGTTAATGTTAATGTTAATGTTAATGTTAATGTTAATGTTAATGTTAATGTTAATGTTAATGTTAATGTTAATGTTAATGTTAATGTTAATGTTAATGTTAATGTTAATGTTAATGTTAATGTTAATGTTAATGTTAATGTTAATGTTAATGTTAATGTTAATGTTAATGTTAATGTTAATGTTAATGTTAATGTTAATGTTAATGTTAATGTTAATGTTAATGTTAATGTTAATGTTAATGTTAATGTTAATGTTAATGTTAATGTTAATGTTAATGTTAATGTTAATGTTAATGTTAATGTTAATGTTAATGTTAATGTTAATGTTAATGTTAATGTTAATGTTAATGTTAATGTTAATGTTAATGTTAATGTTAATGTTAATGTTAATGTTAATGTTAATGTTAATGTTAATGTTAATGTTAATGTTAATGTTAATGTTAATGTTAATGTTAATGTTAATGTTAATGTTAATGTTAATGTTAATGTTAATGTTAATGTTAATGTTAATGTTAATGTTAATGTTAATGTTAATGTTAATGTAAATGTCGGTATAATCGTCCATACAATTATATGATGGCAATGAGTAGCCACAAAGATATCGTTCAGAGTCCGTTTTGAAAAATAAATTTATAAAGTAAAAAAAAACCGAAATCTGTAGCGAAAAGCTCACTAAACACATTTTTTCTTTTTTAAAGGATGATGTCGAGATTTTAGGAACACCTTGGTCTTGTTTTGGTAACAAATGTTCTGTTTTTAAGAACATCATGTTTTTGACAAGCATCGTTCTTATTTTAACAATAATCGATACTTTTTTTTATTTATGATTTCATTAGGATCTGCTACACAAAATACATGTGATAATTATTAATGCACAAATAACACCAAAGTGAAATTGTAAGTATTCTAACAAAGACTAGTAGAACGTAACAACTAGCTGTTTTCGAAGGTCAATGCACCTTCATCATCAACGTTCTTTTTGTTTTGGTCCACTGTATATGGTGTCAGTTGATGTAAATTTCTGCTTTATATACTCAGTTTTCAGTGCAAATAGAATATGTGAATTGTTTTGATTCATCGTATTACAATTTGCTGAAAGCTTTTTTGTAATGAAAGCTCCTAAGATATGGAATTTAGCTTAATCAAATCATAAATATAGAAACAAATGAAGTTAGAACAATGATAGTTACTTTTTTAATTTTTTTATTGGTTAGTTACCAAAAGAACATTTTTGTTTAGATTTGAAAAATGTCTTTCACATTTTGACAAAGTGTCTCTAACTTTTATTTTCTGGAATTGGCAACATTTTACAACTTATACAATAAATAATAAAAAAAATAAAGTTTATATTTATTGAATAGATTAAAAAATAAGTGAGGACTGAATACGAATACCAATGTGTATGTATTTGACATTTAGTCCTTAATGTGTGAAGAATTTTTGTTTGTTTGTTGGTTAGGCAACGTTCATATGCATTTCGTTTCTGCTTAACAAATAAGCTAACAAACTTCATATATTTATACAAAGTCTCTCAATATATTACTAAGACTTACGCCTACAAGACTAATAAGCTTACACAGAGAAAAAAGTGCGTCATAGAATCAATAAAATTTTCTCTATGAAACGTTTTTAGGGTAAGGGGTATCCCAGCAGAAAGAAGCGAAAATTTGTTCATAGAGATTCCTTATTGTTTTTATGTGTTGAATCTTATTACTTTTATCAAGAAGAAAACCACATAAAATTAATAAGAAATCTTATTATTCACAGCTTTTTTACTCAATTTCCGTTATTTTTGGCACCAAAAACAAAAACAATCCATAGAGAAAAACTTCTTGATTCTATTAGGTTTTCTTATAAATTGTAAACTATAGGGATTTCTTATTGATTTTATTAGGTTGCCTTATTGATTTTTCCAATAAGGTTTTCTTTTTGATTTTAATAGGTTCCTATAGGATTATAGGTAAAGCATCTTATTGATTTTTTAATAAGAAAATCTTCTTGATTTTATGAGGTGTCTTGTTATTTCGTTTTATAAATAGACATAGAGAAAATTTTTTCGTGATCTTTTTCATTTTTGTATAAGAATGTTTGCACAATAATTTCAATATTTATTCAGGCTGAGTGTTAGCATATTGGTTAGAGTGCTTGTCTATCAGGTAGAAGTTTGCTGGTTCAATACTTGGTGAGTAAGTTAGTTAAGAATATAACATAGTGTGTATGTATGTATGTATGTATAAATAAATAACATCTACAATATACTACATATATACATACATATGTATATGATATAGAATTTAAACGAAAATACATTTTTTTGTTTTTTTATTGAAAAAATCAATAAGATAACCTCATAAAAACTACAAGATTTCTTCTTGATTTTTTCAAAAAGGTTTTCTCTATAAAATTACTAAGATTTCCTTATTGAAAAAAAAAAATTCATAGAGATTTCTTATTAATTTTGTTATGAGGTATTTAGTAGTCACTGTTTTCTCTGTGTAAAAGCTTCAAACAAAAACCTTTACATACAAGCATCCTTATTAGATTTTGCATGAATTTTTAATTTTTCAAAACCTTTTTACAGTTAGTTGCCACACTAGTTAAAGTCTACTGATGAGTTTCTTACATTTGCACAAAACCTAGCAGATTTTAACTAAAATCTTCATTCAGATTTTAATTAAAATCTTAATGAAAATCTATAGCGCTTACACCAATTTTTTTTGGCACTTATCCAAAACAAAACCCATTAACTAAAGATTTCCAACCAACCAAGCAACTGCAATTTAGCCAATTCACACACCTTTTTTTTCAGACCGTAGCTAATTCACTAATTTTTTATATAAATTTGTTGTACAGGGTAATTATCGACATACACCTTTTCTTTCAAATAACCCCAAGGAAAGAAGTCCGACGGTATCTAATCACATGATCTTGGCGGCCATCGCCACCACGTGAGATAACACGGCCATTGAATTTGTCGCCCAAAAGACCATTGTTTTGTTAGCTGTGTGGAAAGTGGCACCACATATCGTCCACATCCATATCTTCCAATTCGGGCCATAAAAAGTTTGTTATCATCTCACGGTAGTAACACCATTCACAGTAACTGCGTGACCGGATTCATTTTGGAAAAAATACGGCCCGATGATGCCGCCAGCCTATAAACAGCACCAAACATTCACTCTTTGTGGGTGCATTTGTTTTTCGACAATCACTCTTGGATTATCATTCAAGAGTTGCCCAAATGCGGCAATTCTGCTTATTGACGAATCCACTGAGGTGAAAATGTGCTGACCGAAAAAATCACGAAGTGCACGATATGCATTTTGATTTGAACGCCCATTTTCATAATAAGACTGAATAACTTTAAGACGTTGCTCGATTGTGTATCTTTCTATTGTTCAAATTGAGTTAGTCTGAAAATCAGAATTGTCAAATGAAATGCAAAAAAAACTTGACGTTTAGGCGTGGTTCACGGCCCTTAAAATTTACCCACCCTTTACAAAAAAAAGATGACATTATTTTTATCAAATCGAGATATAAAAAAATTTCAAAATAGTGGAAATTTTTCAGTCAATCTTTTGTAAAGAAAACACCTTCTAGAAATTAACTTTTCAAACATTTATATATTTTATTCAAGTTCACTTGAATTCTAGCATAACTAGAATGATCTTGTTTTATTTCAGATGTTCTTTTTCAGAATTTTGCCAAAGTTATTTCTTCTTCTTTAATAGTTTCCTCAAAGTTCAAAAATTGTACCGATAGTTTTAAAAGAAACAAAAGAAAGTAGCAAGATATGAAAAAATTTAGAAAAAATCTGCAAAATGCAGGTGAATCTAGAGGTCTGGCAATCGTGTTCACAAAGTATAAATTTCCTTTCTAATGCTGTAATTATTTTGCTAAAACTCGAATAACAAATATACACCCAGGGAAAAACAGCTTTAAATCTATAAAAACCATATTGAATTAATAAAAAACATTAACGAAAGTATAGTCATGTTGAAATTTCTTGTTTCAATATCGAAAAGTATTAACCCCGACCAAAAAAAAGGGGTGTTATAAGTTTGTAGTGTGTGTCTGTGTATCTATGAATCTGTGTATCTGTGTGTCTGTCCGTGTCCACGTACAGCCCAAACGGCTGGACCGATTTTGATTTAGTTTTTTTTTGTTCGAAAGGTGACTTGATCGAAAAGGTTCTTAACTATGTTTGAAGAAAATCGTTTTAGCCGCTTAGAAGATATCACATCTTTTCTAGATATATCGGGTGGTTTTTAAAATTTTTAATTTTTGTTATTAAGTATCCCACCATACATTTTCTATTATATGTGAATTAATGTGACGCGTTCGTATTTTTAAGTTGCAGCTTTTCACTGAGTGTACTATATTTGTCCCTTTCTCGCAGTTCGTGTGTCACAGCGGATTTTAAACTTTTTAATAAGCCTTTTTCTTCAACTCTGGTATCCTCTTTAATTTTCTCTGCCATTCCGCACTTTATCAACATCCATGTGTTGTTGTTATATTATTTTTAATATCAACCAAATGAGAATTCTACCACACATCATTACACACAATAAATGCAGTACACTTAATTCCAAATTTATTAATAGCTACAAAACATTAAAAATCTGCTTCCTTAGAAACAGCTTCCATATATTGTCTGGGCAATGTCCCGCTTATACTTGAATAAAATTAAAGTACATATTCACTAATTTTTTTGCTTAATGCAAATTGTTTTAGGTCAATTGAGAAAGATTAACTTTAAAACATCATATTAAGCTATTTACATTAACCCATAAGCTGATTATACAATTTAGATATTCACTAAGTTTTTTTTATTATCTCATAAAAAAGAGAAATCTCCTCCCCCCCCCCACCATTTTAATGTAATGTAAAAAGTTTATTACAATTTTCATTTTTTTTTAAAGATAACATCCATTCATTTTCCAAATGAATTCATTACAAAACAAGAAAATGAAATTCGCGACAAAAAGCGAGCGACAACATCATAATGAAACATTCCTTTTGCGCCATAAATGTTGTAACAAAATGTGATCTGATCCTTTTATGAACCGCGATTGTTTGTCTATCCATCATGCCACCATATTACCAGTGAAATGTGTAACAAAATAAAATAGTTGAAAAGCGCAAAACGGAGTACGAGTAGTTGTTGGAAGGTGGAAGCAGCAGAGACAGTTTTGTTGTATTTAAAATGTTAAGCAACATTGTTATGCGACTTTTTGACTTCCGTTGAGTTGATGTGTTTCCGTTTCCTTAAAAAAATATATATTTTCATATTCGCATCGAGTTAAAAAATAATGTTTATATCATCAAAAGCACGAAAAACAAGAATCGTTTACGTTTACAATTTTTGTTAATTTCTTTATGTTGAGTAATTTATTTTTTTTTTTTTTGCCTTACAACATTTTGAATTATTTTTTTTTAGTATAAACCCTCATAACCATGCTTGCGTATCCTTTTCTTTTCATTTTAACACACATACACATTAACATGGTTAAAAGTTTTTCGTGAAAATGTATACATATGTATATGTTTGTATGTATGTATGCACTCGTATATCTGTATGTCTGGTTTTACAAGTTTTATGCTTTTTGGTTGAGATTTTATCATTTTGATGTTCACTTTAAAGTGAGTGACGAAATATAAACAGGGATAATAACAATAGCAACAGAGCAAACAGTATGTGTATTTTTATTTCATAAAATAATAGTTGTAATGCTGCAAATACAAGTGGAAAACAGTGGCAGCAAATAATAAACCAAAAAAAAAGAACATAGAGATTTTTACGCTGTGTTGATTTGCTGCCGGCTGTTTGTTCTGGCTGATGTTAATTTTTTCTGCTTTTTTTCCAACACACACAAACACTTTTTTATGCTAAAAGTTTTAATGTTGGTTGGCTGGGGATTTTTTCCTTTTTTGCTTAAGCAATTTCCTTTTTATGTTATTTTAATTTTATGTTATTGTTATGACACAATGAAATGAAATTGAATTGACACTGACGCCATATAATAGCACAAATAATATGTACATATGTAGATATATGTATGTATGTGTGTATGTGCCTGTGTATGTGTGTGTACATATGTAATCTGTTGATGTACTATAATTTCACGAGTACGAACGGTTTTTGGTACTTTATGTCAGATGTTGTTTTGACTTTAAAGAAGAGCGAGTAGGTGAACGGATCAAGGATTATTTAGTGGGAAATTGTTTTTAAGTTTTAAAAATATTTACATATAAAAGCGTTTTCCAAGCCTATTTGTAATTGAATTAGCAACAAAATATTGCTGATAGAACTTACTTGAGATTTGTTACGCTATTGAGGGCCAATTGCACCAATTCTATTTAAATATCAATTCATATTTAAACCACGTTTTTCACGGAAAAATAAAAAGAACACATATGGAAAACTACTTTTAAATATGAATTGATATTTAAATAGAATTGGTGAAATTTGCCCTGAGATCTTGATATTCATGATTTGGTGAAAGCTTAGCTTTTCATCTCTGGAAATAAAATTATTTAAAAATTCAATTCTTTTAAAGAAAGGTACTTTTTCAAAAATTTTCAAAATCACAAATCATAATTTTAAAAAGAATAATTTTCTTAAAAGGTACTACATATGTAGTATATCTAAAAAGAAAAATTTGCTAAGAAGATAATGTAAAAAAGATAATTTTTTTAACTCCTTTTAATAGTTACTTTTTCTAAAAAGGTGCTTCTTCAAAGAGTATTTTTAAGTAATAGATACTTTTTGCAAAAACTACTGTTTTAAAGGGTACTGTTTTAAAAAACTACTTTTTTAATAAGGTACTACTTTTTTAAAAACGTACTTTTTCAAAAAATAACTTTTTTAAAAAGGTACTTTTTCAAAAAACTACTTTTTGAGAAAGGTATTTAAAAAAAAACTACTTTTTTAAAATGGTACGTTTAAAAAAAAACTACATATTTTTTTAAAAGGGCACTTTTTCAAGAAGAACTACTTATTTAAAACGGCACGTTTTCAAAAAAACTATTTGTTTGTTTTCAAAAAATTACTTTTTTTAAAAGGCACGTTTTCAAAATTTTTTTTTAAAAAGCTACTTTTTTAATAATATACTATATCTAAAAATATTAATATTTAATATGTTTTAAAAACATACTTTTTCTAAAGACGTGCTTATTCTAGAAAAAAGGTGTTTTTTCTAACATTGATAAAAAATATTTTTAATCAAATGGTACATACAAAAATTTTTGTTATATAAAGAGTTTTTCATCAAAAAGTACTATTTTCAAAAATTTAATCTTTCTTTAAGGTACTTTTTGTGGAAAGGCACATTTTCGAAAAAGTTAAAAATTTTCTGAAGATACTTTTTCTAAAACGGAACTTATTCTAAAAGGTACACCCAGAGAAAAACAGCTTAAAATCATTAAAAAAAACCCTATTTAATTAATAAGGAGCATTAACGAAAGTCTGTTGAAATTTTTTATTTTAATGTGGAAATGTAATAATTTACAGTATTAATTTATTAATTTTATTTATTTTTAAGTATCTCAATATATATTTTCTACTATATTGAAAATTGTTGAATTAATGTGACGCGTTCTTATTTTTAAGTTGTACTTTTTCGAGAAAGGTACCTTTACTAAATTGTACTTTTTCTAAAAAGGTACCTTTATTTAAAGATACTTTTTTTAAATAGGTACTTTTCCTTCTAAAAATGTTTTCTTATGAAGATATTATCATCAAAAGGCACTTCTTCTAAAAATGTACGTTTTCTAAAAATGTACTTTTTCTAGAAGGGCAGATTTTCTAAGGAAGTAAATATTTTAAGTAGATGTTTTTGCAAAAAGTACTTTTTTTTCTAAAGTACTTTTTCTAAAAAGGTCCTTTTTTTAAAAAGGTCCTTTTTTAAAAAGGTCCTTTTTTAAAAAGGTACTATTTCTAAAATGCTACTTAAGTTAAAGTTACTAAAATGCTCTTCCTAATAAAAGTAACTTTTTCTTCATATCGTCGTTGCTCTGATGTGATCGGTTATGTATAGATTTTTGAAATTTTTTTTATTTCACCATTATAACAATTTGATGTCTTATACATTCACCCACCAAATCGTTTAAGGATACTCGTATCTTAATTTCTTCAGAAGTTAGCAAAAGTAGAGTTTACATATTTATCAAAAAATTAAAAAAAAACAGCTGTGTTAAAATAAAAAAAATAATTTTATTAGAAATTACTCTTGAAGCTGAACAACAAAATAATTTATATGTAGTTTTTTCCGCTATACCTACCAAATCTATAGTTATTTAAGATAAGTTTTACGAAATACTTTATATAAATGCTAAATATGTGAGCATTTTCTTACACCTTCGCAAATAAATGTACAAATCTACAGGAAAAACCTTGGCCTTTTTACCTCCCGCAAACTGAGCAAAATTTTCACATTATTTAATTTTAAATCTTTGAAATATTTTGATATTACATACTTCAATATCCCATTCACTATAGTTATCATAAATCCCGCGTTCTAGCTATAAACTTATCAATCAGCCTACGTTTATTTAATTTCAAAAGAACGTTATACATTTTAAACTCATATAAATATAAAAAGCATCCATATGAACTACAACAGACTTCTTTCCACTCTTCTGCTCAAACAAAGTGAGATAACACCAGAAATGACAGTTGTTACTGACATTTTTATTGTTGATGTGGTATCCTTAAGTTAAGCTTTTTGGGTTATAAAAAGGATTTTCTTTTTATTAATATTGTAGGGTAGAGTCGTTTAAAAAAAAAAATTATTTAATACTCAAAATGGGGTTAAAGATTTAACTGGAGCTGTAACGAGTGTTCGTGTGTACATTTGAAAAAAATAAAAATAATAATAAAAATAAATAAATGAGTATGAGCCGAAAAATGGGTTAAAATACAAAATATTTGAATAAAATAAACATTGAAAGCAGACACATTTTTGCTAATGTAGAGCAAAATTTTCATAGTTATTCTTTTTACTCATCTAATTATGTTAATGAATGAATAGTTTTTGATCAAGAAGCCCAAATAAACTTATAGCAGGAGGCTTGTTAAATTTAAGCTTCCCGAAAAAAAATCTAAAATTATGCTGTAGTTTCTCATGTTGAGATAAAAAGTTATAGAGCACCGGCCGTGCTTTAAAGATTTCGACAATTTAATAGTTCTTTTAAATATCAAGTTTTCTCTTCGGCTGCGAAATTTTCCAATAATTAACCAATTTTCTGTCTAAGTAGCGAAATAAACATCTAAAAACTGAAAGGATATAATATTCACACTTAACAAACTCTTTGCGCAAATATTTTCTTTGTCATAACTGTGATAAGCAATTCAATTAGAAGTATTACCATCCATCACAACCAGCGTGACCATATTAGCTTATTTTGAGCTAAATTTAGCTTATTTGTTTCAGATTTAGCCTTAAAATTTTCATTTAGCTCTTAGCTTATTTTTTAGCTTTTTTTTAAAAACTGATTTAGCTTTTTTAGCCTTTTTTTAGTCTAAATTGCGTGTTCTCTAAAAATATATTAAAAACATAAACAACTCATAAAAATTATAATTTTTTAGCATTGTAAAATAGTTTACAAAAAATACAAAATGTAAATTATACGACAATTTTATAACAGAAATGGAAAGAAGAAAAATAGTAGATAATGGCAGAATGGTTAGAATTCCAATGGAAAAAGTTAAATTCATATTAGTGGCCAAAACACTTTTTGAGTTTTTTGGGTATAAAATTATTTGACTTGAGTTGAACGTTCATTCAGCGGCATCAATTAACTTAAAACAAAAACCTGAAATAGCCTTAAGCCTGGATAACACTATGTACCGATTTTCGTCGGGCCACCTCAATAAAGTCATAAGTAATAAGCCAAAATGGCATTATTACTCAATTAATTCTGGAGTAAGTCTATATGGGCTTATTACCAATGCAGTGTGGCGCAATTGTGTCCTTGTATTTCAAGTAGTCGATAAATTAGAGCAAAATCTTTACTTATGACTTTATTTCACTGATCTGACGAAACTCGGTACATTGTGCAGATAGTGTGATCCATGCTTTACCTGCAATAGCATTAATTCACTTAAAAAGCTTTCGTATTTTAGTATAAATGTTTTTACATTTTTAAAAACTTTTTAAGATTATTTTGGGGAAGTTTTTGTTTTGTTCTTCATTGAATCTAAAATATAATAATTAATAAATAATTTCATTAAGCAAATATTCTATATGTATAATAAAAAAATATGTTTGTGTAATATTTAACGTTAGTTTAGCAATAAGAAACTATTGAAAAGTGATCAAAGAAGTGGAAAAAAGTTTAGCTTTATTTTCTAGCCTAAAATGTAACTTTTTAGCTTATTTTAGCTTTTTTTCAAACGTGATTTAGCTTAATATTATTTTAAAATCTGGTCACACTGATCACAACAACATAATCTCTTGTGCCAACTTCCGTTTAGTTTTCCTAATTTCTCACCCTATTTGCAACTAATCAATCAACCAAGATCAAAAGAATATAATTTATACATCAATAGCATTTCATTATTTCATAACAAACTTACAAAATTAATTTGTAAATCATCAGTGTTGTGAACTGCAATCGCAGCAGTAATTAAGTGATTCGCACAATAAACGTTGCAATAATTTACGCCCACATAAATGATTTGTTACTGCCTTCCTTTGGATTTAACTTATTTCTTTTCATTTTAGACGATTAAAAAAAATCACAAAATATGCAACATCAAATCATTCGCAAATTATCATACAGATGTTACACATCACAGTCCATAGCAAAAAAAAAAAAAATAAATATAACTTGTTTATTTATGTGTTCATTTTTATACCGGCCTGATGATGCAGTCTAGGAAACCTTTGGAAAAGAGCATAATTTTTTTGATTTTGTTGTTTTCAAAGATTTATGTTCATAAATGAAATAAAAATCCAATAGACAAGGGTACGAGCAGCAATAAAAATATTACACTTGCATTTAGTTTGAAGTTGCTTTGCAATAGTTAGAGAGGGAAGCGAGGGATATTAGTTGATAATTTTTTTTTTGGCAACAACTAATATTCACAAGCTGTTGTGTTGTTGGTAAATTTAACATTTTAAATGCTTATTTTGGCAACGAAGTGATAGATGATGGACTAGAACTAGCCTTTACCTTCTCTACTCTTTGTATGAAAACTGCTGTAGAATGCACAAATTGCGGTTATTTGAAAAATTTTCTTTTCAATGAAATTTATGATAAAATGAATACTGCTGATGTTCAAAATGTACAGAAAATGCATTTTACTAGTTCCTGGCTTACAGAATCTTGGGAAGTAGGGGATATTCGTATAATTTTTTGTGATATTTATACAGCCTAAAGGAAATACTCTTTAAACTCGACTTACTATTCGATGGCATTTTTGTTCGTAATTTCATTACTTCGTCTAAAATTTCTTTTTTGTCTGCGACTTGTTGCTGTTTCCCACACACCATTATCAAAAAAGTGGGTGTGGTCTCGCCCTGCACAAGTAAATATTTAATTTTACGTATTTTTAAAAAATAAAAAAAAAATTGCAAATAACAACATCTATCTACTTACTACGAGTACGTAATACTATATTGTTACGTTTTTCCATTTAAAAACGTTGTTTTTCTGTGTTCGAATAATTGTACCTAGATCAAAAGATCTCAGTTTGTAATTCTTATCAAATCAGCATACTCTTTTATTTACTTAACACTGATATTAAGAGCATTTAAATACCTAATATAAATATATTTAGTGCTTGAAGACCACAATGTTAACTTAGCTGCCCGTTACACAAGACTCTACTGACCGGACAGTTTAGCCGTTGCATCGCTCTTTTTATATCCTTAACAGAAAATGGTAAGAGTACAATCCGTGTGTAGTTTCCACTTTATTTATAGGTGACACCATATAGTCTATATATGTTTGTCCAGGTCCTTACGAAAAGGGAAGTCGAATAAGCGATGTCCGCCTCTCCAACTCTCTGTAAGTGAAATGGGTTTTCCGTAGTCCCAAAAATGCCAGAGACTGCAGTCTTGGACTGGTGTATTAGAATTGGACCTCAATAGATTCCAGGGCTGGAAAATTTAATTTTTTTTGCATATGAAACTTACTTAGCTAAAAACATTTTTTTTTTATATTTCTTAAAAATCTTGAATATTCTAGCTAGGAAAAGATTGCTGTTAACTAGCACCAGAATCAAAAATCTAGTTCCAGGCCTGGAAAATTTAAGCTTTTTGGTGTATAAAATGAACTAACTGAAATTAATAGTTTTGCTTTATTAAGTATGTATGGCTGAGTTATATTTTAGAAAGGAAAATATTGCTATTGATAAAAAATTAAAAAGACTGTTCCAGGGCTGGACAATTTAAAACTATTTTTTTCTATATTTTTTTTAAACATATTTAACAATTTAGCAAGAAAAATAGTTGTAATGAATATCAGCAAAATCAAAAATATGATTCCACGGCTGGAAAATTTAATTTTGTGTATTAATTAGCTGCAACTAATATTTTTTCTTTATTAAATAAACCTGTTTTATACATTAGAAAGAAAACTTTGTATTTCTATTGAAAATCCGAAATATCAAAAATATGGTTCCAGGGCTAGAAAATTTATTTTGCTTATGACTAAAATTATTTTTCTGTATATTTTAAAAATAGGTTGATAATCTAGAAGGAAATATATGTAGTTCCAGGGCTGGAAAATTTTACGTTTATTTTTGGTATATAAAAATAACTAACTGAAACTAATATTTTCTCTTTGTTAAGTAAACCTCTTTTATATTATATAAATAACCATAGTGCTATTGGAAAAAAAACTTCGTTCCAGGGCTGGAAAATCAATTTTTTTTGGGTATATTAAAGTAGCTAACTAAACCAATTTTTTTCTATATTTTTAAACATATTTAATATTCTAGCAAGATATAGACTGGTATTATATGATTCCAGGGTTGGAAAATTTAAAGTTTTTTGGTATACAAAATTAACTAACTTATAAATATTTTTTTTTTATATTAAGTAAACCTTTTTTATGTATTGGAAAGAAAACTATTGTTGTTGAGAATCAGAAAAATTAAAGAAATGGTTCCAGGGCTGAAAAACTTAAACTCTTTTGGTATATGAAAGGAACTAACTAAAACTATTTCTTTCTCTATACTCTAAACATAATTTAATATTCGTGGAAGGAATAGATTGGTAATGAAAGTTATAAAAAACACTGTTCCAGGGTTGGAAAATTTAATTTTTCTTATTATATAAAAGTTACTAACTAAAACTTATGTATTAGAAAATTGGAGAAAATTAAAAAAACGATTCCAGGGATGGAAAACTCAAAAATTTTTATTTCTTATATTTATAAAAGTAGCCATTATCGCTTGCAGTCTTCTTGGAATGAAATCGACCTCATGGGGAATTTTGGACCATTCTTCCTGTAGAGCAATTTACTTTTGCATATTACTTTTCTTTCTATAACTCTTCCGCGTAAGTGATCCCTTAGATTCTCAATGGGACTTATATCTGGCCATTGGGGTGTTATACAAAAACCTGATTGTAATATTCAGCGCCGCACAGTGAGACAGCCCTATAGTAACCGCGGCAAAAAATGGTTTTTGGCGTGTCGTCCAATTTTAATGAAATTTTCACAGTATATTAACAGATATATGAGTAACAATTGCCTGAAATTTCAGCCTCATAACTTCATTACTTTTTGGTCTAGAGCAAGTCAAAGTTGAGGTATGCCAACGCGCTTGAAATATGTTAGTTCAATATGTAATATTCAAAAGCTTATTAATAAAAAAATACATAATAAATATAACTTTAAAGTATTTTGTTAATTAATTTAGTTGTTGTAGAATGAGTAGATGAAAGAAGAAATTAAAAAAAAAAACACAAACAAAAAATTTCTTAACAACAGAATTGTGGTGTAAAAATTTAACATTTTGCATTTTCAATGAACTAAGAAATATAGAACAGCCCCTCGCCCTAGGTGCAGACTTATGTACATCAAATGAAAGATTGAAGTCTCAGCTTTCATTTGAAGCAAAGGACATATAGCAAAAGTTTGCAAAAGTAATTTAAACATACAAAATACACAAAAAAAAAAACGCAACGCGCACATTCTGTCGCTATACGTATGTTAGCATGTTAACTTTACTTTTATTTTTTTTAATTATTAATTATTTTTTTGTTTTTTATTATTATTAAAAAATTATTGACAGAATGAAAAAAATTTTTCTTTTTTATTTCATTTCAATGGCGTAATAGTGGGAGTGTTATTGTAATTTTTGCATGCAACATTACAGTAAATATCAAATTTGAAGGTTGAATTTTTGTTTTTTTTTTTTTTTTAATGGAATTGTCTCAAAAATAACCTGTGCAAAATTGCAAAGCTCTACAATGACTCTTTGTATTTAATGCCGGTGTTGTCTCACTGTGCACCGTGTTCTTCTATTTATTGTCGTGAGTGAATATACAATTTTCAGCTAAATCAATTTTTCTGAGATTGGTTTGGAGAGCGCATATCTCTTGATACATTTTTATGGTCCATTATTCCATCTACTATGTATAAATTCTCGACTCCAGCCGCACTCAAGCATCCCCAAACTGGCACTGACCCACCCCCATGTTAATTTTTTTATACCCTTTACCAACAAAAATGGTAAAAGGGTATATATAGGTTTGTCATTCCGTTTGTAATTTCTATAATATCAATAAGCGATCCATAAAATATATATATTCTGGATCCTTATGCATAGGGAAGACGAATAAGCGATGTCCGTCTGTCCGTCTGTCCGTCTGTCCGTCTGTCCGTCTGTCCGTCTGTCCGTCTGTCCGTCTGTCCGTCTGTCCGTCTGTCCGTCTGTCCGTCTGTCCGTCTGTCTGTACGTGAAATCGGTTTTCCGAAGCTCCCAGAAGAGCTAGAGACTTCGTTCTTGGACTGGTGTGTCAGAAATTTTCCAAAATAGATTGGTATTGAAATTCAGCAAAATCGGGCAGACGATTGCAGAGCTGGAAAACTTAAACTTCATTTTGCCATATAAAAGTAACTCCCGAAAACAAATTTTTATTTTTTTTTAATAAATGTACATATTTTACACTTCAGTACGACTAAAATTGGAATTTTAAATAAAAAAAAATACAAAAAAATTAAAAAGACGTTTCCAGGGTTGGAAAACTTTAACTTTTTGTATTATGTAAAATTAACTATGTCTAAAACTATATTAGTATTTTCTCGAGAACCGTAAGAGCTAGAGACCTGAAATTTGGACACAGTATGTAGACCTTTGGCCGCTACAACAACAAATACATGATAATTGGAAATTAAAGGGTGTTCCAAAACGAGCAACGAAAATTTTTAAAATCCCATGTAGTATATATACAATTGTACACTTGTAATTTGTAAGGTTAGTGTATTTTTATACAGACTACAAAATTTAAAAAAATTTAAATTAAAGGGTGTTCCTTCAGTTAATGCAATTTTGACTATGTAATTTTGACAATTTGCTGTATCTTGGAAACCGTAACAGCAAAACTCTTGAAATTTTCAAAAACGGTAAAACTGAAAAAATAAAAAATTATAAAATCGCCAAACCGAAAAAAATCGCCAAAAACAAGAAAAAATCGCCAAAACGAAAAAAAGCACCAAATTAAAAAAAATTCTAAGACTAAAATAAATCGCAAAAAATAACGGAAAAATTGCCAAAATGAAAACAAAAATCGCCAAAATGAAAGAAAATCGCCAAAATGAAAATCGCCATAATGAAAAAAATCACCAAAACGAAAAAAAACCCTAAAAAACAGAAAAAAATCGCCAAAATGAAAAAAAAAATCGCCAAAATGAAAAAAACCCCAAAACAGAAAAAAATCGCCAAAATGAAAAAAGCCAAAAACAGAAAAAAAATCGCCAAAACGAAAAAAAGCACCAAATTAAAAATAAAATTCTAAAACTAAAATAAATCGCAAAAAACGGAAAAATTGCTAAAATGAAAAAAAATCGCCAAAACGAAAAAAAACCTAAAAAACAGAAAAAAATCGCCAAAATGAAAAAAAATCGCCAAAACGAAAAAAAGCACCAAATTAAAAAAAATTCTAAGACTAAAATAAATCGCAAAAAATAACGGAAAAATTGCCAAAATGAAAACAAAAATCGCCAAAATGAAAGAAAATCGCCAAAATGAAAGAAAATCGCCAAAATGAAAATCGCCATAATGAAAAAAATCACCATAACGAAAAAAAAACCCTAAAAAACAGAAAAAAATCGCCAAAATGAAAAAAACCCCAAAAAACAGAAAAAAATCGCCAAAATGAAAAAAAGCCAAAAACAGAAAAAAAATCGCCAAAACGAAAAAAAGCACCAAATTAAAAAAAAGTTTCTAAAACTAAAATAAATCGCAAAAAAACGGAAAAATTGCAAAAATGAAAAAAAAATCGCCAAAAAAAGAAAAAAGCTAAAAAACAGAAAAAAATCGCCAAAATGAAAAAATAATCGCCAAAATGAAAAAAATCACCAAAACGAAAAAACCCTAAAAAACAGAAAAAATTGCCAAAATGAAAAAAATTGCCAAAAAAAGAAAAAACCTAAATAACAGAAAAAAAATCGCCAAAACGAAAAAAAGCACCAAATTAAAAAAAAATTTAAGAATAAAATAAATCGCACAAAATACGGAAAAATTGCTAAAATGAAAACAAAAATCGCCAAAATGAAAGAAAATCGCCAAAATGAAAAAAAATCACCAAAACGAAAAATATCGCTAAAACGAAAAAAAAACCTAAAAAACAGAAAAAATCGCCAAAATGAAAAAAAATCGCCAAAAACAGAAAAAAATCGCCAAAATGATAAAAAAAATCGCCAAAATGAAAAAAAATCACCAAAACGAAAAATATCGCTAAAACGAAAAAAAAAACTTAAAAAACAGAAAAAATCGCCAAAATGAAAAAAAATCGCCAAAAAAAGAAAAAAAATCGCCAAAACGAAAAAAAAACTAAAAAACAGAAAAAAAATCGCTAAAATGAAAAAAAATCGCCAAAATGAAAAAAAAAAATCGCCAAAATGAAAAAAATCACCAAAACGAAAAAAAACATAAAAAAAAGAATAAAATTGCCAAAATGAAAAAAAATCGCCAAAATGAAAAAAATCACCAAAACGAAAAAAAAACAAAAAAATCGCGAAAAAAACCCAAGAAACAGAAAAAATCGTCAAAATAAGAAAAATCTCCAAAATGAAGAAAAGCCCAACAACAGAAAAAAATCGCCAAAATGAAAAAAACCTCCAAAAACAGACAAAATCGCCAAAACGAGAAAAAAGCGACAAAACTGAAAAAATCGTTTTAACTGAAAAAAACTTCAAAAAAACAAAAAACCTTCCTTTCGTGCGCGATTCAAAGTCGCACTTAACTGATTTTTTTAATATTAAAGGAATTAAATGAAACTAAGTTTTTGCTTATTTCGTTCTTGCTTTTTTCACTTAACATATTTTATGTATTTTTTAATGAACTAGATTGGTATCAATAATCAGAAAAATCCAAAATTATGACTCCAGGGTTGGAAAACTTACACTTTTTGTGTTATGTAAAATTAAATAGGTCTAAAAATTTTTTTCTTTTTCTTTATAAATTGAATATATTTTATGCTTCTGAAAGAAAAGTTTGGTGTATGAAATTTGAAAAATGAAAATTATAGCTCCAAAGATGGAAACTTTAAAAAAATGATAAATTTTTTCACAAAACAATTATGTATGTACGTGTCTGTATACTATATATATGTACGTACCTTGGTAAAGGGTATATAAGATTCGGCACAGCCGAATATAGCACTCTTACTTGTTTATCAAAGCCTTTGTTTAAAAAAATCATATCCCCGCCTTAAAACTTTACTCTGATAGTATATAACTTCGATTAAAAGAAATTTTCTCTTATAAGCACTTGCCTTGTGCTTACTGCAACATCAGTGTTCTATTACTTACCAAGGGTAATTGCTTTGACCCCAAATATTTTTCATATAATAAAATTGTTATTGTGAAGATGAATGTTTGCAGTTGCTTGCTAACACCTTTCGTTGTCATTTTTAGTTTTGCTGCCAAATGTTATTTTCCCTAAATTTTATTAACGTTTTAATAAAGGAATTTTTTGTTTCATTTTTTCCACTCAGCTGTCACATGTTATTATTAAGGGCTTTTTATTATTTTATTCCTTGTAAATCTTTATGGAATTCATAATATTGTACGCACCATTTAAGTGAGTTATTAGCTGGGAATTAAGATTTAGCTCATTCTCCCTTTTATGCTTTCTAAGTATTTTTGTATTTTCAATAAAGGGCGCAGGCACTCTTACATGGCGTCATCTTGTGCATAGAAAATTAGGCCAAATATATATTAAAAGTTGCTTGAAATTGTTTTTGATTGTTATTACTTTCATACTAAAGTTAAAGGAATGAGAGCGCAGAAAAGCAAGATAATTAAAATTAAAACTTTTTTATTCCAAATAAATTTTTTTAAGAATAAGATATTCTTAAATATTTATTAGTGCAATTTAAATTTTGTTATACATAAATATAACTATAATGTTGTTTTTGGCAATAACATTTTTAAATTAATTGCTAAATTATATAGTTTTTGGTTAAATTATAAACTTGCGCTGCTGACTCTTTATTATAAAAAAAAACAGGCAAAATTTCATATCTTTCACAACCAATTTCAAGTTAGCTGGATTAAAATAACAAAAAAAAAAAGGAAAGGAAAAATAAAAAGAAAATGCCAGAAGACTCAGTGGGATTTATTCATACTGAGCACAAACGAATGTTGTAAATACTCAACAAATATGAGTCACAAACAGTCAAGTACTGATAAGAAAGAAAACCTATCAAAAGCTTAAACAGGACACAAATAAACTGGTGGACACAACACACTTAAATCGTATACATGTACTGGAAAATGTATTCTAGTATAAGGCCACAGAAAGCAGCAGGATATTTCACAATGAAAAGACTCACACATACTTATCTAATATAAAAGACAGTAGTCGCACCAAAATATTAAAACAGAAATATTAACTAAGCTTAAATTAGGGGCAGGTTAAAAATTACTTGAACTTCTAATACCACCGACTTAGTTATTGTTTTCCTTGATTCCATGATCGAACAATTTTTTAAGTCTCATGGGGTCACATTTTATGCTTAGCGTTCCGTTTAACAAATGAAGTCCCTGTATTTTGTTTTTGTTGTTTTTAGGAGAAGTAGTATTTAGACATAGAAATACAATAAATCATTAGAAATTATCTAAACTTGCACTACATTTGGATCACAAGTTCAGGATCTTATTGACTTCCTTGGAATCGCTTTTTTTACTGGGTTGTTTTACTTCGCAGGTGGTTCCGCTGCACAATACTTTGGAAAGAAAGCACACTTACTGTACATACAATTGAGGCCTGGGATTTTGTAATCAACGCGCTAATTTTACTTAATTTAATTTTATTTTATTGAGTTTTTTTTAATTTTTCTGTATTTAATTTTAATTTTAAGTTTAATTTAATTTATTTTAATTAAATTAAATTTATTTTAAATTAAATTACATTTAATTAATTAATTAATTTAACTTAATTAATTTAATTAATTTAATTTAATTTAATTTAATTTAATTTAATTTAATTTAATAATTGTATTTTAGTTTATTTTATTTTATTAGATTTTATTTTATTTATTATTAGTTTATTTTATTTTATTTTATCATAT
Source organism: Tachina lurida (assembly GCA_944452675.1). Taxonomy (NCBI): domain Eukaryota; kingdom Metazoa; phylum Arthropoda; class Insecta; order Diptera; family Tachinidae; genus Tachina; species Tachina lurida. The sequence continues at coordinate 182,400,881 of OX101752.1, read as the reverse complement.
TTTATATTAACTAATTCATCTTTATTTTATAATATGTTATTAAGTTTTATTTTAGTTAACTATATTTAAATTAATTTTCTTCTATTTAATTATTATTTTTTATTTAATAAAAATATTTCATTCAATAAGAATTGAATTTACTGAACTCAAGCCCGATTAAGAAATTATTTCTGATTAAAATTTACTTTTATTTTATTTTATTCTGCTTTATTTTAATTTTATTTTATTTAATTTAATTTAATTTAATTTTATTTTATTTTATTTAATATTATTTTATTTTATTTTATTTTATTGTATTTTACTTTATTTTATTTTATTTATTTTTATTTTAATTAATTATATTTTATTTTATTTTATTGTATTTTACTTTATTTTATTTAATTTTATTTAATTTCCCTTTACTTTATATTATTTTATTTTATTTTATTTTATTTTCTTTTATTTTATTTTATATGATTTTATGTTATTTAATTTAATTTAATTTAATTTAATTTAATTTAATTTAATTTAATTTAATTTAATTTAATTTAATTTAATTTAATTTAATTTAATTTAATTTAATTTAATTTAATTTAATTTAATTTAATTTAATTTAATTTAATTTAATTTTATTTTATTTTATTTTATTTTATTTTATTTTATTTTATTTTATTTTATTTTATTTTATTTATTTTATTTTATTTTATTATATTTTATTTTATTTTATTTTATTTTATTAACCCCCGAATGAAAAGTTTGTAGTGTATGTCTGTGTATCTGTATCAGTGTATCTGTGTGTCTGTGTATCTGTATCTGTGTATCTGTGTGGCTGTGTAACTGTGTGTCTGTCCGTGTCCACGTACAGCCCAAACGGCTGGACCGATTTTGATTTAGTTTTTTCTGTCTGAAAGGTGACTTGATCGAGATGGTTCTTAACCATGTTTGAAGAAAATAGGTGTAGCCGTTTAGAATATGTCACATCTTTTCTAGATATATAGTTGGTTTTTAAAATTTTTAATTTTTGTTATTTTATTTTTTTATTTAATTTAATTTAATTTAATTTAATTTAATTTAATTTAATTTAATTTCATTTCATTTTGTTTTATTTTATATTTACTTATTTGATATTATCTTATTTGATTTAATTTACTTTCAGTTCATTTTATTTTTAACCCCCGACCAAAAATTGGGTGTTATAAGTTTGTAATTCGTATCTGTGTATCGGTATATCTGTGTGTCTGTACGAGTCCACGTACGGACCAAACGGCTGGACCGATTTTGATTTAATTTCTTCTGTTTGAAAGGCGACTTGATCGAGAAGGTTCTTAGATATGGTTTAAGATCGGGCGATCCACTTAAAAGATATCCCATCTTTTCTAGATATATTCGGGGGTTTTTAAAATGTTTAATTTTTGCTATATTTTATAATATATTTTATATATATTCCATAATAAAAATAGATATTGATTAGGAAACTTTTCAATTTGGTTTCGTATAAATTTACATCTACTTAGAAAACTGCTCGTATGCTTGCATGATTTTCCAACATAGAGTCAGTCAATGGGTATAAGAAGAATAAAAATTAAAAGAAGAGAAAAAAAATATAAATAACAAAATAGAAGAACCCATAAACGACCATCTAACATTGGTTGCATGTTGTAGTCATTCATTGCTTTTGTTTGTTGCTGCTGTAATCGTATGTAATGTTCAAGATACAAAAATGAAGAAAGGACAATAACAACAACAACAACAACAAACGGAATATAAACAAAACGACAGTTTCAGGCATGCAACGAGAAAGGGAAATGAAACTCTATCACATGCACACACACATACACACACACACACACACACACACACACACCCATACGCAAATCCTTTAATGTGTCTCTAAAGTCATACACAATAAAGGAATATGACCGAGTGAATGAATGGATGAATGAGTAAACGTATAAGACCCAACTAAAGTTGTATTGTTTGAATGGTGTAAAGACTAAATACACACAATGATTAATTGCCATGAGCTTTGATCGGTTAGATGATGGTCGGTCGGTTGGTCCTTCTTTAGTTTTGTTGGTCTCGTTCGTTTGTTTGATTGTGTGGACAACGGGAGGTCTACTGATAAAATTGATAAAAGGGAAGCGGCAAAAGTAATTTCAATGTTTTGTTAATCCACACGAATTGTTATTTAAATATTTATGTATATAAAACTAGGAAGGGCCCATTAGAGAAAATGAAGAAAGGGCTGCTTTATGGAAAGGTTAAACGACAACAGAAAATACATATAATAAAAGCTTGAATATCTGATATTAGTTAAAGCGCGGCTTGGTCTCTTTAATAAAACTTTGAAAGCATTCAGGGTAAACTGAATTCTTTGTGATAAATTTAATAACAATTTGATCGAAATTTGATGTTTTGCTAAAATGTATTGTGAGCGAATTTTAGAGATACATGTACATAGGTGTATATTTTTCTAATATATTAGTTTTGGTCCTTTTGTTTAAAGCTAAACAATTAGGTGTTGTTTTCGCAAAAACCAGTGATACCGTCCACTTTTGCGAATTAAATAAATGGAATTGAATTTCAAGGGGTGTGGCGAATCCCATATTTCCAAACACGTGACTATGTCTGTGAAAGCACCAAAGTGAGTGCTAAGTTTCACAAGAAATATGTGATATAAAAATTATCAAAAGCGAGATTGTTTCATATAAGCACCTGAAGAGATTAATGTGAAATATAAAAATTAAATTTATGGGCGTGACCCGCAAAAGTATCCAAGCAATATGCGTTATTTCGTGAGGAATTGATTGAGTTGTAAATGCAGTATTAAATTTTAATGAGCGTGTCCTGCTCAAGTTTTCAAAAATGTGGTTATGTCATTACAAGCCACAAATATATGTGACCAGTTTCGTGTGAATTTCTTGGCCAGAGGTGCGTACAATTAAATACAGTGTAGTTTGCTTATAACGAATTATTGCTTGTAACAAACAACTGCACCGGTCCCAAGTCAGCTTGTAACGTAGTTTCAATTCTAATCTAACGAACACTTTTTTTAAGTCCTGTAAACAAAAATTCATGCAATATTATACGCTTATGATAAGCATAAGAATCTGAACTGAACCTTATTCAATATCAATTTTCTTTTTCATTTCATTTATTGCTATCCAATGAGCAAATAATTGTAAAAAGGTAATAAAAATGAAAATTGATTCAGAATTGAATAAAGTTGCTTGTTTTGTAAAGATTTTTGTTTGATGCCTTAAAACTTGTTATGTTTGTATGTTGTGATTCTCAATAACATATGAAGAGTCTTACTACAAATATTTTTTTTAGTTTATTTCAAAAACTTCTGGATTAGAGTCTACTGATGAATCTTATAGACATTGGTTAATCAGAAAAAAATAAAGATTCTGAATCTTTTTATATTTTGGAATTTGAACACCTGGTTCTCAGCCCCTCAATCCAGATCTCTCTTTGTGCATTCTTTTTTTAATGTATGCTTAAACTGAATTAAAAGCTACTTAGGTAATTTAAACAATTGCTGGTTTCCATAGTCCTGTCTAGTGTCAGGGGGTACAATGATAAGGCAAAACTTCTGATCGGTTCAATTTGGTGGATCCAGCGTGATCCTTATTAATTGTACTTTAAGTAGACTCACGTACCACCTCGTGGTGGCCCCTGGGCGATGTTCTTGACAACGGTCAAGCATCGGCGAGTCGTGAGAGGCGATTGCAGCATCTGTTCTCCCAGTTGGAGCGGCTGCAAGCGGGCGTCTGTTCTTCTAATAAGCGGTTCGCTATATAAATGTGCTACTTACTCACCCAGTCTGTTGGCTTAGATGGCAGTCCCATCAGCAGGATAGGATACAGTAGGCCAATCACCTGCTTATCTGAAACTAATTGATTAATGAAACCTCAAATGATTTGGAGGCCCTATGCTCCTTGTAGGAACGACGGGAACCTATATATATATATATAAGTATATATAGTCCCGTCTTCTTTACCAACTGATAGACACATCCGATTTTTAAAGTCATTTTGTAACGGAACAACAGTAATGCTTATAAAGAAGAACACCAAGTGCGTTGGTTTGATTTTTGTTTTCTTTTATCGCTTCTTTCCTCTTCCTTGCATTGTAGTGAAATCAATATTTTTTTTTTGCTAATTTTCCAAAGGATAATGCAATGCAGCAAAGTGGCAGATAGTGCCAACGTTGTTGCTTCTTTAATATCCTGTGTGCATTATTTTGTGAAACTGCTTAGGACATTGTTAATCGTTCTTGAAGTCCTCTAATAAGTAGGGCTTATCATTTAACATTCGTTTATTTTTCTTAAGTCAAGTTAAGTTGAAGAATCAAATAATTAGCTGCAGTAAAATTTTTTTTAAAGTAAAATAAGTGTAAGTAAAATTGCTGATACAATAACATACTTTACTGGTGTAAATAGTCGATAGTTTAAAAAAATATCTATATGAAAAAGCGTGAAGTGAAGAATGTGAAGTTTGCTGTAACTGCCAGATTCCAATGCCAAAAAATTCGGTTGTCTCAACGCATTTATTTTCCCCGTGTAGTTGCAGCTGCAGTTACTGGCTCACCTGTTACTTTAGTTAATAAGTTTGACTAAAAAATCCCGGAAATTAACTCTTAAAACTCAAAATCTAATTGCAATCATTTAATATAAAACAGTCATACTTGAATAAAAAAAACATTTTTGTAATTTTTACAAACAAATGTGAACCCATAGTCATTATAAAAATTAAAAATATGTAAAACATATTTCTGTTTTCTTTTATAAATTTAGTTTACTCATAGGCCTGAGTAGTTGCTTGTACTCTTTGTTATAAGATTCAAACTAACATACTCCTACTTATGAATAAAATGGCCTTATTACTTTTATTCATTCCAGCTTGTATTGTATCCTTCTGAGCTAAAAAAAAACTAGCCAGAAAATCTTGATAACTTTCTCCCAATTCACTTCATATTTTTCAATATATGCGTACATATGTATAGTAAGTGTATGATTTCCTTATGATTTCATAAAATATCTAAATATTAATATATGTGTGAGTGTGCGGGGGGGGGAGTAAGTAAGGGGGGAGTAAGGGGAAACAACCATAAACATGTATGATGATGTCAAGCGTGCAGAACAAATCGCTGAGAAAAATACGCAATTTAAATGCATAACACACGAAAGGACATGCCTAATTCCAATAATAGAAAAAAGTAAATCCTTATACATTTTAACATAAATCCCCATATACAATAGATGTACAAACGCACACAAGTATATGACTTTTACTACATATATATGTATGTATGCATGTGTGTGTGTACTCATCGAGCGTAAGAAATGGAAAGAAATTTTCATGTACCTTTTTTTACATACATACATATACATATGTATGTATGTATGTATGTATTTATGTATGTATGGATTTTTTCATTTTTCTACGGGAGACATTTTGTAGCAGATTAAGTTCTATTCGCACATGAATGCGTTGAAATATGAGCTCAACTCATACTTTCATTTATGTTGTATGTTGTTATACCAGAATACTTAAGATGTGCAGTGTTGCCAGCTTTGGAAAAAGCATAATAAGCCCAACTATATTTTATTTTATTACTTCGGTACTGATTGTTAGTTGGTTTTACAGTAAAACCTTTCTGTAAGATAATGAGCAAATAGGACGGAAGAGCTAAGCTAATAAAAGAGCTTAAAATTGGTCGAAATTTAGATTTAGATAAATATCTTGTGATACTAACCGCACCATTAATATTTGTGAGTGTGTAAGGACAAAAGCGAATTCAACTAGCAGAGACATAAACCAAAATTTCTAACATAACATGTTTTGCACATAACAGATCACTGTTAGTTACTTAACATTAGTAGATAAATGATCTTGAAACTGAGACGAAATCAATAAACAAAATTTATAGAAAAGCAATTTAAGAGGTTGTTAATGAAATTATAATAGTGGCATGTTGGAATACTCGTATGCCTGGTAGAATAAAGCGAATAAATTATATATAAGAAAAACCCGTTTTCTTGAGAAGATTGGTGGTCATTTGGAATTGCACACGTACTACACTGTATAGATGAGGTGGTCTTAAGGGTCCTTAATGTAACCCAATTGCTCACTTTTCTGAAGTAATTTTAGAAATTGAAATAATCCATTTTGATTTTATAGTGAAATTTCTTGAGAAGATTGGTGGTAATTTTAGTCCAATATGAAATTGCCCACGTACTACATTATACAGGTAGGGTAGTCCTAAGGGTCCTTAATAGGGCACTTTTTGAAATATACCCAAATCCAATTGAAATAATCGATTTTGAAGAAAGAAAATATTTTCTAGTGAATTTTCTGCAGTATATTGGTGGTCATTTTAATCAAATATGGAATGTAACATCCCAGCAAAAAATTTTAAAAAAGTTAATCGAGTTTACAATTAACCACTTTTGGTGGAAGCTGTTCCTTACTGGATTAGCAATTTAATGATTTTAACAAGGCGTGAGACTAAAATAATCAATTCTTAAGAAGTAGTTATGTTGTTTATTATAGGAAATAACTATTTCCTTTCCTGCTGGCACTACTTTTTTTACCCTGGAGTTAATGTCGACGTCGTCGACGGCGTCAAATGTCAAAAAAAAAGTTGAATCGTATGAAATTGTATGAGAGCAGTTAATCTCAACGCGTTGCAACGCCGTAAAAGTTCAATCTGTTTCAACTTTTTCGGCGTTGAAACGCCGTCAACGACGTCGACATTAACTCCACTATAATAGTGGAAAAAATATGACCTTTTTTAAATATGTCGTTGTTTGAGTAAATTTAAGATCTTGTTTAAAAACTCAGTTTGATTAAATAAATAAAAACTTTTTTAATTTGGTGAAATTTCTTTTATAAACTCAATTGAAATGGGTTATATTTTATTTGTATCCGTGCCTGTATTGTTGCTCATAAATACTATATTTAGAAAAATTTAAATTTTCTTGATTGATGAACTTTTATTAAAACCGAAAATGAAAAAAATTATTTGAAACTACGAGTACTTATATTTAAATAATAATTTTCCAAAATGCAAGTACAGTGGAATCTCTCTTGAGCGGACACTGAATGGACCATTGAAATGTGTCCGTACAAGGGGACTGTCCGGTCCAGAGAAAACTAAACATTTAAATGGAGCGCTGCCGGGACCTGTCAAAAGTGTCCATCTAAAGGGGGTATGCGCCTATAGGAAGTGTCCGTTAAGGAATATTCCACTGTACTTATTTTTTAGTTTAAAGTAAATAATTAGACAACTTGGAAATATGTATATATAATTTATTTAAAATAACTACATATTTTGGCTAAATTTTCATGTTCAACTTCTGCTTCATATTTAAAAAAAAGTGATTTGTAAGCGAGTACTTGAATTTGGCAATCAAAAAAGTAAGTCATACGGCCTAGCCCACGATGTCACCAGACATCGTTCGATCGACAACTTGTATTGCAAACAACAATTGAGGGTGGCGTTGGCTGAAGTAGTTAGCACGTTGACTACAAAACCGAAGGTCCTGGGTTCAATCCCTGTATCCGACAGTCATTAAATAACAACACCACGCATTTTTTCTGATGTGCATTAGTGTCCCTTTGTGTCAGTTGTTGTAGGAAAGTTCAAGTGATGAAGGCATAGTCACTGGTCACTGAACTATACCGACTTCAGCAGATACTAATCCTAATGTGACATCAGAGCGCCCTCCTTCGTTGTGTAGCAAAAATCATCGGCGAAGTAAAATGATCAATAAAGTGGCTACAAGACACAGCTTCAAAAAATTAATACGCCTCATTTAACATCAGAGAGGCGCTGCAACACTGCATTATTAAAAACGTGCGAAAAAGCAGAGTTGTAAAGGAATGAAGCTTTCCTCTATCTCTTCCTTCACCACCTGTCTTCTCTCTCACTATCCCTTTCCTAAAGAAGGTAACACCTAGTAATAGTAGTAGGCATTAATTGCCTGAGTGTTACTTCTCTTAAAAAAAAAAAAAAAAAAAAAACTTTAGAAAATTTGTTGTTGTTTGCAATACAAGTTGTCGATCGAACGATTTCTCGTGACATCGTAGGTCAGGCCGTTAATATGGCAAGTAGTTCAAATGGTAATGTCTAATTTTTTGCTGGGATGTACTGCTAAATTAACCGCTTCGAAAAACCTTCAACCATTCCAAATTTTTTGTTTCAGCTTAGAGATATATTTCACACAGAACTGGCAACTCTGTATCTATATAACCCATCTTATGGGCGAGGGGAGTTTGCAATACCAAATTCTAAAAAGAATTTTATCATACATTTTGCTGTCATAGGTAACAATAATTGGAACATGTTGCAAGCACATAAAGTGTTTTGTCTTTTTTTTTGTACGTCTTATGGAAATCACTAAAAATAAAGAAACATTTTTTTTTTAACGAGAACAGGTAGGAGAGATGTCAGCATTAAGGTCAGTCAGAGGATTACAATTTTAATTTTTTATATTGTAATGTAAACTAGAAACTTTATTTATATATATATATATATATGTATATCCTGAGCTTTATAATAACATATTTAAATTTTACATTTTTATTATTTGTATTCCAATAGCGTTGGCTGTTTCATTTTAAGTTATGTCTACAGCATCATTCGAAAAATTCTACAAGTAGATGGGCACGACAGGAATTTTGATTCCAAAATTAGCATTAAATTTTATATTTCAGTAATTTTTCTTTTTTAAGTTAATTTTTTTTAATATTTAACGGCACTCTTGGCCTTTCAATGTAATGAATTGTTTTCATTATATTTTGCTAAAATTAAGGACCTTTTTTCATTTCAACTATCGATTTATAATTTTTTAATTTCTACAATATTCATATGCGACCCTATAAAAATTATAAGTATATCCTGCGTCTTCATGTGAGTATAAGATGGTCGAATAAGCGATGTCTGTCTGCCCGCCAGAGTCCTTCAAGGGGATCTATTAGTAGATTACTGTTGTGGCAATCTCGAAGACCCTAGCCAGGGTAAAAGAGCTTTTTTTGAAGGCGTGCCTTTGGCTATTTACCCATGAAACTTATGTGTTACTAGCCAATCGTTGAAATAACAGAGCAAGAGATAAACACATATTTATAAAAGAATGTAGGTGCAGCGTCATGGCACTAAACTGACCTCAAAAGACGATGGTGAAGCTTTTCATTGTGGAACTTAGAGGTCTAACTAGTGGCTTAAAACTTGTACCAAGGTGCCGGTGGCCCGACAGCCGAGCTGGCTTAGGGGTTGGTTGGGTGTAATGTGTCAGCGTTATTTTATTATGTTGGTGCGGGCATTTGCCTGGCTCCAACATGAGTGGTTGAGCTGTGCCAACAACTGGAGAGGAGTTCTCTTGTAGAACTCGCTGTGGCTGTGAGCAAACACACTTGCAGCGCGTGCGTGAGCATGGATAATCTTACGTTGTGGCTGTGGTTGCTACCACAAACCCTGGGAGAATGGGGTTTGGCTTCCCAGTTTTAAATCAATGCTACTGATTGGCATGACTCGGTCACCCAGACACTATTCTAGGTGCTGTTGCCATACAACGGAAGCTGGTTTGACTACGATCTTAGGAGCAGGAGTTTAGATGGCTCTAAGTTCCTCAGCAAGGCAGTTGTTCATAGTACAGGGATAACTATGTTCAAAGATTGCAACCTATGTGTTCTTGGTAAGAGCACATGGTGCTTTCCAAGTGTGCATGGGGGCGATGGTTGGACGCACACCTTCTCCCAGTCTTCAGACCACCGTGCAATAAGGCCGTAAAGGCTGATGCTCACGTTAATATGAAACACATCTGTCTGCACCAGAAGATAACAGAAGTATCGTTGTAAGTACTTTTTGAGTATTGGCCGTCAAACTTACAAACACTCGCATTTATTTTAAACTGAATACGTATAACTATAAATTTTCAACAACTATGTTTATACATATTGTTTAAATTGCACAGCATAAACGATAACAACTAAAACTTATAGACTGTGTGAGCTACAATCATACGCGTAAGTATAAAAATACTCTGACTATTAATCGGCTACACATGCGTTTATACAGGGCTATTTTATTCACACACACATAAAGCATGTTTTCAAATAGCTAAAATATATTTTCCATTCCATTTTATATACACAAATGTATGTGTATATAAAATTATTCATCATTCGGTGGCGAATGATGAATAAATATCCCGAGTATCATGCGTATAATTTTTTTGTCCGATTAAATATCCATAGCCTGACTTGAAACACACTCTGATTATAATTATAACAGAGAGACAATACGCTTGATATGCATGTGCCAATTTTTTTAAATTTATTTTTTTAACAAACACAATCCGCGAAGCGATTAGCTTGTCTGCAGAAACACCCAGGGTATATGGCGGGAGTCGAACCCACGACCTCTAGACTGAGAGGCTAGCGTTGGTACCACTCAGCCACGTATCACGTATCTCTGGTTTGTGCGTGAAGTCTCCAGAAAAGATAGAGACTTCGATTTTGGACTCATATAGCAGGATTGGTCTTAGTTCGATTGGTATTCAAGTTCAGAAAAAATTAAAAAAGCTGTTCCCGATATTGACATTGTCTCATTATAAGCCAAGGCTAGAAAAATTGCCATTTTTTGTCTATATAAACAATTTTTTCTTCTTTATTAATTGGACATAAGTTTTTTTTATAAGGATCTTTAAAATGAATATTTGTATATTCTGTAAATTTTGACATAAGAATTTAGTTAAACGTTGTACGACATGTTCTAACTGAGAGAAATCCAAAATATATTTTTGATCCTTCTGTTAGTTTTAACACATTGAATGGTTTGGATGTTAATTTTGGGAGCTTTTTGAGACTTTTAAATATTTGCCGGGAATGGTTAGCGAGAAAAACAAGTAAGAGTGCTTTATTTTCGGCTGTGCGGTAATGAGCCACTTCAGCCACTTTCGAAACAACGTCTTATATGTCTGCATATTATTACTTTTTTTATAATAGATCTCATTGCAATATACATATATAATTTTTCTTGATTCGTTCTCACTTTGAACGTGAGTGTCTAATTAACTTTTTTCCATTTGAAAATCCTTCAATTTATGTCTAATCCTTCAAATTTAACACTTTTAAATTTAAGTAATCTCAAATTTCTTTGCCTTTTCATAGCATTTTTGTTTTGTTTGCGTGTAACATGACATGTGTGTTGGAGGATTTAAAGGATATTTTTTTAATTTGTTTGCGCTTTTTGTATTTTTTTTTTGGTGTCCTTTTATTTGCAAACAATATTTCCAATTGCATTTTAAACATATTTAACATAATGGCTTTTGTTTTCTGTGTTTAAATCTAACGTGTTTTATCAGCAATATGAAACAAAAACCATTTGTCAAAAAAGCCTACAAGCTGCGTATGATAATGTTTTGTTTAAGTTTGTATAGAAGTGTTCGGCAGATATGCAAAATAAATATACGAGGGCAGTTTGAAGAGTTAATGTTTAATTGCTAATATAGAAAAGAATTAGGTCGTGCTTGCATTTCCCGCACTTATTCTTATAAGTAGTAAAACAAACTAAAGACTCCTTATTGGCTTTTAGGTTAGGCTGCCAGGAAATGCTTACCCGATACCTTCCCCAGAATTTAAAAAAATAACCTCCAATAACGCCAATTATTTCTAGCACTATAGTTGATGTTTTAAGTCAATTTGAAGCTGGTCCCCGTTTATGCCGCGCACATTCTACTCAACTGCGTGTTATGGCTGCTCTAACATACACGCCCATACTCTATTGATACCATACGTGTGATGGGTATAGTAAACAATCAAACCAACCATTCTCCATAAATAAGTAACATATGAATGCATATAAAGTCTAGTATTTTAAATGAAAAAAAAAAAAAAAAAAAAAAAAATCGTTATACCGAAACGTATTGTATTAAAAGCTTCTCTATGGTTTGGCATACAAAACGCTTGGATAAACAAGGATATATCGTAACACACACATACATACATATACATACGCTTATTTTTTGTTTGTAATATTGCGAGAGGAGAGAAAAATATCCTGCTCCTGGTGAGCATCTCATATAATGGGATTATGTGCGATTAATGCATTGACATGTAACGATTTCCAATTGAATTTATTGCTTTACTGTTTTTACGTTGTTTTTTTCTTTTGTTTGTTTGTTTAAATTTTTGCTTGTGTGTGTAGGCGACTGTTTGATGTAGTGTGGGTGCATAATCACTAAAAAGAGTCGAGTATAAGTTGTTCGAAAATACATATTCATCGCTGCTAAAAGCAACAACAGCAAATAATGAAACAAAAGGGTGTCAGAGTTACACATGTTTTGCATAAAAAGCAATGAATAATTTTTTGTGTTGTTTATGTTGCCGCGCTTCTGGTTGTTGTTGTTATTGCTACTGCCGGCTGTTTTCCTCTCTAATATTTAGCCATTGAAAATGTAATTAAGCTTAACAATAACAACAACAGACATAATAAAAGACGAACAAAAAAATCAGCTTTTGTTTAATTTTTAACAAAATCAAAACACAAACAACATCATTAGAACAACAACAATAACAGCGGCAGTATCAACCAAAAGCGACAAACAACAACGCCAAAATTGTCAAAAAGGCAACACAAAAAGGACAATAGAACCTCAGCTGTGTGATTAACACATGTAAAATTTGTTGTTTTTTTCTTTTCAATGTAAAACAACTAACAAATGGCAGACACTTGCTATAGCCAAAAATAAAAGCTAGTGGGCGCAGGAACAGTGGGATAGAATAAGCGAGACGATTGATTCGGTTTTAAATAGCAGGACCTTAAACCAGAGGTTCTCACAAGCTCTTTCTCCGGGGACCCCTTCAGAAATTTTAATAGTAGCACGGCCTACCGCAATGCGAAATATACGTTTTACATTTATTATACAAAAGCCATATTACTAAATCTTATTAATATTAACTTTTGAGGAATCATAACAATATTTGTTTAGCTCTTCGTGCACCCCTTGGAATTTTCATACGGAGCCCCAAGGGTCCGTGGACCCCCATTTGAGAACCGTTGCCTTAAACGCTAGTGCTTAGCATAGTTTACTTTGAAGCTAACAGTTGTAAAATAATTCTTTCTGCCAAAAAAACCGACTACAATGAAAAGATCTGATAGAAGAAAATAAGAAGAAGCACGTAAAATATAACATTAAATTTTAATGGGCGTGCATCCGCCCATTTTTTAAATGCAAGATTGTGTGTGTGTTTCTCATAGCTAAGGGTAAGTGTTAAGTATTGTAAAGATCGGTAAAGTAGAACCATTTAAAATAAAGTATTAAATTTTAATGGGCGTGACTCCGCCCATTTTTTTAAATGAGGGACTGTGTCTATTTTACAGCTCCAGGTGTCTTGATAAGTTTCGTAAAAATTGTTTAAGTAGAACCACATGAAATTTTATAATAAATTTTAATGGGCGTAACCCCGCCCATTTTTTCAACTTTGAAATTTTGTAATTACAAGAACCAAAGGTATTTTATAGGTTTCGCAGCAACTAAAATAAGAAGAATATCATAAAATTATAAAAAAAATTGGGGGTGGGGTGTTCCCGCCCACATTTTTACAATGGGATTACAGCTATACCCTCTCGGACCGAAAACAGTTTTTACAATCGGTCTAACATGTACTGAGTTATGAAGTAACACCCCCTACCCAAAAAAAAAATAAAAATAGTGAAGAATTCTTAACCTGCTTGTTTTTCTGAAGCCCGTTAAAAAAGGAACGTGAAATTCCACTAGAAAACAATTTTTTTTCAATGTCAGCTATTTAAATCAATCGGCTATTAAAATGTTAAACTTAAAATATCTGTTATTTAAACTTTTAAAATTAATAGATCGTTCTTAAGCTGGTCTCAGAAGACATTTTTTAGCCCACACACACATACTCGTATTATATCAAAGATGGTAATTATCAAAATGGAAAGCTCTCAAGCTAAAATGTTGTCCCTTGACATTGTCTGACATATTACGATAATCGTATCGCTATTCACTAACATATTTTAACAATATTAGCTGTCGGCTGAAGTAAAAAATAAATAAAACGACTAGCTCAAATTCATTTAGATCTTTTTTATTATTCCTTGTGCTTTTCGCTTGTTTTCGACAATGGGTACACTAGTCCAAAATTTTTCTTATTATGTTAAAGTGACGTCGATGTCGACAACTGAAATAAGGGTGATTAAGATTTTCGGTTTGCAAAAAGTTACTGAATCCAGGTACTGATTTCTATAAAAACAAAATATAAAAGGTTTCACACTGCGTGTACATATTTGACAGTGGCACATGACATTTCAGATGTAAAAAACAAGTTGTATGAAACCAGCTATACAGGTCTGCTACACTCTGTAGTATCTGTGAAACTCCATATTTGACCGAAATCTCGCCAAATGCTTCAAAGGGTGTTGTCTAAGAAAATAAGGTTATGCTTATGATATGATATGATTGATTTAATATGATTTTCACGTTAATTCAACATGATTTACAGTAATCTTCAAAGGAAATGTTTGCTTTCAAAATAACTTTATTTCATGTTGATTTAATATTCCAGTATTGATAAATCAAAATGAGAAATCATGTTGAATCAAAGTTATTTCAAATTGAAACAGCATGAATTTGATACTAAAATAACACGATGAACCATAACGAATGAAAGTTATTTCATGTTGAAAGAGCATGAAGTTAATTAAATGAAGTCATTTAATTTTATTTTTTATTTCATTTATGTAATTTTGTGTATTGGCACAGGCATAAGGTCCTTAATAAATTCAATATGTTACAAAATAAGGTTTGTGTCTCCGCTATTAAAATTAGAAATTAACTGCACACATGTTGGGATACAAAGGATTAAAACAATGTAATATAAATAAAAGGTATTAATCTAATAATTTTTGTTTTGTTTTGGAGGTATATGTTGGCGTCTGGTCCTGTTACGACAATATCATGTCATGATGTTTCAGATGCTGGGCTGTAAACTGAGAGGAATCTCTGACCCTTCTTAAATGAAGTTGTATTATGAGAGAGAATAAGTACTATTAGGTTTTACTCTTGGAAAGTAAGCTGCTTGGCAGAGTATAGAATAATTTTCGTATCCATTGGAATAAAAACAGACCCATTTTGCACTCGTTTCTTTCAATGGGCTAGTCTTACTCAGAAAAAAGCCTCTAATAGTTAGACTAAATGTAGATTAAATATTTTGTGGTGTTCTTCAGGAGCCATAATATCCAGATCATCGTATGCATGTTATATGTTAAGACATACAAATCTAATAAGTGGTTCCGGGTATCTCAGTTTAATTAACTAATTTAAATTTACTCTAATATAATGGTTTGATTTTCATTTCCCGCCCACTGTTTAAACTTAATTCTGGTTGCAATATTTGCATTAAATAAAAAGCTTAAAATTCCACACAAAAAATATTCTCTTAACACCCTTTTCACTCGAACGTTATTAATATGCTCTCTCATTGACTTTAGCAATTGAGCGTATGAAAATTAAGGGTTTTAGTTTAATTTAAACATTTTTGTTTGTTTTTTTTTAAAGTCACAAAAGGGATTTACTTTCCCTTGCAAACACTGCCTCATGCCAGTTTAAAGTTCATCAAAAAACAACAAGAAAAAAAAAACGAATTTAATCAAAGCACCAGTGCTGTGTTGCAACAAACCAAGGGTGTAGTTGTTGCCCGCTACTGTTTGCTAGTTTTCCATCAGTTGCTCTTTGTTTCATTCTGATTAAGTCGTAATTACATATAAAGATATGGCACCAGTGGTGCCACAACCTCATTCTTCATCTTTCGGCTTTTGTTGGAATTACCCCCATCTTCCGTATGACCATGTTGTCGTTGCATGTTGTTTATGTGTTTATTTAGTGTCTTTCTGGTTGATCGTCGTCGTCACATAGTTGTGCTCACATCAAATGATGAATTTCTTTCTCCGATATGATTCATAGACATTTCGATGGTTAAGATACGAGTACCGCCTGTGTGCACGTTCACATCACATGTTGGGTGGTTTTACTTCCTCCCCTTTTGCTTCCGATTACTTAGATTTGAGATTGTCGCAAATAGTGGGCTATAATGCTACTGCTGCTCTTGCAGCTATTAGTGTTGATGACCAAAACATTCCTCAAAATTGAATACGTACGAGTACATACTCTTATAAGGGGTTGTGATTGTTTTGCACTTACTGATGTGAGGATTCGGTATTGCATAGTGTTTATGGAAAGGAACGCATGTTGACTAATATGTTTGTATGCTGCTGTGTTGAAAGTACGCAGGGAAATAACTGGTGTGACTGTTAAATGAGCAATTTGGTACAGTGAGAGAAATTAAGGCAAGATTTACATCTTTTTAAAATTGAAGTAGAAAACATTATTATAAGCAAAGTAATTACTAACTTCTTTGTTGCTATCTCAGGATTCAATCCAATTCATTCAAGATTTAAATAGTTCATTTCATTTATTTTAGGGTTTATAAAATGATCTTAATACACCTTCTTCAAATTTCATTAATAAAAATACCAGCATAAAAATTATGTAATATCTTCATTTTAACGTTTCCAAAACAAATTCATGGCTCTTCAAAAATAGCCAATTATTTTATAAATCGCGAAAATACGGCCGCCATATAAGATTTAAAATCATCACGTTTGGCGAGAAATCGTTGCCAGAGTGTTAAATTTGGCAGGTGTTGTTTTATTGCTGTTTATTTCCTGTTCGGCAACTCCATGATTTCCTGTTCGGAAATGCATCACTGCTCTGCAAATAAAAATTTAAATTTCCTTTAGTGCTCCGCCGAAGTAGTTAATGCGTAAATAAATGTCAAATATGATTTACAAACATGGATACTACTAAAAAATATTATCAGCGAGCTTTTATTACATTTTAATTTGAAGTTTGCTCATATGATGCAGAGCAGTGATGCATTTCCGAACAGGCCCTATTTTTACATTTTACAGTGTTGTATTTCAGCTTGCTCGTTGTAAATATTGTCGGCTTATAGTGGAAATCAGTGACCGCTGAAGTAGTTAGCACATTGACTACCAAACCAAGGGTCCTGGGTTCCGAAAATCATGAAATTACAACACCATGAATTTTTCTGTTGTGCATTAGTGTGCCTTTGTATCAGTTGTTGTAAGAAAGTGCAAGTGATGAAGGGATATACCGACACTGGTCACTGAACTTCACCGGCTTCAGCAGGTACTAGCGGTAATGTAACAACAGAGCACCCTCTGTAGCAGAATCAGCTGCGAAGAAAAATAACCAATAAAACGAAATGGATACTAGGCACAGCATTGAAAATTTAATACGCCTTATTGACACCAGAGGCGCTGCAACACTGCATTATTAAAAAAACCGTGCAAAAAGCAAACTTGTAAAAGAATGAAGTTTTCTTCTATCTCTTTCTTCGCAACCCGTGTACTCTTCCTCTCCCTGTCCTCAACAAGGTAATAGTAATAGAACTTTGCATTCATTGCCTGAGTTTTAGTTTAGAAAGGGTGGTGCTAAAACGCACCTCCACTCCGAGACCTAGTTGGGTTCACTGTAATCGAATTGCCTGAGTGTTACTTCTCTTAAAAAAAAAACAATAGTCATGAAATTAATTTTATTGACAGTTTATTCTCGCTGAATCTGCACCAAGATAATAATTTTTCTAATCAATCAAATAGTTTTCAGAAATTTTAACTTCTTTCTGACTTTCTTAGATAAACATGTATGTACCTTAGAGTTCGACCGATTAATCGGCTTCGGCTTCGGCCAAAAATTGGTAATCGGCCAACATTCGACCTATGGCAAAAATCGGCCGATTAGCCGAAGCCGAATATTTTTCATTCCAAGCTTGAAAAATAAAATTATGTGTGGTCGTTGCTCGCCGACAGTTTCTATTGTGTTTAAAACGTTTTGAAAGGGTTGCTTTGAAATACAACCCTGTTGCTTTCTAGTTTCTTTTACTTGGACGTTCTTGTGAGTGATAATATGAAAAAGCAATCTAGAAATTGCAAAATAGTTTTATTTTTCTTGTTATGTATCCAATAGATATTACAGCTATTTCAGTGATCTCAAAAAAGCAAAATTTTTTCTTAATTCATCATCATTTTTAAAATTTAAAACATTCAGCTTCGGCTTCGGTTTTGGCCGAAGTTTAGGATTTTAGCCGAAGTTCGGCTTCGGCTTCGGCCAAAAAAAAAACGCCTTCGGTCGATCTCTAATGTACCTTTATTACCCCCAGGGGAGTCAATGACTACGGGTGTGGCAATCCCGGGAGCCCCAGCTAAGGGTAATGTAGTTTTTTCTGCTGGCGGACCTTTGGCTCTTACCAGTAGAACTTATGTGTTACTACCCGATCTCTGGAATAACAGAGCAAAGGATGTGCACATATTTATAAAAGGAAAACAAATACTTAAAGATCGTTGTTGTCAGTTAGGTTCATGATCACCTAGAACTGCCCCTGAGTTCAAAAGATAGTAGTAGTGAAGCCTTTATGGTGGAACTGCGAGGTCTGACCAGAGGCTACTTCTGGTGCTACGGGTGCCGGTTGCCCGACAGCTGAGCTGCTCAGAGATAAAAGCATTGCGGCTGTCAGAATCCTGTGTTGAAAAGGTTGAACGTCCTGGATACGACCCCAGGGCACTGGCACTTGTGTCTGATCGAATAGACACAGGATTTTGGTGGCGACAGCTTGCTTTCTTCTCGTGAGGGTGGTTCAGCTGTGCCGGCAATGGTTGAGGAATTCTCTTGGGGACCTCGCTATTGGTGTATACACAACACCATAGCGTGGAAGCCTGAGAATTATCGTAGTGGTTGTGGTTGCTACCAAAATCGCTGGGAGAATAGTCTTGGCTTCCCAGTGTTAAATCAATGCTAGTGATTGGTGTGACGCGGTCAGCCAGACACTATTCTAGGTGCTGTTGCCAATCAACAGAAGCTGCTATGGACACGGACATAGCAGCAGAGTTTGGGTAGCTCAATTACCTCAGCAAGGTAATTAAATATAGTACAGGGATAACTATATATAAGGTTTGCAACCTGTGGTCCCTTGAGGCGCACCTATGTATTGCATAGGTGTGAACTGTAAGGGTAAGCGGGGGCGTTGGTCTGGCGTCCAAAAACCAAACTCGGTGCTTTGGCACCCGTGAGATAGGCCGTAAGGCAGGTACTCACGCAAAGCCATTGCACATCTGTACCTTTATTGTGAATTTCTCAACCAAAAATTCAACATCAATCTTTGGTTATTGAAATTGATAACATACAGTTATTATCAATCCGCGATCGCGTAGAAAAAATATCAATTTAAATTTACTTTGCAAAAATTTTACAAGAAACAAATATGAAGTTTAAGTGTGTTGGTGCTTATTTCCTTCGTTTTTTGATGCCTGCGCCACTACATACAATCAATGACCACATTAAATTGAATTTATGCTCCTTCAACTTGAAATAACTGTGATTCAATATGGTTATTCATGTTATTTCAGTATCGAATTTACATTGTTCCAACTACAAATAACTTTTATTTAACATGATTTTTCATTTTGATTTAAGAGTATGGGAATGTAAAACCATCATGCAATAAAGTTATTGCAAGAGGAAAAATTTTCTTTGAAGGCTGCTGTAAAACATGTGAGATTAACATGAAACACATATGAAGCAAAATCATTGCCGAAAAAGATTAAATTAACCTTGTTTACGTAAAAAAATTTTGGTGATTGTTCATCGACTTTGGGCGACACTACATTTTTAGATATTTGGGTATTGGTGATTAATTGCCAAATTTTCGTCAAATGTTAAAAACCCCAAAATCCAAATTCGGGTGATTGTTCGTAATAAACAAACACCCAAAAATTTACGTCGATTTTTCATTTGACACTTTTAGGTTATTCTTAATTTTTTGGAAGATCGGGCGCGGTTTTGGGGGTATTTATTTACAATGACCAGTCACCCAACAATGTTGGACGTTTCTTCATTTAGCTGCTTCGGGCGACTTTTTGTGGAGTCTAAATATGAATATGTTTCTCTGATTTGGAATCCTCATAATCATATCACTCGTATAGAAAGAATTCAAGGCATTTAACCATACTATTTATCCTTCGTACCATATGATTCTTTGTAGAGCAACTGATAGCCATAAGTTTTATTTGAAATGCTTCAAATGTCTTGAAGAGATGTCATTCGTTCTTATCGAGGTTGGGGTATTTCTACTTTGACTTCGACTACGACGTTTTTTTAATATATTAAAGAAGGCTTCAACAGTTTTTTTTTTCAATCTAGGACCAAAGTGTCCTTGCTGATGAACACTTATTTAACTACCATTTAACAAGACTTAGTGTAATTTTATACACTACTCATATATTGTCAAAAAAATTAAAATAATATTTCGTAAAGTGCGTTTACAATTGAGCAAAATTTTGTACTTATGAGTTTTCGGGAAAAAAATTTTATATTTCCTCCGTAATCTGCATTTTCTAAGGTACCCCTGGTCAAAATCTCAATTAATTGCTGTGGTGTTTCAGGAAGCTATAGCACTATGACTTGCAACTTATTATTTTTTAGACGTTTACTCTCGTTTGGAATAATAGCTTAATTTAGGTTATACTTTGGTATATTTCAACTTGGATATATCGCTTATGGTGTGTAGAACTATGTTTGCTTATAAAAATAAAGGTTAACATAGAATTTCCCAGTTTAACTGAAGAAGTAAATAAATTTCTGAAAATCGACTTGAACGCTTAAAAGTGCTCTCCTGCAAAACAGTCAAATATGACTTAAGCAATTTTTCCTTAATGCCACAGAATTATTGAGGCCTCATAAAGGGTTTTAAAGGTAAATTATCATACAAAATTTGATAATTTTTATAAATAAGGCCGTTAAAATCTAGTTAGTAGAACTTAGTGCTACGACTATAATTTTTGGTTTAAAATTTGTACTAAAAAGTCAGCCTGTGTACCTAAAAAGGTGTGTGAATTGGCTACACTGCAGTGTTTTGGTTGCAGTTTTGGAAAATTTTCAGCTAATGGGTTTTGTTTCAGACAAAAAAAAACCTTATTGTAAACGGTATAGATTTTCATAAGGATTTTAATTAAAATCTGCTAGATTTTGTGCAGATTCTAGTTTTTTCAGTACCAGAGTGAAAATTTCTCCAAGTGTACTTATGTTCATTATTTTATATTATTTAATTTTTTGTTCAAGGGTTGTGAATGTGCTACTATTTCTTTTATTTTCCTTCTTCGATTTTAATTTTATTTGATATGTATTTTTTCCTTTTGCATTACTAATATTACTTAAGATGCCGTGTGTACCCCTATGGATTTGGAAGACATTATGTGGCGGTGCGTGAATTCATGGCAGCACCCATGAGCAAAAGTATAAGAATAAAAGGAGGTTGCAAGGAACATTTTTTGTTAATCAATATAATGTAACAACGTACTCGTATCTCTTTATATTAAAGTATGAGTGAATGTTTGTGTGTGTGTGTACGTGTGTGTGGGCGCTGTAATTCATATCATCAGGGATAACCGACATTTCGTACTATGTACATAATAATCTTCGACGTTGATTTCAAAATGTTTCAATTCGTGTACAGGCGCACACCAACACTTACATAATTATATCGTAGCTGCTGTATGTTTGTAGGCCATGGCACAGTGACTATATGTCACAGGATTTATTACAATCATTAATCTTATTTTGCTAAGCTATAAACGCAATATTACTTTGACTGTTCTAACTGTTACACGTACATGAGCCGTTTGCTACGTAAGTGGCCTAAGTCAATATTTTTAAAAGAAATATAAATTTAGCCATTTTCATACAGAAATTTTAATATTTTGCTTAAATTGAATTTTCTTGAATTTTATTTTCTATAAAAAAGACAGCAAATGAGCTTAATTTTTTTATATGTTCCCTTCGATTTTATAAGAGTCATAGGGACTAAAACTTTTTATATCTTTTAATTTTTTTTTTTTGGTATATAATACAAAAATTATTTAGAATGAAATGTAAATAAAAAGCTAATGATTGCTGTATTGTTAGTTCTGTTTTTCGTTTAATATGTTTTAGTTTTGTTAACCATTAACTTAAGCCCTTTTTAAAATAAGCGGCTCTTGTAACACCACCACCACGAACATTGAATTAAAGCTCTTCGCTAACCCAAAATCCCTTTCACTGTTTCCGTAAAACGGCTTTGCTTGATTTGCTTCCTGCTTAATGAATCTCAGGTTGAATTTGTGTGATTTTATTAAAATTTCTTTTGTTATATATTTTTTTTTGTTGCAAAACAACTTCCCCTTCTCAGCTGAAATGTTTAGGGATTTTATTAATTTATTAAGACCTGAAATACAAGCAAAGAATTCGAAAAATACTTTAGCTAATACGAGTTACAACAGTTAACAACTACTTGTACAAGTTTTGTTAATATTTTTCCATTAACATTTAATTTTTTTTGGCTGCATAACCAACAAATACAAGTGTAACTGCCATAGAATAAAAACACTTGTGCTAGTGGGATGGCCTACATTCTTCGGTTATCGGAATGTTATATTAATAATTTCATTGTAATTTTTGCTTGTTACAATTCAGTTTTTCTTCCTTATCGCTTGGTTGGTGTTTTGTCAAGGAATTAATTTGATTGCTTTTGACGTCAGTCAGTGATTGTCCTGGTTGCCGACGACTATGATAAATCCTCAAATAAATTAATGAATGTTTTTGTATTTTTTGGCATTCCACACTTTCTCCTGAAATTGTAATTGTTTTTGTTCATTTAATGCCAGCGTTTTGATTTAATGAAAATCTATGTAGATGTAAGTGAAAAAGAAGAAGAAAAAAAAATTAACTTAAACTGCATTACTTATGCAATCTTCTGTGAGGGGAGGATGACTGGGTCGCAGTAAAGCAAAAAAAAAAAAAGGAAATTGAAAGAAAACACACCAGCATCATTAATCATTTGAAAGATACAGCACTACTCGTAGAAGAAAATTAAATTGAATATTTTTGTGACTTTTTGCAATTGTTTGTAAAATGTTTTAATTAAAGATAAGCAAATGGAGAGAAAGAATTCTTATTTTTGGTTTGCTTTTAGTTTTCTCTAAAAGGTTTTATTTCAGTTTTGTGGGGGCAGCAATTTGTAATGTTAGTGTTTGTGGTTGATTTTTACTTTATAAAAAAAAACTTGATTGATGTTTTTCTATTTGCAGTTTTTAAGAGTTTTTTATAGGGTCTATCCTATTCACTGTAATAGGGTTGCAGTGACCATGCCCACATTATGTTCCTTCTTCATTTATAGAGTTTTAGATTTAAGTAATGTTTTTTGTTAAGGTAACACTTTGTTGTTTGACTGAAATGTATATAATCCACCGCAAGTGGAATCAGGGACAGAACACAAGGAGTTTCGAAATAATGTTTGTATTAAGAGGATTGAGTAAATGGTGGAGGAAACCAATTCAACACCTGAAATGGATCATAGACTCTAAGATGAAGTAAGAAGCGGAGGAAAGTTGGCGTGCCACGAAAACTGGCAGAACTTCTAAAATCATGTGGAGCTCCTATGATCCCAAATCGACTCAATTTCTTTTATCATTAACTAGAAGCAATTGTAGACTTCTAGTGGGGGTATTAACTGGACACTGCTGAATGGCTTCGTATGCCTTTAAAATAGGATAAATACTTGATGGTACCAGCAGGAAATGTAAGGAACCCGCGGTAATTGAGACAGTAGAACATCTACTGTGCCACTGTCCAGCTCTAAGCCCCACTAGATATGACTTTCCTGATGATCACACTTTTCGGAGTCTTTAACTTGTAACGTGAATGGAAATGTGTAGATTATTTTGTGTCATTCGATACAAAATTTGTGTGGTAGTCATTCGATACAGGCACCACGAACTAGGCAGCCATACTTACAGGTTTCATTTCATCTGCTGGTGTTGCTAAGGATCAATCCTGGTCTATGCGAGGTCAGCGAGCACCCAGGCTAACCTAAGCTAAGAGGATTGACTAAAAAGTAGGTAAGAATTTTATAGAAACAATTCTTATTACTTATTTAATTACATCCATTGAGAGTTTATTAAGAAAAAAATATCGTAGAAATGTCGTTGGTGGCACTAACTTAGGTGTACCGAAAAACCGAATCCATCGACCAGGAACATATAACAAAACCTTAGGCACAGAAAAAAATACCAATGTAAAATCACCATTAAAAAATTTTGATTGTAATGATGTTGTTTAAGTACGTAGCAATTATGCACTGTTGTGCTCAGTTGTATGGCTTGTTGTTGTTTGTTTTGATGTTAGTGTTGTGTAAATAGCCCGGAAAACCCTCCTGCTGCTGGCTAGTAGGTAGTGTACTAGTGTTGTAGTCGGAGGGTCGCAGATTCGAAGTCTGCAGACCAGCCAAAGTAACTACTCAGCTTATGGTTTTTATATATATTAGTTTAATTTCAAATACATTTTATGTTAAATGATCAATTAAATCATGTTGAATTTAAATTGAATTCATGATAGTATTTATTTAGGGTGTATCCAAAGAATGTTTGAGGTTGTTGTAGCTGCAGCGCTAAGTGTCTTGACTATCGCGCTATGGACCCGAATTCGAATCTTGGCCTGGAAAGCCAAATATACATACAAACATTTTTCTTTCTGATTTATGTTCCAATAAATACATTACTCGTAAATTAAATTCATGTTGTTTCAACATGAAATAACTCTGATTCAATATAACCATTAAACATTCATTCTTCGGCAATAATTTTGCTTCATATATGTTTCATTTTACTTCACGATGTTTTAGAGTAAGCTTCAAAGAAACTTGTTTCCTTCTGAAATAACTTTATTTCATGATGATTTAATATTCCAGTACTGATAAAGATAAAGATAAAGAAAAATCATGTTGAATCAAAGTTATTTCAGTAACTCTTAAGTTTAACTTTTTCTGCGTGTAGTGTGTAACGTAGTGTGCAGATAGAACGATGTTTTAATTTACCTAAATAAATTTCTGAAAATTGACCTGAAAGCGTAAAAAAGCTCTCCCTCGAAACAGTAAAATATGACTCAAGAACTTTTTCTTATTGCCTCAGATTTCATGGATGGAACTACTTGAAGAAAACTAAGGCTTCATAATTTTTTTCCATTAAAAATATCTATATATTTTTCTCTCTATATATATATATATTATATATATTTTTATAGACCACTGAATTTCGCAAAAATACTTTTCTTTTCCTAAAATAAAATTTTCAGCACTAAGCAATTGAATTTCCCCAGTTAAGAAATCTATATTTTTTAAAACAATGTCCTTATTTAACTCTACTGCAATCAAATAATTGAAACCTGTAATAAGATTAAGAATATCAGCCCTTAAAAGCAAATTACTCATTTTGAAAAGCTCTATAATCAAACAATTATACTCGTAATTCGTAAATTCCTTTAAAAGTAAATCAAACTCGCATGTGATCATAATTAACCTTTAGCAAAACAATTTAACCATTTCTTTTAAATATTTTATTGCAACCTTATGTGAGTGCCATGGACTAATGACTGCTGCATTGGAAATGATTTGAAAAGTTTATGTCAAAAGTTAATTGGGTGCACTTCAATGACTGTCATAATATTTTCATAACTTTAACAACAATTGCTGCCCTCAACAGTAGTGCAGCAAATAAAGAACATTAGAATTTAATAATAAAAACAAGTAAGAGTGCTATATTCGGCTGTGCCGAATCTTATATACCCTTTACCAACGTACGTACATATATGTATATAGTATACAGACACGTACATACATATTTGTTTTGTGAAAAAATTTATCATTTTTTTAAAGTTTCCATCTTTGGAGCTATAATTTTCATTTTTCAAATTTCATACACCAAACTTTTCTTTCAGAAGCATAAAATATATTAAATTTATAAAGAAAAAGAAAAAAATTTTTAGACCTATTTAATTTTACATAACACAAAAAGTGTAAGTTTTCCAACCCTGGAGTCATAATTTTGGATTTTTCTGATTATTGATACCAATCTAGTTCTTTAAAAAATACATAAAATATGTTAAGTGAAAAAAGCAAGAACGAAATAAGCAAAAACTTAGTTTCATTTAATTCCTTTAATATTAAAAAAATCAGTTAAGTGCGACTTTGAATCGCGCACGAAAGGAAGGTTTTTTGTTTTTTTGAAGTTTTTTTCAGTTAAAACGATTTTTTCAGTTTTGTCGCTTTTTTCTCGTTTAGGCGATTTTGTCTGTTTTTGGAGGTTTTTTCATTTTGGCGATTTTTTTCTGTTGTTGGGCTTTTCTTCATTTTGGAGATTTTTCTTATTTTGACGATTTTTTCTGTTTTTTGGGTTTTTTTTTCGCGATTTTTTTGTTTTTTTTTCGTTTTGGTGATTTTTTTCATTTTGGCGATTTTTTTTCATTTTGGCAATTTTTTTCTTTTTTTTTTTTTGTTTTTTTTTCGTTTTGGTGATTTTTTTCATTTTGGCGATTTTTTTTTCATTTTTGCGATTTTTTTTCATTTTGGCGATTTTTTTTCAGTTTTTTAGTTTTTTTTTCGTTTTTGCGATTTTTTTCTTTTTTTGGCGATTTTGTTTCATTTTGGCGATTTTTTTCTGTTTTTTAGGTTTTTTTTTCGTTTTAGCGATATTTTTCGTTTTGGTGATTTTTTTTCATTTTGGCGATTTTTTTTATCATTTTGGCGATTTTTTTCTGTTTTTAGGTTTTTTTTTCGTTTTGGTGATTTTTTTCATTTTGGCGATTTTTTTTTCATTTTGGCGATTTTCTTTCATTTTGGCGATTTTTGTTTTCATTTTAGCAATTTTTCCGTATTTTGTGCGATTTATTTTATTCTTAAATTTTTTTTTAATTTGGTGCTTTTTTTCGTTTTGGCGATTTTTTTTCTGTTATTTAGGTTTTTTCTTTTTTTGGCGATTTTTTTTTCATTTTGGCGATTTTCTTTCATTTTGGCGATTTTTGTTTTCATTTTAGCAATTTTTCCGTATTTTGTGCGATTTATTTTATTCTTAAATTTTTTTTTAATTTGGTGCTTTTTTTCATTTTGGCGATTTTTTTCTGTTTTTTAGGGTTTTTTTTCGTTTTGGTGATTTTTTTCATTATGGCGATTTTCATTTTGGCGATTTTCTTTCATTTTGGCGATTTTTGTTTTCATTTTGGCAATTTTTCCGTTATTTTTTGCGATTTATTTTATTCTTAAAATTTTTTTTAATTTGGTGCTTTTTTTCGTTTTGGCGATTTTTTCTTGTTTTTGGCGATTTTTTTCGGTTTGGCGATTTTATAATTTTTTATTTTTTCAGTTTTACCGTTTTTGAAAATTTCAAGAGTTTTGCTCTTACGGTTTCCAAGATACAGCAAATTGTCAAAATTACATAGTCAAAATTGCATTAACTGATGGAACACCCTTTAATTTAAATTTTTTTAAATTTTGTAGTCTGTATAAAAATACACTAACCTTACAAATTTCAAGTGTACAATTGTATATATACTACATGGGATTTTAAAAATTTTCGTTGCTCGTTTTGGAACACCCTTTAATTTCCAATTATCATGTATTTGTTGTTGTAGCGGTCAAAGGTCTACATACTGTGTCCAAATTTCAGGTCTCTAGCTCTTACGGTTCTCGAGAAAATACTAATATAGTTTTAGACATAGTTAATTTTACATAATACAAAAAGTTAAAGTTTTCCAACCCTGGAAACGTCTTTTTAATTTTTTTGTATTTTTTTTATTTAAAATTCCAATTTTAGTCGTACTGAAGTGTAAAATATGTACATTTATTAAAAAAAATAAAAATTTGTTTTCGGGAGTTACTTTTATATGGCAAAATGAAGTTTAAGTTTTCCAGCTCTGCAATCGTCTGCCCGATTTTGCTGAATTTCAATACCAATCTATTTTGGAAAATTTCTGACACACCAGTCCAAGAACGAAGTCTCTAGCTCTTCTGGGAGCTTCGGAAAACCGATTTCACGTACAGACAGACGGACAGACGGACAGACGGACAGACAGACAGACGGACAGACGGACAGACGGACAGACGGACAGACGGACATCGCTTATTCGTCTTCCCTATGCATAAGGATCCAGAATATATATATTTTATGGATCGCTTATTGATATTATAGAAATTACAAACGGAATGACAAACCTATATATGCCCTTTTACCATTTTTGTTGGTAAAGGGTATAAAAAGTAAATATCTGTGTAGTAAACTATAAATAAAACAAGTAAGAGTGCTATATTCGGCTGTGCCGAATCTTATATACCCTTTACCAACGTACGTACATATATATAGTATACAGACACGTACATACATATTTGTTTTGTGAAAAAATTTATAATTTTTTAAAGTTTCCATCTTTGGAGCTATAATTTTCATTTTTAAAATTTCATACACCAAACTTTTCTTTCAGAAGCATAAAATATATTCAATTTATAAAGAAAAAGAAAAAAATTTTTAGACCTATTTAATTTTACATAACACAAAAAGTGTAAGTTTTCCAACCCTGGAGTCATAATTTTGGATTTTTCTGATTATTGATACCAATCTAGTTCTTTAAAAAATGCATAAAATATGTTAAGTGAAAAAAGCAAGAACGAAATAAGTAAAAACTTAGTTTCATTTAATTCCTTTAATATTAAAAAAAAATCAGTTAAGTGCGACTTTGAATCGCGCACGAAAGGAAGGTTTTTTGCTTTTTTGAAGTTTTTTTCAGTTAAAACGATTTTTTCAGTTTTGTCGCTTTTTTCTCGTTTTGGCGATTTTGTCTGTTTTTGGAGGTTTTTTTCATTTTGGCGATTTTTTTCTGTTGTTGGGCTTTTCTTCATTTTGGAGATTTTTCTCATTTTGACGATTTTTTCTGTTTTTTGGGTTTTTTCGCGATTTTTTTGGCGATTTTTTTGTTTTTTTTTTCGTTTTGGTGATTTTTTTCATTTTGGCGATTTTTTTTCATTTTGGCAATTTTTTTCTTTTTTTTATGTTTTTTTTTTCGTTTTGGTGATTTTTTTCATTTTGGCGATTTTTTTTCATTTTGGCGATTTTTTTTCATTTTGGCGATTTTTTTCTGTTTTTAATTTTTTTTTTCGTTTTGGCGATTTTTTTTTCTTTTTTTGGCGATTTTTTTTCATTTTGGCGATTTTTTTCTGTTTTTTAGGTTTTTTTTCGTTTTGGCGATATTTTTCATTTTGGCGATTTTTTTCATTTTAGCAATTTTTTCGTTTTTTTGCGATTTATTTTAGTCTTAGAAATTTTCTTTTAATTTAGTGCTTTTTTTCATTTTGGCGATTTTTTTCTGTTTTTTGGGGTTTTTTTCGTTTTGGTGATTTTTTTTCATTTTGGCGATTTTTTTTATCATTTTGGCGATTTTTTTCTGTTTTTTAGGTTTTTTTTTCGTTTTGGTGATTTTTTTCATTTTGGCGATTTTTTTTTCATTTTGGCGATTTTCTTTCATTTTGGCGATTTTTGTTTTCATTTTAGCAATTTTTCCGTTTTTTTGCGATTTATTTTAGTCTTAGAAATTTTTTTTTAATTTGGTGCTTTTTTTCGTTTTGGCGATTTTTTTCTGTTATTTAGGTTTTTTCTTTTTTTTGGCTATTTTTTTCATTTTGGCTATTTTTTTCATTTTGGCGATTTTTTTCTGTTTTTAAGGGGTTTTTTCGTTTTGGCGATTTTTTTTCATTTTGACGATTTTTTTCTGTTTTTTAGGGTTTTTTTTCGTTTTGGTGATTTTTTCATTTTGGCGATTTTTTTTCATTTTGGCGATTTTTTTCTGTTTTTTAGGTTTTTTTTCGTTTTGGCGATTTTTTTTCATTTTAGCAATTTTTCCGTTTTTTGCGATTTATTTTAGTTTTAAAATTTTTTTTTAATTTGGTGCTTTTTTTCGTTTTGGCGATTTTTTTTTCTGTTTTTGGCTTTTTTTCATTTTGGCGATTTTTTGTTTTTTGGGGTTTTTTTCGTTTTGGCGATTTTTTTCATTTTGGCGATTTTTTTTTTCATTTTGGCGATTTTTTCTGTTTTTTAGGGTTTTTTTCGTTTTGGTGATTTTTTTCATTATGGCGATTTTCATTTTGGCGATTTTCTTTCATTTTGGCGATTTTTGTTTTCATTTTAGCAATTTTTCCGTTTGTTTTTGCGATTTATTTTAGTCTTAGAATTTTTTTTTAATTTGGTGCTTTTTTTCGTTTTGGCGATTTTTTCTTGTTTTTGGCGATTTTTTTCGGTTTGGCGATTTTATAATTTTTTATTTTTTCAGTTTTACCGTTTTTGAAAATTTCAAGAGTTTTGCTCTTACGGTTTCCAAGATACAGCACATAGTCAAAATTACATAGTCAAAATTGCATTAACTGATGGAACACCCTTTAATTTAAATTTTTTTAAATTTTAGTGTTAATTTTTGTAGTCTGAATAAAAATACACTAACCTTACACATTTCAAGTGTATATACATACATACATACAATTGTATGTATATTACATGGGATTTTAACATTTTTCGTTGCTCGTTTTGGAACACCCTTTAATTTCCAATTCTCATGTATTTGTTGTTGTAGCGGCCAAAGGTCTACATACTGTGTCCAAATTTCAGGTCTGTAGCTCTTACGGTTCTCGAGAAAATACTAATATAGTTTTAGACATAGTTAATTTTACATAATACAAAAAGTTAAAGTTTTCCAACCCTGGAAACGTCTTTTTAATTTTTTTGTATTTTTTTTATTTAAAATTCCAATTTTAGTCGTACTGAAGTGTAAAATATGTACATTTATTAAAAAAAATAAAAATTTGTTTTCGGGAGTTACTTTTATATGGCAAAATGAAGTTTAAGTTTTCCAGCTCTGCAATCGTCTGCCCGATTTTGATGAATTTCAATACCAATCTATTTTGGAAAATTTCTGACACACCAGTCCAAGAACGAAGTCTCTAGCTTTTCTGGGAGCTTCGGAAAACCGATTTCACGTACAGACAGACGGACAGACGGACAGACGGACAGACGGACAGACGGACAGACGGACAGACGGACAGACGGACATCGCTTATTCGTCTTCCCTATGCATAAGGATCCAGAATATATATATTTTATGGATCGCTTATTGATATTATAGAAATTACAAACGGAATGACAAACCTATATATACCCTTTTACCATTTTTGTTGGTAAAGGGTATAAAAAGTAAATATCTGTGTAGTAAACTATAAATAAAAAAACAAAATTGTAGTTACATAACATGAACGTCAAGAAATAAGTCAGGCAAAAGCACTGCAGGTATTCACAAAATTCTCGAAATACTGCTGTGAAGTTCACCTGCATTCTGCCAAAGTCTTTCAGTTCCTTCACCCAATAAAGAAAGAGAAGTAAGGAGGAGGAGGCCCAATTACACGCTGATTAACTGAAGCATTTTTAAATATTATTTGTTAGCAAAAATAAAAATAATTGCGCAAATAAAATTTGCTCACGCTTTGAAGTGTGTGGCAGAAACAATACACGCGACATTAATTGCGAATTGGCAATATACGGAAATGGTTAGAAATACAAAGCAAGGCAAGCGATCCCCTACAGATTTAGGCTTTTGAGTTTTATGCTATTCCACACATTAATTTTTTTTTTTTTTTTTAGAAAGAGAAGTAACACTCAGGCAATTAATGCCTACTACTATTACTGGGTGTTACCTTCTTTAGGAAAGGGATAGTGATAGCGAAGACAGGTGGTGAAGGGAGAGATAGAGGAAAGCTTTATTCTTTTACAACACTGCTTTTTTGCACGTTTTTGATAATGCAGTGTTGCTGCGCCATCTGGTGTCAAATGATGCGTATTAAATTTTTAAAGCTGTGCTTTGTAGCCATTTTATTGATTATTTTACTTCACCGATGATTCTGCTACACAACGAAGGAGAGCGCTCTGATGTTACATTAGGATTAGTATCTGCTGAAGTCGGTATAGTTCAGTGACCAGTGACTATGCCTTCATCATTTGAACTTTCCTACAACAACTGATACAAAGGGACACTAATGCACATCAGAAAAATGCGTGGTGTTGTTATTTAATGACTGTTGGATACAGGGATTGAACCCAGGACCTTCGGTTTTGTAGTCAACGTGCTAACTACTTCAGCCAACGCCACCCTCAACCTTAAATTTGGGAACCTTAAAAATACTGCAGCTAGCAGAGGAATCTTGGTACCTTTTCCACTTGTAGGTACTACCCTCGTATATATCGCAATGAACGTCAGTGTTTTTGCGTTTCTAATCACGAACCTTATGAAACTATTTCCCAGCCGTAACCACATTGCATTGCCCAATACCGGCAGCTGCCAAAATTCTCATGTTTTTAAAAAAATATGACGTAAAAGAGAAAAAAAAAAATAGTTTAATTTGTTAAGAAAATTGGCAAAACTCAATGCATTTAAGCAAATTGGAGCTTAATTTTACACAATTGTTATATATGAATGCCTGCGTTGATTGTTTGTAATTATTGAAATAAAACTAGCAATTGCGTGTAGGTGTGTGTAATTGCTAAAATATAGCATTTTTTTTAATTTATCTATTAAAATCTAGAAAATAATTGCAAACTATGTTGTGGCTTAATTTGCAAGTTTCTAAGAATATTGAACATTTTACGGCATATAAATTTTACAATTTATTTTGGAGGAAGTTTTAAAATTTGGTTACAGCAAAAACTATCGGTGATTAGAAGCAGGCTTTTGACAGAAAGAGAGATAGAGTGCGCATTCGGTCAACAACCTTCTTCCAGTTTAGATGATTATTGTATGGTATGTCCCACTTGTTAGGTCGCTGGCAATAAACCTTCTTTTAAGCATGCTAGATACCTAAATAACGTGTCTTTCTATGGACCTGAAATTTTCACAGAGTGTGTAAAACTTTGCCCGCTACAACAACAAATATATGACAGTTAAAAATTAAAGAGTGTTTTAAAGCGAGCATACTGCAATCGCAATATAATATACAGAGAATAGGTACGTTTGTTTACCCCAATATTTGAGCAATTTTGTGCAAATTTGTACTGGATTTGACTGAAATGCATTCGTTTATACATAAATTTGCAAAAGAGAGTATCAATTGAGAGAGTAAATTGACAGTTTTTGACTGAGAGTCTGCAAATTTTTACTTTTTTTTCTCCCAGTAAAATCCAGTAGATGAGAAAAACATATGTTTCAATAAAATAAACAAAAAAGTAAAAGAAAATGTGCAAAATTTTCATTAAAAACGTTTAAAATATTAAAAACTGAATTAAAAGTGGAACAAAAACTAAAAATAATTAATTATCAGTGCAAGTGTGGAACAGCATAAGAACGACACGGGTATGTTAATGTTAAATGAAGGGTTAGTGTCTTAATTTGTACTGTTTACTTCACTGTTTGATAGATGCAAAGCTAAGATATATTTGAATACTTATTTCTGCATGCTATTCAGAGTACCGACGATTAGAAATCAAATATTGATATAGTCAGAAACAAGATTTAAAACCATTTACAAGATGATAAAATGTAAAAGTTTCCACAGAAGTTCTATTTTAGAAATATATTTCGTCTCGAAAATATAATTATAAAAGTGCTTGTATCAATTAGCAAAAACAAAAATCAAAACCACATTTATTGTACAATTTTAAGACTTTTAGTGATCAGTAAACTAAACAAACGGACCTAATTATACCGTGCCGTTACAACCGCCAAAAAAACCTTAAGCGACACAAACTTCGAACTTAATTTTTTGACGTTAATCATTTATTTGCGATCATAAATAAGAGATTTTCTTCAAAAAACGAAGTTCAACATAAAGGGTGATTTTTTAGCTAGTTTCTTTTCGGCAATACTGTGATTGGCAACTCAGCTGTTTTTGTGTAACATTTGACTGTTAAACATGTTCAGTTTGGTCTACAATGAATCGACTTACAAATGAACAACGCTTGCAAATCATTAAATTTTATTATCAAAATTTATGCTCGGTTAAGAAAGTGCAGCCGTGCACTTGTTCCATTTTATGGTCAACTTGGGCGATCTTCTGAGGCAGCTATTTGTAATCTTGTGATTAAATTTCGCACCAAAATAACACTATTGAACATTAAACCATGGAGAGGAAAATATCGCAGCTATATCCGCCAGTGTTGTTGATGACCATGAATTATCGATTCGGCGGTATTCGCTGCTATTGGGCCTCTGTTACTTTATTTTTTTTTTTGCCCAAAATGGAAGAGCTGAACTTACCTGACATGTGATTTTAGCAAGACGGTGCCACGTGCCACACATCACGCAAAACAATAGCCTAATTAAGAGGCGAGCTCGGTGAAAAGTTTATTTCACGTTTGGGGCCGGTCAATTGGCCGCCTTCTTTAAAAAATATTTTTTGGGGGTATTTTAAAGCTCATGTCTTTTGGGACAAGCCAGCAGCTGTTGACGCACTGGAATACAATATTGAAGAATTTATTCGTGAGATACCGGATATATGATGAAGAAATTATGCTCAAATTGGACCCAGTATCCGCGGGCAAAATTTACATAAAATCGTCTTTAAACATAGATCGTTCCACTGACTCAAATAAAAATCTCATACATTTCTCTCAGTGACATTTTGCTCAGTGTCCCACCAATACGGCTACCAAAATACGAAAATCTCTTCATATTTTTGCTTATTATTTGTTCTGAGCGTCAACCGTAGATACATAGCCAAGTTTTCTCTGCTAACCTACACCTACTTAGCCTATTCTATCTATCTTTTGTTTTCTAAAGATATTCTTTTAAGGGTTTTAATTTTAATAGTGCCAAGCGTCACCGTCATCCAGCGAAACCAGCCCGCTCATTGCCGATGAAGTAAACCAGATAAAAATAATGATCTTCCCCAAATAATTTCTTTCTTCAGCCGTCAGTAAAGGCTCTAGTGTGGTAAACATTTACTATTCAGCCCTTTTTCCATTGCTATTTGGATGGAAAAAGGTCTTCGAAAGTTCTATTACACTACGTTTGGGGTACCATATGATATGAGGATTTCCTTAATTCTTGAACTAGCCGAATTAAGATGTTTGCTAGTTCGTGCGTTCTTGACCTCTACCAGCCAGATGCTTTTAATCTTGTAGCACTGCTTTTGACTTTGACCATTATGTGTTGGTATATAATTAGATATCGTACTTATACACCAATCCCTCGGATAAGATGCCCTCGAATTGGCCGCAGCTGTAGTCTTGTATCACTCTTTCTCTCTCTCTCTCTCTGTCTCTCTCTCTCTCTATTTTAATCCACAATCTAAAGTTAATCTCATTACAATCAAAAAACTTGATTTCTTAACATTATGAGACCAAAAAATCCTTTTACAATTTGTTAATAAGAGAAGATTGTAAATTATTCATTTAATTTAATTTTATTTAATGTACCATTTTGATTTGGCATATTATACAGAAGTCCTTGGCTGCATGTCCGATTAAATGTATGTGAAAAATTATTATGTATAAGCTAAAGTTTTGCCAAGAAATGTTTGATGTTACCGCCTCATAATACAACCGTACAACATATTCTACAGCAACAAAAACTGCAAAAGATTAAATAAATTTTAAGTCGCCAACATTACAAGTTTAATCTGAGCGATTCAAACGGCCAGAAAGCAGCAGCAGCAGCAGCAGCAACATCAGCACTTTTGAACTGAAACAGTTCATGTATTAACAGTAAGATTGTTCTCATTCTTAAAACTACTTGTTCTGCAAAAAAATTAAAAATAAAGTAAGTCTAAAAACAAAAAGCTATAACCAGAATAAAGTTTACTTCATAAGTTTGAAGTTAAAAAGTTTTTAACGAAAAACCAGAACCACTTTGCAACAACATAATCCGTACCTTTTTTTTGTGCCTCCAATTTATTTATACTGGAGTATGAGTATTTATGGTGTTGTATGTTGCGAATTTTTTACCGGTGTTTCATCTACTCCTGACCAGCTCATCAGTCTTGTTCGATCAATTGCTTATGAGTACGTAATAGTCGTAGAGGCCAATGAAGGATTTGCGGAATTCTGGTTTTTATTTCATTTTTCCTTTGTTGTTTCACTGTATGTAGATACATAAATCTGCAGATTTTTTATTTTTTTCTTGTTGGCTTTCATTTAAGTAGTTTTCTACAATTATTTCATGTCTGCTTAACAACTTTGTCGTTTATACTTAAATACAGGCCTATTTTTTGTGGCAGAGAATTAAAGAAAAATCTTTATGATCATTACCCGGCCATAATGATTATCATTTATATCATTATCTTTATATCCAACAATCAGTTCGTTCGTTCGTTTATAGTCACTATCGTGGCCGTTGCGGTCGTCATCGTTGGGATTATGTTTTATTTATGTTTCGGTTAGAATTTAACTTCAATAAATGTCCAGCAAATATGTGGAGCATGTGTTTTGCTGTTGCAATTTTTGTCGTAAATTTCTCATACTTATTTGAGTTGAAGTGATCGTTGAAAGTTTTTTTCCACTGCAGCGCAACTACTGTTCTTTATTCTTTATTTTTTGGTCATTGAAAAGATCAAACAAAATCGTTGCATTTGTTGACTTGCCAAATAATTTTAGAGTAGCATTTTTTTTTTGCTTTACTTGTATTTATTTAATTTTGTTAAATTTTAACTAAGTATTTCCGCTGATAAGCTCTCAGAGCTTGTTGCTGCAAAATATCAAAGAGTTTTATTTCATTTTTATAATGCGATTGTTTGGAGCAGGGATTAATGTGTGATTTAGTTATGGAGCAAATCGTTAATTTTTATATGACAACTCCACCTGCCCTTTATTATTTTAAGCTTCAACTTCAACTCATTTAATTGTTTCAAAGGTTTGCAGAGCCAGCGGGAAATTTTATTTCTAACATACATATTTCACTTCAAGATAAGATTTAATTAAGATTAGCAGCAAACGGCGCAGAAAAAAATATTTCTGCAATAAACAACTTTAATTGAAAATGAAACTGAAAATTAATTAAAAATGTAATTGAGTCAATTAAACTTTGTATTTAATTAATTAATTAAAAAGTGCAAAAGATTTAATATCACTACGCTAAAAATATTTGTCAAATAGGTAACGTGGTTATTGCAATCAGGCCCTAAAACTAAAAATTGTGAAAGAAAACTTAAAAATTAAGCAGAGAAAAGTTAAAATCATTGAGTAAATAAATCCTCAAATATTTTTTAAAAGTAATAGATGTAGCCATGAAACCATTAAGTTCAGGTATTTATTCAAAGGTTTTAATTTATGATGCGGACCATTGCTGCATAGAAGTTATACATATGCGAAGTTAGTGTCACGCGTTTTTTTTTTATCAATAATAAGCCCTTAACACTCTTATTATTGTTGTTTTTGTTAAATCATAAAATTTTATGATTTTTTACCCGTGAGTCATGCATCAGTCACGTGTGAGTCACGCATGAGTCACGCGTGATTGTAATAGTATTTGTATATAATAATGCTTTTAAAAAATAACTTGTGTGATTTTAATTAACTTTCTTAAGCTTGCTAAAAAATTAATTTTTAAATAATTCACATCCGAAGTCATTCCAATGACAGGCAATTCATAAGGAGCATGCGTGAATAAAAAACATAACTTCTTGTTTGTTTTCTCGGTTAAGTACCATTTATAAGCATTTTGTTCCTGCTTCAGTATTTCTTCAATAAGAAAAAATTATGTTTATTAATTAATTAATAATTACTTTGTATGGGGGGTATCCATCTCCCCGCTCCTATAACACCAAAATTTTGATGGAACCTGCAGTTTGTTTTAAAAATTCTCCACATCAAAATTAGTGTGCCTCACTATTGTGGATCTAAAGATAATGGAAAAATAATAATTCCTTTTTTTTTTGGGGGGGGGGGGTACCCGTCTACCTCCGTCCTATACCGCCAAGTTTTTATTGCACCATTTAGTTTGTGTTAAGATCTACTCATATTAAAATTAGTGACCCTCACTTTTTTACTTGTGCAGATATAAATTGATCCGAGAAAAAGGGGCCCTTGGCCCCACTTAAAGATTTTGTTGTCGTCAGTGCTTATGATGCATGCATTGAAAGTATTTAAAGGGAAATACATACGTAGATAATTAATAAAATTCTGCAAATGCCGGCCATACACTGCACAAGTTCATGTTAATGTGCCATAATGCAGGTCATTCTTTGTATAATTCTAGGAACTCTATCCAGAATATTTTTTCTGTGCTCATTTCTTGTTTCGGACTCTTAAAAAATCACGAGACAACTTAGCGTTTGCAACATACACTACACAATTTCACTGTACAGCTTTCAAACTTGAGCAAATATCAAAATCGTTTTGATATTTACTCAGTTCAGTGTGTAAATAGCACAACCACCCCCATACACTACATAAATGCACTGTACAGTGCCAGACTTGTGCAGTGAACTTGTGTAGTGTAAAATCACTCTAGTTTAAACGCTTTAATGTTACTTCTCAGTTTTAAGAGTGTTGCCCCGCTCCCGGGGCTTACGTTTTTTCTATGGGTTACTTACTTAGGCCTATTTGTGTACCAAATTTCAGCTATCTTCCTTGAAACCTAATTTATAGGAGTGGTGCCGTCTCTCTAGTAAACAATTCCGAGATTTCAGAATTTTATAGTTTTTTTTTACTTATCAAGTATAGATAGTTCAAAATCTCTGGGGCGTGACTATGCCCACTTTTCGAAACTGCCGATTTTGAGCTGGCCAGTGCTTATGGTGCATGCTAAGTTTAGTTGAAAGCATTTAATGAAAAATATATTAAATTCTGCTAAGCATGAAGTACATGAAACATAAAGTTAAAATTTTATGGGCGTAGGCACTCCCATCTTTGTAAACAAAAATTAAAGGATGCGATGTGTATGCAAAATTGCAATAAAATCGCTCGAGTTTAATCTCTTTAATATTTATTCGGGGTTTTAAGCTGTTGTTAAGCTGTCGCCGACTTCGTTGCATCTTTTTTTACACGACTGCGCGACCCAAGGAAAGGTGTTGTGTTTATCAGTCTATGTATGCATGTATAAATAAAAGGAGTTGGTAGGTTTTGATGCTTCCTAAGTCAATCGATTTGTCTGTACGAGTAATATGACAGCATGTAGTAAAAAATTCAATATGGCGACCAACAGACGCCATTTTCTAAACACCAAAATAAGAACAGGTATCCTTTGCCAGTTATTTAAAAATCATCTGCAGGTTTCTATTATGATTTTTCATTTCGAATGACCATTTAGGATATTTAAACATTTGAAGTTGGTTGAAGTCTGGATTTTGTATTACATCTACATCGACGTTAAACGCTTCCTTCTAACACTATTTTAGCTTGGCATGATAATAAACTATTTAGTCATTAGGACTAATTTTGAAAATCTTAAATAAAAGCTCAAATTATCCCTCAGTTTACAGAAATTAACAGTCTTTAAAACCCCTTAAGGACCTCTATCTCTTATTCAAACCAAAAAACTCTTCCAAAATGTTGTTCCTTTGCATATCTAGTAAACACGCACACAAAAAAATTTTAATCATATAAAAGTGTTAAATTACACTGTGCATATTAAATTATGCATTTATAATTTTCTTTTCCCCTTTTAGTCTCCGGTCCTTTCAGTGATTCTTGGTGATGTAATTATTTAAGAAAATTATTTTTTAATATGTTTATGATGCTTCTGTGGACTTTTGTTTATTCATTTATTTATATTTCTGTAAAAAATGCATGACATTGTGAGTGTAATTATTTAATTTTCATATGGATGTTATTTAATTACTTTAATGGGAATTACTTGCTACTGCCACACACTAATAGAATTGTATGAGTGTAGTATGATGGTTAAATGCTGGTCGTTGTTGCAATTCAATCTTGTCCATTATTTCGTAGTCGTAATGTGTCATAAAATATTTAAAATATGACTCATGTACAAAGAATTCGAAAGGGAGCAGAAAAAAGGGTGCAAATATTAAGAAAATGTATTGTAACTGTAACAAAAATGTTTTATTTGTAATACGTAAATATTTTCGCATCATTTTCTCTGGTAAAGTGGGTGATGTTATCTAGTAACTTGAAAGTATGTTAGTTAGTTCGCCTCAGTGCAATCATACATTTATTTCCAAGATGGAAAAATTTAAGGACTCAGAATTTCTTAACATATTTAACTTGATTATGTAATTAAAACTATTTTTTGCATACTTTTAGGGGCGAAGAAATAAATATTTGCTACACGCTCTCAAATGCCGCTAGCTACAGCAGGGAGCAACAGCTGATATTGAAGTAAATAAATATAGATAAATGCAGGCAAATCTCGGTAAAATGAACGCTATAATGGCAGGTCCATTCGTTATACAAATAAATTCGTTATATCGCAAAGTTTTTTTTAAGTATAATTTTTAATATATATTATTATTATTATTTAAGACATGAAACAATACATTAACAAGTATTTATACCTGACTGCGACCAACTTTGAACCGTTAAATATCCTAAATGGCCATTCGAAATGAAAAATCATACGAGAAACCTAAAGATGATCTTAAAATACCTGTCGAATGATAGCCATTTTGATATAGTTCACCGATATTTTATTTTTTTTTTCGTATTTACAAAAGGGGCGTCTGTTGGCCTCCGTATTGAATTTTGACAACTGACATATCTTTAGTGACACTCCCGGAAATACAACAAATCGGTTGACGTAAGAATCGTCCAAATCGGTCCACTCGTTCGGTTTATATAGTGCCGCAAAGGAACACACATACATACAAACATACATACATATATTCATACATACATACATAGACTGATTAACACAATACCCTTGTTTGCATTGCACAGTCGGGTAAAAAGAATGGTATCAATTTGTTTTTCAATTAGCTACCAAATCCAAAGTAATGGAACGACACTATTATTTACTTTGCAGCTGTTGATTTTATTAAATATTTTGGCCATTTGCTATGCAGATCACACATTTATCATTTCGTTAAAGGGAGATTGGTTTTACCGAGATTTTCCTGTTAACATATAGATAAATAGATAAACAGATAAATACATAAATACATAAATATGTAAATAGATAAATAGATAGACAAATAGATAAATAGATAAATAGATAAATAGATAAATAGATAAATAGATAAATTGATAAATAGATAAATAGATAAATAGATAAATAGATAAATAGATAAATATATAAATAGATAAATAGATAAATAGATAAATAGATAAATAGATAAATAGATAAATAGATAAATAGATAAATAGATAAATAGACAAATAGATAAATAGATAAATAGATAAATAGACAAATAGATAAATAGATAAATAGATAAATAGATAAATAGATAAATAGATAAATAGATAAATAGATAAATAGATAAATAGATAAATAGATAAATAGATAAATAGATAAATAGATAAATAGATAAATAAATAAATAGATAAATAGATAAATAGATAAATAGATAAATAGATAAATAGATAAATAGATAAATAGATAAATAGATAAATAGATAAATAGATAAATAGATAAATAGATAAATAGATAAATAGATAAATAGATAAATAGATAAATAGATAAATATATAAATAGATAAATAGATAAATAGATAAATAGATAAATAGATAAATAGATAAATAGATAAATAGATAAATAGATAAATAGATAAATAGATAAATAGATAAATAGATAAATAGATAAATAGATAGTTAGATAAATAGATAAATAGATAAATAGATAAATAGATAAATAGATAAATAGATAAATAGATAAATAGATAAATAGATAAATAGATAAATAGATAAATAGATAAATAGATAAATAGATAAATAGATAAATAGATAAATAGATAAATAGATAAATAGATAAATAGATAAATAGATAAATAGATAAATAGATAAATAAATAAATAGATAAATAGATAAATAGATAAATAGATAAATAGATAAATAGATAAATAGATAAATAGATAAATAGATAAATAGATAAATAGATAAATAGATAAATAGATAAATAGATAAATAGATAAATAGATAAATAAATAAATAGATAAATAGATAAATAGATAAATAGATAAATAGATAAATAGATAAATAGATAAATAGATAAATAGATAAATAGATAAATAGATAAATAGATAAATAGATAAATAGATAAATAAATAAATAGATAAATAGATAAATAGATAAATAGATAAATAGATAAATAGATAAATAGATAAATAGATAAATAGATAAATAGATAAATAGATAAATAGATAAATAGATAAATAGATAAATAGATAAATAGATAAATAGATAAATAGATAAATAGATAAATAGATAAATAAATAAATAGATAAATAGATAAATAGATAAATAGATAAATAGATAAATAGATAAATAGATAAATAGATAAATAGATAAATAGATAAATAGATAAATAGATAAATAGATAAATAGATAAATAGATAAATAGATAAATAGATAAATAGATAAATAGATAAATAGATAAATAGATAAATAGATAAATAGATAAATAGATAAATATATAAATAGATAAATAGATAAATAGATAAATAGATAAATAGATAAATAGATAAATAGATAAATAGATAAATAGATAAATAGATAAATAGATAAATAGATAAATAGATAAATAGATAGTTAGATAAATAGATAAATAGATAAATAGATAAATAGATAAATAGATAAATAGATAAATAGATAAATAGATAAATAGATAAATAGATAAATAGATAAATAGATAAATAGATAAATAGATAAATAGATAAATAGATAAATAGATAAATAGATAAATAGATAAATAGATAAATAGATAAATAGATAAATAAATAAATAGATAAATAGATAAATAGATAAATAGATAAATAGATAAATAGATAAATAGATAAATAGATAAATAGATAAATAGATAAATAGATAAATAGATAAATAGATAAATAGATAAATAGATAAATAGATAAATAGATAAATAGATAAATAGATAAATAGATAAATAGATAAATAGATAAATAGATAAATAAATAAATAAATAAATAGATAAATAGATAAATAGATAAATAGATAAATAGATAAATAGATAAATAGATAAATAGATAAATAGATAAATAGATAAATAGATAAATAGATAAATAGATAAATAGATAAATAGATAAATAGATAAATAGATAAATAGATAAATAGATAAATAGATAAATAAATAAATAGATAAATAGATAAATAGATAAATAGATAAATAGATAAATAGATAAATAGATAAATAGATAAATAGATAAATAGATAAATAGATAAATAGATAAATAGATAAATAGATAAATAGATAAATATATAAATAGATAAATAGATAAATAGATAAATAGATAAATAGATAAATAGATAAATAGATAAATAGATAAATAGATAAATAAATAAATAGATAAATAGATAAATAGATAAATAGATAAATAGATAAATAGATAAATAGATAAATAGATAAATAGATAAATAGATAAATAGATAAATAGATAAATAGATAAATAGATAAATAGATAAATAGATAAATAGATAAATAGATAAATATATAAATAGATAAATAGATAAATAGATAAATAGATAAATAGATAAATAGATAAATAGATAAATAGATAAATAGATAAATAGATAAATAGATAAATAGATAAATAGATAAATAGATAGTTAGATAAATAGATAAATAGATAAATAGATAAATAGATAAATAGATAAATAGATAAATAGATAAATAGATAAATAGATAAATAGATAAATAGATAAATAGATAAATAGATAAATAGATAAATAGATAAATAGATAAATAGATAAATAGATAAATAGATAAATAGATAAATAGATAAATAGATAAATAGATAAATAGATAAATAGATAAATAAATAAATAGATAAATAGATAAATAGATAAATAGATAAATAGATAAATAGATAAATAGATAAATAGATAAATAGATAAATAGATAAATAGATAAATAGATAAATAGATAAATAGATAAATAAATAAATAGATAAATAGATAAATAGATAAATAGATAAATAGATAAATAGATAAATAGATAAATAGATAAATAGATAAATAGATAAATAGATAAATAGATAAATAGATAAATAGATAAATAAATAAATAGATAAATATATAAATAGATAAATAGATAAATAGATAAATAGATAAATAGATAAATAGATAAATAGATAAATAGATAAATAGATAAATAGATAAATATATAAATAGATAAATAGATAAATAGATAAATAGATAAATAGATAAATAGATAAATAGATAAATAGATAAATAGATAAATAGATAAATAGATAAATAGATAAATAGATAAATAGATAAATAGATAAATAGATAAATAGATAAATAGATAAATAGATAAATAGATAAATAGATAAATAGATAAATAGATAAATAGATAAATAGATAAATAGATAAATAGATAAATAGATAAATAGATGAATAGATAAATAGATAAATAGATAAAAATATAAATAGATTAATAGATTAATAGGTTAATAGATTGATAGATAAATAGATAAATAGATAAATATATAAATATAGATAAATCGATAAAAAGATCAATATATAAATAGATAAATAAATAAATAGATAAAGAGATAAATAGGTAAATAGATAAATAATTAAATAGATATATAGATAAATATATTAATAGATAAATATATAAATATATAAATATATAAATAGATAAATACATATATAAATGAATAAGTAGATAAATAGATAAATAGATATACAGATAATTAGATAAATAGATAAATAGATAA
This sequence comes from Tachina lurida, assembly GCA_944452675.1. Classification (NCBI taxonomy): domain Eukaryota; kingdom Metazoa; phylum Arthropoda; class Insecta; order Diptera; family Tachinidae; genus Tachina; species Tachina lurida. The sequence goes on along the minus strand of OX101752.1, from coordinate 182,356,122 downwards.
TTAGATAAATAGATAAATTGATAAATAGATAATTAGATAAATAGATAAATAGATAGATAAATAGATAAATAGATAAAATGATAAAAACATAAGTAGATAAATAGATAATAGATAAATAATTAAATGGAAAAATTGATAAATAGGATAATTGATAAATAGATAAATTAATAAGTACATAAGTAGATAAATATATAAGTAGATAAGTAGATATACTGATAAATAGATAAATAGATAATCATATAAATAGGTAAATAATTAAATGGGAAAATTGATAAATAGATAAATTGATAAATAGATAAGTAGATAAGTAGAAAAAAAAAGAGCTAAATAGATAAATAATACATTAATAGATACAAAATAAAAAGATAAATAAACAAAAATACTCATATAAGTAGATAAGCAGATAAATATATTAATATAGTAACACATAAATAGATCAATATATCTTTAGTTAAATAGATAATATAGAAATAAGTTAGCTAGTATAATCATAAATATAGAAGTAGGTGAAAAAAATCCGTTTTTGAGTAGCACAAACTGTTTTGTTTTTCATCTTTTCCCCTTTGTAACTTTCATAAACTTCTCAGCGATCCTACTTTGAGGTGTATCTTGAAGCAAATATTTTCTGTAAAAGTTTCCTTAACCAAGTTTTACCACGAAAGCATTTATAAGCACAATTATCATGTAACCATTTTTGAATATAGACAAAATTCAATGTAAAAAATTTATATCAACCAATAGCAGAAAAGTACAATCAAACGATTTTAAATTCGAACAACATCAGCAATCAATCGCCCACCATTTTTAGTTAAAAGTCAAGATGTCGCTCTGCGTCTTGCAATCCAACATCTTGGTGAAATCTAGGCACAATTAATTATAAAAATATTTTAAAAATTCCCTTAAATATCTGCAATATTTGATAAGACTTTAAGCAATGTGTCTCATTTGAAGCCATAAAAGGTAAAAAAATAGAACAATAACACATTAAGATTGACAACAATTATAGCCAGACATATGAAGACATTTAACACTCAATCGTGACATTAAGTTAAATTTACAAAAAAAAACTTAAAGAAAAAGAAATAAACTCCTGAAACATTTCAAAAGCAAAAATTTTAAAGCAACTCTTTCGAATCAAAGTCAATCAAAATGTAAAATATGGCGCCACAAATAAAACAACTGAACGCAAAAGCAATTAGACAGCAAGGCACGTACTACAACTACTTACTGCTGCAACTTACTAACTACTTTACTACTCGTACTTACTGCCTGCCTGCCTGCCTGCCTGCCTGCCACCTCGAGAGAGAAAAAAAACAAACCAAAATTGGTATAAAAAATTTAGTTCAACAGTAAACGACAATCACTTTATTAAGCTGAAAAACTTCTAAAAAGACAACAACACTTTCATACTTTTTAAATCACAAACATAAATTGCAGTGTAATTGGAAATATTTAATGCTATTTGTTGATACGATTATGTATGATATTTTGAAATGACAACATCATAATTGCATTCAACTTTATCTCGATTAGATACTTACTTCTCTATTTGTAAAACAAATCAAGAAAACTTTGAATGAATTACAAATTATCAACTAAATATTGACAGGGTTTAATTTACTCCATATCACAGCATGCACAGACGTTTCTCTATTTCAAACTGCAGACAGACATCCAGGATTTGGTAAAAATGCAACATTTACTCGTAATTGTTGTGTACCAAACATAATTCTACAGTATTCATTAACAAATAACGTAAATCCAATAACCCTTCCCAAAATAAGATTTTTTGTATGTGTGTGTATATGTATATATGGATGTATGTGTCTGTGTGCCTTATGGTGTGTGAGTGTATCTTGATGTATTTGCAATATTTATTTTATTTGGTAAATGAAGTGAATTTTAAAGAGGCGTTATTATAATTACAGCCCAAAGCCCAATCAAAATTTTAAACAAACAATTGCATTTTGCTGTTTCAAACGTCAGCATTGCAACATGCAGGCACACACACACACTCATATATTTAAGCTTCAAAAAAAATTCTAACCCAGCAAACACTCAAAAATAATTGTTAATGGAAAACAAGTCGAACGCTGACGTCATGGTGAGACAGGCCCTAATGTGGGGTGCGTACGCAACATACACTGAACAATTTTTTTAACTAACTCTTTTTATTACATAACAAATACAAATACATAATTAATTAAAAATGTATTTCACGCAATTAAAGTTTTGTTTAAAAATTTTATTGATTGAAAGTTAGATTAAAATTTTAGTTGAGTCAATTAAACTTTTGTATAAAAATTTCATAAATTAAAAAGTTTAATTAAAACAATTAAATTTATAACTGATTTTTGTTTTTTTTTTTTAATTAAATGAGTTGATTGAAAAAATATTTGTTTCTGTTGACGTGAGTGCAATTTGGGATCTTGTAGCTCATCACCATCAGCGCTGAGCGCTATAGGTTGGTGATGATAAATTTCTTTCACCACATTCTGCAAGAGCGATTTGAGGGCCTGGTCATCTCACATGGAGATGATGTCTACTGGCTCTACTGTCTACTGGATCCCACTAGATTTTTTTTCTTGTGCAGTGCTCTAAGTGAGCAAGTCTAAGGCAAGCGGATAATTTCAAGCCGGCGTATGCAGCCAGTAAAGCGGTGACTCAGATTTACACATTGCTGTATCCATCAAGGCATTGATAGTCCTCCCAAATGAATAATAAATTTCTAAAATATCTCACACAAACTAAATTTAATTTAAATTTGAAGATAGAAAACCCTTAACGAAATATCGCAGACATTTGGTTTGCTTCTTTCTAAAAGATTCACTATCGAGCAGTTTCATTTCAAATCAATTGCAGTTCGTGATCATAACTCCAATGGCCCTAAGTATAAGCAAAAATTTACATGCAGTTAGCATAAGTGGCAAAATTGAACATAATCTTAAATAGTTTTCCCATGAAACTTAACATTAAAAATCATGCTAGGACTTAGAGGTGGGTTAAGTAGGTAATCCGTCCATTTTTAATGCCAAATTCTATGGAGGAACTCGTTAACACCTAATTAAATTTCGTCACTTATGCTAACTTCATGCCAACTTTTGCTTATACATACATAGGGACGTAAATGTTTGCTGGGCTTAAGTGCTGTACAACGAAGTAGCAAACGTTAAAGGATAATTGCTAAAATATGCAACGCTAAGCAAATTTCTGCATATAAGTACATCGATCTACCACTTTTATAATATATATGTATGTATGTATCTATTTGTAATTAATTGGATGAGGGAAAAATTATTTCTCATAATTGGGTCTATTGGGTACAGTTTTGAATTGTGTATTGTGTATTGGTTTTGTGCTGGTGATGCGGGGTTGTAGCTGGTTGAAAAATTATGCCAAACACGAAACCCCTCTCTTTGCCTCTCTCACCTACAAACTGGCATGTTATGCCAGCATAATTGTTCTCGTGTGTGAAAGGCCAATGATATGAAAAATCGTCAACTCCATATTGAAATGATAATACAGTACTAGGATAATACGGTAGTAGGTTATTACAACACCAGGGTAATACGGGGCTCTGGTACCTTTTCAATGAAAAATGTTCAGTTTTTTGTGTCGTTTTAAATTAAAAAATTTTAAACGATACTTAAACAAGAATAGAAGCTATTATATGTATGTATCTGTGTAAAAGAATTATATTAAATTTAAAAAAAAAAAAATTAATATAATTCTGCTATGTGTGAAAGAAAATTACTGGCTTACCATTAGAAAATGAATGGTTATGAATGGTTTTAACGAAAAGCGAAATCGAGTACCAGCTAAGAAAAATTTCCTCTTGGAATGAGTTTTTAATATTTTGAGTAACAAGAATATTTCTTGCAGAATAACTTGAAGATTGTTCAAGTGCCTGAAGTCGTACTTAACATTATACCGATAAGCTAAAGACATTGGTCCTTATTCTCAAAAAGGCGAAGACCAGCTGATAGTTTCCGCTCAAAACATGAACAAGACACAATATATTTGCTTTTGTGTTGCATACAACGATATCAATAGTCACACGTAGAAAGTCCCTTAGTAGTATTTTCACGAAATTGAGCTTTTCAGTAATTCCAATACATTTCACACAAATAAATCTTATCACAAAAAAATAAAAAATAACGATGTTACAAGCAGTTTTACAAACCAGTTGTTCAAGCAGTTGTACTGATTATTATTATATTTTTACCTTGTCCTGTAAAGTTACAATGATTTGAATTAGGACCTTTCTACAGTGTGGGCCAAAAGTCACGGAATCGAACCCACAACATCGCTACCACTTAGCCTCAGAAGCATCATGTGCGTTCAAATTTGAGCAAAATCTAGTAATTACGAGATTTCAGGCGAAATCTGGTAGATTTCCCATACAGAAGAAAATCTTCTTAACTAAAATCTGTATGAAAATCTATACCCTTTTCAACAATTTTTTCTGACATTTATCAAGATGTCTTTTATCCAAAATAAAACCCATTAACTGAAAAAGCAACTGCAATTTAGCCAATTCACACACCATTTTAAGCAGACCGTAGCTAATTCACTCATCTTTTATATAAATTTGTTGTACAGGGTAGTAAAAATAAAATAAAAATATTAGCTTTTTATTAGATTTTGTAGCAAATGATATATAATACTGACAAAATAGATTTCGTTTTGCATGGGATATTTAGCAAAATTTAGCTCAAAATCTCGTAATTACTAGATTTTGAGACAAATGTAAATTCCCTGTTAATGTGTTTTGCTTTGAATAAAAACTCTTGATAGTCTAAAAAAAAATTAATGAAAATCTGCTAGATTTTGTGCAGGTGTAAATGACTTTTTATTATTTTCTTGCATGACGAATTTATAAACCTTGTTATAAAACTTGTCTTATGTGTGTGAAGAGAAAATTTAATTTAATTAGCAGAGACAAGAACCAACAATTTTAGCAGCACCCATTTCGCCTCAAAGTCATAGTGAAATTGCTGAGTCTTTTTTATCGAAGTCGAAATCCAGGAATAAGGACTAGGACCTTAATAACTGCACACTTAATGGAGTATATGCTCCGAGATATTCATGTAATTGATAAATGTGCGTCCTAAAGAAATTAAAAAAAAAAATAAATATGCAAAAATAAAATAAAAAAATAGGCTAATAGTCAGATTTTGTAAGCAATTTCGTTTCTAAACGTTTCAAATTTGTATGAAAAAAAGGAAAATTCGTTTCAAAAACTATTTTTTCCATACAAATTTTAAAACGAAAAATTCGTTTGAATTTACAAAATCTACCCTTAAATAAAAAAAAAATTTCCAATTATTTTTTAAAAAGTTTCTTTATGACGTTTATTCCTCCATACATGTTTCTTCAATCGATGTAAAGGTTAAGAAAAGGTAGAAAAATGGAAAAAATTGCGTTTTTAGGTACTTTTAAACAAATTTTAAATCTTAGTTATTTTTTAAACAAGAGCTAACCTAAAAAAATAATTAGCACCATGGGATTCAGCGTTCTCTCACCAGGTCCCTGGCTTGTTACAAAACAAGTTTCCCATTCGAGGTCAGTATTAATAATTATATCCTTATCCTAGAAGGTTTAAGCTTTCAAAATGCCGATACCCGTATTTTTCCCTACAAAAAACCTCGATTAAACCTTGTTATACGAGTAAATAATCTTCTCCTATTCAGTGGACTTAGCTGATATTGAACAACAAAACCAATTCTAACTGTGACCAAATATCACTCACAAGCCAATGAAATAACTATGTTTATAGGTATAACGTATAAATATTAAGTATAGTGGAAATATTTGTGAAGTCTGCCTATTCGATACTTTTCCCATCCCCTAATATTGAATATACATATTTAGTTTCATTGATACATAATTTGTTTGTATGCTAAATTATAAATTTATTTTTGGCCAAATACCAGCATAAATGATATAAATTTGTTAACAGTAATTGCTGTTATGAAGGGATAAACTAGAAAGTCGTTATGTTTGGCAACACCATAATTTTTCCATAAACTCTTTACTGTTCATTTGTTGGCTTTTTGCTATAACAGTTTTATAATTACATTTTCTAATATTTGGAGGTAAAATCAAGTGGCAGCATAACAAAATTTAGTTTAAAAATTGCAACTACTGCAATAGCAAATGCATACCTTGTCTATTGTTAATTCAAATTCTGACATTTGATTCCTTCGAGAGATACAATTACATATTAAATAGCAAATCTACTAATGTTTCTAATGAAATTAATATTTTAGTGGTGGTTTAATTTGAGTAATAAGTTAATGATAAAAGATATTAATTGCATTGATAATAATAACAAAATACATATATTGAATGATGGAAGTAAATTATATTTTATATAAGACCTTACTTTGAAATAAATTACTAGCAAGAATTTAGGCTTAAGTCGAAGGAGTTTAAGTATTTTTTATACAGCAGTTGCAAAAATCGAGCATGACAAATTTATGTGCCTCTCTCTCTCTCTCTCTCTCTCTAGAGCAGCTAAGTCCAAACACACATACACTGATATTTGCATTTGAGGTAAAAAGCTTTAAAAGCTCTTAAATTTGTTCTTGTTTCTTTGCCAGCATTGTTCTCTACTGTGTTGTTGTTGTGCATGTTGTACTCTCATCGGTGTGAAAGCACAAAAGCTCTTTTCTAAGAGGTTGCACATTGTGCATATTGCGTGGACGTAGCTGGTCTAGAGCTTCAGTCATGAACTAATATTAGAGAAAATTTCCAGGAAAATTTATGCTCATAAATTGAAGGTAGCCACAGAACAAAACCATTTCTGTATTTATATCAGCTACGTCCAAACACACATACACTGATATTTGCATTTAAGGTAAACAGCTTTGAAAGCTCTTAAACATGTTCTTGTTTCTATGCAAAGTAAGAGCCAGCATTGTTCTCTACTGTGTTGTTGTTGGGGATGTTGTGCGCTCATCAGTGTGAAAGCACAAAAGCTCCTTTGTAAAAGTTTGCATATTGTGCATATGGCTTGGATGTAGCTGATTTAGATTATTAATTTAAATTAGCTACATAAGTCCAAGCCATATGCAAAATGTGCACACTTTTACCAAAGAGGTTTTGTGCTTTCACACTGATAAAAGCGCAACGGCTAATCACACTCAGCTGCAACAATGCTTGCTCTTACTTTGCAAAGGAGCAACAAATAATTTAAGAGCTTTGAAAGCTGTTCGCCACCAATACAAATATCAGAGTGTGTGTGTGCTTAGACGTAGCTAATTTAAATCAATTTGTCAGAAATTACGAATTCAACTCGAAAACAATTTTCCACTTCGAAGTCATTTAATCGGAAAGCTTTGTAGTATACACGTATGTTTTTAGTTATAAAATAAATCCTTTAACATACTTTCTGTCTTATGAATATATTTACGAGTCGAATGTTTTTTCTCGTTCGTTTTTCTTCGTGTTTATTTTTTAATTCTTGTGGCTGATTTGATGTGCTTGTCACGTTCATTTAAGCTTGTCGCTTTTGGAGATGTACAATTGTTGTATAAGAAAATTTGCCAGCGAGATTCAATTGAAATTCTGTTGGTTGTTTTCGCCACACACACAAAAATTCGTGTAGCGATTATTTCCATATCAAAATGCCGAAACCGTATAAACTTTAAAGCAGGAAGAACGTGCAAGCAAAAACTCGAGCATAAAGCATTCGCTGTAGCATTAATAAAAAGAGCTGGGAGCCCCACAAACGCTAATAATTTTTCCCAAAACAACTTGAGATACACGAGTTGAAATAAAGATGAGCTAAAACTCCCCCACTCCTCCCCCTAAGAAAAAGAAGCAGATAAACTAGGAGAGAAGTAAAAGACAGAACACAAGATGTGAATTTGTTATTTTCAATTTGCTAAAAAAAATTCAAATGGATTTTTTTTTGTTGGTTTAATTTAGCGCTCAACGTGTTTTTGCTCACTTTTTGTGTTCTTCTAAACTCAGCTGTGCGGTTTAATCTAAAGCATTTTTTATTTCACTTTTGTGGGAAAACCACAAATTTAGAGCAATAAAATGTAGAAAAACAAAAATTATACAAGAAACGTAATACATGAAAATAGATAAATAACTGGGGAAAGAAGTACATTTTGTAAGAGATGCTTGCACAAGTTGAAGCTGAATTCCAGGCACAATCTTAATATGAATGAAAATTTGTTTTGCTTTAGTTGATAGTTGTTCCATTTACAACATGTATAAGTTGCAAAATTATATCCTTGCACTTTTAAATTCTCACATAACATCTCAAGGATCTCATAGATGCTATTCTTTGTGTGTGAGCGTGTGTGTGTGTGTCATTTCTTGCTAAACCTGATGTGGAGGCTTTTGGGATTCTGTAAAAATGCATGAAAATTCGTTTTATAATTTCTCAGGTTGCCCAACTGGTAAATTGGCAAAGAAACCATATCTTCTGTTGCCTAAATTGTACGGATTATTCTCATATAGATTTTTTACTTCTAAGATTCTGCTTTTTTAACATTAGAGCAGTGCAAGACTATATCGTTTACACTGCATTTATTTGACCTTTCGCAAGATTTTGTATCCAAAACAAAAACCATTATCTGAAATCTTTCCTAAACTACAACCAATCAACTGCAATGTAGCCAATTCACAAACCTTTTTAATTACAGTGATTTACTTTTTAGTACAATTTACAAAAAGCTGTATCACTAGGTTCCACTATATTTTAAGTAGATTTCGACAAAGTCAAGTGATGAGCAATCTTGAAAAAAACCGCACAATCATAGCATATGGTCCTTCGAATTGAATTGAAATTCATCGCTCTTGTACAGAAATAATCACATTTATGCTCTGTAAGACCGATTTCAATTACGACTGACTGAGATGATCTTTTATATTTCAGCTGTCATAATTACTTATGGTAATTTGAACCTATGTTGGCTAGAGCCGCATGACGTTTTTCAGGTACAAAATGTGCTCAAAATTGAATGGATGTTTGATACCTGTCGAACTTGTTTGAATAAACACATTTAAGCCCAAGCATTTCTGTATAAAATAGACCTGGATCGAACTCTTTTCATTAGCTCGTTTTTCACACAAACCTATGATCAAGCCCGTTTAAATTATATTGGTTTTGATCATTGGTCTGTGCCAACAACGATCTGCTGAAAGGGTTCGATCCAAGTCTAGTATAAAACAATGACTCTAAAAACGCTTTTTTTACCCGCTCTTTGGTTAACTGGGTTATAACCAAGTAAAACTACTTAAAAGCTTTGATATCCTTAACGTTTTCTTCTATATTTGTATGCATGAAGTGTTCTCTTTCCAATTTGTTGTTAATTTTTTTTTCATCTTCTTCTCTGTTTCTTATTCAAGGAGTTCTATTTTGTATGTTATTCCTTTTTTTTGTGTACGAGTACAATTTAAAAGACGCGTGTGAAATTTTGCTTTTGTAGAATTTTCAAGTTTGGTAAAATAGAATTTCAACTCGACAAATGTAAAGTATAAATTTGCAAATATATGGATTGCGGTTAACCCTCGAATAGGTAAAATGCTTAAAATTTTCAGTACTACACACATACATGCGATTACATATGTATGTACGAGCAGTTGTGTTATTTGCTTATTCCCAGCTAGCATTTGGCTGATAATTTTTTGCATAAATCTCTTTTTGATTCTCCTGAGATCACTTTTGATGATTAAAAACTGATTTATCACTTAGGTGATTGAAAAAGGATTCACTTATGATTCATCTATATGATCAAACAATGATTTCTTGAAAATAGAGAAACAAAATGAAAAGAAACCGCAAAAAGGGCGATTTAATGATTTAATACTACCAAAAAATTGCTCAAAAATTAATCAGCAAATCGTATCATAAATGATTCTTTGGTATGATTCATCTGTAGGGTACCATTTTCTCACAACGGGAGTATCATTTATGATCGAAAAATGAGCTCATATGCGGTTGTTTTTCCCGTCCAGCTAATTCGGAAAAGATTCGATTATGATACAAAATGCTAGCTGGGTTCTTCATGCAACATACATACAAATGTGTTTGTTCACCATGTCAGCTTAAGTTATATGAAGTTTTGTTTTATCTTAAAGAAAATTCTTTTGGTTCTTTTCTTCTTTTAGTATGTACATACATATGTATTATGTATGTATAAATAAGTACGTGCACATTAGTAGACAGCTTTATTTTAAACAATTTTAATGGTTCGATCATCATACTGGCGTTATTGTGCTGGAAAGCTTTTAACAAATAAACCACAGCACAGTGCAACTGCTTGATAAGTAATTGGTATTAAATTGCAGCTTCTGAGAATTTAAGTTTCATAAAGTCATAAAAAAATTAAATGAAATAAATATGCATATCCTCAACTAATGATTTGTATTTAGATGTAAGCAAAAAAAAAAATATAAAAGGACCTTGACTTTCAAAAACAACTTCCTACAACAACTCGTTATAATATAAGGTAAGATCTAAATTTTATAAAAATTTACACCCTGGAACCACCGGGGGGGGGGGGGGGGGTGTGCCACTGGCATAGGTGGGTCGGCTCTCCAAAATTAGTGGGGGTCGGTCATACATTTTGACTCGATTCAGGAACTCTAAATGGGTCAAAGTGAGATTTTTGAAAATTTGACCCTTCAAGAAAATTTAACCTTTCGAATCAAAAGTCAGGACATCAAAATACATTTAAGAGGTATGGTTCCATCGGCAAAGTTTCTTATTTTGATCCCTAGAATATGATTTTCCTTGTAATTTGAGCGATTTTTTTTTCTCCATACAAATCGGCCCGCCCTAATATAAATATATGACAGCGCATAGAGAAAGGGACCTAAGGGTAAAAAAAAATAAATTTTATTTGTTTTTTAAGTGGACAGCATCTGAGCATCTAATGAGACCGATCCTATGCCCCAAAAGTGTTCTCTCCCAGAGATATGCACGTTTTATGAAATTGAAGAGGTAGGGACGACATACGCGCGTTTTCAAGGTTGACAAAAACGTTCCTGACGTCATGAGATGTGTCGCTTTCAAATGAGACCAATACCAACACGCTCAGTGATGGTACACCAAAGATACACGTATTTAAATCTTTAAAATGGCTCTCGTGAGCAACACCGGTTTTTACCCTTAGATCCCTTTCTATTTTGCGCGTCACATAGATATATATATATGTATGTATATACATATATATACATGTATATACATATATATACATGTATATACATATATATACATGTATATACATATATATATATATAGAGAGAGACAGCAATCGTATTTCTACTTTTGTTATATGTGACCCGGTCTATGAAAAGATGGCTTCGGACTCAAAAAAACAGAACGAAGGAGAACAACTACCGATGCATTTTTTATCTTTAACTGCTGATTTCTGGAAATTTTGTTTTTGAGTCATAAGCCACCTTTTCATAGGACGCGTCACATATAGTTATGTAAACTTTCCAAAACAGTAAAATTTTAAGAACAAAAAATATACTTCAGTGGCCAAGAAAAAAATTTCCTTAAGATATGATTTGTGAACCAACTAAGCACCGCTCCGCTCCACTGTACCCAGCTAAAATGTCTATCTCGGCGCTTGTGTGTGTATACGAGTATGCATATAAGTTTGCGCTCAAAACTACTCACAAACTTTTACTTATGCACATACCCACTTGACCAAGACTTTCGTTAATGATATCCATTTCGAATACATCTCAAAAATTCATCGTGTAAAACTATCGAGAATGACACTAAAAACTTAGTTGAAAAAAGTTCACTTGTCGCCAAATTTTGTTCCAAAAAACATTGGATTTCAAAGGTTCCATAGCAATATCAAACTTATTTCGATATCGAAAAAAGCAGTTCAAAAGTAAAAAAATTCATTTTATTTTTTAATTTATTTAATTTATTTTATTTTTTAATTCTTTGATTCTTTAATGCTACGGATTTGGTACTACTAGCACCCATCCACTTGGCTATCATGGTAATTTTTTCTGTACAATTATTACACATATCGCTCATTTACTTCAGTAGTGTCATAACTCAGAATAATGCGGCATTTCGTATTTTATCTTTTGTAAAAATTTCATGTAAATAGCTTGTACCATCACTTCCAGAGAGAAGCATATTTTTTCATGTCTTCATTCAGTTGTATGCTAATTGAAAACTTAAAACGCGTTTTCTGCAAAACTGGTTTTTTTGAGTTGTGACACTGTTGAAGTAAATGAGCGATATATAAGCAAATACTTTTTTTGTATTCTTTAACTTACGGTGCTGTCATGGCTCGAGCTTGGCACCTCTACACTAAAAGACTAGCACACATCCATTAGGCTATACTCAGACATTTGGGAAACTATGGCGAAAAGTTTATTTAAGCGTACTACGAACAAATATCGAAAAATTTTGTTTCGAAATTCCTTCGCTTTAGTGAGCATTCATTTAACTATATCGAATCTCAGGTCAAGTGGGTATCCTTGATATTTTCCAACACATGTGTTAATGCGGTTTGATGCGTTGCCAACATTAAACTTGTTAATTTTGTTTTTCGTTGTTAAATATTTGTGTTTAGAAGACAATTTGTAGTCGGTTTTTCTTCATTTCACAATCATTGTAGAGATGCAGACTTTCGATACATGCAGGATATTAAATATGTATAAAACCACAAATATTTTCAATATAAAATATAAAATGTTACGAGTAGTAAGTAGTACAGTTTTTTTCTTAGTTTGTTTTAATTCTTGTGAATTTTCGTGCAACAAAGGATTTTGCCTTTGTTATCTATGCGGACATTGCTAATATTCGGAATTAAGTATATTGCAATTAAACAGTATGAAAATTAATAAAACCTAAAACTTATTTCAATTCCCAAGCCCCTACTCGGTAAAAATACGGTTTATATTTGCGTAAAAATCAATTAAATAAATAAAAAGTAGGTAATGTTTAGTAATCGTAATGATTACTAATTTGATTACTTTTTTTTTAAAGGTGAAGTAATGATTAAATTACGATTATATTCAGTCCCGCACGATTACTAATTGATTACGATTACTAATAATGGAAAAGTAATCTGAATTACCTAAAATTACTAAAAATAATCAAAAAGAATCAAAAGTAATCAAAAAATAATTCGATTACTTCTAAGGATTACTTTTAATTCTTTTTGATTATTTATTAAGAATCAAAAATAGTCTTTGAAAGTAGTCGAATTACATTTTGATTACTTTTGATTCTTTATGATTATTTTTAGTAATTTTAAGTAATTCAGATTACTTTTCGATTATTAGTAATCGTAATCAATTATTTATCAGAAATTCTTTGGAAGGCAATTATAAAATCATTACAATTCTTTTTAAAATGTAATCTAATTGGTACCTAATCGTAATCCAAATCTAACAGCTCTGATTTAAACAAATAAAAGGACACAAAATAAAAAAAAATCTTTTCTACGTAACATATTCAAGAAAGATATAATAAATTGATCGTACTCGTACTTGTTCAATCAAACCACGTTGGAACGAAAACGCGTTAAAATAATACGCGTTATAGGAGGGTTACACTGCATTTTGAGAAGCGCGTTGGAGCGAAAACGCGTTATAAGAATCAGCGTTATAGGAGGGTTAAATGTATTTTAATTTCAGTAGAGTTGTGTCCAACAACACAAGTCCGATCAAAAACGCCCATGTAAGTTAAATGCGTTTGAAGCAACTTGAAGAGACCAAACTGGTTCCACACAAATCTAATTTTCAGTAACCAAATTCATTGAATCAGTAAATATTTTGTATAAATACAAACAAACGAATAATTTAGTAAATTCTGATAAAAATTTTGTAAAAATATCGCATAGATTTTGGCCGAGAGAATTCGTTATTTTAGCGTGTCGGTGTTTATCTGGTTTGTGCTCTTGTTGTTATTTATTTTGATTGATCGTGCTGTACGCGGGCTACATTTTGTATATCGGGAAGTGGCAACACAAATGTCAATAGCTAAAATCTGGCAACACCATAATAAAGTTTGAATTTTTTTTTAGCATAAACGTATTCACAACGATTTGATGTATAAGTGCTATTTGTTTTGTTCAAGAGTGAATTCAAAAAATCAATTTGACAAAAAAAAATGGAAATTTCAAGATAAAGTTTTCGTTGAATTATTTTTCACAACTTTCGACATGGATCATCTCAACAATAATGTATCGATGTACTCAGTTCTTTGAATGGCGACAAAGCAGGATCAAAAACCACAGTGTATTGCTCGCATAATGGATTCAATCGTGGTCGCAGTTCCGTCGCCGACGAATTTCGTGAAGTTGGTCCAAAATCGGTTGTTGTGCCACAAAACATCGATGTAGTGTATGAACTGATAATGCAAGATCGTTATGTGATATATTGTGAGATAAAGGCATCCTTGCACACTAGTTTCACTTCAATACATTTGATTTTGCACGAACATTTTGTTGTAAAAATTATTGTTCTCGTTGGATACCCCATAATTTATCAATCGCTCAAAAAAAAAAGGCTCGCGTCAAGTGGTGTAAGAAGATGATTAAAAAATTCAACAGTGGTGCTTCAAAAGACGTGTGTAAAATCTTGACAGGTGACGAATCATGGATATACGCTTATGAGCCGGAAACAAAACAGCAATCGATCGTGTGGGTATTCCGAGACAAGCTAAATCCAACAAAAGTTGTTTATGGAAGCAGCACAGCAAAGCAAATGGTCGCCTGTTTCTTCGGCCGAATGGGTTATGTGACCACTGTCAATTCTGAGTGGTACGCGACCATTTGCCGGAAGTTTCCTAGAAATTCTTAAAACTAACCCCCAAGGACTAATCATTCTTCATCATGACAATGTGAGCTCTCACTTATTTCCTCAAACAAGTGAATTGGGCAGTCAAAATTACGAATTGATGACTCGTCCTTCATGCAGTCCTTTCGATAAACAGTAAAGCCATTTTTCATTTAAAAATATTTGTTATTATTTGCTATTCCCGAAATATAAATAGTAGCCCTCGTAATGCTGACTGGATACGTCTCAATCGCTGGAACAAATAACTCACTGGAGCAGTAAAAACTATTTACTAAAACTTAATTTTATTTCAAACGAACATTTGTTTGAAAATTTTTTGGAAATAATTTTGTTTGTGTGTGTGTGCAGTTATTGTGGTAGACACGTCGATTTCATCCACTGATTAAGACAACGTGAGAGGGCGGTTGTTGTCACTTGATTTGAACTTATAAAATTCAAGAGATAATGCGGACTCTCTTACATGTGATTTCGGCAATATATTGAAAATATTTTGGTAGAATATTTCAACTTTTCATGGGTCTAAAAAGACGAATAAAAAGAAAAGGCAAGAGGTTTAATAAAATGTTCCACTGAAATGTTCTGCATAAAATTTTGTAGGACAGTATTGAACACCTTCTTTATCCAAAATTCAAATGTTTAGGTATTTGCTCTGCCGATTAATCATAACAATATGGAAAAAAGGGGAGGGGGAGGGGGAATTAAACCCCAATTTTTTTAAACCAATAAATCTCCACAAACGCTCTTAAACCTATATATACAAGTTTGTTTCTTTGTATCCTCTGCCATAATCAGTTCCTACAGCCTTGTTATTTTTTAATGTTGCTTAGTGTTATTTTATAAAGTTTTACCTTAAGAAATCTAATTTCGTGGTGATAAACAACTGCAATATCTAAATAAAATGTATGCATGCCTTTTTTAAAAAGAAAATAGCTTTTGTTATCACTAGCCAATCATGGAATGCAATTTTCGCTTAATCCTGTACAATTCTTCAAGCTCACACTTTTCTTCGGTGTCCCTCTCTCTCTATCGTACCTTTCAAATCCTCGTTTAGTTTCAGCAAACAAAACTCAGCAGTTTAAAAGAAATGACCTCCTATCAAAAGCACACAAACATGTAAACAACAGGAAAAGGTTTTACAAAGCAAAAGAAGAAAAAATTCAAAAACTGGGAAACTGAAAAACAATGAGTCAAACAATAAGATTTCATTCGATTAGAAGATGGAAAATAATAATGGCAAAATAGAAAATGAGAAAATAAAAATGCTGATGGTTTCATTTCCGATAAGTAACTCAAAGTGGCACACACACACATACACATACACACACAAGCCTTAGACAACGTGCAGAAGGCCAGTAGCTAACAAGAAAGCAGGAGCTGAAAAATCCAAACAAACAAACAACAAAATGATAAATTGCTTCAAAGAAAGGTTGACATTTGTTGTTGCTGTTTGCACTGTACAAACAAAGCAAGTATTTGAGAAAAGCTTAAAGAAGATGAACTAACAAAGTTAAGGAAATTAGAAAATTTAAACATGCACACACCATCAGGACAGGACAGGACAGGACAACAGCCGTGAAAGTAACAAAAAAAGGATAATGCCAATAACGGAATGGTATTTTAAAATGCATTAGGAAAAAGAGGAAAACAAGAAATGAAAAACATAATTATAAATGCAAAATATATTCGTACTGGAACAAAAAAAAAAAAAAAAAAAGCCAGTTAAATGGTTTTAATTTTTTTTTTAAGGACGAGTGAGGGTTGTGTGTGAAAGTAGTTGAATGTATTAAAATTAAAATGAAAAAAAACATTAGGTAATAAATCATTACAGCATAAACATGTTTTAAGGGAAACTTCATTTAGCTTTTTTTTTGTTTTCGTTGTCTTTTCGTCATTCCATTAAGCCCATAGAAATGTTATTTGTTTTTTTTATTTTGCCGTAAATGGTGTTTCGGTGTTGATAACACCAATTGTAATAGTGAAACCAATCTCTCATACATACGCATTTATATATATTTTTTTTAACGTTTATTTGCCATTTTCTTATTTACCAATTTCTCCTTCGTTTGTCTATTATGTGGTCTTTGTGCATTTAATCCTGATTTATTGCCATTTTCCTAGAGATTGCCTAAGATTACTTTTGCTACAAATAGATCTTTCAGTCAACACAATATACGAATTTACATTTGTATGCAACGAAACAATGAAATAAAAATATGTATAAGAAAACAAAAATAGAAAAAGAATTTAGCAGAAGAATGTCCTTTAAATTAAACATCCCCTACCACCAACCTGTCCTTAAAACGAAAACACTAAATCATAGCAGCGGGAGCAGCGTGGCACAAAAAGCAGCCTGGGCAAACAATATAGAAAGACAACATTTTCTAATTCGATTTCATTTAATTTTTTGTTTCGTTTGTTTAGTTTTTTTTTGCTCTAAGATATTAGAAATAAATATAAAATTTCTTTAAGATTTTAGCTTGGTGATTAGAGTTTCTTTTTTTTTTTCATTACAAAAGTATAGAGACAACGAAAAAAAAATCCTATTAAAATGCGGCATGGATCGTTGTCTGTTAAAATCAAACTTTAACTTTTGCTTCAATACCCTACAAGGAGAATGGAAATGAAGTTTTTCACTTTAAGCTTGCCTTGCCATGACATTTTTAAAAAAGAGGCACCAAATAGGGGATTTATAAAAAAAGGGGGCAAAATTAAAAAAAAAAAAACGAGAAAACTACACTAAACTATTTATTTTTAATGTATTTTTATATAATTCACTCAAAAAAAAAGGGGGACGAAAAGTGGCAAGGCAGTCGAAAAAGTGGCAATTTACCACTTTAGTCGGTAAATCGGTTACACTGCGTCCAATCAGAGCATGCCTGTCTATGAGTGTTCGGTCAACATCTTCACTAGAATAGAGATTTATTTCCCATTTCTTGCAATTAAAGAAACCGTAGTTTTCTTATATAGTTGAGTCCATAACTGCCTGGTGATCATGTCGTCAGTTGTTTTGGCCCACCTATTTGTTTCTTCCATAGTATTGCGTTTAAGCCCGAGTTTGTACGGGAGTGAGCGTAAACCTATTTCTAGTTCCCCTAGAACATATGTATAAGGTTGTACCCGTTCTTTAAAGATTATTAGCCCAATACCGCGGGATCCAGATTGAACAGCCATTTGGATGAAACAATTTTATCGTGTGCGGCTTTGACGCACACACAAAGGCTTTCGTACGGACAATATATATATGGGCATTTCTCAGAGAAATTGTACTTTTTTGTCGCGTGAACAGCAAGCAATTTAACCTTGTATTTCTAAACAACGTGACTCAATTTTTCTTAAAATTTTACCTAACTTAGAGGTGCTGACGGCCTACACAAATATATGAAAAAGTTAAAAAATATTTAGTTTTCTATGAAAAAACAAGCATATTTGATTGGTGTCACACGCTACAAAAAGTTGACATTCCTGTGGAAATGCCCATATGTAATATTATACGAACCTTAGCCTATATAGTCGACATTATAAAAAAATTTATTTTGGCGTTTTTATAGTTTCAGCGCTATTTTTGATTTTCCGATTTGTTCCTGTTTTTGACGTTTTTTTGTCGATATTTTCGGTTGTTTTTCTTACTTTTTGCCCCTTTTTTTGATTTGGCATTTTTTTTTTCGTGTTGACAATTTATTTTCGGTTTTAGCGATTTTTTTTCGCGTTTTTCATTATATTTTTCATTTAAGCGATTTTTTTAAAGTTTTAAGTTCTACATATTCTGTGGAAATTTCAGGTCCATAGCTTTTATGGTTCTCGAGAAAACTGCCTATGACAGGCAGGCAGACAGACAGACGGATATGGTAGCGAAAACAATACGGTTCCTTTTCACCTTTGGTGTCCGGAAAACTAAACACGACAATTTTATATTGAAATGGTAATACAGTACTAGGGTAACACGGTTCGCAAGCAGCTGATGTTACGTTAGAAATACATATTTTTTTAATATTTATAGACTTTTCCAAAGGATAAAAGATATACGTTTAAGATTCCAAAATTAAAAAAATATAATGGCGGTATTCGATGTTTGATGCAAATTGTCTTGTGTAAGTGCAAATGCGAAATATCGTAACTTTTTTTGGATTGTGTGTGTATTTTGTTGTTGTATTTAAAAGAAAAGCTACGATATTTTGCATTTGCACTAACGCAAGACAATTTGCATCAAACATCGAATACCACCATTGTTACTGCGAATTCAGAAATCACATTTTTTCCGACGGCACTATTTTTGTTTTTTTTTTAAATAATGATTGGACCCGAACCATCAACTTATTTTTTTTTTTTTACAAATCCTATATTTATGTGTACACATGCTACTACAATTCGTTTTGCACCGCCTAAAAACTCTCTTATTGTTTTCTATTATTTTTGTTCTACCAATAATATTTCATACATCTACAAAAAAAAAAAAGATAATGAAACAAAAGCTTTCATTTCATTTTATATAAAATTTTTTGTTGCTCGTATATTTTATGGTAAAAAGTTTATTTTTTGCTTAATTTGTGTAAGTATATAAGTTTGTTTGTCATTTTATTATTTTGCCATTGAAGGAGTCGTATCTAAGGATGAGGCCAAAAGTGAAACAGAGATAAGCTTATAAAACATCATTAATTATCCTTGTTTTGGATTCGTTTGTTTTTTTGTTTGTTTTTGTTACTTTTTGTAATTTTCTTGTCGTTTTCCTGACGGAGTTTTTTTTTTCGAATAATGGTTTAATTTTCCGTTCGTTACTAGCATTGTTTTTTATAAGCAAAATAGCAAATACCATTATGAAATGAAAAGAAAAAGTCATTAGATTTGTTATTTGGTACACCTTGTAGATATGTTTTTGTTTTTAATATTGTTTTTTATTTTTAATCACAATTATAAACTTTTTTGGGAAAATTTTTTATAGTTGTTGGAATATCCTTGGCAAGGAAAAGTTTATAAAATGAAGTAACAAAAATTTTGTTTTAGAGCTTAGATTAGGAATAATGCAAATTAAATAATGTAAATGAAAATAGTTTAAAAATAACTAAACCTCTCAACGAATAGGTGTTAATTTATAACTTAAAACAATTTTTATCATTTGGAATTCAAACATCAAAAAGTTAAACCATAAAAAATGTTTAGCTTCTTATATTTTACCGAAGTTACGAAGAAGGCAATCATGAATAAAATTCCGTGAGAAAATTTTCCCAGGGAATAATAATGGAAATGAAATTTTTCATGAAATTTAATTTTTAAGCGTCTTAAAAAAAGGAAGTTAAGAATTCGTATGTGTTTTTTTGTTGTTGTTTTGTTAGTGGGCAGAGACACGCCCTTTTAATTTCTTATTTTATTTAATGAAATTTTACCCAATCGATTTCTACGAAACTTATGCAGCACACTGGCCTGCCGTAACGACACAATCACGAAGTTGAAAAAATGGGCCGAGCCACGCCCTATACAACTGTATATTATATTTTATATATTGCTATTTGACCGATTTTTACGAAACTTGGCACACACCTTGAATTCATAAAAAGACACAAAAAGTGGGCGGCGCTACGCTTATCAAATGTTATTATTATATTTTTACGAAATTTGGCACACAACTTGAGCTCTAAAAAGTACCTAATCTTGTGTTGAAAAAAGTGGGCGGGGCTTATGAAAAGTTAGTATTCAATTATATATACATACATCTACTTATCTGATGCCCACAAAACTTGGCAAAGAGTTTCGGCTCTAAGAATAACATAACTTTGTGCTTGAAAAAAGTGGGCAGGACTATGCCCATTAAATAGTTATATTATATTTCACGTGCTTGTACCTGACCCATTTTTACGAAACTTGGCACACAACTTGAGCTCTGAAAGTGACACGATTTTGAATTTTTAAAAGTTGTCGCACATTACTACATATTTGCCAAATTGGGCGTGACTACGCCCTTAACGCTTTGGCTGTCCCCAAGCATACGTCCACGTCCATAATTTAGTAAAAATGACGTGCATCACATATGATACACGGACCAATATTCTAACAATTTATTATTGAAGCGTTTTGTGTATCACACATGATTCATGCCATTTTTATTCTTTACTGGCTATTTATTTATTTTAATGGTGTGATATGACTGGTTATGTTTGGAATTTCTCCGTATACTGCGGAAAAAGCTCATCAGAAAAATTACCTGGACTAACTAGATCATGCTGGTTCAATCGTTGCTTCATTAGCTAAAGATCTTTAGCATGATGGAAGATTACTGGTGGTAAGAGGAATTAAAAGGGAAAAATTAGAAGGTATGATAGATGAGACAAGTAAAATCAAATAATGAGGGATTACATGCTCTTAGCTTTACTTTAGAAATTTCTAAAATGCATTTGTTTCGGGAGCTTTTTAATGCAGGATAGAGGCAGAAAAGGTGTATTATGTTTTGGTTGTCATTTAGAGTAGTGCTGAATGTAGCATGTCCTGTGACTCTAACCGCTAGATATTTTGCTACTCTTTTGATTGCAAATAATTTTGCCGGAAATACCTTAAGTTCAGGGGGACTACGTCCAAGGACTGTTTATCTCATAGAGTACTTTACTAGTTCGAGCGATGATACCCATAATCATAAAGGTTTGGGAACAGCACCTTATACCTAAATGTTAGAAAGAAGGTGAAAGAAGAAAGTGATCTTAGGCTTTGCTTTTGTCTTAGAGCAAGCACTAGTTAGGCAGCAGTAGCCTCTACATTCTGTTTGTAGATTTGTAAGCGGCCCTATATACAGTATCCATGATGGAGCTCTGGTAAGTGCTAAGCGTTGAGGGGCTGCCACCGAAAATAATTAATCAAGTTCGTGTGCTATACACAGAGGCCGAATACTGAGTAACAACAAAGGTGTAGAAAACTCAACATACGAAGTCAAGACTGGTATGAAACAGGGCTGCATGGGTTCTATGCCCTACACTATTTTTATTCCTGTAAGATGGTGTAGTTCAACGATTCAATGTAGAAGATCCCTATGACGAAATTTATCCTTTCGCACTACGGTTTCATAATACTCCGCAGAAGGTCCTCGTACCATTAGCAAAAACTAATAAAGTTGGGCTAAAAATTAACGTAAAGAAAACCAAGGGCGAGCATGTAGAGTCTTGGCAGCACAATCAGTAAAGACGATTGTTTCTATGCAAATATTATGGTCATAATCAACAAAGCTTTGACAGCATTCCATTCCTAGAGCAGAATATTACATCAAAGCTATATATCTACTTATAAAAACCAGAAAATCTTTAATAAAATTTATACTTCTGTATGGTTGTAGCGGCAGGAACACGACAAACGTTTTGTAACAAATTGAGTTGCAAATGATCAACTGATTTTGCTGGCCAAAAGTAAGCCCACTGAATATGAGGAGCACGTGCACCTAGATTGACAAGTGCTTGGCTTCAATGCTTATAGAAAAACTCTCTGTTTAAGCTTTTTGGAATTGTGGTTGAAGTCTACTGATGTATTGGTTATCAGCAATGAAATATATTGGTTCCTTTGGCTCCTTATAAGAAGCATAGCAACGAAATACATCTAGATATTCTAAGCCAACAACAAATAAATCAATTCATAATAATTTTGACACTTGTTAAGTAGAAATACAATACTGAAATAATTATTAAAATTTTTAACATGACAATTTCTTTAATAGAGCATTTGCACCTGCACAAAATCTGGCAGATGTTAACTTAAATCTTTATGAAAATCTTTACCGTTTACATCAAGTTCTTTTGACATTTATCAAGATTTTTATATCCAAAAGAAAACTCATTAGCTGAAAGTTTGCGAAAACTACAACCAAACAACTAAACTCTAGCCAATTCATAAACCTTTTTAAGCAAACCGTAGCTAATTCACTTACCTTTTATATAAATATGTTGTACAGGGTAGTAAAAAATAAATAAAAATCATAGATTTTGAGTAGATTTTCTGCAAATCTACTGACAAATTAGATTTCGTTTTATATGGGAAATCTAGTAAAAAGCAGCAAGATTTAGCTCGAAATCTCGTATGTACTAGATTTCGAGATGATGTAATAAGGCATTTACATTAGCGAAAAATCTAGCATATTTTTATTAAAATCTTTATGAAAATCTATACCGTATACACCAGCTTGTTTTTACCTTTATCAAGATTTTTTTATCCAAAACAAAACCCATCAACTGATTTGTTTCCAAAACTACAACCCAACAACTGCATTGTAGCCAATTCACACACTTTTTTAAGCAGACCGTAGCTAATTCACTCACCTGTTGTTATACAGTGTAGTAAAGAATAAATAAAAACATGAGATTTTTATTAGATTTCCTACAAATCTACTGAAAAATTAGATTTCGTTTCGTTATTTAGATCGAAATCTCGAAAGTACTAGATTTCGAGAAAGTATAAATGCCCTATAAATAAAGGAATTTAGTTTGTATACACACGTTCATATACACCAATGTGGTGGTAGTGAACCTTTATCCGCTACTAAGGCTGTAGAATACAGTTTGATTTTACTGTTTGTAAAGGACAATTTGCTGTTGTTCAATATTTTTGAAGTAAGTAACCGTCCACAGCATCTACCTACCATGGCCTGTGAGTTGCTTAACATAATAATGCTATTTAAGTAATTGCAAGATCAGCCTTCATTTATATTTATGTGTGTAAATAACTTCAGGTTAATTTTGATAAATTAGTGAAATATCCTTGTTGATAAATTTCTTTGGCGCCCGAAATTCTTTTAAAAAAAATTAACACCATAAAATTTTGTAATACTAATTATCGGCACAGTTTTCACTTGAAGCCGTAATATCCAGCGGTAACTAAAATAAATTATGAAATTGTGAACCTGCGAACAAATTCAAAATGTCCAAATGGTCTGAAGTAGTCAACGCAACAGCTCGTAATGACAGCAAGGCTCCACGCATACACACTTTGGAATCCTGATGACAACGGTAGCAAATAAAATACAAACAAACAAACATCTTGGCCAATGCCACCGGATAGCTCTGCCTGTCTCCACATGCAGCAGCGCAAAATTGGCAACACAAATAAATGATGATACAATTTTTGCGTAAACTATGCGTGCACACAATCGTTCATTCAAACACATTTACAATTTGCACAGGGCCTCAGTGCACGCAGTCATTGGTTGGTTGGTTTAATTTGTGAGTTTACTTATGCACTTTTGTAAATGCTTCCAGTTGCAAATAACAAAGCAAAAGGAATTACAGACGCGACATGGTCAAAGTTCTATATGACTAGATGCAACCATAATGCATACACGAACATTGAAGAATTCAGCTTGTTGTACTACAAATTTAATTAATTATGCTCTTTGTTGGTAATTTATTAATATCAAAAGTTGACAAGGTGGAAATTTATGGATTTTGCACTGCACTGCATTGCACTTGCTTGTGGTCTGGGTTTTCTACTGCTCGCAGTACAAAGAAATAAGCACACTATTTTGTATTATACACTGTAACATACACGGATACACGCGCGCACACACACACACACACACACACACACACACACACACACACACACACTTGCACTTGCACATGCACAATGCACTGCCAGCTGGCCAAATCGTCACAGACGACATTAATTGTCTTCGACGACTAATGTACGACATGTCGCCTGTTCATTAGGTTTTCTAATCGAAAATTTAAAGGAAATCGTCGTTCATGACTATCTGAGTGACAATATCCATCGTTTTGTTTTCAATAAAGCCGTCTTGACGACAATCTGAGCGACAGTGTCATACGTTTTGTCTTCAATAAGACTTTGCTGAGGACAATCTGAGCGACAGTATAATATAAGTTTTGTCTTCAATAAAGCAGTGTTGACGACAATCTCAGCGACATTGTCGCCCATCTCGTCTTGTGTGACCTCGGCGCCATTTGTATGAAAATTTCGTCGACGATTTGTATGGGGCTGTCTTCAATATGTCTTCTACGACTTACCATTGTCTTGTACCCGTCGTCAAAGATGTCTTAAAGACGTGGCCAACTGGGCTCTTTTCATTTTGCACATGCACACGCCAGAGGGCGCTAGTGTAGTGAAAGATTAAGATGTTGCAAGTGTAGTTTTAATTCATAAAGCAACAAAAAGAATTAAGTGCGAGTAAAAGAAATGTAAAATGTAGAAACTTTGAGTTTTCAAATTAAATAAGCAAATGCACATTCAAGACATCTATCAAATGGTGCAGCCAACCAACTAACGAGGCAACTGAATTTAGCCAACCCAGCCCCTTTTACACTTTACACAGATAATAATTTGCTGGGAGAATTGTGAAAGAACGGCTGGCATGAAATACTTCAAAGTGAGAATTAAAAAAAAAAGAAGAATTGTTTTTGCTTTTAATAATTTAAGATAGTGTACAAAATAAGCACATTGTCAAATATTTGTTGCAGATTTATCAAAAAAAGAGAACAAAATACATCAATTTAGAAATTTGTTAGTGAGTTTTTAATGTGGCGCGTAGCATCTATTATTAATGCTGTTAATTAGATTTGTTTTTTTTAAGAGCAATACTAAGTGTTTTTGAGTATTTTAACGCTTGTTTCTGGTTCTGCGGGAAATATCAGAATTAAGAAAAACTTTTGAGACTTTATGGACAATAATGTCCTGCACCGGACCACAAGAACTTTCAAGACATGACAGATTTTTCAAATGCTTTACTACAGCGAAATATTCTAAAACAAATGCTAAACAACTGAAACAAATGTCTTGCCAACACTGTTGTTTAGCGTTTGTTTTAGAAGATTTCGCTGTAGTAAAGCATTTGAAAAATCTCTCATGTCTTGAAAGTTCTTATAAATGGTCTTGTGCAGGACTTTAATGGACAACGTCCATTTATTAGATGCATATAATAGTTATATAAATAAAACATTATACAAATGAATTGCTAGGTAAACAGTGCACACAGAAAAAACTTTATTTTGTATTCAACTAGCAAAAAAAAAAAAACAATTCTAGTGAAGATTTCCGTAGCAAAAACAATTTTTGAAAATGGCTCTCCAATGACATAAATCATTGATCATAAATTTTTTGTGAGCATATTTCAACCCACCACCCAAATAAAAAAAGAATTAGTATAACTCTTCCATATACCTCAGGGTGCTGTAGAATGTGACAGTCAATGATCTGCTAAAAAAATTGGAATCCATGAATTATAAAACAGTTGCATACGCAGATGATGTAGCGATTGCAATATCAGTATTCCACCTGGATACAATATCACAGAGACTAGAAACTGCACTAAGCGACCCAAAGCTAAATGGCATTACCCTAACCTTGTCGGATAATTCCAAATGTCTGGGTGTTGTCCTCGATAGCTAGCTGTCCTGGAAGGAAAATCTTCAGGCAAGAGTAGCGAAGGCCATAACAGAAAGCTAAGTCTGTAGAAACGCAATCAGCCCTACCTGGGGAATAAGACCTAAGGGAGTCGGTTGGATACTAGAGATGGTTATAAAACCTATATTATTTTAAGGAATTTTGGTCTGGTGGAAAGCACTCGCCTCAGCGAGTAATAAGTCCGCTATGGAGGGAATCCTCCGCAAAATGGCACTCATGATAGCAGGTGCTCTAGCTAGAAGACAAGCTTTACGTACCGCCGTCAGACTAAACGCAATAGGCACATGGAACCAACGACTTTGGGGGCATACTAGCATTTTAGATATAGTGGATAGCATACCGGATCTTATTGACTACTGTACTCCGAAACCCTACTTCAATAGGAATTTTAAAATTTCATCGACAGAAGGGGTTTCCCCATTGAACGGAGCCACACAGGTTCCCACGGACGGTTCAAAAAAGGGGGAGAGCTGGTAAGGGGTCTCCGGAATACGGAATTGAAATGTCCTTCAGACAGAATGTAGTATATTACGTGTAGAGTTGTCTGCCATTAAAAGAGCGATACACTGGCTAAGGTTCTATCATATTATTACTGACTGCAAAGGCGTGTACACCAGGTCATGTCCTATGCAAGAATGTTGCAAAGCCCTCAACGGACTTGCGCAGCACTCAAATATCCTATTAAACCGGGTGCGTGGACACGGGCTATTTCAGGTAACATAGTTGCGGATGATCTGGCAAAGAGAGGAATCCTACTAGGAGAATTCGATATTGACAATCCCTGTGGTTTCCCATTCTCATCCTGCTGAAGACGGTTTGATGTTACCTTTCTTGAATTAGCTCAAAACAGATGGCGCAATGAGCCCACCTGTGCAATAAGGAGAACCCTCTGGCCTCGCCTAAACTCTCATAGAACAAAAAATCTCGTGAACTTCAATAGAAAGCACTTGAGGAACCTCGTGGCCACGTTGACCGGCCAAAACGTATGTTTCTCCCGTATAATAACTACTGCTACAGTTGCAATGACGAGGAAGTGGAGGAAAGAATCCTGCATCTCCTGCGTTTTTGAACCGATCTGGAGGATCTCCATCTGCTCCCCTGCGGCATCTTATCCGAGTTATCGGAAATCGAGCTAAAAAACTTGAGCCTTTATATTAGGAATAGTTGCTGGTATAGCCATTGACTCTCCCCCAGAAAAGCTAATCGATCGGCTCGAAGCCGGTTATATTTCTGTATATCAAGCCGCCGGCGATTGTATCGGCTCAAAACTAGCCGAAATTTTATCTGCTCAAAAAGACAAATTTCGGAGAAAAAATTTTAAAAATCAATTTTCAGTTTAAATTTTTATTTTTTAAAATTTAATTCTGTCGGTGCGCCGCCGCTGGTCACAAAACTACTGCACCACTGCCGCCGATAATTTTGCCTCGACTTGTTTTTCTGCTCTCGACCTAGCCAATTGTTGACCCACTCTCACCTCGCACCTCCTTCAAATAAATATTATCGATTTTCTACTTCCACCCTTCTCAGCCTCCTCCCTCTCTATCTCCCTATATCATCCTTTCAACTTACAGGTAGCATAAAGGGATCATTATAATGGACCCAAGTGAGCTGGACTCTAATTTTCGACTTTTCCTTGCCAGCAGCCTGCTAACCTAACCTAACCTAACTCTTCCTTATGCCAAAAGAATTTAAAATGACTAAGTTGTTTGATCATCAATTATTGGGTGGAGGCGACTTACGACATCCTTCCCCCTTCCCAATTACAAAAATAGACTTAGGGAGCCTCTTCAATATAAAAAAAGAATTTTGGATGACAAAAATATTTGATAATACAATTTTTGGGGCGGTCACTTTTCACCCCTGCCCCAAATTTAAAAAAATATATTTAGTGCACCTTTGCCATATGCAAAAAGATTTTTGAAAATTGGTCCACAAATGACAAAGTAAAATTTAATCGATTTTTTAGACGCAAAAAGCTTATTATTTATAATAGCAGCAGAAATATAATTTAAATGCCATCAAGCAGAAATGCATTCATTGACCACCGAATTACGCAGAGTGCAGAAAATTAAGCAATTTTCATAGAAAATAAATTGCTTAAGATTTGTTAAATACACAAACGCACACACCTCGCTCTATCTCGCTCTCTCTCCCTCTCTCTCTCTCTCTCTCGCTCTTTCCTATAAGTAGGCTGTGTGCACTTGGCTATTTTTACTGGTTGCCAGTCTAATTGCCTTAACGATAAATCTTGTCAATTAAATTATTATTTTCAAGCAACAACTGTCTTTTTATCTCTCTTAAGTTTTTGTGCATTTTGTGTTAGCCAGCCTCAGCTAAGCAGTTTATTACAGCTGCAAAATTTATACAAAATTTTACATAGATACATATCGTTACCTTAGTATAGAAACAACCTAACTCATTGATTTTTTTTAAATCAATTTTTTTTTGTATATTTCGATAGAAGAACATCTAATCCATCGAAAAGTCCTATAATCTCGATTTAAAAAAAAATTATGAGTTAGGGCCTTTCTATATTAAGGTAACGATATGTATGTATATTTTTTTTTTGTGTGAAAAATATCTTAAATACCCGGTACCATAAGTGAACAGTTGGTTTGATTACGTGGTATTTGCCCCATTCAGTGCAGTAGAAAGAAACAGAAGTGTTAAGACATTTGATGTCTTCTGATGGCCGTAATCGCGCCTAAGATACATTTAAACATTTCCTCTGATAAATTACCAACACTTTAACGGTTTTTAAAATAAATTTGTTTGGGTTTTTTCTTCTTCTTACATTTAAATAAACATTATAATATTGTTGCAAAAGCATTTTACAGTTTCTCATACAATATAATTATGAAAATTGTACATTCCTGTTTGGAGTTTTTTTTTTGTGTCAGTATTTAAGTGTTAAAAACAGGCTTAATTATATGGTATTCAAGCGGCTTAAAATGTTTATTAAATTATGTGGAAACATAAAAGTCCGTTTATAGATAGAAAATGAGTGAGCAACTATTCAGAAGCAATCGAAGTCAATGTGTTTTGTTTATAATTTTTTTTTTTCAAAATTATAATATAAATATCTACATACATATATATGTGCACAAGAGCGTCTCGCCTAACAGGCAACAAAAAAAGTGTCCCGTACACCAGCGAATATAAAGTATTGTTCTAAGGACATTTCAGAAAAATTTTTTTTTGCCGAACGTAGGGTTCGCCTTTTTTATATTTTTCGTTATATCTTCCATATTTACAGTTTATTATAGCGAATTTTTTGCGGCAGGGAGGCCAATATTTTTGCTCTTAGGTTCATTGACCTCAAGTGCACCGTTCTAGTACTTACTCCCCAAATCTCATTTTGTGCCACCCCTGCAGAAAATGCGAATATTGAAATTGTAGTGATTTGCTAGTGACATTGTCAGTAGTACTACTGACCAGATGCACCCCAGCCAATGTAATTATCTATTGACATTTAACATTAGCTTGTCATTGAAAATCCACTACTATACTGTAGCAATA
The DNA here is from genome assembly GCA_944452675.1 of Tachina lurida. Lineage (NCBI taxonomy): Eukaryota > Metazoa > Arthropoda > Insecta > Diptera > Tachinidae > Tachina > Tachina lurida. The sequence goes on along the minus strand of OX101752.1, from coordinate 182,326,422 downwards.
CAGACTAAGTAGATCTTTTGGGACCACATGGAGACATTGGCACCAAAGATTCACTAGTAAATTTCAGGGGCTCTAGTCTATAATATCGATACTTCCTCGCTCGATGTTAATAGTAAAATTGTAGTGATTTACTAGTGACATTGTCAATAGTAAAACTGAATAGGTGTACCCCAGCCAATTAATCTACCATATCGAGCCATAACCGCTAAAAAAAGCTTAAGCGACACATTTTTTGTACTGCGTTTTTTTGACGAAAATCGACTATTTACGATCGCAAATAATCGATTTTGGTCAAAAAATGAAGTTCGAAAATTATGACGCTTAAGCTATTTTGGCGGTTATCGCACGATTTGGAGACATTTGAACTATAGATTCACTAGTACATTTTAGTGACCTTCGTCTACAATTTTATAAGGGTTGGGCAACAAACTTCAATACATACATACATACATACATATGTACAAGTTTTTAACATTATTGTATAGCATAATAAAAAAGAAAAACAAACTATTGACGCGTTCATTGACAATGTCACCAGAAATACATTAGAACTGTTGTCCCTAACTCGCGCATAAAAGGAAAGTTGTCGACATTTCAACTAGTGCAATTGTCGGTAGAAAAAAGAGTTTTGACATAGAAACATATGGTTCTAGGTTGACTAGAGGGACCCTTTTATAAATTCATTGTTTCAGGCCGTGGGGGTCATCTTTTTAAATTTGTCACATCTTCAGTATTGACATTCATATACTAAAGTATGGTATGTCGATGAGTTTGAGGCAGACCAATTTTTTTAATTCAAAAGTCTTTGACTGCCTCAGACAAATTTTGTATATGTATTTAAGTTTGTTGCCTCAACCCTTAAAAAATTGTAGACGAGGGTAACTAAAATGTACTAGTGAATCTTTAGTTTAAATGTCTTCATATGGTCGTAAAAGAATAGTGCTAAAGTTTACTGGTAGATTTTCAATGACAACCCTATATTATATGTTAATACGCGATTACATTGGCTGAGGTATACCTCGTCAGTAGTACTACTGAGCATGTCACTAGTCACTACAATCTTACTATTGACATCGAGCGAAGAACTATCGACATTTGTTTACTAGAGCCCCTAAAATTTACAAGTGAATCTTTGGTGCCAATGTCTCCATGTGGTCCCAAAAGAACTACTTAGTCAGATTTAGATTTTAGCTTAGAACGTAGTTAGCTCTTCAGTAAGTAAAAGATAGGAATAAATCGAGCAGCATAATTTTAAATTACGTGACTGTGGAAATGCCCATATGTATAACATTCGGCACAGCCGAATGTAGCACTCTTGCTTGTTTTATATTAATTGAAAATTAATTAAATTGAATTAAATGAAAATGTCTTACTTTTAATAACTTTCAATTACCAGCTTTCATAAAACAAAGTGTTTGAAATTACTTTCAACAGAATATAAGTTGCATACACGCTTATTTGCAATATGTCATTAAACGAAATTCAGAGAAATCTTTTGTGCCAGAACTCAATAAATAATTGTTTGTACTTTTTAATATAAAAAAAAATACTATTATACATGCATACAAACAATACATAAAATATATTTATGTATACATGTACATACATATCGTTGGTCTCAAGTAGAAAGGTCCTAACTCAAATAATTGTATCTTTAGAGGAATATAAACTGTACAACTGCTTGTAAAAGCAATAAATTTTTGTGACGGGGTGTATTTGTGTGAAATGTATTGGAACTACTGAAAAACTCAATTTTGTAAAAATACAAGTTATGACCTTTCTACTTGACACCATCGATATGTAGTAGTTATAAATACAAGAATGCGGTAGAACAATTATCAATTTTTGCTACAATAACAATATGCATTAACAACAATATGAAAACGAAACGATTATGCTACAAATATAATCAAACATACAATGCATTTTATTTTTCGAACCTGATTTACAGTGAAACCAGTTAAATTGTCAGAATAATCAACTGTCAACATGTCAAAAAATCACACACAGTAACAAAATACAATGCAAGTGAATCACACACACACACACACACACACACACATACACAATTACATGAAAATGGAGGGTAGAGATTGTGAGTGAGTGTATGTATTTAAATAACCCTGCAGGAAATGCGAATAGTGAAATTGTAGTGATTTACTAGTGACATTGTCAGTAGTACTACTGACCAGGTGTATCCCAACCAATTTAACCATCTATTGACATTTAACATTAGCTTGTTATTGAAAATCTACCACTAGACTGTAGCACTACTGACTAAATAGTTCTTTTGGGACCACATGGAGACATTGGCACCAAAGATTCACTAGTAAATTTTAGGGGCTCTAGTCTACAATATCGATATTCCCTCGCTCGATGTAAAAATAGTAAAATTGTTGTGATTTACTAGTGACATTGTCAATAGTACTACTGACTAGGTGTACTCCAGCCAATGTAATCGCCTATTGACATATAAGGGTTGTCATTGAAAATCTACCACTAGAATTTATCACTAACTAAAGATTCACTAGTACATTTTAGTGACCCTCGTCTACAATTTTATAAAGGTTAGGACAACAAACTTAAATATATACATACATACATACATATTTACGTAAGTTTTTAACATTATTGAATATCATAATAAAAAAAACAAACAAACTATTGACAATGTCACCAGAAATACACTTGAACTCTTGTATCTAACGTATCTCTACTCGCGCATAAAAGGAAAGTTGTCGACATTTCAACTAGTGCAATTGTCGCCAGAGAAAAGAGTGTTGACATAGAGACATATGGTTCTAGGCTGACTAGAGGGAAGCGATGGAGTAACAGTAGCTGTAGTAAATAGTTGAAATTGTAGTTGTTCTCTAGTTACATACTGAGCTTAAGCAAAAAAAAAAAAATGAAAAAAATTACTGGTGTAATACAATTGGCATGGCCTGGCAGTGCCTGTCATTCCGATGCAACTATGCACAACATACAAATGTATGCATATATGTAAATATGTATGTGTGTTTGTGTAAAGGAGGATGTTGGTATGTATGTAATTGTGTGCCTGAACTGAATCTATTTAACCGAACAGTAAAATAAGCCATGTAACCAATATTCATACAAATGTACCGAAGTACAGGCAAACTCTACCAAAAGTGCGTGTACATTCAAACCAATCACAATCAAACTGAAAACTTTTCTTGTTTTAACAAAACGATCACAATCAACTTCACATGGAAAGTGCACTTAAAAAAATATATTTTTTTAAACAGCGTGATTATGATTCATGAACGATTGATTACCTGTGTAACTATTAAATTTAAAGTACTTTTAAAGAATCGATTATTTTAGTCTCACGCCTTGTTAAAATCATTTAGTTGGTAATTCAGTAGGGAAGAGCTTCCACTAAAAATGCTTAAATCCAAATACGATTAACTTTTTTAAAGTTTTTTCCTGGGATATCAGTTGATGATATTAGATGATTTGTGGATCACGATCCCACTATTGACACAATGTACCGATTTTCGTCGGCTCACTGCAATAAAGTCATAATGATATGTTTTCAGCTCAGTCCTGAGCATAGGCAGAGAAAAACCATTCTGGGGGTGCATTGTCCCAAGAATTATTAAAAATTGCATGTAATTATTTATTTTATTATTACTCATGAAAATCACCAGTCACAATGCCAGCCCCCCCCCCATATGGGAAAAGGTAGCTACGCCAATGCATATTACGCTACGCTGAAGGAGTGGGAGGGGTTCGAGTTTTGTTACGATATGTTACGTAACAATGCGACGCGGATGAAGTAGTTAGCACGTTGACTACAAAAACGAAGGTACTGGGTTGAATCCATGTATCCAACAGTCATTAGAATAGGGGAAAGATCTGGTCCAAAGACCTGCGACACCTGATGTATCTTTTGTACCAAAACAGTCATTAAATAACAAATACCACGCATTTTGCTGATGTGCATTAGCGTCCCTTTGTGTCAGTTGTTGTAAGAAAGTTCAACTGATGAAGGTAGAGTCACTGGTCACTGAACTATTTCAACGTCAGCAGATATTAATCCTAATGTAACATCAGAACTTACTCCTACGTTGTGTAGCACAATCATCGGCAAAGTAAAATAACCGGTAAAATGACTACTAACCACAGCTTTAAAAATATTTAATACGTCTCATTTAACACCAGAGGCGCTGCAATACTGCATTATTAAAAATAAGCGTGCAAAAAAGCAGAGTTGTAAAATAATGAAGCTTTTCTGTGTCCCTTCCTTCACAACCTTTCTTCTCTTTCACTACACCTTTCCTAAAGAGCCATGTTATTTAAATGGGTTTGATTATATGTTTGTGTCAAAACGAGCTACTGAATGAAATCGATCTAGGTCTAACAAGTTTACACTACTTAGAGTAGTGTCCAACAGCTCTTTTTGAATCAGTTCGAGAGCATTCGAATCAAATGTTGTTTCAAACCCAGGTAGATAACAATGACTCATTGTCAATGAGGTTTTTTACTGGACTTGTGTCCAACAGCTCATTTTCGTTCAAAGGAGCGGTTGTACACAACGCTAACACTACTTTATTGTAATAGACAATATAATGATACAATTCGCTGGTCAATTGAAGAAATGAAATTAAATAATTTTTTTTTATATATGTACAAAGTTTTTAAAATATTTGCCAATTATTTGAACTTGTTGTAACATTATTTTTTGGGGAGGGGTAAGGAGAGGTGTATTTAAAAAATCAGGAAATAATGCGTTGCGTAATATGTGAATAGCTCAGTATCGTATATTGTAATTATAACACTCTTAAATCAAACATAAAGCTTAGGTTATTATTTGGGACAAGTTGAAGTAGAACTTCAACTTCTTCACTTGATATGCCTTTAACTAGACGTGAAACTACAGCAGATTTGAATCTGTTGTCAGCAGTCCTGATCTTTATAAAATTTCCTTTCTAGACGACTGATGTTTGGCGAACACTGGGTTGCTAGTAAATGCCAGCATATACTTTAGTCTGAAGCATTAAACACATTCATCACAGCAAACTACCGACTGCAAAATGTCAAGGATATATGAGATATATATATATACATATATGAAATATTTGATAGTGGCACCACGGAAATATATATGTATCTATACTTGAATACCAGGTGCTTATGATGCCGCTGCCGTCTTCAAAAATACTAAGCTACAAATCCAGCTGGCGGCATTTTAAGTCATGTATGAGTGTAGTCTGTTGTAGTGAATGCTTTTAATGCATCAAATATTATATATCAAGGAAATCTTGTCATCGTATTAAAAAATTTGCTGGTAAATAACATTTCATTTTCTCGTAGGACGTTTAAATCTTCCATTGTCTGCTGCCAAGCTAAATAATAATTATTCACTGTAGCTTTGCCTTACGTTCTGCGCTCCATGAACAAAACATTTTATAGTCTAAGCAAACGTAAGCATAAGAAAATCGAAAAGACTGCATAATGATAGCTTTAAAATTATAAAAATATTAATAGAATAAAATAAACATTAATAAATTGCTGGTGCTATAAAAAAGTTTATGTTTAACTACTGTAATTAAAGTGTGATACGAAGCATCAAAACAATTCACGTATTCCATTTGCACTGTAAACTGTAAGTATTAAGATTTTGCAGCAAAAGTTTTTGCCAGTGTTTATTTAAATGCAGTAAATTATTATAAAACAAAATGAATTTTATTAAAAGCAAAAATTATCTGTTATTATATTATATAGAATATTCTAGAGGCATTTTAAAAATAACCAAATTCGAAAAAAAAAACAAACCAACCAGTCACTCTCATACACTGCTATCTATCCACGGAATATAACATCACAATAGGTTCAATTAAAATTACAATAATTTACTCAACTCTATTTGGTTGGTAAATGATTGTGCAACCTAGACATTAACAGCAACAGCAACAGCAACAGCAACAACAGCATTAACTGCAACAATACAACAAAACAACACATATCGAAAAACTATAGCGAAAATCAACTACAACAGCAAATTTAATAACAACAATCAGAAAAATTAAAATGAAACGCATTGTTAAATGAGCAAAAAATAATATGGAAAATAATAATAAATATAAAATAAAATGAAAGCGAACAAAAAATAAGAAATGGCTATGAAAATTGGCAGCAATTATAGCTGTATGCAATTAATGCTGCTTGAAATTTTTTTTTAATATATGTATGTTATGTTGGTTATGCGAATTGGTCTATCTATTGGTCTGGTGTGTCCAACAATTCGAATATTTGTGAGAGTTCTTAGTGACTACCAATTAATTTAAATTTGCATAAAAAAATCGTTTGAATTAGATCCAAAAGTACATGCTGCGTAATAAAACTAATTGACAACATTGGCTTGATTATATTATAATGTTTTGCAAAGAATTAGTTTGTTAAACAAAAATTATATGGGTTTGAAGAATTTTATGTCTTTAATAAAAATGATTTTTATCAAGGACATACATTATGTAATACGCGTGGCAAGTATGACGCACGAAACTATAATATATTTCACTAGAACGCATTAAGATTTGTCCATCGATCTTCATGATTATTATATTCCTGGTAGAGCTTATTCTGTTAAAGTTTTTTTAAAGTCTACCTGCAGCTTTCATCAGTTTTAAAAAAGCAAACAAATTCAAAGTACAGGAGTGAAGAGAATACTCTCTCCTGCCTTGTGTCGAAATATCGTTGCCTGCTGAAAAAGTCACTCTTTAGCCCAAATTAAGAATTGAAAGAACCTTGGCTCCGTTTTTCACCAAAATTTGTAATGACCAGAACTTTTGAGTTTATGGTGATCATTGAGGAGCCAATCAGGAATGTTTTGATGTAATGAAAGTTTTGAGTTCGAAATACGATTGATGTCGGTTTTAGGTGCCATAGAAACCAATATTAATCGGTTTGGGTATTGAAAATAAGTCACGCAGATAAAAGCTGTCAGTTTTCATTGGAGCGCTTTTGTATTTTTATTTATTAATTAATTTTTTTTTTTGTAAAAGTGTAAGTAAATTTATTAAAATATTGTATGCTTTACAAAAAGAAATATTTTCACTCTTATGATTTACTTACAATCATGGCAGTTATACTATAATACCCCTCCCGATTTAAGGATAAATGTTCGGCCATACTAGGTTTTATGACTTCTATGTGTGTCTCAGCAATCCAACTGTTTATATAATTTTTTTATCATTGCTTTCCATTCAAAATTGTGGACAAAAGAATGTCTCCGCAACCTTGAGGACATCTTATATCGTTATCGACTGATCCTTTTGCTAAAAACCGCAGCACAGCCTCAAGTTGCAAAACCGGAATTGTTTTAGATTCGAGATAAATGCCATTTGATACAGTCAAGTACGAAATGCTTATCATTTTAGGCTTTAATGAGCTAAAAATCTTCCAAGCGGCTTATAACATAAGTGCAGAATAAAAAATAAATACATTAAAGTGCGACTTTAACTCGCACACGAAGGTTTCCCGTACGGCACTCGTTTTTTTTTGGGAATTTTTTCGGTTTTTAAATTTTTCCAGTTTTTGGAATTTTTTTAGTATCGACACTATTTTGAGTTTTCGTTGTAGAAATTATTTTCTTTTTTAACAACACATATTTTCACTTTAAGCGATTTTTAAATTTTATTTTTTTAAGCTTTTAGCGATTTTTTTGTTTTTTTACAATACATATTTTTTTAGTTAAAAAAATTTATTTTAGGTTTGGTCCATTTTTGGTTTTGGCGATTTTTTTTTCGTTTTGGGGATAGTTTTTTATTACAATGCATATTTTCAGTTTTAGCGGTTTTTAAGTTTTGGCAATTTGTTCAGTTTTTAACTTAATTTTTATTTTTTTCATGGCAATTTTTTTATTTTTTGGCGATTTTTTTACAATACACATTTTCAGTTACATCTGTGTTTTAGTTTTAGCGCTTTTTTTAGTTTAAGCGATTTTTTTTGTTTTGGTGATTTTTTATTTTCAGTCTTATATCTCCAGATGCGATAATTGATGCATTGTCGAATTTGGTGGTTGGTGCGGGATTGTGTAAGTGGGTTCAGAATCTACTAACTCACCGCAGGATAAATACGGCTCTAGGAGCTTCTAGACAGACCCGCTTTGTAAATAGGGGTACACCACAAGGAGGAATTCTTTCGCCACTATTGTGGAATCTAGCTCTAAATCCTGTGCTACTATCTCTAGAATCGCGGGGGCTGTAAGAGGAAAATTCCTCACAACTCTAAGGGACATCCTACAGGATGGTCTTTCACATTTAACAAGATGGGCGGAGAAACGAGGGCTCGCCGTTAATCCTAATAAAACGTAACTAGTCCTTTTATCTAGGAAATATAAGATACCTGATTTCCGACCTATCACACTTAATAATACGGAGATAAAAGTGTCCAACACTGCAAAGTATATTGGTATTATTCTTGATTCAAAACTGAGTTTCAAAGCAAATATTCTAGAGAGAGTGAGAAAAGCAACAATATCACTGTATCTATGCAAAAATATCCATTGGGAAGAATTGGGGTCTTACCCCAAAAATTGTTCACTGGATCTATACTGCAGTAGTACTTCCAATTCTCATGTATGGCATCATCGTGTGGTGGCCATCCCTGGAGAAAAAGACGTATCTATAGATCTTACACAAGGTGCAAAGACTTGCATCCTTGTATGTAACCAGTGCTATTCGCACCATTCCTACGGATGCACTGGGGATGCTTCTTCATCTACTACCATTAGATCTAGTAGGGAAGGAGATGGCAACGTCCTCGGCAATCCGTCTTCGATGTACCTGTCTGTGGAACGGAAATGGAACCGGCCACTGCAGAATACTCGATGATGAAGTTAGGGAATGGAGGATTGACCAAACCTCCCCTGCTCTACTACACGAACGTCTTTATAAAACCTGGATACCATCCACAGAAATGTGGATGAATGGAACTCCAGGTAGAAGAAAAAGTGTTGATTTTTATACGGACGGCTCCAAAACACAGGAAGGTGTGTGCTATGGGGTCTTTTCGAGGGCTTTAGGTCTTCGTATTGCAAGGCGACTTCCGGATCACTGCAGTGTCTTTCAGGCAAAGATCCTTGCTATAAGAGAAGTTGCGAATTGGTTGAGAGTGAATGTCACTTCAACGACTTTGATAAACATTTACACCGATAGTCGAGCAGCTATTATGGCCCTAGAATGCCTGCTTCTAAGAACAACAACAGCCCTCGACTGCCGATCATCTCTAAATGAGATGGCAGAGCAATTTGATATTAGGATCATCTATATCCCGGGGCATAGAGGCTTCCAGGGGAACTCTAGGGCTGACGAGCTTGCTAGAATTGGGACAACCTTACAGGTTCCACCGGATTTGGAATAAGTAGGGGTACCCCTACTCTCTTGCAAACTCAGACTTAGGCGCAAGACAGAGGACGAAACGAATAGAAGGTGGGTCATTAGAAATGACTGCGTGATCACAAGGCAGTGATGTACTCACCTAAATAGAGAAGGTACGGATTACCTAATTTCGAAGAATAGGAAACAAATTTCGGTTCTAGTATCCGTGTTAACCGGACACTGTCTCATAGGTAGGCATGCACAAAGGCTTAGGGTTGAACACAAAGACTTTTGCCGCAGCTGCCAAGACATCGATGAAGAGGAAAGCATAGAACATTTTCTTTGTCACTGTCCTGGACTTTCAGGAAAGAGAATGACCACAATGACGGTGCTAGTGTTGAACTTCAACGTATTAGTAGCTTTATACTGAGCTCTGGATGGTTCGACGGTGGGGACTCCGCATAAGCAGAGTCTCCGTGGCATCACAATGGACCAGAATGGTCTAAGTGAGTCCGGCTTTCTGACTGCCATCTCTATCTAACCTATTTTCAGTCTTAGTGATTTTTAAGTTTTGGAATTTTTTTTCAGTTTTTTGGATGGATGAAACAAATAAAAAATCATATAGTAAAAACAAAATCCACAAATAATTCTAAGAAACTTTTGCGAAGAAACCATGCGTCTAAAATCAAACCCTATTCCGCTCCTCTCGACATAAAAATGTATTTCCTCTTCCTGACCTGCTTCTTGTTTGGCTACTGCCTGGCTTATGTAAAGACATTGACCTAAAAGATGAAAATGGGGAACCAAATATTATGAATAAATCGCGAAAAAATTAAAAGCAGAGATTACGTACGTGGGAGCAAGAATAATAATTCGAATTTCGTAGTGTTTATTTCAGTACATACATTTTGCTATTTGAAAAATTGTATTTTACAAAAAATTGTTTTTCCAAAGAAGAGGAAATACATTTTCATGTCGAGAGGCGCGGAATAGGGATTTATTTAAGATACGTAGTTACTTCGGAAAAATTTCTCAGAATTTCATGTAGATTACGATTTTTGGGAATTTGAAACAATTGCCTTCTTTTAACACCCTATAAACTTTGTTCACCTCAGTGGTAAAATTATAAAAAATATTGCCAAGTTTTTGTCTCAGTACTTTCGATGTCCTAAATTTTTTATAGGAATTTGGCTTGTTTTACATTTATGTTTTTTGACAAAAGATAAAGATTGGTCAAAATTACAGCAACATCTTTTAGTATGTAAGTAAGACATGAATTGTAATAGTCGATTTTTCACAAAAACAAATTTCCATATTTGGACTTTTTAAAAATCGCCAATTTTAAGGAAAAAATCGTCAAACTGTCATTTTGCTATTTCCGGCACCAAAAATTGTCAAAATGGCGACAAATTGTCAAATCTGGCAGCCGTGCCTCACTTTCTAACAACAAAAATGCTACAACTGCTGACGCCGTTGGTCTGAAGTACTGAAAGTTACGCCAAAGATAGACAGAAAGTAGAACACCTGGTTTTCAACGCGTCGATGGTTTAAAAACCCATAGGGGCTTTTGCTTGCAGTTGTATTAGTCTTGTATAAAGTTTTAGGCTTAAACAGTGCTTTAAATCACTATCGTCCATGAAAATAAGCAATTAACTTTTCACAACTGATTTAAATAGTGAAATTGTTTAAAAAAATAGGTTGGCTGCTCCAGTTCGTTAATGATAAATTATAAATTATAAACTCATTTAATGCATGTTTATGAAATTAAATGAGAAATAAAAAGTAAAATAAAATCAATATTCAAATGACTTCCTTTGTAATGTTAAAATATATAAATAAAAAAAGTTGCCAATTACACCTGATTTAAAAGAAGAATATATGTATATATGTATATATTATTTAACTCTTTACTTAAAAGTTTCAAAAAAGCAAAAAAAAAATACACATGTGATACTATTGTTGCTTAAATATAAAACCAACCACAAAAGAATCGAATTGTGGCAACCAATTATCCAATTTATGTGCATGCATTCAAAATTTCTTTCATCTGTCATCTAGATGACAATTCAAATGAGCATGCAAAGTTGTTCAGCTATTCAAACATTGACTCACGAAACGTTACCATTCGAAATCATTACAATGCCTGTCAACATTTAAATGTTCGATGTGCACAAAGCCAGAACTTCTTGAGCACACAAAGTAACCGCACACCAAATCGAACCGAAGTGAACTGTTTAGAATCAAATTAAACTGAATTTCAGAGAAGCAAAGAAAAAAAAATACCCTCTAAAATTATAAAGAAAATCGCCTTATGGTCACAAAAGCCACAAAAGCACGTAACAATGTATTCCTCCTTGGAAAAAGTGTTCTACAAGTGCAGCAGAATGCAAGTGCGATTGTGTCGACAAATGATCAAATTATTCAACATATCATCTACAACATATACTTACATATGTACGTTTTTCTCACAAATTAACAAAGTGACGCTTATCCTTAAATAAAATAAAAAAGAAGTAATCCAAATGTCGAAAAAGAAAAAATAACTTTTAAACACGCACTCATCGTCACTGCTCGCTGGCCAGTCAAATATCATAACTGACAAATTGTACATTATAAGAAAAATATCTTAGAACATAATTCTTTGTTAACGCATTTCGAATGCCATCTATAACACTCAAAGTCAAACAAAATTTGCATGTAGACCCATTTCTACTCGTACCTTTACATTGTATGTATTCTCATAAGTTTGCGTGAAATGGAGTGCAACGTTTATGGTCTTGTAAAATGCAGTTCTTTAAAGTATTGTTTTCATTGCTGCTTTCATAATTGAAGTGCTGATTAAACATTGTAAACGGGGAAATACTATTGCCAGCAAGAAAATAATCTGCTTAACGGCCTTTTTCACAATGTATGTACAATTAAAAGCTAACAGGAAGTTTAGCGGCAAGTTTTATATGAAGAACTCTCAGTTTAAGTTCATGTTAACTCTTAATCATACATTGTGAAAAGGCACTTAGGAAGAAGTCAAAGCGCTTAAAACTCTGTGATTGAACAACAGTAAAAACAGAGATCAAATTTAAACGTTACGAAACGTTTGCTTTAACTTTGTCTTGCTCCTTGCAGTGAGTAAAATAAACTAAAAAAAAGAAGAGAATTGTCTTAGAACTCCAGGTTATAGCTATGCTGCTTAGCTATGTAAAAAAAATTTGAGTTTCAATGTCTTAAATAACAATGCAATAAAATTTATATTACACAGTGTTACAAAATTGAATGAAGTAGAAAAACCTGGGACCGCATATTATTTTTCTTGTAGGGCTTGTCGAGTTAAAGAAGAATTCAATAGTGAAATATGCCGGACACCTCCAAAATCCGGATTTACGGTTAAAAAAGCGGGTTTTTTTACCTTTGCGCACTTATAAGCCTGTAACTTTTTTGATAATGATCCGATTTTCAATTTCTTACTAGATTTGGAAAGAAGAAACTGAGATCTTTCGAATAATATATAATTTCGTTAAGAAAACTTGAGAAATTTTGATGTTATTTTCCAGCAAACACAAATTTTGTAGATTTTTCAAAAAATTTTCAACTTTGGTGACGTTTTTATACACTATTTTATTAAGAAACTATAATACTATTGAATTTATTCAAAAAGTACATTTAGTTACAATTACAATGCATATTTGGGGTTAAAAATAGATAAGCAATTGACTGAGTTATTTAACTTTTCATGAAAACAAAATTTTTTTCAAAATGCCTGCACAATGTTTTTGGTGTTGTTTTTATGCACCTTCTATTAAGTTACAAATCAGTGTTATCCTAAACACAAAAAAAAAATTGTAATGAGAGTTTTGGTCATTCAAATATATTGTCTTTTTCGTGTTCTTTTTATGCAATTTCCTTAAAATTACAAATCACTGTTAGCGTAAACACAACAAAAATTATAGTTTTTCTTTTAATATGACGTTTTGTTAATGTCTTCTTTTTCACTTTGAATCTGTGTATTTAAAAAAATTTTCACAATTTAATAAAAATCGTGTGCAATTTAAATTAAAATTAAATAAAAAATGTGTGGATGGAAGGAACTCTTCTTGTTCAAAATCTTTTTCTGTTAAATCGACAGATTTGCTCGTTGTCGGTAGATCATTACTTGCAGGTATCGGTTTTATAACAGTTGCAACATTTGCATACTTAATGTTTTTGCGCGTTTTAAAACAGTGACCTAAAACATCGGTTTGACAAAAGTAGCAATCATTTGGTTTATGATATGGCTGATGATGCCAAATCATAGGCGTAGAAAAGGGCAAAACAAACGAAGGTTGAATTTTCTTTTTTTTTTAATGTATTACAGAAATATTGACAAGCAAATTCTGGCTCGTACCAGCGACTAGTATCCAAAAAAACGATTAAATACTTTATTGTACACTTCTACCACTCCAATATTGTTTTTAAAACCACGCCGATGACTGATATCAGTAAATAAGCCACAAATATAGCAAAGTTTGTTAAGATTGTCACACAAATCAAAACAAAAATAAATTTATAACTGTAACAGTGTCGATTATTTTTGTTACGAAAATCGGGTCCTAACTCCTTTATCGTACCATAAATAGCATATCTTTAAAAATAGGGAAATCAGTTGAACTTGCAGGACATACCTGGCCGCCAGTCTTTAAGTCTAAAAAAATTAATGTGCATCGAAAATAAATTTGTCAAGAAATCACGGAGTAATAAAAAACAACAAAAAATTTTCGTAAGATTTTCGACAACGATATCTCGATTAATTTTAGAGATTCTTTTTTTTTTAGGTCTATAAAAATCAGTGAATGACTAAAATCGATGTGTCGAAGACTTTTGAAGTTATTAGAAGAAAATATTTTCTTTTTCGTAATTTTTTGTCAACGAACGATATCTCTCTCGAACAAATGGTGATATCTCTCGAACAATGTAGTGGAAATCGATGTGTTTTTTGAGGTTAGGTGCCGATTAGCTTCAAAAAAAAAAGTTTTGTGAATATTTTATTTTAGAAAATTTCTAAATCTATCGAAACGAATCGATTCACTATCTTGCGACATATAAGTGAGTTCATAATCTCTAGAATGCTTCCGATTCGTTGACCCATTCTTATGTTATGAGATGCTTACACACATACACACACGCACATACGCATATGTGACGCGCAAAATAGAAAGGGACCTAAGGGTAAAAACCGGTTTTGTTCAGGAGAGCCATTTTAAAGATTTAAATATGTGTATCTTTGGTGTACCATCACTGAGCGTGTTAGTATTGGTCTCATTTGAAAGCGACACATCTCATGACGTCAGGAACGTGTAGGTCGTCTCTACCTCTTGTTTTGTGTAGTTGGTTTCTTACTGTTTTCTACCTATCGCGCTGTTTCTATGAGTTTCATATCAATTTTGCTGACGTTTTTTTCGAAGCCAGGTTTATTTTCTGAAATTATTAATTGTGAATTATAATAAATACTCATTTATAATTTTTTAAATCGTGATTATCACTCTGTTAGTAGGAAATTTTTTTCACATAACCTTAGAATCTTCGACTTCCATTTCACAAATCGCGCATATCTCCGGGAGGGAACACTTTTGGGGCATGGGATCGGTCTCATTCGATGCTCAGATGTTGTCCACATAAAAAAAAGGGAAAATTGATTTTTTTACCCTTAGGTCCCTTTCTCTATGCGCTGTCACATATACTCATCGTGAAAATAGTCAGAATCTACTCTCGTGATCTCAAAAAGTTGAAATATGATGAAAACTTGATATCCGAAAATTGGGCTAAAATCAGTAACTTCCTACAGTGGAAAGTGAAATAAATTCTGTAAAATGCGACTTTGACTCGCACACGAAGCGTTCCATATGCTGCTTGTATATTTTTTGTTGACGATTTTCCGTTTTTGGCGATTTTTCCGTTTTCGGCAATTCTTTTATATTACTGACAATATTTTTATTTCTGGATGTTTTTTTTTTGTTTTGGCGATTTTTTTTTAATTTTCGGCGATATTTTTGTGTTTTACAATAAAAACTTTTAGTTTTAGCGATTTTTTAGTTTAAGTGTTTTTTTCGTTCAAGCGATGTTTTTTAGTTTGGGTATTTTTTTTCGTTTTGGCGATTATTTTTTTTTTGGTTTTGATTTTTTTTTAGTTCTAGCGTTTTTTTTTTTTTTTGATATGACGATTTTTTATTTGTTTTCGGCGGTTTTATTGTTTTTTCCAATAAATATTGTTAGTTATAGCGTGTTTTAGTTTTGGGGATTTTTTCGGTTTTTGGCGACCTTTTTACTTTTGGTTATTTTTTTTTAATTGTAACGATTTTTTTCGGTGATATTTTTCATTTAAGCACTTTTTTAATTTTTTCAATATGTGGTTTCGGATTTTTTTTAATTTTGAGATTTTTTACGGTTTTCAAGATGCAGCAAGTTGTCAAAATTATGAACAGAGCTTTATGTTTATCACAAAATAAATTATACAAACTTTTCTTTTAGATGTCTGTAAATGTGTCTGAGAAGCTTTGCATATGTACTTATGTATATGTACCCTGCAGAAAATGCGAATAGTGAAATTGTAGTGATTTACTAGTGACATTGTCAGTAGTACTACTGACCAAGTGTACCCCAGCCAATGTAATCATCTATTGACATTTAACATTAGCTTGTCATTGAAAATCCACCACTAGACTGTAGCGATACTGACAAAGTAGTTCTTTTGGGACCACATGGAGACATTGGCACCAAAGATTCACTAGTAAATTTTAGGGGCTCTAGTCTACAATATCGATATTTCCTCGCTCGATGTCAATAGTAAAATAGTAGTGATTTACTAGTGACATTGTCAATAGTACAACTGAATAGGTGTACCGCAGCCAATGTAATCGACCATATGGAGACGTTTGAACTAAGGACTCATTAATACATTTTAGTGACCCTCGTCTACAATTTTATAAGGGTTGGGCAACAAACTTAAATACATACATACATATGTACGTAAGTTTTTAACATTATTCCATAGCATAATAAAAAAGAAAAACAAACTATTGACGCGTTCATTGACAATATCACCAGAAATACACTAGAAATGCTGTCTCTAACGTATCTCTACTCGCGCATAGAAGGAAAGTTGTCGATATTTCAACTAGTGCAATTGTCGCTAGAGAAAAGAGTGTTGACATAGAGACATATGGTTCTTGGCTGACTAGAGGGTATGTACAATGCACATATATACATAAATACATCTGTACATATATATTTATGAGTATCGTTGTGCTTCTAGTTTGTTATTAAATATTATTATTCACTTTACATTGCGTTACAATTGTGGCTCCTTTTTTGATTGCCACCACACCTGTTCAATTAGTCAATTTGACCACAATGCCTGGTCAAATTATCGCATTAAAATTTTGTATTTAACCTCAAAATTCTCCTGTCGTTCAAAGTTTTGTTTGTGCAGCAATATTGTATAATGTTGTTGTTGTTGTTGTTGTTGTTATTATTGTTTTCGTTGTTGTCATCGTTGCTAGCTGTCGTTTCCTTCTCTAGCTAACGACGACAACAACATTTATGTGTTTGTATGCAACTCATGCATTCTGCATTTTGCACTTGTTCTGCTGCAGTTGCTGTTGTTGTTGCACTGTTTGACTGTACGTGTTACAACAAAATTTCATCAATACATAAATACTTAAACTTATAACTGTGTGTGCTTACGAGTAAGTTTGTAAGTATGTATTCTTGCCTGTTCTGGTATGCACGTATATATGCATATATGTATGTATGTATGTATGTATATATGTATGTATGTGTGCATATAGTAAAGTTTATATTTCATATTATAACATGCTGAGCCCACAAAACAATTTGACATAAACACGAACATTATAGGAAAATTATAGGTCCTATAATCATGTGGTGCACTGACCTCAAAAAAGGTAATGACAAGTAATCTTGAGGTAAAACAATTGTAAAGAGCACGAAATGTTTTATGTCAGTATGATGTATTGTATATTTAGCTAAATATTTTATAAAAAAAAAAGAAACACTTCACAACATTAGTTGAAATTTTGTGGCCAGTTGTTTATGTTGAATATAAATATAATTAGGTAAAATATTTAAATTGCTTGGGAAATAGCCAAATCGGGGCCCCTTAATATTTTAAAAGCTGCTTAATAAATATAATAAGCATAAGAGTCTAAACACAATGTTTGCGGTGCGGTGCGGTTCGATTTCTCGTTGCGGGAGAGAAAAATAAACATAATACAATGGCAGACGGCTACGGCAATACTTGTCATTGTTTGCTTAAATATTTATTAATTTTTTTTTGTGGATACATTTTTATAAAATTTTCTAAAAAATTTACTCTTTGTTTAATATTTTGTAATCGAGGCCCTATGCTCCTTATAGGAACGACGGGAACATATATACTATATGTATATATATATATATACATATGTATGTATATAATATTTTGTAATGCCAGTAACTAAACACAAAAAACGATTAACAAAAGATATATTTGATATAATTTTTAAACTTTTACATTTTATGACAAAAATTTTTGAACTTCAAAATCATTTTTTTGTTCCCACTAATGTTGTGAACACGCCCAATTATTCAAAAACTATAGCAACATCAGAAAGAGAAAGAGAGTCAAAAATTGAGAGAATAAGAAAGTCCGCAGATAAAATATAACATATTTTAATTTTATACCGTTCCGCACTACGGTTTTTTACTTCAAAATCGTATGAAAAACCGCACCGCAATAAACTATCGTTACATTGTGTTCAGACTCTAATTGGATAATAATGCAAACTTAAATAAAATAATATTGATTATACTATTGAAATTTAAATTTCTTTCGATATGAGTGTTACCCGTTGCACAGTGGCGTGAAATAAAAAAAAAATGTGATAAAAAGTCCGCAACTTTTGAACTAGTGAACCGATTTCGATGAAACTAACTGTTTTGGAAAGAAGAAGTGTTCAACTTTTGAGAAAGCATATTTGGAGGCACCCTGTTATAAGACAGGGTGGTCGAAATTTTTTCGGAGCTTTTAACTTTTGTAAATATGGACCAATCTAAATAATTTTTTCAGCGGGACAATGAACGTTAAGAAATAAAAATAAAACATGTTTGGAGCACTATTTTATTTATCTCTTACAATTTGCAAGTTATTTGACTTGATAATTTTTTTTTTAATTTTTGGCCCTGACTTTTTTTAATTGTTAGTACATAACTTCTTCATTATTTAGCAAAACCAACTGAGGTTCTATTGTTTTTGAAAGAAAACTTCTTTCATCTTCATATGAAAGAAAAAATGTTTTTGATATCTCAGAAATTGCAGCAAGGCATAATTTTGCAATTTGGATTTTTGAAAATTATGAGAAAATTTTGCATATTTTGTGAAAAAAGTATTCTTAATTTTTTTGAAATATTTTAAAAAATTATTAATTACTTGATAAAAACTTTGATTGTTTCTGAGAGAAGAGGCATTAAGAAAGACTGTGAATTAAATTTAAGAGAGTTTTTATGGTGCACCCTACATCCAGCATTGGTCGAAAATTAGCATTTTTTTTTGCAAGAAATCTAATTTTTGGATGTGGCTCGCTCGTTTTTGTAAATTTTTTGATTTTTATAAATATACTTGTTGTAAGTAATCTGTAAGAAACTCATGACATCCTACACATAAATGTAGGCTGGAGGGGAGATTTCTAAAAATGCACCACAGTGCATCAATACGTAAAGGTGTAATATTTTGGTTTATTATCTCTAAATTTAAGCATTAATTCAAATTAATTTAAGACGACAGTGAAAGCGTCAGCAGCATTTGTGACCCATAAAAAACTAAAAGAAAAATCAATATAAATTAATTTCACCTTGCAACATGCTTACCATGAAGCTTTTTTTTTTGGCCAAACTGACATTTATTAATCGTTAATTATCAGTAATTACCGGGATATGTTAATAATCCATGAATACGCGAACACTCTCAAACAACGAGTGAGTGAATGACAAGAAGCACAGCATAACTTTTAACATGTTTATGGTTAATTACATTTTTCACGTTCTTGATATGACGACTTCTGGTGGCGCTGCTGCTGCTGTCTTGCATTTGGGCGCTTAAATGTTGCAACTTTATGAAGGTAATTCTTCATAATTTAAGTGACACAATAAAAATGAATGTTTTCATTCATTCATACTTATAACTCGTTAATAACAAGTCACGCATGCGTGTTGCACAAATTAAGTGTTTCTTTTCCAATAAAACTAAGAAAAAGAATAAAAGAGAAAAAACAATATTTAAAAGCTTTTTCTTCACACACTTTAAATATGTATTTGCGTATACTTCCTGTCTGTGTTGTTCGCACAGAAATCAAGCAAACAAGCAACGAAGCAGTGTGAATTCAGGACAATAAAAACATCAGCTGTGGTTGATTTTGTTTTTTAAAAAGTTTTATGGTGGCTTTTGACAAATTATCAACTGTCAAGAGTGGAATGGTATGTTTATTATGGCAAACTTTTTCTAGACAGGGTGTTAAGAGAAAAATCAATTTATCTCCCTGACTGCTTTAGCTTAAAGAATAATGCACAGTAGCTGCTGCATATGCTTCTTAAAGCATGATCGACATAACTTAAGCATTATAGGGCAGAAGAAGAGGCTGACTTCTTCACGATCGTGCTGGTCGCTTTATAAACTCTAGAACTCCCACTGTTAATTATTGAGTAGATTTTGCTGAACAAATTAAGCACATAAAATTTACTGGGGAAAACTTATGACTAACTATGCTTGAGTAATTATGGGAGTCTCCTTGGCCCGCTGTTTTGTTTATAAACATATTTATTGGTTCATTCCGGATGCTGTCTGCACCCTGTATTGAATCTCTCATTTGAAGTTCTACAATCATAACATATGACAATCATTAAGCAAAATAAATTAATGAAAAAAAAAGACTAAGAAATTGCAAACATATGCTGGCTTTATAATAAAAAAAGTTCTTATTTTTTTAGAAATTCTTTTTCAAATATTTGCTATTGATATTTAAGTTTGCATGCTTAGCTACAGTTCAGTTCAGTTCATTAATATCATGTTATTCAGGGCTGGCGATGCAGCCGATCGCGATCGCAATGATGACGATGATGCTGCTGCCAGCCACCAAAGCTGTCTTCGATATGTTTTTGCCTTCAAACCTTTCATGTTTCCACTCCTGTTATCGTACGATGTTTGTTGTATTTCTGTGATAACTTCTTCATTAATTGAGAATTGTTGTTCAATTTTGGGTCGTTGTTTCCTTATTTTTTTTTTGAATATCCATTTTAAGTTTCATTTTAGTTGAGAGGAATGGTTATGTTATTTATTTTTTTTTTGTTTAGCTCTCATTTACATAATTTATGATAAGCTAAGCTGAGCAAACAATAATTTTGAAAGAATATCATTAATGAAATGATCATGGTTGTCATTGGCGGCCCAGCCAGTAGTCATTTGGGCTCTTGTTGTCCTTGAAAGTGTGCTTTTATAAAATGTATTCACCTCTCTCTCTCTCTCTCTTTTCTCCCTTATACTTTATGTAAATTCAAATATAAAGATTAAAATAACAATTAACATGTTGGAATGAGTCATTTACTTTAATGCAACTGTTGTTGCAGCCCGCATTCAGTGTTGTTATATCTAAATTAACTGACAACGATGAGCTGTACAGGTAATTGTAATTAATGTTGTTGCATTTCAAGATATTTTCATTTAAGTCCTTTTTAATTTTGTATAACTCCAGCGGTGTTTTTGGTGTGTTTATTTTCACCAACAGTGATAATTAAACATGAATGAAATTTAAAGTGTTAATTTTAAAGGATCTTTTTACTGTGCTGCGCAGCAATTTAGGGGATATTTTAATGGACTCGTTTGCGGATTAACTATGGGGCTTAATTTAAATTTAATTACATGTTTCATTTTAGATAACTGCTAAATATGTTAATGTTGTCAGCTGTTTTGCTTTTTGATATTTTACCAGCAACGAAATCAAAAAGTTAAAAAAAGTTTTTGGAATAAATATTTCAATTATAGCTTTTGTCACAATGAGGATAATAAGTTCAAAAATCCTGTGAAGGCTTCTGACAAAATTGAATTTAAAAATTCATTAATTAGTTAATAAATATTAGCTTAGAAAAAGTTATTATTAATAAAAATGTTCTAATTATAGCTATGCTATTTATGGCGTGACACAGTAGCTAGGTTAGTGATTTTCGTAACAAAAATAATCGACACTATTGTAGTTATAAATTCATTTTAGCTTGGATTTCTTTGTACTTAAAAGCGGAGTACGAAAATAAATGAAACAAATTGTGTGATTTTGTTTATTTTCGTTCTTTGACGTGAGTGAAACCAAGACAAAATGAAAACAATGGGAACAATTAATCAATTTGTTTTTTTTTGCACACGAGCACAAACCAGAGAACACAGCCGCTCGGCTGTAAGCCACAGGCTACAAACAACACATTAATTTAATCGTGTGCCGCTATAAAAGAAAATAATGGGAAATATATGGAAACATTTTGAAATATTTGCGTTGAATTTGACAATATCATTTAATATAATTTAATTGCATTGTTATTTAACTTATTAAATAAGTGTGCTTTATATAGCTAAGCAGCATAGCTATAACCGGGTGTCTTAAGACTCCTCTCTCTCCCCTCTCTCTTTCTAGACAACATTTTAAGTGTATTGTATTGTATTGTGTACAGTTTAACATTTGTTAATGCACTAATAATCCCAAATTATTAGTTGACTTATTCAGTAAAATATTTTTATTAAAAATGCATTAAAATTGATTATTGAGGGGTTTAGCTGGATCCTATGCGCATTCCACTCTTGCTACACCGAAAGAATTTTGCTTCATAAGTCCAATGAGACAATTTCATTTAAATTTTTTCACAAATCTAATGATAATTACACAAATCTAATGAAAAATTCAAGAATATTGTGAAAAAATTTCATTGGAATTGCTTCGTTGGTATTCTGGTTTCGTAAGAATATTTTATTGGATTTATGACAACAATATTTTCTAATTATTAAGAAACCCCTTTATATTTAAGTTATTTCATTATTTTCATGAAATTAATTTATTGTTTCGATGAAGTTACAGCACTGCATTAATTACACTGTTAAATAAATTTGATGAAGTCTTCAATAAAATAATTTTGACGAAACTGGTTTCATTAATCCAACGAAGCGTGACGTTGGTTGAATTTTAATGAATTTTTCATTAGATTAATGTCGAAATTCATAGAATTTAGGCCAAAAATTCTTTCAGTGTAATGCAGATCACCAGGGAACCTTAACCCAAAAATTTTCTTAGAACAACTAGAGTTATAAGGTAAACTTTTAAATGAACATACTTTGGATAATACTTGCACAGGTTATTTAAAAATATTTTGCCTAGATGCCTACATTTACAATATTTTAAAGTCAGGCATTCTTAGTTTTCCGTACATTTTTCTTATTCATATAAACTCTTTCGCTGCCTTGCGAAATACGGAAATATGTATGTAAGTGAAAATTAAATTCCGGAAATCTGCTTTGCCTTTTGCTCTTTTAAATTTTAGTTTTAACTTAATTGCTATAACTCTGCATATTCCTTTAGCTCATTAGTAGCATTCTAACCAAGCCAAAAATCCTCTACATACTATACATCGTAAATTAAAAATCTTGCAGTAAACAAATTGCTAATAAGTATAGTATGTACATTGTCATAACTTGGTGCGCTCTAATTACTCAACTACACGTCGCAGCATCCTCCTCAGCTAAATACGAGTACATATGTACATACAAACTGAAACATTTCCAAGGTCTGGCTAATTTTGTTTTCTTCTTGCTAATCCAGCTACTATAACAAACAACTTTCTATGTAGAAAGTTTGTATTCCGGCATAATAAACTAATATTTCTTCGCCACCTAAATGAACCAGCAAATGAAAAAAAAAACTATGCATGCAACACACACAAACAAACAAACAAACAAAGTTAACAAACATAATTTTAAGCTTCATTATCATAAGTCAATATAGAGACAACAATAAATTGAAAATTTCGAATCCTTTATCATCACCATAACCATGCAAGTAATTTGTCCCACATTAGAGCGTTAGCACTACTCACTTGCATACTCACTTGTATACTCACTTGCATACTCACTTCCATATATTATACAGACACACCAAATGGAACAGGTCCACTACTAAATTAGTTAGACTTCTTTAGTAGGAAATAAATTTACCGGCAAAAAGAGAGATAATCATTGTGGCATCACAATGTAGAGAGCAATAATGAGAAAGAGGAACACTAATAACAAAGTGGGTTTTGTGGAAAAAATGGTGTAAATATTTTTGGAAAAATATTTAACAGACACAGCAAACTAAATGATTTAATGAACCCTAAAGCCAGGGAGTTTTGTATGATCTACCATACAAGATGAGTAAAATAAAATGTTGTAGCGCGAACAATTCGAACGCTCATATATTTTCTCTCAAGCAACTATGATTATAGCCGATTCCTGCATAGAAGAGCATCTCTACTTCGTTTATGCGAAAAACTAAAATACGCTAAAACTATATATATTGTTTCTCTATCAACTCATAGTCGAAGTATGCTTCTACTCAGAGTATGGATATTTATTTTGTAAAAAAATATACCAATGATACATGGGATATTTATTTGTCATTCGCCAGTATACTTTTGTGTTTATAAAATGGAATTGAAAATGTGTTTTGGCTGTTTAAAAACATGCTTTATGTATGTGTGTAAATAAAATATCCCTGTATATAGCCGATTAATACCCGGAGTATTTTTATACTCATGCGTACAGTTTTAGCTCATACATCTTATAAATTTTAGTTCGTCGTTTGTGCTGCGTAATTAAGAAAATGTGCATAAACATAGTTGTTGATTGTTTGTATTTATACGTATTCGGCGGATTTTGTTTAGCTGTACGCATTCATAGTTGTTTGGCGGCCAATACTCCATGAGTACTTCAAACTATACTTTCGTCATTCTCTGATATGGACTTGAAAGATTCACTGCTACTGATTTATTTATATTGCGCAATGGGAGCCCATATTACTAAGAACTTGAAATTTAAATTGAAATGAAAACAATTTAATGCAACAAAGTGAAAGGAAAGCTATCTTTTCTATACCAATGATCTATTAGCACAAAAAAACATTTGATTTTTTGTAACTTCATGAGCCTCATCTTAAAGGCCTTGAATTGATTTTTGTCCATCAAAATAGATCTAGTCTTTCACTTAGCATCAACAAAATAAGTCTAATGGTAAACAACTGCGATCGTCTCCTGAAAAAATTGTTCATTGTTATGGTACGTCGCTCTATTTTCTTGAAATTAAGCATCCTCCACTTCAATATTTTCCAATTTTTGCCAAACAAAATCATTAATATCGCTCAGCAGCGCATTCCAACCCTTACAATTCATCCAGCATTTCTGCCAAAAAACTAAGGTCCAATGACCACGATAGAATAAAAAGATCACCAAACAATCATACGTTGAGTATGTAGAGCTTTTTCAAAATTAACTCTTGTGGTTTTTCGAGCCTCAATTGTTAACGTAGTTTCCGAGATGAAAATTGACTGCATCAGTCATGATGATTTTTCAATGAAATAACGAATCATTTTAATGAATTTCAAGAACCCACTAATCGGAGATTTGTCTTGTTGATGATCCATAGGCATGAGTTCTTGTGATAACTGAACCTTAAACGTCCTATGAGCTGAAGATTTATGCAAAATACGTTTTATTTACGTTTGGGGAATGCCCGGTTTTGAGGATAGATGAGAAATGGATAAACCTGGGTCTTACTCATTATTATGGGCATAGTTTTTAGTTGGCATCTTTTAAGTAGTTAGAGGTTGAGTCAGGAGAAACGTTAATATATATATTTTTGTGCTCCAATAACAATTTGTTAAGATTTCCTCTAAGCTGAGTCGCATAAATAAATTTTATGCCGACACAATAATATATACACCAAAAGCTTTAATATGACAAAGTAACAATCAGAAATAGTATATTTTTTAAGAATATAAAAACCAAAATGCCATTATGCGCAGGAATAGCTTTAGAATAAAAATAAAAAAAAAAAACTAACCAACCGAAAAGTAGCTGGTCAAGAGGAGAGTGAGGGAATGACTGAATGAACTGATCTATCGATTATACGTTTAATGGCTTTATACCACATAAATCGATGACAGAATTTTGTGTAGCGTGGGTGTGGCGAACAACGTTTCTAACGCCCAAGTACATTAGAAACTACTTGTACTTTTCAAATTACGGCCAGCATATGAGGTTTGTGAGGAGTTTGTAAATCCGCAGCCGTAACTATATGCACATGCCTGCGACACGTTAACGATAGTTTCACAATCATAAGTGGTTGTTGCAAACAACACTATCGATAGGTTGCATGGATGTTGGTTTGCTGAAATGTGTTGTTAAGAGTATTGTTTGCATTTTACCTGTTTTATTTTTAATTTTTCTTCCATGGTTGCGACGCATATTCCAATTGTCCTCAAAGAAACCAAATGGTCTTTCATCATTATAAATGCTAAACTAACACAATAGGACAAACATTAAAGAAGATTACCATCACCATTATATACGACTAAGTATAAACCCTTTCGCCAGCAACTCCATCAACATCGTCATAGTCTGCTCCACACACACACACACACACACCCTCAAAATACATAACACATGTTTTAACTTCTCCACTTGCATCTCCACAGCCATTCCTCCTTCTGCTCTTTGCATGTTTTCATTCTTCACATTCGGTTAGAAACATGTACTTTGAATCGGCAAAACTCTTAATGTTCATGTGAATGTCTGCACCAAAAAAGCTACATGAAGAACACCCAAAACAACAACATCATCCTCATCAGCAGACACTTTTGTTGACCGGCCATCATAGAGAGAAAACCGAAAATATTGCATATTACCTGGAAAATGTCATTGGCAGCTGTGTTTTTGAAAACCACAAGTAGTACAAAATCTACGAGTAATTTTGCTATTGTTTTAGCAATTGTTGTTTCTGCTTATACTTGCTTTCATTATGCAACATCTAACTCATCCCACAATTTCGAGAATTGTGTGTGAATACAGCTGGTGATGGAGGTCTTGCTGAGTGGATATATAAGATGAGCAATGTGTAGTAATCGCTTAAGTCAACTTAGTCGATCTAATGATCTTCGAATGATAGGTTAGAACACTGAAATACCACTAACCAACTGAATAACATATTTTCCCGCACAATTCAATTAAGCAATAAAAAAAAAAATCAAATCACGAAGTGAAAAGCTCATTTGCAACCAAATTTGTATCCATGTAAGGGAGAGAGGATGCACTATAAAACTACTTCTAGTGTTTGAGTATAAATAAGCAATCAACTCCGTAGTGTTTGCGGTTAATTTCAGAGGGCACCTCGAAAGCGCTTCATTTTGTCTTAGTCCTTACTTGTACCAAATTGGTGTGTACCAGCACATATCCTTTTTAATGTCTCTTGAAAACATCTGGTATCTTTAATATTTATCTACCGCATCCTATCCTGACTTAATAATATGGAGCCATAACCGCCAAAAAAGCTTAAGCAGCATAATTTTCGAACTAAAGTTGTTGACCAAAATCGTTTATTTGCTATCGTAAATAATCGATTTTCGTAAAAGAAACGAGGTCCAAAAATTTTTCGGTTAAGCTTCTTTGGAGGTTATGGTTTTATATATGTATGTATTAATTTTGTTAAATGTTAGGTTGAGTTTGTCAGCTTTCTAAGCTCCATGTTGCCTTGGGGCGTGAGTGTCCTCCATTCTCGGGAGTATAATACTCTAGGCTATACGAGTATTGTGATGCTTTCAGAAATTTTTCTTTCCTTTTTATAATTGACATTTTAATGGGTATTTAATTTGATCTTCTCCGTAAATCGGCATTGCTGATCGAGTTGTGCTCTTTGATCATTAATTTGCTTTATAGTTTTCCTATTAGCGAGGCTGATGTGAACTATGTCCTACTTAGATGAAGTAATGCTGTTTGCGTGCATGCATTAAATATTCGAAGCTCTCCATAACCTATTAAAATGTCAAAATGTTGTTCTAGTTTTGCACAATTTATAGCATACGACTTTTTTGTGTTGACATCAAATCATCCCAAAGAGCGGAAGTTGTTAAGCAATATGGTTTTCGTCTTTTGATTATAAGCACACTTTCAAGCCAATATGCTCATAATGAATGATAAATACGTTCATTTTGCTCTGCATGTCACTGTGTTTGTAAGGCAATTATAATCTTGTTTCACAAATCTTAGACATAATGTTACTACGAACTAATGGAACTAATAAAGGGAATAGAGTACACCCCGTTTAGCACCTTTTTGTTCTCTTAAGGATTGTCTATATTGCGCTTTTTTCCACGGAGTCCTTTCTGAAGTCTCTAAACGATAGATATAAATAAAGGTGAGCTCTACTTCTTTGATTTTTATTATTATTACCAGTATCATTATTTAATTACGATTGTTCAATACACTAAGGACTTTTATAAATAATAGACGGCATAAATTTTAATACAGTTTTGATGAGGGCAATAGAGCGGTTCGCCTTCCATAAAAAAATGTGCCAGTCACAAGAACAATTCCAAAAATATATTTTTGGAATTTTTTTGCCACGCCTACAAATACCATCCCTTTAGTATTTTGTTTACTATGTCGCCATTTTTAGTCCGATCATAACATTTTATATACCGGTGTTCATGACTCCGTAAAGTCTACATTTTTGTCTTTAATAGTTTTTTACTAACACGTCATATTATAGTCATGACTTTCGTTCAAAAATATTTGACATTAGGGTGAGTACGAACCGAGTTTTAATAAATTACTGAAGAGAGAAATGTGGCCCTTACGGAGCCATGAACACCGGTATATAAAATGTTATGATCGGACTAAAAATGGCGACACAGTTAACAACTTTTTTGGCACAACCAGTCAGTTAGTGTAGTCCGCCGGGTCACCTTTTTTATGGAGTTTTATTATCTCCTCTCATGTCCAATAGCTTGGCAGCCGTTCCTGATGTCAGACGTCTATCGTAAATGTACATATGTAGTTGATTCCATAGTTGGAGTGATAATTTTTAATAATTCACTTGGAAGATTTGTTTTACGTCACTGCCACGATGACAGTTATAATCTCTTCACTAGATGGGTTACCGGTGCTTATGTCCTCAGTTGTAGTAATTGGCGTATCAGAGTTAAATTCGTCATCCAAGTTATCACCTTTTGCGCTGATACGTTCAATATATTGACTCCATCTAAAATATATTGACTCCATCTAAAATATATTGACTCCATCCACATTTTACCGACGCTATCCTCTATTATGGGTGAAACTTTGTTATGACAGTCGTCCAATGATCGTTGCGCATGTCCTTATGCAAGCCTCGTTCTCAGCCTCAGTTTGGATGGATTCAATTTATTTTCGTTTATCCAAACGATGGATGGTTTCATAGCTATAAGTTATTAATTGCTTCCCTTATTTATTCAAAACATTGTAAACTTTTCTTTTTAATGGACTGTTTAATTCATTTTGAGGTTACATACATATGCATATTCAATCATTCGACACGTCTCGAAATGAAAGAGAACGACACATATTCTGCATGTTGTTGATGCTCTGGTATGTTTATATATTGATGAATTCTCAATTATTTTGCGAACATTCTTATATAAACGTATGGCACATTAATTTTTTCATGTAATTTCTTGTACGAAATATTTTCTATTTGATTTTAAGAGCGGTTGCGAAAAAAATTACAAAGAAAAAACTGTCAATCATTAAACTTTCTGGTATAATTAAACACTCTCCAGAGACTTATGCTGCGTCATTTTTTATGTATCAGTTTCTTCTACCTATCAACCGAATTTTGAAATAGAAAAATTTTTGTGCAACAAATTTCATGAAATTTTATTAAAAAAAATGCATAATGTAAATTGTGTATTAGTCGTATTACATACATAATCGTACTTCGTTTTAATTAGAAGTTATACATTTATTGCTCTGCTTGCTTAAATTTATAAAAATTTTAATTGATTTGAAATTAGCTTACAGCAGATATTTTTTTTTTTAATTTTGCAAACTTAAATTATTTGTTATTAATTTACTCAAATTAATATATAATTTATTCTAGTCATTATATCTTTTACTAAGTTTTTTGAATTTAATCGTTAGATTAGTTAATCTAAGTTTTGCTTTCAATTAATTTCTTTTAATTAAATCAACTGAATACTTTAATTGAAATTATATGTATTTTTAATTATTTTTAATAAAAAAATTAATATTTTTTAGTCCATTATTATTAGGTGTTCTTATTATCAATCATGCTGCAAATAAATATTATTAACAACATTGATTTTTATATGAAATTATAATATTTAAAATTCCATCCTATTTCCTATCACCGAGTGTATGCATATGCAAAACTTGGCTTTTAACAAGAAACACTTGAATGTTTGTAAAGTTGACCACACATCCGTACTCGTACATTCGTTAACATCTTTCTCGGCCTGGTAAAAGTACTTCAATTATAAACCAAAAAGCTAAAAAAAATAACAGCTCTTGATGATGCTTTAATTCCACACTTGGCACATACTCATGGTTCCAACCATACATACATATGTATGTACAAATGTGCCAGGTAAGAAGTACATTTTAAGTATAAGCATGCTTTTAAATTTGCTTCCTTGCCATATTCTAGGATTTTTCCAAAGAGTTCAAGAGGCGTACGTTCTGCTGCCTGCATATGCACTTTCCATTTGGACGATCGGTCGGTCGGCCGTTTGGCTTTTATGCCAGAAAATTTTGTGTTTGGACAAACGTAAAGAGTACTTTAGCAACACTTCACTTGTGACAGTGCATATGAGGATGTTTTAAATATACTTAAGTCTACATACAGTGTATCTGCAAACAGATTTGCCACGAGTATTGTTTATATATGTATGTATATATATTGAGATATATGGCTCAAGGTAACAACATTTAGTTTAAAGGGCGGCTCTTTTATGTATGATTTCTTATAGCTAATTTTTGTTAGGAAAAAAAAAAATGTAAAAATCATATCTAATATATTGAATAGAAAATGCTTTGAAAATAAAATGAATATATCGTGACAAAGGACCATCAAGATCATCATTTGAAAGAGTTTTGATTAAACTAAAAGTAATTTATTATATGTGGGTTCTAACCTGAGGTAACTTAGCGATTTTAGCCAAGTGCTTTCAATAATAAAGAGTGATATGTATTTGTATTATTTATATATTAAAAATAAATTAAAAAAAATAATAAATAAAAATATTATACTGCAAGTAATTACAGCTTATTTCGAGGTTTTTTCTTTTTACTAACTGCTGTCTCTAAGTAGTCCATTTACAATAGAGGAAATAATGACGAAAATAGTTTTAGTCATCAAATTAATTGAATCAATCACAGAATTGTTTAATTTTGCAGCTTTACAACAATGAGGAGATGCTTTTCATCATAAGTCCAAAAATTTAAAAATGCCTAATTTTTTTTTTCTATTGGAATTTATTTTTGTATCCTTATCGGATTAAACTGGGAAAAGGTTGATATTTTCAGAAAGCTTAAATTACTGTTGATCACTTTTAAGAAACTCGTTGTGCCAAGGCTAGGTTAGGTTAGGTTTACAGGCTGCTAGTTTCACGAGAACCAGCTCGCTTATGTTCTCATAAACAAAAATCGTTCCCTTCATCATTCCATTTGCTGGGAAATAAACCAAGCTTTATGAACAAATCTATTCTTAATCGGAAATAATTTCTTAATCAGGCTTGAGTTCAGTTATTTCAATTCTTATTGAATGAAATATTGTATACACAGTAGATAGACATGGGTGCTGATGAAGTGCGTGGCTGCACAGAAAAATATCGGTATTTCCCCCAGCTAATAAAGTCTAGTTTTGTCCTCTCTTCTTTAGAAACTCACATTCCAAAATCGAAAACAGTGTTCTGCTGATCGTACGATTTAGTGCATTCAAAGTTAAGTTCGTATAAAATATATTAAACAAGTAGAACACTAAAACCAATTAAAAAGCTGCAATTAGTCACCTTTTTAATTGAGCTTTGGCCTGGAAACTAGGCGATTTCAAAACGTGCGATTTACAGAACACCCCTGATTAATTAATAAAAATATTTCATTTGGTAAGAATTGAAATTACTGAACTTAAGCCTGATTAAGAAATTATTTCTGATTAAAATTCACTACAGATCTATTAAATGTAAAAAAAATGTCTCACAATTTTCTTTTTCTTTAAAAATAAGTGCGTGCAGTGTTGCCAATAGAAATAATTTTCTGACAATGATGCCATGTCTGACAAACATCAGGCGATAATTTGACAACGGAAAGGAAATTTTTCACACGATGGAAGACATCTGTCAATATTTTGTCAGCTGGTAGTGTGTTACAGTGGACTGAGAATGTCTTTTCTGGCAACGTTGTCAGACAAAAATTGTCACTTTACATCGTTATAAGAAATTTTAAAACATTTTACTGACAATATTGTAAGATCTGACAATCGTCTGTTCATAGACTTAATATATATAAAAATCAAAAACACGTTTATTTGTTAGGGGTGAACTCTTCAATGGCCCAACAGATTTTCGCCTTCCACCCCACAAAATATTTGTAAAAGACCGGCGTGTGTTTTTATATATATTCCACCCCGGTAAATGCTACGCCCCTTTCAGAAATAGTGATTCGTCCGACAGATGGCGCAATTTTTAGTTTTTTTGTGTTTTTGCACCGTAACTCAAGAACTACTAAACCGATTTTGACCAAACTTCATATACATGCTCTATAGGGCGTGAGTAGTGTTTCTGTGTAGTTTGAAGTTCGTCCGACAGATGGCCCAATATTTAGTTTTTTTTTTTGTGTTTTTGCACCGTAACTCAAGAACTACTGCACCGATTTCGACCAAACTTTATATACATGCTCTATGGGGCGTGAGGAGCGTTTCTGTGTAGTTTGAAGTTCGTCCGGCAGATGGCGCAATATTTAGTTTATTCGTGGGCAAAATCAAATTTTCATATTGTACCACCAATGTCATATACAACACTAATGTTTGCTTAGGGCCAGCAATGCGGACCGGGGTCAGCTAGTTTTATATAAAAATCTTTTTTTTTTCAAATAGAATACGTATCACAATTTGTTAAAGGATTTTTTTTAAAAAATAAAATGAATTTGAAATCCTTTTTAGGAAAATTTGGAATTTGAAAAAAAAAATTTGAAATAAAATACATTTGAATTTAATTTAATGCTGATTATTTTTGAAACATATTTTAATAAGCTTGCTCTTTCATAAAGACCATTATGTTCCCTTATCCGAAAGGGCCAAGAAAATGCTATACAAAAATATTCGTTGTAAGATTTTTCATCGACATGCTTAACACATTTTATACAGTAAATAACAGATTTCCAAGATTATAATCGTATGCACCATTTTGCAGTGATAATGTGCAAAACGCTCATTTTCATAATTTTTTGGCTCTTGTGCTGCAATTAGTCCCTACATATATATTTTTGTGGATCACAGCAAATACATTATTATTTTATTATGTATCATGAAAAGGCACAAGTGTAGGAAATTTAAAAAATTTAGTGATCAAAAATAGTCTGAAAATTAACTTTTTGATGTGTAAACATCTATACGCTAGGGGGTAAAAATCTTTTTCACAATACAATCACAAAATTTTGAGTAAGATATGCGATGCGTTATCAAATCGGTGTGAGCTATGTATGAGTGTATAAGTGCAATCATACTGACAACAAGAAGTACAGAGAAACTTAACAGCTACATAGAAATACACACAACCCAATTTTAAAGCATACCTTCAGGAGCAATGTTAATTTTAATAGAAATTGCTTGTGAAGTGTAATAATGTTGCCAGTGGGGATAATTTTGTTAAAAAGTTGAAAAATATAAAATAAATATAAACTTTTAAATAAAAGAACGTTTTAAGTGTCAAATATTTGTTTAAAAGATATATAGCAGTCTTTACAAAGAATTTATAATATTATATTATAACATATCTTCATTACGTACTGTTGCCTTACACTGAAGCTGGTGCACGACAATTGTGTAACAATCTCCACCTCATGCCAATTATTATGGGTGGAGATTTTAATACAAATTTCGCAAACCACTGTCAAAAGCTTTATCAAAAATTTTTTTTGACGTTTTCCACTTGCATATGAGCAATTCTCCACAAACCCCCACAACTAATAATTCCACTACAATAGATGAATTTTTCAATAGATTTTTAAATGCAGTAGAGTCAAAAATTTATATATCTTATTTTAGTTACCATAAGCCAATATTAAAAAAATTTTTCATTTCTAGATGTTTACACATCTCCCCTGTGATTGCTTTCACAGGCTTTTTTAGGGTTTCGTACACCAAAGGTGTACGTCACAGACCTGAAATTTGGACAGAGTGTGTAGACGCTTGGCCGCTACAACAACAAATACATGAGAGTTGGAAACTAAAGCGTGTGCCAAAACGAGCAACGAAAAATGTTAAAATCCCATGTAATATACATACAATTGTATGTATATGCACTTGAAATTTGTAAAGTGGCGTTGGCTGAAGTAGTTAGCACGTTGACTACAAAATCGAAGGTCCTGGGTTCAATCCCTGTATCCAACAGTCATTGAATAACAACACCACGCATTTTTCTGATGTGCATTAGTGTCCCTTTGTATCAGTTGTTGTAGGAACGTTCAAGTGATGAAGGCATAGTCACTGGTCACTTAACTATACCGACTTCAGAAGATACTAGTCCTAATGTAACATCGGAGCGCCCTCCTTCGTTGTGTAGCAAAATCATCGGCGAAGTAAAATAATCAATAAAATGGCTACAAAACACAGCTTCAAAAACTTAATACGCCTCATTTGACACCAGATGGCGCTGCAACACTGCATTATCAAAAAACGTGCAAAAAGCAGAGTTGTAAAAGAATGAAGCTTTCCTCTATCTCTCCCTTCACCACCTGTCTTCTCTATCACTATCCCTTTCCTAAAGAAGGTAACACCTAGTAATAGTAGTAGGCATTAATTGCCTGAGTGTTACTTCTCTTTAAAAAAAAAAAAAAAAAAAAAAAAAAAAAAAAAAGTTAGTGTATTTTTATACAGACTACAACAATTAACACTAAAATTTAAAAAATTTTAATTAAAGGGTGTACCATTAGTTAATGTAATTTCGACTATGTAATTTTGATAACTTGCTGTATCTTGGAAACCGTAAGAGCAAACTTCTTGAAATTTTCAAAACAAAAAAATCTCAAAATTATAAAATCGCCAAACCAAAAAAAAGCACCAAATTAAAAAAATTTTCTAAATCGAAAATAAATAGCGAAAAACCGAAAAAATCGCCAAAATGAAAAAAAATCGCCAAAATGAAAAAATCGCCAAAATGAAAAAAAATCGCCAAAATGAAAAAAAAAATCGCCAAAATGAAAAAAATCGCCAAAACGAGAAAAATGCGAAAAATAATAAAAAAAAATTATTTCAGCTGAAAAAACGTAAAAAACACTGTATTAAAAAAATGCTTAAAGCCCAACGTACGGAACTGAATTTATTTTATTTTTATTTGAGTTGACGAAAACATTTTCTGATTTGTGTGTCATCTCACGTCGAATGTGTTTGTCGAATCGACATCTTCTGTATTGTCTTGAAAATTGAGAGATTACTGAAGATGACGCATAGTCGAAGACGGTATATTCATTAACCAAATTTTACGTGAGATGACGAAAAATCGTCTAAGAATTGAAGCAAACCTCATAGTAGAAAATATATATCACTTGAAAAATTTTATATTTACTGTTGCAAATACTACTGCAATAACATATTTTTTCTATTTTTCTTTGCAGGTGAGTGATACCAAATGGAAACTTTCTTAAACAAATTTATCAAATGAAATTCTGTAAGTTAATTTTACATACATACACATACATATTTGTTTTCGGAACCTCTAAACTCTGTGAATACTATTCTATTTTTGTATAGAATAGGTTAGGTTGATAAGAGAAGCCATTACTCTCATGTCAAAGTAGATACACTTAAGCCAGGAGAGGCCTATTGTGAGCTCACAGCAGCTCCCGCCGGCTGTATGGAATAGCTTATACTTTTAGCCGAGCTCAAAACAAAATTATATATGCTCTTGACATTAGTTCCAAAATTAAACAGTATAAAAACAGCTTTAAGTAATACTGGCCTTGAGCATTAAACAATTTACAATTTACTTGGTTATTAAAAATAGATTAAAAAAAAGTCACTCCAAGTAAAATTTCCGATTACATTCTTTAAATACTTCAAACATTCATTTATATTATAATCAAGCTTATCTAAAATTAAAAACGTAAGAAAAGAAAAATCAAATAAATTTTTTTTTCAGAAATTAAAAGAAGAATTCCCAAAACGACCCATTGAACATCATTAATCTTGTTAACATTTAAAATGGTTTTATTCTTTTCTTCTTATTTTAAACTTAAACATTAAAAATAAAATGCATTCAAGCAAAAGTAAAAGCAACTAAATTAAACAAAAAAAGGGAAACAAAGGCAGCTAAAAGAAAAAAAATTAAATAAAGGAAATGATAAGGACTAGAAAAAAATAAGAAAAAAAATATCTGTATATATTTGGTTTTACTTATGTTAAAAAAAATAATTAAAAAGTCTTCAATCTTGAAATGAAATAATAGAAAAAAATATATATATATATATAAGCAAATGTAAATGAATATAAAGAACTTAATACCTTTAAGAAGAGAAAGAAAGATATAAATGAAGAAGTTTAAAAGTTTTGGAAAATGAAATTTTTCTTACAACAAACTGATAACTAAACGGAAGAAGAAAAACCTTAATGAATAAAATATTTATTATTTTTTTTTCTTTTGGCAATAATGTAATCAAGTGAAAAATTAAAAAGTTTTTGTTTTTCGAAGAGATTTTTAAATGATTTTCAAGTACTTTTTCTATTATTATTTGAAAATCAACAGAAATTATTTATTTAAATTAAGAAACGAGTTCATAAATTAAGCTGTCTTCAAGGTATATACTCTTCCCGAAAACCTTTGCTGCACCAGCAGAAATTTCCAGAGCGTTGGCTGAAGTTGAATTCAAAACCAAAGGTCTTGGGCTTGAACCCTGATAGTCATTCAACATAACACCAGCACGCATTTTTTATGTACATTAGTGTCCTTTTGTTTCAGTTGTTGTATTAAAGTGAAAGTGATGAAGGCATACACCTTGGTCATTGCACTACTCCTGCTTTAGCGGATACTAATCCTAATGTAACATCAGAGCGCTCTCCTTTGTCGGTATTGTGTAGCATAGCCTTAAAAATTTGATATGCCTCATTGACACCAGAGGCGCTGCAACACTGCATTATTAAAAAACAACTTGCAAAACGCAGAATTGTAAAAGAATGAAGCTTTCCTCTATATCTTCCTTCACCACCAGTCTTCTGTATCACTATCGCTTTACTAAAGAAGGTAATTCCTAGTTATAGTAATAGGCATTCACTCAGGGTGTTATTTCGCTAAAAAAAATAGTTAAAAAAACGCGATAATTGGCATTAAAACCATATCAAGATCAAATCTTCTTTAAAATAAAAAGACTTTTTGTCAATATTGTTATAGACAACACATTTAAAAATATTTAATTTAACCACATCTAAGTTATTTTTAACTTCTTAGTGCTAATTTTTTAAGCAGTTTTAAATTTTTTTTTGAAGTTTTACTTTTAAATTTTTAGTGCCAAGCTTATATTTTCAGGGGCGTGGTAATTCCCAAAATAGCAAATATCAGTATTCGCCCACTTTTCTAAATTCATCATTACGTCACGTTCAGAGGTGTTCCAAGTCTCGTAAAAATGGAAGTACGTGAAATATTACGTGAAAATTTTATCATTCTAAGAGCCGAAACTCTGCCAATTTTGTTGAAATCGAAAAAAAACAAGAACATATAATTTAATACTAACAATTCATGGGCGTAGCCCAATCCACTTTTTTGAGAACAAGATGAAGTATTTTTCAGAACTCAAGGCGTGTGTAAAGTATCATATAAATCAACAAAATAGAAGCACGTGAAATATAGAGTGCGTTCGTAAATACATCACCCACCATTTTGGAGGGTTCAACCCACACTAATTTCGATGATTTTATGACCCTGAATTCAATTTAGTATGTATAAAAAATTATTTTAGGTGTTATTTAGGTGTTTCTATAGCTCTGCACTACCACTTTTATCTAGCTTCAGTCCCCTGAAATCCATTTCTAGCGAGCGTAAAATCAATATTTCGGTGTTGTGCACGATAATTCGGTGCTCTTATATTGTCTAGATTGAGTAAAGCTGTCGTCATTTTTTCAGTGTGAATTGTAAATAAGCAAGAAATTTGCTTTACTATTGAAATATGCCTTCCCAGCTTCCTAAAACTGCTTATAAAATCTACTTTGGCGACAAGACAAGCATTGGGCTCCCAAAAATTTGCTGCACTACTTGTTACAGTAGCTCGACTGAATGGCTTAAAGGGACCCGTAAATCATTATCATTTGCTGTGCCTATGTGTCATCTCACGGATTGTTACTATTGTATGACTTCTATCAATGGGATCTCTGGAAGAAGTAAGCACACTATTGAACATTCGAATATTCCTTCAGCTCTAGGACCAGCTCCTCACAATGAATCTTTGCCAATTTCAGTACCCCTAAAGACCTCTAAGCTAGAACCAGAAATAAATTTCGAAGCCTGAAATTCAGCCTGGACCAACAAATGAAACGTGCAAGGATTATGAGGATTTTCAAGTGATTTAGCCCATCGACAACCTCATTTCGTCACTCAGTCGGAATTGAATGCTCTCTTTAGGGTTTTGAAATTGTCTTAGAGTAAATCTCAGCTACTTGGTCTCGATTTCAGCAGTGAACAATTAGTAAAAATCTCTTCTCAGAGGACCAGTCAGTCAACCTTGAAATTATTTATTTCGGAGGACGAAAGTAAGTGTTCTGTCCTGATTCAAATGAATTAATGACTGAACTGAAGGTACCTTGTGACTCTGACAAGTAGAGACTGTTGGAAAGTTGTACTGTTGGTCAATGCAAATCAGTTATCATGAGCCCCAGTTGCAAATCCTGTAGATATGAAAGAGACCTTCGAAAACATCAAACGAATCCTTGATAAAATATTTAAGTTATCGTGATTATAATTGGAAAATTTATGCTGACTTAAAAGTTGTTGCTCTACTTATGGGCTTACAATCCAGATTCACAAAAATCTTCTTCTCTTTATGTGAGTGTGACATCGGAGACCGAGACAAACATTACATTATGCAAACCTGGGCACTGCGAGATAGTTTATCTCCCGACCACAAAAATGTTGCCCACAATCCATTAGTACAGAAGGAAAATATATATTTGCAACCTCTCCACATCAAATTCGGTTTGATAATGCAGTTCGTGACAAGGCAGGTAATGGATTCAAATTTTTAAAAACTAAATTTCCTCAGCTTAGTGTCGCTAAAGTCAAAGAAGTAGTGTTCGTAAGATCCCAAGTCAGACAACTTTTCCAAGACTCAACGTTAGTTGAACTCCTGAATCTAAAAAAACGAGCTTGGCATGCATTTCAAAATGTGTGTGACATGTTCAGGAGTTGATGTCAGCCTATAAGGCTATGGAGTGTAACATATCTTGCACTTCCTGCATTTCTGAAATTTTCCTGCAAATTTAGGAGCATATTCTGATGAACAAGGGTAACGATTTCATCAAGACATCG
Organism: Tachina lurida; assembly: GCA_944452675.1. Taxonomy (NCBI): domain Eukaryota; kingdom Metazoa; phylum Arthropoda; class Insecta; order Diptera; family Tachinidae; genus Tachina; species Tachina lurida. The sequence goes on along the minus strand of OX101752.1, from coordinate 182,287,211 downwards.
CTCAGTTTGAGAAAAGATTTTTCAGAAAGTTGAATGCTAGCATGTTGGCAGTATAATGTTGGTCTATTGTAAGATAAACTTCAACTTTAGACTACAAGAGAAAAGCAAGCACCAAATGAAGGTAAAGATGAAGACTTTGGATCCGAAATATTTTGAAAAAAAAAAGAATTTGTGAAAAATTTATAAAAAGTATTGTTCAATAAATTTATAATTTTTAAATTACCTAAGTAAATAAAAAAGTGGGGAGACGGAGTAATCCCCCGAAAATGAGGGGAGATGGGGCAAAACGGAGGTCATATATAGTTTTAGGAGGTCATTTTACATAAGAATCAGTTGAAGCGGTCTCAGGGCAAATTTTCGTGCAGAACAGTGTTATCAGCGAACTTGTATTTAATTTTAAATAAAAGTTTGCACGTCTGATGCAGAGCAGTGATGCATTTACGAACACACCCATAGTACTACAATCTAGGGGCGCGGCCCCACTTACTTTTTTCAATTGCAAGATTGTATCTTTTTTTAAGCTCATTGAGTTTGGCAAGTTTCGTAAAAATCGTTAAAATAGAACGTGTGAAATGTAACCTTAAATTTTATGGGGCGAGGCACCTCTAATTTTTTCAACTTCGAGATTGTCGTTACACAATCTTTTCAAAAGTTTTGTAGCATTTGAATAAGTAAAATATCATACAATGAAATATATACAAATTAGTGGGCGTGTCTCCGCCCATTTTTTTTACAATATGACCAAATGGAAGCTATTCTCTGTCAGAAATTTTTTTTTTCAATTTGTAACACAACCAAGCACAGATGAATTGATAACCTCCTCCTTTTTTCTTAAGACTGTTAAAAAGATTATTTTCTTTTTTCAAGTGTAAATAAAAGCTTCAAACTAAGCATTTACTTAATTGGACAAACTATTTGGTAAATTTAAAAACACATGCTTGATTGGAAATTAAATTTGGATAATTTTTTAATTACAACGATCACAACCTCTTTAAAGGCTAATTTTTATTTGTTAGAATGATGTTTTACCATTAGCGAATTGCACAAAAACAGAGTCTCCCTTCTAGTTTATTCCTATTTTAAATTTGTAACCACCAACAGTGGTGTTAAATATATTCCTCGACGTTCGTCAGTATTAATTCCATAAATCACAAAAATATTTAAGTTATCGTGATTATAATTGGAAAATTTATGCTGACTTAAAAGTTGTTGCTCTACTTATGGGCTTACAATCCAGATTCACAAAAATCTTCTTCTCTTTATGTGAGTGTGACATCGGAGACCGAGACAAACATTACATTATGCAAAACTGGGCACTGCGAGATAGTTTATCTCCCGACCACAAAAATGTTGCCCACGATTCATTAGTACCGAAGGAAAATATTTATTTGCAACCTCTCCACATCAAATTCGGTTTGATAATGCAGTTCGTGACAAGGCAGGTAATGGATTTAAATTTTTAAAAACTAAATTTCCTCAGCTTAGTGTCGCTAAAGTCAAAGAAGTAGTGTTCGTAAGATCCCAAGTCAGACAACTTTTCCAAGACTCAACGTTAGTTGAACTCCTGAATCTAAAAAAAAACAAGCTTGGCATGCATTTCAAAATGTGTGTGACATGTTCAGGAGTTGCTGTCAGCCTATAAGGCTATGGAGTGTAACATTTCTCAGGAGTGAGTGCACTTCTTGCACTTCCTGCATTTCTTAAATTTTTCCTGCAAATTTAGGAGCATATTCTGATGAACAAGGCTAACGATTTCATCAAGACATCGCTCAGTTTGAGAAAAGATTTTCCAGAAAGTTGAATGCTAGCATGTTGGCAGTATAATGTTGGTCTATTGTAAGATAAACTTCAACTTTAGACTACAAGAGAAAAGCAAGCACCAAATGAAGGTAAAGGTGAAGACTTTGGATCCGAAATATTTTGAAAAAAAAAAAGAATTTGTGAAAAATTTATAAAAAGTATTGTTCAATAAATTTATAATTTTTAAATTACCTAAGTAAATAAAAAAGTGGGGAGACGGAGTAATCTCCCGAAAATGAGGGGTGATGGGGCAAAACGGAGGTCATATATAGTTTTAGGAGGTCATTTTACATAAGAATCAGTTGAAGCGGTCTCAGGGCAAATTTTCGTGCAGAACAGTGTTATCAGCGAACTTGTATTTAATTTTTAATAAAAGTTTGCACGTCTGATGCAGAGCAGTGATGCATTTACGAACACACCCATAGTACTACAATCTAGGGGCGCGGCCCCACTTACTTTTTTCAATTGCAAGATTGTATCTTTTTTTAAGCTCATTGAGTTTGGCAAGTTTCGTAAAAATCGTTAAAATAGAACGTGTGAAATGTAACCTTAAATTTTATGGGGCGAGGCACCTCTAATTTTTTCAACTTCAAGATTGTCGTTTCACAATCTTTTAAAAAGTTTTGTAGCATTTGAATAAGTAAAATATCATACAATGAAACATTTACAAATTAGTGGGCGTGTCTCCGCCCATTTTTTTACAATATGACCAAATGGAAGCTATTCTCTGTCAGAATTTTTTTTTTCAATTTGTAACACAACCAAGCACAGATGAATTGATAACCTCCTCCTTTTTTCTTAAGTCGGTTAAAAAGATTATTTTCTTTTTTCAAGTGTAAATAAAAGCTTCAAACTAAGCATTTACTTAATTGGACAAACTATTTGGTAAATTTAAAAACACATGCTTGATTGGAAATTAAATTTTAATAATTTTTTAATTACAATGACCACAACCTCTTTAAAGGCTAATTTTTATTTGTTAGAATGATGTTTTACCATTAGCGAATTACACAAAAACAGAGTCTCCCTTCTAGCTTATTCCTATTTTAAATTTGTAACCACCAACAGTGGTGTTAAATATATTCCTCGACGTTCGTCAGTATTAATTCCATAAATCACAAAAAATATTGAAATCAAGATTGAATTCCTAACATTATTGATTTTATCCACATTATTCATATTCTTATTTGATTTTTGATGCATATGAAATTGCTTAGCTGACATGAGTGTGTACCCAAACACACAAATGTTATGGGGTTTTTCCCTCTTTATCTCACATTAAAAGCTCTTCTTAAACCTCTTTCCCTGCTACCAATTATTATTATTACTTGCACATTCAAATAAAGTTAAACCAAATTATGAATGCTAATTTCTTTTATATTATTCTACTCTTTAACAGGTTGTGAATACTAATACCTTCCTTTTGATCGCAGTTTGGAATGTTCTTGTTGTTTGTTTGTTTGTTTGTTTGTTCGCTTTTTGTCCATTACTGTTGCTGTTGTTGTACAATAAATATGTACATATCTTATAATTGTAATCAAACAAATCTCCAGTGTTTGTTCGTTTCCCTCAATTTTGCATTTTGTTTGTTGTGCCTTATTTAAGTGGCATTATCAAGTACCGCGCAACATACTAAAACAACAGCAACAACAACAACAACATTAGGCAACAACTATTTAATATTCCAAGTTTAGTTTAAAACGCATAAAATTAAACCAACATAAAACTACGTATACAGCAGCAAAAACAACATTAACAATAATATTTAATCATTGGAAAACAATCTCAACGAAATAACAACCGAAGCAGCAGGAACCATATCTACAACACTAAACAAGGACCAACAACAAACAAATTTTGATACTCTGCAGGCAGCGATTTGAGCATGCAAAAGAGATTTTCTTTTTGTTTAGAATTAAAAAAAAAAACAAAAACAACAGCGGATCTAGAAAATAAAAGTGGAGATTATGGGATGTATAAAATCTAAAAAAAGAAAAAAGAAAGAAAAAACAAAATTTTTTATGAAAAAAGTTGCTCAAAGCAAGCTTGCTCGTGAATTCGGGAACAAATAGTTTTGAAGACGCTAATTAAGATGTGGGCTTATATAGACTCACTATCTTCATTAAGTCCAAATCCCTTTCTAAAACCCACGATTCTTCTCATTTCCCTATGCAATGGTTACCATAACTGTATGGCTAAAACGTGACTGAATATAGAAAGTAATCCAAACTTTTTTCTCTTTTATATCATGCGAAATATTTCCGCGATTCTTAACGTATGTTGCCAACTGCTACACGTACCTTTCTATAAGATGTTGCAGCATTAATATATTCCTAATTTACATTAAACATTTTTTTCATGAAATTAGTTGCATTAAATTTTTTTATTTGTCAATGGTAGGCCTGGAGAAGCAAATCAGGTCAAAACATTTGCCAAACATGTTTCAGAGATTCATGCCTTGCTATTTTTTTTAAATATCGCTCTTTTTTCTAGCGCTGCAATTAGAAAATAGAAAAAGTTTTGTGCAACAAATTTCATGAAAAAATGCCTCATGTAAATTAGGTAATAGAAATTATTATGCACGTATCTTCAAATATCTGTCGAACGGCATAAGATTCTTAGAATTTACTGCTTAACAGCATGGACCGAAATAGATTTTTTTTTTAGAAGAGAATTAATTTTAAGTGTTAAAACAGGGTGAGTTTTGCCACGTCTCATAAGCTCATTATTGTATTCTGACTCTAGATTCTGACTCTGGATTAGAAACCAAATGATTCTAGTATTAAAGTGTACCTCCATTGCTTATATTACACTAGATTAACCCCATCATTATAAAAGTGAAATAAAAAGTTATTATGTATATAGTTCAAAAAATGAACTACTGTAGACGAAGTTATTTGATAATAAATTTAAGAGAAAAAATTTTAGTAGACTATTTCCATGTAAAAGATAATTTTAGAAACTGGTTCGCAAACGACAAATATATATTACAATCAATTTTTGGGTGGCTACTTTGCAACCCGCCCCCTCAAAAAGCAATTTTAGTGAACCTTTTCCCTATGCAATTTTTTTTAAATTAGTCCATAAATGACAAAAATATTTGAAAATTAATTTTTTTGCTTCTTCCCCTACCCCCCCCCCCCGCAAAATAAAAACAATATTTGTACTTTTCCATATGCAAAAGGAGTTTAGAAAATTCTTCCACAATCGACAAAGTCATTTTATAGTTTATTTTTTGGTGGGCATATTCCCCCACCTCCCTTTTAACATAAAACTGCTTCGATATGTAAACAAATGCTTCATATGTAAAAAAGATAGTAGACCTTTTCTATAATTGAAATTTATTTGCTGGTGGCTTAGAATGTCCATATCTGACAGCGCATAGAGAAAGGGACCTAAGGGCAAAAAAAATCAATTTTCACTTTTTTTTTTAATGTGAACAACATCTGAGCATCGAATGAGACCGATGCCATGCCCCAAAAGTATTCCCTCCCAGAGATATGCGCGTTTTATGAAATTGAAGTCGACGATTCTAAGGTTATGTGAAAAAATTTTCGTACTAACAGAGTGATATTCACGATTTAAAAGATTTATAAATGAGTATTTATTATGATTCACAAATAATAATTTCAGAAAATAAACCTGGATTCGAAAAAACGCGAGCAAAATTGATATCAAACTCATGGAAACAGCGCGCTAGGTTGAAAACAGTAAAACCAACTACACAAAACAAGAGCTAGGGACGACCTACGTGCGTTTTCAAGGTTGACCAACACGTTCCTGACGTCATGAGATGTGTCGCTTTCAAATGAGACCAATACTAACACGCTCAGTGATGGTACACCAAAGATACACATATTTAAATCTTTAAAATGGCTCTCCGGAACAAAACCGGTTTTTACCCTTAGGTCCCTTTCTATTTTGAGCGTCACATATACGCATTTAATTGGTGCTTCAACGAAATCATCAGTAGACCTTTTCTATATGCAAAAAAAAAATATGAAAATTGGTGCACAAATTGTGAAGTTATGATCGTTTATGTTACGAAATCTATTAAAAAACAATGTGAAAAGAGTAACATAACTTAACAAAGTGGTCGTAAGAGTGGGCGTGGTTGATAAAAGTAGCCTATAATTCACTTGAAAGACCCAGTGAAATTATTGAAAATGTCAGGAATGTGGGGTCAGAGGTCTGGTCTCCTATAAAGCACAAACAAACAAACAAACAAACAAACAAACAAAATAATAACAATAATTAAAAATTTTATAAACCCCCGATATATCTAGAAAATATGTGATATCTTATAAACGGCTGGACCGAGTTTCTTCAAATATAGTTAAGAACCTTCTCGATCAAGTCACCTTTCAAACAAAAAATAAACTAAATCAAAATCGGTCCAGCCGTTTGGTCTGTATGTGGACACGGACAGACACACAGATACACACATGCACAGAGGCAGAGATACACAGACACACACTACAAACTTATAGCACCCCTTTTTTTGTCGAGGTTAAAAAAAGATTAAGTATTTATGAAGCCGACCCAAACTCCTTCATTTTTTGAAGGGGTTTTAAAATGTATATATCTTCTAATTACAATTCGAAGATGATTGCGAATTGTTGCAATTATTTTAAATTAAAGTGTACTTGAATAACATACTTGATAGCGCCATCTGTGGCATTAGCTGTCATTGATTTTGTCAGTTTTTCTAAATAAACATATTTGGACATAACATTCAACAACACGTGTGAATGAAAATATAGTTTAATCAAAATAGGTGTTCTGTTAAGGCAACGTTGAGCGAGCTGCGGCAATTTCACGGTAAAATGTTAAATTGTTAGACTTGGGTCGAACACAAACCAATGATCAAACCCATTTAAATTACATGGGTTTGATCATTGGTTTGTGGCAAAAATGAACTAGTGAACGAGTTCGACCCAAGTCTATAAATTGTTATTTTAAGCATTAAAACGAAGTGCTGTTATTGAAGGAAGGATGACAAACTCTTTGAATCCTCTTAAGTTGTATAAATGTTTCACAATAAACGCTAAAAATTCCTAAATTTTAAGCTGTACACCAATATAAAAATCTTGGCAAAGTTTGAAGGCTTAAATACCTCGAAAGTACCCATAAGCGTAGAAGTTTAAATGAACAATTTATTTCATTAGGATATCAATCGCCCGTTTTCCAGTTATCAACATCGCCGTCACATCAATACAATAGTTACCAAAAAAAATCGGTGCTAGTATACCCATTTTCAAAAACAACTGACTGCTATTGACAGGATCGTGCTATTTGCTATACCTTATGGTAGGTACAGACTTAGCAACGTGCTTATGCAACCACGCTGGTTGCATTGTCGGTGGCATAGTCTGTAGTCTTGTTTATGGTTGCGTTCGAAGTTGCATTCGAAGTTTCGAAAATATCGAAATGTTTTGATGTTTATGGGTTGCATTGTAGGTTGTAGTGTCTGTGTCAAAATATTGGAAAAAATGTTGCGTCAGCAAGTTGCAAAGTCTGTACCTACCATTAGATAACAGAAATAGACTGTCGATAGCGCGAAATTGTTTTCGGGAGCGAGTAGAAAAGTGCAAATTTTGACATATTTTGTCGACAACTGGAATGAAAATTATTTCAAAGTTGAGAAAAAAGCAAAAGCAATAAAAATATTGCAAATTTCGATAAAAATACTTGTTGATGAATGTACTCGTAATTCATGTTTGGAAAGATAAAGACTGTGCTGAGATTCAAGAAACACTCACTTGCAACTATCTTGTCATATCCGATTCAAATACATAGAAAATAAATATCGATAGCCAATAATGCAAACGAAACTCAGATGAATGTGTTAACGGATATTGAAAATCTATGCCGATTTCTTTTAGTTATTTATATTTATTTTCGTATACAGAGCCAACAAGAAACAAACAAACAACTCCTCTCTGTGTTACTGATGATCGCTGTATTTAGATAAAATATACAAACAAAACCAAACCAAAAAAAAAAAAGAAAAAACCAATAAAAATATATACTTTGTAAAGAGTGTGTCAATAGTGGTAAAGTATTTCATTTTTTTTAAAGAGAAGTAACACTTAAATTCAGCTCAGGAAAGATGGCGCAATGATCCTATCTGCGTTTTATCGCGAACCCTTTGGCTTCGCCTAAATATCAACAGAACCAAACACCTCATTACCTTTACCAGGAAGCACCTGAGGAATCTCTTGGCCACACTTACCGGCCACTGCACTCTTGGAACCTACGCTAAGCATATGGGTCTCCCGTATAATGATTACTGTTACAGCTGCAATGATTTCCTCATCAGGAGGAAAGCATTTCACATCTTCTCTGCTTCTGCCCTGCTTTGAAGGATCTACGTCTGCACTTCCTTGGCAGAATATTCTTCAATAGCCTGTCCGAGCTATCGGCAATAGGACTTAGAAACCTAAGTCTATACATTAGGAGCAGCGGCTGGAGTGGCCGTTAGCCTTCCTCAATGGCCTATGTTTGTAGTAGACCCTCTCCTGTCCCACCTCTCTGCTCCTTTACTCTCTCTTATTCTACAGAAACTTTCCATCTATATCCTCCCTATACTCCCAGTCTCCCCCTTATTCTACTTCTTTCAACTTACAGGCAGCACAAAGGGATCATCGTGTTGGACCCAAGTGAGCTGAACCCCTAAATTTTCATTCTTAGGCCTGCTAACCTAACCTAACCTAACCTAACACTTGGGCAATGAAAGGCTTCTACTATTACTAGGTGTTACCTTCTTTAGGAAAGGTATAGTGATAGAGAAGACAGGTGAGATGATGAAGTAAGAGATGGAGGAAAACTTCATTCTTTTACAACTTTTTGTATGTTTTTAATATTGCAGTGTTGCAGCGCCTCTGGTGTCAATGAGGCATATTAAATTTGGAAGATGTGGTTAGTAGCCATTTTATTGGTTATTTTACTTTGTCGATGATTTTGCTGCACAATACCGACGAAAGAGGGCACTCTGATGTTACATTAGGGTTGTCTAGTATCTGCTGAAGTCGGTATAGTTCAGTGACCAGTGCCTTTTCCTTCCTCACTTGAAAATACCTACAACTGATACAAAGGGACACTAATGCACATCAGAAAAATGAGTGGTGTTATTATTTAATGGCTGTTCGAGCCCGGGCTCGAACCCAGGACCTTCGGTTTTGTAGTCAACATGCTAACTACTTCAGCCAACGCCCCCAAACCGAACAAAATCATGTGCACAGAGAAAAAAAAATTCCTCATAAAATCAATAAGATTTTCTCTATGAAACGTTTTTAGGCTAAGGGGTATCCCAGCATAAAGAAGCGAAGATATTTTCATAGAGATTCCTTATTGTTTTTATGTGGTAAATCTTATTAATTCTATCAAGAAGAAAACCACATAAAATCAAGAAGAAATCTTATTATTCACAACTTTTTTTACTCAATTTCCGTTATTTTTGGCACCCAAAAAACAATTCATAGAGAAAAACTTCTTGATTCTATTAGGTTTTCTTATAAATTGTAAACTATTGGGATTTCTTATTGATTTTATTAGGTTGCCTTATTAATTTTTTTAAAAAGGGTTTCTTCTTAATTTTATTGGGCTATCTTATTGATTTTTTTCAATAAGGTTTTCTTCTTGATTTTAGTAGGTTCCTATATGATTGTGTGTAAAGCATCTTATTGATTTTTTAATAAGGAAATCTTCCTGATTTTATGAGGTGTCTTGTTATTTTGTTTCTATAAGCAGACATATAGACAATTTTTTTCCTGATCTTTTCCATTTTTGTATAAGAATGTTTGCACAATAATTTTAATGGTTATTCAGGCTGCTTGTTAGCATATTGGTTAGAGTGCTTGTCTATCAGGTAGAAGTTTGCTGGTTCAATACTTGGTGAGTAAGTTAGTTAAGAACATAACATAATGTCTATGTATGTATGTATAAATAAATAACATCTACAATATACTACATACATATGTATATGGTATAGAATTTAAATGAAAATACATAAGTACAGAGAATAAAGATGCAATTTTATTTTATTTTTTATTGAAAAAAATCAATAAGATATTCTCATAAAAACTACAAGATTTCTTCTTGATTTTTTCAAAAAGGGTTTCTCTATGAAATTACTAAGATTTCCTTATTGAAAAAAAAACACATAGAGATTTCTTATTAATTTTGTTCTATTTTATGAGGTATTTAGTAGGCACTGTTTTCTCTGTGTGTTTTCGAGCGAAATGTAACAACTAAGGGGGCAAAAAAATGGCCTCTTTTTGTATAACTCTTTTCTTAAAGGGCTCAATTATGGATGGCAACTTAGCTTTGGTTGCGTTGCCAAACTGTTTTTACTTAGGACAAATGATAACTAACAAATGCTTATATCAGTTACCTAATTGAATTAATCATTAATCAACTTCTGCTTCCTTTTGCTGAAATTTCATTTAATGTGATCTGTAAACGATTATTTAATTTAGAAAGGCGAGTCATTATGTGAAAAATAGTTCTGGTACTAGTGTTGAAATTTTTGCTGGGTTATAACAAAAATAAATGAATTAAAAAAAATTTCACTGAATCGAGTTGAGGTCACAAGAATTCGTTTTCATATTAAAACACCCTGTAGTAAATCTGAGATTTCTATAGCTGGTAACCGCAAATGTAGTATTTGTTTTAGTATAAAAAACAAACTCAACTCGCATTTATACTCGTAGCTGTTGCCTGTGCTGTTGCAACTTTTAAGCAAAGAAGCAAAAACACTTCAACTTACGCGCTGAATTCAAATACTAGAAGCATTTTACCGCAATTGTAATGTCGAAAGTACATGATATAAGATTTGAGATAAATGTTATACATATATAAATACACACATTTTTTTTTTCCTTTTTTTACAGATTATTTTGGCATGCAAACCAAAGATCTGTTGTGTTGTTTCGCTTGTATATGAGTATTTTCTAAGTGCGAGTTGTGATATCAAAGATTTCCTTTTTTTTAAGGAAGTAGAAAGTCTTTGGGATTGTTTTCTTAGATCATTAGTTGTATGAATGGAAAATAAAGATAAAGATCGTCGAAAAAGAAAAATAAAATATTGGGCGGTCGGTAGTGAATGAAATCTTTGCAATAACATAAAAATCTCTCTTACGGCACGCATGTTGGATTTGCTTGCCAATGAAATTAAATTACTCCTTTCTATGAGTATATGTGCATTAAATTTTAGTAGTTTAGAGTTTTTAATTAAGACATCAAAGTTAGGCCTGCGGCTTAATTGGTTTAAGTACAGTTGGGAAAGCTATACAATTGCCTGAGAAAAGTTTTCAAACTTTAAGCGCTTTTTGCCAAAGATAGAGCGAATGTTAGGTAGATAAAAGCCATCTTAAGATAGAAATCAGAAAAAAAGAAAACTGTTCAAGTAGCTGTGATTTGCTTATGGCAAACTATGCTGCCACTACTGAAATCCTTCATGAGCCAGCTTTTTGCATGATTTGGCAAATTCTAGCAGAATTCTTAACATAACTACTAATATTTATTTCCATATTGCTTATTTGTTTAAATTGTTATGCTAAACTTTGCTTTGCGCACAGTGGAAGCTTTGATCAGAAAATCGATAATAAATTCGTGACAACTTTCCCTTTTTATAATTTAAATTTTTTCTAAACAATACGTGACCAGTTCCCCTTTTTATAAGCTTAGATTCTTTTCAGTACAATTTCATATGTACAACAAGCTTTCAAAAAGCCTACACCGAAATTGTGGCGTGGAACTTTCTCCTCATTGTACTGGGAGTGTTCACGGATGATGCTAGAAATATTAGAAGTTCCTGGTAGGTTTATTCAACTACCTTGAAACTTATTTCATAGTTTCAGATTTCTTGATATCTGCAGCTGGACATTTCGTGACGAACTGATTCACTGAATATCATCAAAGCTTCTGAGTTAAGTTCTGAAGTAACGAGATATTGAAGAAGTATTAGGCAGACTAGATATATATTATGTATAAATAACAATTATTCTGCCAAAAAAACCGACTTCAATGCAAAGATCTGGGCTGTAATCGTCGCTTTCGATAACGAGCTGATTCGAAGACGTTTTTTCAGTTTAAGATTATGGCATTCGCTATCGTACAATATAAGAATATGGTTCGATATCGAATGTCATAATCTCAAGGGTGGCGTTGGCTGAGGTAGTTAGCACGTTGACTACAAAATCGAAGCACAGAATATCGAAGGTCCTGGGTTCAATCCCTGTATCCGACAGTAATTAAAAAATAACAACACCACGCATTTTTCTGATGTGCATTAGTGTCCCTTTGTGTCAGTTGTTGTAGAAAAGTTCAAGTGATGAAGGCATAGTCACTGGTCACTGAACTATACCGACTTCAGCAGATACTAATCCTAATGTAACATCAGAGCGCCCTCCTTCGTTGTGTAGCAAAATCATCGGCGAAGTAAAATAATCAATAAAATGGCTACAAGACACAGGCTACGTTCGTAAAAGCATTTCTAGTGCACGCCTGCAGCATCACGAACATCTTACGTTCAAAAATGCATAACTTGGCAGCACTATTCAGAGTCAAACGTTTTTTAATGCATTTAATCGGCATACCTGCCGCAAATCTGTGCAAATGGCGCAGTAAATTATTTTAAGATGCAAGAAGTTGCAGTGGAACAATAAGTTGAATATATCTATGTATTTTGATGTTTAAATTACATATTTCGAATCTTACCAAAAAATGAGATTGATAAACTCGAAAATAACTTTGAAACACATAATCTTGGTAGTTTTTTATTATTTCAAAGGAGTTTTTTTATTTTAGTTGTATTCTTTTTAAGGCCAATGCTGTTCTCATAAGAAATTGTCGCTTTGATTTTCTTTTAAATTTTTTGCTTACTATAATTTAAAAGAAAATTGTCAATATTTTCTTAAATAAAATTACTTGCCAATTTTAAAATTTTTTGCAGTTTGTTCAAAAATGTCAACTGAGCACAGATGTTGAGCAGTTGCAAAGCATGTGCAGCAGATAATCACGCATACGCAGTAAAACCTGGCAGAACTGCCGCATTGATGCATAAATTTGCAGCATTTACGAACGTACCCACAGCTTCTTAATACGCCTCATTTAACAACAGAGGCGCTGCAACACTGCATTATTAAAAACGTGCGAAAAGCAGAGTTGTAAAAGAATGAAGCTTTCCTCTATCTCTTCTTTCACCACCTGTCTTCTCTCTCACTATCCCTTTCCTTAAGAAGGTAATACCTAGTAATAGCAGTAGGCATTAATTGCCTGAGTGTTACTCATCTTAAAAAAAAAAAAAACCAAAAAAAAAAAAAAATTAAATTTTAAACAGAGTGCCTCCGCCCACTTTTGAAATGCAGGATTTTGTATTTTTCAGAGCTCAGGGTGTGTGCTTAGTTTTGTAGAAATCGGGGCAGTACAACCACTTAAAATAAAAAATTAATGTTAACGGGCGTGACTCCGCCCAATTTTTCAAATAGAAATTAAGTCTATTTCTGAGCCCAAGGTGTGTGGTAAGTTTCGTAAAAATTGGTTAAATAGAACCACATGAAGTAAAATCATATATTTTAATGGGCGTAGCCCCGCCCATTTTTTAAACTTAAAATTTTTGTAATTAAAAGAATTAGAGGTTCAGCAGCAATCAAATAAGTAGAATATCATAAAATCAAACCCAATTTTTTTTTGCAATGGGACCATTCGGAAGCTATACCCTCTCAGATATTAAAAAAATGTTTATAATCGGTCTAATATGAACTCAGTTATTTAATATACAACCCTAATTTAAAAAAATTATTGCTCGCCAAAAATCATTAAACTTTTTATCGGTCATATATTTATTGTTCAAGCGGCCAAAGTTTTGCAAATTTTGTGAAAATTTCAGGTTCGTAGATCTTACGGTTCTCGAGAAAATAGCCGGTGACAGACGGAATGATAGCGCAGACAAACATACAGAATTTAATTTAATAAATTAAAAATTAATTTGAAATATGCTTAAGTTTCAATTAAAAGATTAATTAAAATATAAATAAATTAATTAAATATTTGAATTTTCACTTGTTTTTTTGCTGCTTAGCCATATACATAAAATAAATTTCATTAGTTAGATGAGCTGTTATTTTCGAAAGTGCTATAAGTACACTTGTTAAAAGAATGTGTTAACGTTGGCTTTAATTAGGTATATATACCTTCTCTCCATATTTATTATCATCTCTTCAATCGAGTGGGATGTGCGATACATTTTATTTAAACTATAAAATGGTATCGTTAAATAATTTTTTTTGAAGTGGAATAAGTCCATTCCTTATAATTATAATTAATGATATGAGTACTTCATGAGTACTACACGACCACGTTCGACTTGTCACACACTTACATTAAAAAATAAATAAAATTTTGGTGTTGTTTTAAATATAAGTGTGCTACAAGTCGAACGTTGTCGACATCGTGGGACAGGGCCTAAGTGTAACGGTGAAATAAATAAAATATTGAATTATTTTAATTTGTTTTATGTTCGACAAATATTTTAAAATTAACTCTAAAGCAAGGCCTCTCGATACATGAAAACATGGACTTATACCATTTTTAAATATAACACCTCAAATAAAAATGCAATAAAATTTTAGTATATGATAATGAGAAATTCTCCCCAAATATTTCAAAATGTTTCCGCTTAGTTCCCATTGTTTTTTTTTCATTTTGTTTCCTTTACTTTCGTACTCTGGTTTTAAGTAAAAATAAACTTATAACTGTAATAGTGTTGAATATATTTGTTACGAAGATCCTAGTCCTAGCTCCTGTGTCTAAATATTAAAACAAATCAAATAAAAAACTTAAGCATAAATTAGGTATTTTTGTTGGTTAAACATGTCTAACGTATTTCGTTGATGCTTAAGAAATATTGTAGGAGAAATAAAAACAAGTAAAAAACCAAGTAAATTTTTTTTTTTACTTAAAAGTTTTTCTTTAAGACAGAAGTTAAATAAGAGAAACGTGTATTCAAAGAAAAGATTAATTACGGAATAATATTATATTAAGCAAAAAGTTAATAGAAAAAAGCTCAACAATTATTTTTCTTCTCAGTGTTTATTGTTATATTTTAAACAAACGTTTAAGAAGTCGTCCTTAGTAGGCTGATCATTTATGTATATGTTGTAAATTCCTCTGAGTGCCAGTTATGGGAACTCAATGGCATAAAGGAAAATGTGTATGAATGAAAAAGCACGTTTCGTATATACATGCAAAATATATTGTTACTTTAATATAGAAATGCCCTAACTCATTAGCCCAATTCACTATCTTGTGCAAATGGTCTTGCATCGTAGCATGTGCAAAATGGTATAGTATATTGATGCTCACCACTTAACAATTCTTAGTGGTTAGTATCCATTTACTATGCCCTTTTGCACATGCTACGATGAAAGACTATTTGCACCAGATTGTGAATTGAGCTATTATTTTTATCAAATGGGGTTTTATGCATATTTCGATAGATTAGAAGCACATCTAACGAATGGGGTTTTATGCATATTTCGATAGATTAGCAGCACATCTAACGAAGTATGCCAAAAATCACGATTTGAATTAAATAATGAGTTAGGGTGTTTCTCCATATATGTTTTAGGTATAAATATTTATTAATTTCGTATATACCGATTAGTTCCCAGCATACATTTGCTGCTGTCGTTAACTGGCCACAATTTAATTTATAAATACTTGGTACTTCGACAACGAAAATCAACTGGTTATATAATTATGTCGTCATGTGTTTTGTTTAAAATGTAATTTCCCCCTTTTTTTTGGAAATGTATCAAAAAGTTATAACATAATATTACAAAAAGTCAACAACTAAAACTCAAGTCAAATTACTGCTTATACTTGGAGTCAACAACAATAACTGCAATACTATAGCAATAAAAAAAGGAACTACCAGGAATGAAATTCAATGCCACAAATACGCATGTCCACAAGCCTATACGAGTACGAGTATATGTATCGCCGTTGCAAGGAAACGCTTTTATAAATAAATGAAAAATAGGTGGACACATAATATGAAGAAGCTACTACAAAAAACTACATATGTATGTACATACATACATACATACGTACATACATATAGGCAGACATATGAACGAACAAGACAAGTCAATGACTATAGCCGACACTAACTCAACTGGTTGAAATATATACGCCACTTAGCCACCACCAAAAAAAACCTAAGAAGGAGCTTAACTGAAAATTATTAAAGAGGGAAGACCGAGTTAAAAAAGTTTCACCTTTTCCAAAAAGACACACACACACACACACACACACACACACACACACAGGTCGCCGAAACAAAATGAAAAATTTACCAAAATGGATTTGTAATTCATGTCATAAATAATTGGTCGCTAAGTTAAATGCAATTGAGCCACAAAAGAGCAACAAAAAAAAAATTCAAGAAAAAGTTGCACATGCTCCTACAGCAATGAAGCAAATGAAAAAAAAAATACGACAACTCTTAAGGTAAAATTAAAAAAACAAAGAGAGTAGAGAAAAGCTTAAGGAAGTGGTTTTAAAAATGTCTTAAGGTAAGAAATTTGTACAAGGGCTTTGAGAACAACTGCAGCAAGCTGAAATTACACTAAATGCTGATTAAGTATACATTTATCATTGGACAGACGTACGTAGAAACTTACAGGCGTACGGATGGACACTTAATTTCTACTCTTACTTGCTGTAACAATTTTGTTGTAAGTTTTATGAGAAAGAAACAAAAAAAAACTTTTACAAGTATTAGACTTCTTAGATCCTTACAGTTTTATGAAGTATTTCTCATTTTCCTCCCTACTTTTGCAAATACGCTTACAAAGAACAGTTTAATTGGCATGTTAAAATATAATTCTTAAAGGAGTTTAATTTTTAGCAAAAGAGCTGCTGCTGCTGCTGCTGCTGCTGTTGCAAGCAACTATTTTGTCTTACTTTCCAGTATTTTTCCTTTTTCTGGTCTCTTATTTTTTTTTACCAAGAAAATACATTTGCACACTCACATACTCGTACTCGTAAATTCATATCGTTTTGGTAAGTGCTGACTTTATAATTATTAACTTTAAAAGCTCGTGTATGTCTATAAGAATGTAGTATGTGCTTCACCACATTTTATAAGCAGCAATTAGTTGTTTGTTATAAGTCATTAGAAAAAAAATTCGTGATTTACTTAATTAAATTGACTAAAGAAAAACTGCATCAATTGGAAACATACATAATTACTTACGTCGCCATTCGAATGTTTAACGTGGGTTATAAGTTAATTATTACACTGTTACTTCAGTATATTAATTGCACATACTCATGTTCATGTTATTTTTGCAGGAGTTTTGTGCTTTAACTCCACAGGAATTGAGGATTAGTGAAGTTTATATCAGATTATCCCATCTTTTCAGTAAGGAGATCATACTGCTGAAAGTTTTCTTTACCATTGAATTCAGTGTACCTTACACATCATAGAAGGCATTTACAATAATCTTGAATATATGTTTTTGATCCAGTAACTTAACGGTCAGCTAGTCACACATTGTAGTAATAGTTATTGTACCAATCAAGAGGTTGGTCCAAATTTTGATCTCAGCACTCTTGACTGAAATTTATAACTTTTTTCCTATGAAACTACTTCAGTTTAAGGCTGTAGTCTGTTAGATTATAATGTAATATAATAAAAAATAATGGGCAAGAGCTTGAAAAATGCTATAGTGTGTGCTCAAAGTCCCAAGGAACGTACGAAGTTTAAGTATAACGTAAAATGTTAGTGGCTGCGACTTCTCACATTCTTTTGAATAGATTCATATATTTAATTGTACTCAGCCGAGGTACATGGATCCCGAAAGTTAAAATTTAATAGTGTGACCAGCCCACTTTTAAAAACGCTTAGTCATAGTGCGGCGTGCATGCAAAGTTTCAATATAATCAAATTTCTAACTCTCACCTCATGAGTATTTAAAAATTTTTTTTACAGCTCACCTAGGCCCACTTGTTTACCAAATATAAACTATCTACCGCAAAATTATTGTTATGGGCGTGACTCCGCCCTCTTTTTTAAGCTCAAGATTTTGCTGTGACCAGTGCTCCTGGTTCATGCAAAGTTTCATAAGAATCGGCTAATGATAAATATATAATTAACAGAATAAAATCTGCTAGGCCGAAGTAAATGAAACAGAAGGTTATAATCTTATGGTAACGCCCACTTTAAAAAAAAATAGCCTGTGACGGACAGACATACAGATGGACAGCGTAGCGAAAACAATAGGGTTCCTTTTCACCTTTGTTGTACGGAACCCTACAAAGAAAAGTTAAAGCCTTGTATAACTGCAATGTGAATACAAGGTATCCATAAAATTGCTTTAGTTAGACGCTTTAACTTTAATTTTTAGTTCTAAGCTTTAAGGGCGTGGCCACGTCCACATGGTTACAACTTTTGGATAGTGGGATTTTCCTAGTTGGTTTCTCAGCTAGGCCTACTTTTGTAACAAATTTCAGCTCTCTAGTGGTTCATAATATCGCTGAGTTAGTCTGCCAGTGATTGTGCCTTAAAGTGTGCATTTTTTCCACCTCCATGTCACAGGAAGCTTTCAGGGAAAAAACTTGAAAACTTCACATAGGAAGTTAACTCGATGAGGTCTCTTTATGCTTCCTTAGTAAAAACGAGACTAATGGCTTCGTGTAAATATACACACAGATTGCATAGGACGTACCATGGCCTGTAAAAGTACCGGGAATCTAGATAATGCTACGCATTAACTTTGGAATTTACTGTTTATTACGAACTTTGTTAACTTTTTTTTCCTCTGCCAGACTGTTTATTGCCTTGTTAAGTATATGAACATATTATGCTACCATCTTGTGATAGTTATGATCGTCAAATACTCACACTTACTTGAAGCCATGAACACATATGCAGCAAACAGTCATATAAATGTCTCATTTCTTTTGAGAAATTTTAACATAATCATAGTTCTTTCTGTGATTTTTCGAATGTACGTAGTTTCTGTTTCCAACTAATGATCGAACCTGATAAAGCTGCCGGCAGTAGTCGAGTGATTTCCAAGCACACATTAAAACTTAATAACATAAAAATAAAATTATTGCCAAGTAAAGAAGAGAACGTTCTTATTAAACCAGTAATTAAATTGATACGAAAATTTATTTAATACTCGTAATTTTTTTTTCTCAAAAATTTCCCTAGTGTGAACTATAAATATTGCATTTTTCAAATGCAATAATGTGTGTTTTTTAGAGCTCAGGGTGGCTCTTGTAAAAATCGTTAAAGTAGAACCATTTAAAATAAAATATTAAATTTGAATGAGCGTGACTCCGCCCATTTTTTTAAATAGAGGATTGTGTCTATATTAGAGCTGAAGGTGTGTGGTAAGTTTCGTAAAAATCGGTTAAGTAGAACTGCGTTATATATTGTAATAAATTTTAGTGGGCGTAACGCCGCCCATTTTTTCAACTTTCAAATTGTGTAATTACAAGAAACAAAGGTGTTTTATAGGTTTCGCAGCAATAAAATAAGAAGAATATTACTTTTTTACTATGGGACCAATGGGAAGATATACCCTCTTAAAAAAAAGAATTTTTACAATCGGTCTAAAATATACGGAATTATGATGTAACACAGTAAAAAAAAGTAGAGACGAAATGTTAACCTACTCTTTTTTTGAAGTCGTTTAAAAATTGACATGAATTGTTCATTAAAAAAACATCCAATTATCCAAATTTAGGATATCTACATTTTTACTTCTAGTAGCTTAAAAAAAATGTTATCATGACAGCAGATTTCTGGATTGTAAGTTGTCAAGGATTGTATATTACAGAGCATACATATCTTCATATAAATATTTGAGATCACCACTGGACTATATAACACTTTAAAATGTATTTATTCTCAATTGATTATAAATGTGAATTCCATGGGTTATATCAAGTCTTTATGCAATCTTCTGAACTTTGCTTTATACCATAACAAAGTCTTCATATATTCAATGCTGGACTTTTTGTTTGTTTGGCAAAAAATTCTTTCCTCAAATCTGCTGCAAAAAAACAAGATTTCTTCTGTTTTATTTTTCTTCTTATAAAATATATTTTTATATTCATATCCATTCACACATACTTGTGTACAATTTATTTCTTATTTTAAAGTACCCTGTTGGAAATTCGGTTAACTTTAAACCAACTTTAAGGTAACTATTTCGCAACTAGTACTGAATGACATTTTAATTACTTTTCGATATAATCAACTGACTATTTTGACATTGCGATGTTCCAGGCGGTAGTCAATTGTCTAACTCTGAACTAGTTTTTACCTAACTTAAATTTGATTTGATTTTTTAAATCACCTGGTAGTCAGTAAATTAAAAAAAAAAAATTACTAACTACTGTGTATTCAACGCACTACTACCCAGCTGAGGTACCATTTAAAATAATAACAGCAAAATGTTAATACATATAAGACTGAAATAAGTTTCAAAGTAGCTGAGAATAAATTTTGTTGGCTCTCAACAAATTCGATTACCTACTCAACTTAAGAATTAATTTTGGATCTGTTCTGGATGACATTGCAGTTAGCTTTTTTTTTTTTTTTTAACACTCAGGCAATTAATGCCTACTACTATTACTAGGTGTTACCTTCTTTAGGAAAGGGATAGTGATAGAGAAGACAGGTGGTGAAGGGAGAGATAGAGGAAAGCTTTATTCTTTTACAACACTGCTTTTTTTTTTTTTTTTTTTTGCACGTTTTTGATAATGCAGTGTTGTTGCGCCATCTGGTGTCAAATGAGGCGTATTAAATTTTTGAAGCTGTGTTTTGTAGCCATTTTATTGATTATTTTACTTCGCCGATGATTTTGCTACACAACGAAGGAGGGCGCTCTGATGTTACATTAGGACTAGTATCTGCTGAAGTCGGTATAGTTCAGTGACCAGTGACTATGCCTTCATCACTTGAACTTTCCTACAACAACTGATAAACAAAGGGACACTAATGCACATCAGAAAAAATGCGTGGTGTTGTTATTCAATGACTGTTGGATACCGGGATTTAACCCAGGACCTTCGGTTTTGTAGTCAACGTGCTGGTAGCTAGTCTGAGAAAAGTTAACTATAAGTTAATTATTTTTGTAGTCAACCACACATTCTCCGACAGGGTATAAATCCGTGTGTTAGTGT
Source organism: Tachina lurida (assembly GCA_944452675.1). Classification (NCBI taxonomy): domain Eukaryota; kingdom Metazoa; phylum Arthropoda; class Insecta; order Diptera; family Tachinidae; genus Tachina; species Tachina lurida. Next base: position 182,266,199 of record OX101752.1, on the reverse strand, counting down.
GTGTGTGTGTCAGACAGTATTACTGTTGTCATATGCACACTTGCATACACATTTTTCTCGTTGTAACTTTGATATCATATATTTATATATTACGACTATTTTATTTTTAATATATTTATATACAATGTCATTGTTGTTGTTGTATATCTTTTTGTTAGTACAATTTTTCATGTCATCATATTGCTTATGATGCTTGTGTATGAATGTACACTGCGAATACTCGTATAAATGCAATACTAGAAAGCTTTCCGAGAAATGGGCGCCATATTTTCTCAGGAAAGACCCACAGAGAAAAAACTGCCTCGTAGAATCCAAAAGATTTTCTCTATGAACCGTTTTTAGGCTAAGGGGTATCCCAGTAGAAAGAAGCGAAGATTTTTTCATAGAAAATCCTTATTGTTTTTATGTTGTAAGTCTTATTAATTTTATCAAAAAGAAAACCACATAAAATCAAGAAGAAATCTTATTATTCACAACTTTTTTACTCAATTTCCGTTATTTTTGGCACCAAAAAAATAAAAAACAACACATAGAGAAAAACTTTTTGATTATATTAGGTTTTCTTATAAATTGTAAAATATAGGGATTTCTTATTGATTTTATTAGGTTGCCTTCTTGATTTTTTTAAAAAAGCTTTCTTCTTGATTTTATTAGGTTGCCTTATTAATTTTTTCAATAAGGTTTTCTTCTTGATTTTAGTAGGCTCCTATATGATTATGTGTAAAGCATCTTATTGATTTTTTTAATAAGAAAATCTTCTTGATTTTATGAGGTATCTTGTTATTTCGTTTCTATAAATAGACATAGAGACAATTTTTTTCATGGTCTTTTTTATTTTTGTATAAGAATGTTTGCACAATAATTTCAATGGTTGTTCAGGCTGCTGGTTAGCATATTGGGTAGAGTACTGGTCTATCAGGTAGAAGTTTGCTGGGTCAATACTTTGTGAGTAAGTTAGTTAAGAATATAATATAATGTGTATGTATGTATATATAAATAAATAACATCTACATTATACCAGTAAGTACAGAGAATAAAGGCGCATTTTTTTTTATTTTTATTGAAAAAATTAATAAGATAATAAGATTTCTTGATTTTTTCAAAAAGGTTTTCCCTATGAAATTAGTAAGAGTTCTATGAAAAAAACCATAGAGATTTCTTATTAATTTTGTTCTATTTTATGAGATATTTAGTAGGCAATATTTTCTCTGTGCTCCAAATGCAATCATGTGTCAAATTTGCAAGAGTGTTTGGTGTTGTTTAACCGTAATATGAACAGGTTTTAGAGCATTTCTGTAACCGTGGACGAAACTTTGATCCACTACAGCACACAAAAAGCTAAACAACAGTCAAAAGAGTAGGCACACTGGGGTTAATCGTCGCTAGAGAAGGCCAAAGTGGATTTGTCAGCGACGGTTTTTTTTTTTTTGGAATGAATGCAACATTGACAACCTATAAGAGGGTAAACCAATCAATACTCAAAGAGCCATTTTACTGAGGCGATTTAAGCAGGAGTTGAGACAAAAAACAAAAGCATTTGACGAATATAAAGCTGCACACCTGGAAAAAATATTCGAATAGGGACACGATTGTTTCCAAATCTGAAGAAGGGGATTATATTATTTCACAAAAAACTGTTTTGATGACCTCGACAAATCTTATTTTTTAGAAGGGGTTAAAACAAATTTGAGATACGTTCTACAAAGTGTATAGAGCTCACGAGAGAACGGATGTGTTCGTAAATGCATCACTGCTCTGCAACATACGTGCAAACTTTTATTTAAACTGCAATACAATTTTGCTGATAATCTGATTTAGTAGTAATCATGTTTTTATAACATATGTGACATTTATGTGTGCGTTACCTAAAAACATCTATATATCATTCAAAAAGTTGGATTCATATATGTATATGATTGATGAGACTATTTTCTACCTGACACTAACGTGCAACAATGTTGCCTTTTCTCTAAGTGTAGACCTTATATTCTTAGATGCTGAGACGCTTGTTTTGTAAATATCATAACCGAGCTGTAAAATTAAGTTGGTAGAATGTGTCTCCAAGGCAATACGTTACGGTTAATAAGCTGATAAACTGTAAAATAAAATAAGTCTGGGTATTTGAGAACTAGCCGATATATATAGTATGTATAATATAAGGTGGAAATCAAATTTTCGATATTTCATAGGAGAAGCAAAAAGCTGAATAAATACTTAAGCATTTACATGCAGAAATAATTTTTTAAGTTGCCACAAGTCCTTAATTTTGAACTGTAACCTACTAAGATCTTCAAGGAGGATGCAATTATACATTGTCGCACAGAATATGTTAAAAACGCGATTTAAAAAAATTTACATACGCCCTTTTTATATTAAGCCATCGACATATGTGTAATGTTTTTTTGCTAATTTTTTTTGCAATCCAAAAATATATTTTTCTCATTTCAATATACACCGAATAAAAACTCTCCACTCAACACTTCTAATTGAAAGCATAAAATATCAGTTGAAAATTTAATTGTATTAAATAAACTTTTAATCAGTTTTTAAACAAAAGTTCGGTTGACTCGATTAAACTTTCATTTGATCAAATATCAAATAATCTGTTAAGCATTTAATTAAAGCAATTTCAAGGTAAATCAAATATCAAATAATCAATTAAATATATAATCAATTCAATGCAATTTGTAAATAACAATTTTAATTAACTAAGTTAAATGTTTAATTGATTATTTGTATTTTGTTTCCACAAATGGAAAATTTTTTCGGTGTTTAATTAGTTATTATATTTTTTTTCAATTGAGTAATAATTTTTTGAACCACTAACATATGAAATATATTTTTATTATTATTATTTTAGATAAGACTTTTTAAAATGTTAAGTAAAAATTCTTTAGCTTTAGCAAGAACTCTTCAAACGTCTGCCGTTCTTGAGACCCTCCTAATGATAGTTGCTATTTATATATTTATTTTTAAAAGTTTGTAGCAATAGTGGTATTATTCTATCACACACATACTTACACTCACACATACATACACATACATATGTATGTATGGGTATGTATGACATAGATCCTGAAAAAGAAATGAGTGTATCAAGTATATTTATATGATAGTGTTGACAGCTTAAGTCTAATGGAGCACTTTAATAAAGTTGTTTGGTCTTTCAGGCTGCATTAGTTTCTTCCTTTTTTTAACTTGGTCTTTCTCTCCCTCTGCGCTTGCCAACCGACCCATTTATGCATGTGTTTTAAAGGCATTTATGAGCATCTGGTATTATTTACATTTTTTACTTTAGTTGCGATTCATGATGACGTTAGTAAGTTTACTCTGTATTGTATAAGAGCTTTTGATAAGCATAACTAATATTTATTAAGAGAAAAGCAAAAGAAAAATATTTAAAGAAATTTATTTACAATTTTTGTAAGGATAGAAAAATTTATTCGGAATTTGAACGAAGGCAACAAAAAAAAGTTTAATGTAATTATACCAATGAGAATACATTTTTTTTTAACTACAAATGTTATTAAATAAAATATATTCTGGATTAAAAATTAATTGAATATTTTGCCGTTGCAAATATAATAAATTTTTTAATTGATTTTCTAATATTTTTAAAGTAATTTTCATTATTATTTTCTGATTTGATTGTGAACAAAATAAGGACAAAACTTAAGCAAAAAGAGTCTTACAATAAAAATGTCCATTTCGATATGAAAGCACAACGGATATTCTTAAGCAAAATCATCGGATATTTATTTAATTTTAAAACTTTTTTGGGACGTCGTGAAGCACCTTTTTGGCAGTAATTGTAAAAGTGGTTTACAAGTTTGACAATCGTGTCTATGTGGAAGATAATATCTCTGGCAAAGGCCTACAATCGATTCCAAACCACAAAAATTTATTTCGTAAAGATATTGGGGACATACAGCCGCAAATATGCAAATTGGTGATAGAAAATTTCATGAAAAGAATGTTGTCCTGCAAGCAAAACCCTGGCATTAATTTGGTTAATATTGTTTTCTATTATTAATAGCACACCCTCCGCTTAAATATTAAATAAACCTCCTGTGATTTGATATTCAAATATCAAAACTAAATCTTTTATGGGAAGACCCTTTACAGAAACAACTGTCATTTAGTGTTTTAAATCTTATTCTGTAACGATCCGGAATACCAAAAATACACTTTTAAAAATTGGTTTCATATGCATTAGGCTGTTGGCACAGAAAAATGTGAAATGAAAATCTGCCAATAGAAGGTAAAATTCAATATTTTTCGGCAATGAGTTTGCTTCATAAGTGTTTCATATCAATTCAACATGGTTAATAGTAATCTTAAAAAATGAAAAGAGGTGTCTTCGGACACTTGGGGGCCTACTCTGTAATTCGAAACGAAAGAAAATGCTTTCGAATTTACATGTTATAGGCATACAAATTCGAAAGCATTTTCTTTCGTTTCGAATTACTGAGTAGACCCCCTGGTTAGAGCTATGCTGCTCAGCTATGTAAAACAAATTTCATTTGTTAAATATCAAGGTAAATGAACAAAAGTGTGTTCAAGTAACATTTACTTTACGAAGAGATACTTGTTCCCCCATTCGGATTAACAATCAAGTTGTTTCTCAACATTCACATGTGAAATATCTTGGTATACACCTTGATCGACGACTTACATGGAAACACCACATTGATTCTAAGTTAACTCAAATGAAACTTAAACTAACTCAGGTACATTGGCTGATTGGTCGAAATTCAACACTTAGCCTAGACTGTAAACTTTTAATATACAAGTCGCTTTTAAAGCCAATATGGTGCTACGGAATTCAACTATGGGGCACTGCTTCAGCTTCAAATGTAGAGAAAATTCAACGCAGGCAAAATAAAATTTTACGCATGATAACATCGGCTCCATGGTACATCAAAAATTCAAATATACATCGTGATTTGAATATGCCACTAGTGACTGAAGAAATTGCAAAATACGCTGGCAAATATTTAACAAAACTCGAGTCACATCCTAATCCGCTTGCCCGTAATATTTTTAACTTTACTGGACACATCCGCCTAAAAAAGAGGGACACAATGGCTCTTATTCACAGCACTCCAGATGGGACTTCTTGAAAATACTTTTATTTTTTTTTCCTTTTGATTATCACTACTTACATATGTATTATATATAACTACTACTAAGCTTATGTCCGACATTGGTCGGGCCTAATTATATATGAAGATACAATAAATAAAAATTCATGCATAAAAAAAAAAAAAAAATTTGTTAAATAACAATGCAATAAAATTATATTATATGATGATGTCAAACTCGCCGAAAATATTTCAAAACGTTTCCATTTATTTTTCAGTATTTTCTTATCTAGCTGGGTACGATTACAATAATGTATGTGTATTGTTTGTGCTTGTGTACAAAAACACTTCACTCACTTCAAAGAACGAAACAAAACATAATTTAAACAATGATATAGCAACAAAAATAAATTAATAACTGTAATAGTGTCGATTATTTTTGTTACAAAAATCACGTCTTAGATCCTGTGTTGTGGAATAAAGAGCATAGCTCAAAAAATTTAGCTTTTGCAATAACTTTATTTCTTATTGATTTAAGTTCAATTAAAATCACAATGGACGCAATTGGGTCTCCTGCTGCGGTAATAGACCCCCCTTCCTAACCTAAGTTCAATTAAACTATTTTTTTGAGCTTTAGGTCTGTTTTTATTTATTTATTCGTTCAATATTTCGCTAACCTTCGGTTAACTTCTTCAGAATATATCTTATTTTTGACTTTTTTGATATTTACTTTTTTCTCTTGTCTTTTCTGCTTTCTGAAATATTTTTCTTTAAAAAAAGGTGGAAAAATTAAATAAAAAACATTATTGATTTAAGATTATAATCATGTTGGATCAAAGTTATATCAAATTGAAACAATGTAAATTCGACTCTGAAATAGCAAGAAGAATCATTTTCAATTAAAGTTATTTCCATTTCAAACAACATGAATTTATTTTAATGTAGTAGTGTTGCAGTTTATTAATTAATTTATTTAACTAACATTTATGTGTGTATTGGCACAGTCAACAAGAAAATGTTTATGTGTTGGCTTTCCTGGCCAAGATTTGAAGTCGGACTCATCGCGTGGTAGTCAACGCGTCTACCGCTGCAGCCACAAAAAACTTAAGTATTTTTTAGACACACACTAAATGTATACCATCATGTAAGAAATCTATTATTCGTATTATTTGACATATTGTCATAATTTTATTTTAATTGAAATGTATTTGGTGGCGGTTAAGCATTGTCCATATTGGTGTCCATTGGTGCCCTGCCAAATCATCAACAGACTTCAACCTCATATTTTGAACAGTCACAAACCTCTTATCTTATGCACAGACTTTCAAAAACTATTTGAGAATTCACAAATGATAATATTTTTGAAAGTAGGCTTAGAAACTGCAATTAAATTTAAATTAAAATATACATATACCATTATGAAAAAATTTTAATTCAACATTATTTATATATGCAATGAAAGTTACAGTTTAAAAATAACACAAATTGAAAACATACTTTGGCTTGTCTCCTGTATTCGAACCTTTGAACCTTCGATCCTTCGGCTCCTCCGACTACAAGATTAGAATAATGCCAAATAGCCAGCAGCAGGAAGTTTTCAAAGCAAGTACACACCAACACACACGCTATTTTCATAGTTTTTAAACCCCTCGAACCATGGAGCGTTACGTAATATGTGAATACATCACCCCTCCGCCCTCTGCATGTCTTGTATATCTACTGCATGGCCGCCGGCCCCGTTGTTTTTACGTACGGCGTCTAACTTTGAAATGGGCTGGCTTTTAAATATTCTCAGCTTCCTGTATGTTCAGTAGGGATATAAAATTGGAGTGCACAAATTTCAATATTTTTATTAAAGCCGCAAAAAAATTTTCTTTAACTCAACTTGCCATAGTTTTTATTGCATTAATTTTCAGTAGTTGCAAATATAATTTGCAAGAACATGATGTCTAAATTAGAAATTGTCACTTAAGGTTGTAAAATGATTAATATCTTACATTCAAATGACTAATTTCGAAAATATTACAACAATGTCGCATGTAAATAAACAAGAAAAATTTAAAAAATATTGCATGCCTTACTTACTAATACCAGTTCCTTACTTTTAGGAGAGAAAAACGCAGTCGCATAACACTAAAATGATTGTTACATTAAAAATCAAACAAATAAATGTCATTACAAATCATAATGGAATTCAATACGTGCACCCAAATGATTCGGCATTTAATATGCACAATTCGCATTAAGCTGAACATAAAAAAATGCCTCCACTTAAATCTCAATGCATGTGCTCTTCATCCAGAGATCTTCTGCCAGCGATATAAAAATATTAGTTGTAGTTTTAAGTCTGCAAGAGAAGAATGATATTTTTGTGGCATAAAGTGGAGTAGTGGTGTTGTTGCATATTAATAGACTGATCGATCATAAAAAAAATGATCGCATTGCGACAAGAGACAAAAGCAGCAGCAAAACGAAATTGAAGAAAAGGATTCGTCTGTTGGTACGTAATGGTTTGTAAAGAGTCTGAAAAACTAGTAGACTCGCTTATGTAGAACATCAGTTTAAAGACAAAATAGTTGTTGTTGCGTTGTAGGCCAATAAGGAATTTTTTTTTTTTTTTTGTTTGTTTGTTGCTGCGGCATGATTGAACGTTTGTGTCATTCGCAACAACACAACATTTCTATGATGTTCGAAACATAAATATTACTACGGGCTACAGATGTTTTTTCGGGCGCAATTGGAGCACTTCTGTTTCTGGTTTCTTGGCTTAAGTCCTTTTTTTTGTTCACTTTTTTTTCTTTCTTTTCATTTTTCAGTCATTGGAGTCTTGTGGCGAGTGTTGGTGGCGGTGATAACTTTTGTTTTTGTTGGTATGGCTCAGTTTTGGAATTAGATGATTTACGAGTGCCATTAAAACGTAAATTGACTACATGTGCGTAAGATAAAGAAGACGAAGCGCATTTGCAGTGGACTGCAAACCTTGCGCGAATGCGTCCAACAGGAATGTTTTCAATAGCATCAACTATATTTATGTATACATATATTACATTTATATTCCAAAACTATTATAAGCATTTTTTATTATTATTTTTATTACTCGTATAATTGTAGTAGATCTCTCTTTTGTCTTTTATGATTGTTCTGATTAGATGGCCGCTCGGCAGAACTTAGCTTTTATGTATTTTACTAGACTTGACTTGACTTTATTTTTCTGTCTTAAGTTTTCTATTGATAATGGATACATTTGCCGCCAAATAATTTAAATTTTATGTCAGAATTTATGAGCGTATCGAATCGATCAGTTAATTATTGAAAAAGTAGTTATAGAAATGTAATAAAAGTCGAAGCTTAAAATAGGCTTATAATAAATAATTTAGTTAAAGCTTTTTCATTATCAATAGCTAAAAGAAATTTCATAAAAAAAATTTAAAAAATAATATAATAAAGTGCTTCAATTTGTTCATATTTATTAGAAACTGCCCATGCACAATGGGACATAATGCAATATTTTTAAGGTTTCGTTGAAGAAATTCTAGAGGAATGTGAGAATTTAGATTTCGATGAAAATTTGCTTTACATAAAGCATGGTACTCTGTTCGAAGTTGTGAAAAATTTTCAGTGCCATTCGTTATTTCGCGTGAAAAATTTGACATGTACTAAATGTAGCCCAACTCGCGGTTTTTTAAATAAATTTCTCGCTTTTATTGCTTGAAAGTATGCAACATTGTTAAAATTCTGTGCGAAAAAAGTACTGCTCATGTTGTTTCGCAGCTAAACTAAAATGATGCCAGATTAATTTTGTATGGAAAGACATGATTTTCCGTGTTTTTCACACCAAGAACAGAGTACTACTCTTGCGAATTTATTTCCCAAATATTTCATACCAAATACTTTTATATGTAGTTTGACAGCATTTCGCACGAAATTGTGAACAGAGTATCAGGCTTAAGTCAAAAGAAGAGCTTTAGTTAACCTTGGTGGAGAGCTAGGTACATTCAACATTTCTTCTCATGTTATTTTATCATAAATATTGATTGATTTAATTAAATTTAATATCGAATAAATTTTATGTTGAATCATCAATGAAATCATGTTGAATGAAAATCTAATTCAGGATGGGTATCTTAAGAACTTTTAAGATTGTTATGGCTGCAGAGGTAAGCCTGTTGACTACCACTCGATGAGGTCGACTTCAAATCTTGGCCGGGGGAACTCCATGTATAAGTTGGATTTCCTCCGGCCAAGAACATTTTTCTGATGCCTGTGCCAATACACACAATTACGTTAGTTTATTAAATTCATGTTGTTTCAACGTGAAATAATTTTAATTCAATGTCGTTCATCGTATTATATATCAGTATAAAACTCAGTTTGATTCAACTTGAAACAACTTTTATTCAACTTGACTCTACATTTTAAATTAACAATACTGGAATGTGAAATCAACATGAAGTAAAGCTATTTCAAAAAGGAAAAATTGTCTCTGAGGAATACTGTAAATCATGTTGAATTAACATGAAACACATATCGCTCATTTACTCAAAGAACGTCATAACTAAAAAAACAAGTTTACCAGAAAACACACAACTGGAAAGGAAAAATTTACACACAACTGGAAAGAAAAAATAAAATTTTATTTCGCTTTCCAGAGTTGAGTATACAATATATTTGTAAGCAATTTCTACACAATATGAAGAGCGATAGGATAATTAATTCTGGTTTTTTTTAGTTATGACGTTCTTTGAGTAACTGAGCGATATGAAGTGAACTCCTTGCCGAAATATGTTAAGTAAGCGTTATTTTCGTAGATTTTAAAATGAAATTTTTCTGTGTGAACATATGACAGCAATTTAATATAATTTTTTCTATTTTTTAATGGGTACATATCAATAAATCCCTAAGTTACTCAACTTATTTTACAAATCTTCTTTTAGTTAAATGATTTTCGCTGTGCAAGGCAACGAGGTGGTAATATCTTTAATTAGTGCTAAATTACTGCTTAACTTCTTACAAACGAAGATTCTAGTTGTCATTCTACACTGAAAGAATTTCCGGCATAAATTCTGTGAATTTCGACATTAATCTAATGAAAAATTCATTAAAATTGAACCAACGTCACGCTTCTTTCGATTAACGAAACCAGTTTCGTCATAATTATTTTATTGAAAACTTCATCAAATTTATTTAACAGTGTAATTAATGCAGTGCTATAACTTCATCGAAACAACAAAATAATTTCATGAAAAGAAGGAAATAACTTGAATATAAAGGGGTTTCTTAATAATTAGAAAATATTGTTGTCATAAATCCAATAAAATATTCTTACGAAACCAGAATACCAAGGAAGCAATTCCAATGAAATTGTTTCACAATATTCATGAAATTTTCTTTGGATTTGTGAAAAAATTTAAATGAAATTGTTTCATTGGACTTATGAAGCAAAATTCTTTCGGTGTACTGACATGACTTTCAATCCTGCCTGCTTAAAGTTGCAAAGGAAATTCCTGTCAACGAAAACAAAGGCTCTTATAATTTTTGGTGATTAAAATTAGTTAATTAATTGTGATTGAAAATTAGTTAAAATCCATTCCATTTCATTGCAAATTTGCGTTAAATAGCTGATTTTACCCTGCAGAAAATTTGGTGACAATTGATCCAAACGTACTCGTTCTATAGCTGGAGAAAATGTGGGTGTTATCAAAAGTACGGAGTAGTGTATAGTGAAAAAAGACATATCGTTTAAATGGTGACATATTGACAATTTTCGTGATTAATTTAATCACTACAATACTAGACCTAGCCAATTTAATTCGGGCTAGGTCTAGTATTGTAGTAAACGGCACTGAAGATGTTCGATGTGGTAGAATACAGGACCCATCAAATAGTGTAAATATAATGTTAATTGCTCCCTTAAATGTGACTCTGGAACCAGTCCCGTAACTATACTTAAATATTAACCTAAGCTTAACTAGTATTTATGATTTTGAAATATCAGTGGCCCTGTGGTCGAGTGGGTAGTGTGCAAACCTGTCATGCACGAGGTTGTCGGTTCGAATCTCAAAAAATTTTCAGATTAAAAATAAAATTAAAAAAAAAATGTCATTGCATTTGTAACAATAAAAAATTTATAAGCTTGAATTGTTACAGTTAAATACCGAAATTTTATTTATAAATAATTTATATTATTATACATCGAATAGGTCGTCCCTATGGGATAGTTCAGTGACAAGTCACAAGGTGCATACAAAGTATCAATTAACCCCATGCTAGGCCATCGCCATGTAAAAGTGACTGGTCCGCTTCATATGAAGTGTTAGAACTCGAACTGGTCCCTATCACTTGGGGACTGGTCACGGGACTAATCTTGTGTCAGTTCCATTTCCTGTAGGGTAATAACAATCTCTACCCCAGTAGATAGACATGGATGCTGATGAAGTGCGTGGCTGCACAGAAAAATATCGGTATTTCCCCCAGCTATTAAAGTCTAGTTTAACTTTTCTTCTCTTCATTAGAAACTCACATTTATTAATAAAAATATTTCATTCGGTAAGAATTGAAATTACTGAACTTAAGCCCGATTAAGAAATTATGTTTAACTTTTCTTATTAAATATGAAGCTAAAGCTGTGGTAATCTCCAACAGTTTTTTCATTCTTATTGAATCAGAAGAAGTCTGTATATCTGATAAATATAACTAATGTATCAGTACATTATTTATTAAACATAATGTAACATTCAATATCATATTTGTTTTGCAAACCACCCCCCGCTCTCTCCTTATTAATACTAAAAAACTTTAAACATGATAATACACATTTTTTTGTTTGTTTATTGTCCTGTGACAGTTATCAAAACTTTGGCTGACGTTTTCATTTTTTTTGGTTGCTTTCCCCAACGAAATATATACAAGGTCGCTTGAAAAGTGTTTTTTTATCAAACCATATTTTTGTATTATATGCAAGCGATAGTCTAACTAAAAAAAAAAGTATGAAAATAAAAACAAAATGGAGAGAAAATTAAAAAAAAGGCAAGAAAAAATTATATATGTGTGTATATATTTGACTAAACTAAATGTCGAGTGGAGTATATTATTTTGTGCCACCATGTTAAGAGTAAAAAGTCATAAATTACATTTTGTAGGCGTTGGCAGGTGTCGCCAGTGCTGTCTAAAATCGCGATAAATCTTCATGTTGAAATAAATTTCATACAAAATTGCTTCACTGAATTTCTTCTTCTCTGCGTTAGGTCGGAAGCTGTATGTATGTAGTTATGTGTGTATGTATATATATGTGTGTATATATTAGAATATAATATGTTATTGTATTCTGTGCGATGAGTTGAGTTGCAAATGTTTAATATCATTCATTCGTTCATACATTTCTTCTTCCTACTTTAACTTTACTTAATAAACTCAACTTGCAATTTAATTCCTTGATGGTGAGTGAGTGAGTGTATGCAGGAACCTAGTTAAAAGGGGAAGGATGTACAGAGTTGATATGAATAGGACAACCTTAAATCTAACAACAAACAACAACAGCCTTAGGGCAAAAAATGCATACATATGTATGTATTTATTTAGAAAAAAAAAATATGCAAACGAATTATAAAAAATGCATGCTTGTATTGTATTGTAGTGTATTTTTTCAACAATATGTTACACAGCAAAGCACTCACACTCATTTGTAAGTCACATAAATGAATACATATGTATGTATGTATGTCCATTTGTGGACAATTGCTACAGAGACATGGACGTTGTCATAGAATTATCAGGTGTGGAAGCACTTTTCTTTCAGAGAAAATGCTGAAATCACTGAAGCCATTAATCCAAATCATCAAAGTATCAAGGACTATTCATCTTGTCTATTTCAAGATGTAAGAGTTCTGAAGTTTTATGTTTAGATAATATAGTTCCTACACCAGAAAAAACACTTCTAGGGAATGTTTTCCATAAAAACATATATCAGCAATGAGAGTGATCAACGTATTATTAGTTATAAAGCACAATCTTGCAATACAATGTTGAAGTAAACATTGAAAGCATAACAAAAAATATTATGTTTTCAACGCCTTTTGCTTATTTAGAAAAATACAACCACACAAACACATAAGCCAATGCAGATAATATTTCTACAATGATGCTCTATTGTCAATATGTATAGCACCAAACCACCACAACGAATTATAAAACATTAAACATATTCATCAATGCAAGCTAACGACTTCAAAATGTCAAGGATACAATACGGTGGCAGGTTGTTGTAAATGCTGATTTGGCAGTGTAAGTCCAATTAAACTATTGCCAGTATAATATAAAATGTTGAATGAATGATAACTTACAATTATTTCATATCATTTAACGGAAAGAACATCCTGAAATTTATGTAAATTAATAAATTAAATTTAAGTAAATTTTAAAAGAGAAGTTTTGTTTTTATAAATGCGAAGTATTTGAAAGTTACACCACTGAAAGTATTGAAAAGGCAAGTCATTAAATAAGTCCCAATTTACATTTGAGACATTTCTTGCTGGACATTTTTGCAATTCTCTTTTGTTCTTGCCCAAAGCTTTTACATATTGGAAATTAATAGACTGACAGGAATTTTTTTAGTCTTCTTCGCGTTGGCTACTTACACACATGTCCAGTACAGAGGGTCGTGTACTACACTCTCTGCATCTTCGCCCCTCCTTCAACGAACTTCGTCTGTGTGTCTTTCAATTTCTCAAATGTAAAAGGGCACTAGCGGTCAGTCTTATGCAGAAAGAGAAAAGTTAACATCGCGCTATTTTAGCAGTGAATAATTTAACATTTTGTATCTAAAAGCTAATAGTAACAGTGCTGAGCTGTTCTGAGTTGATAAGAACTATATACATTGAAAACCTCAAAAATAACGTTAGTAAAAGTTAAAATCGTAAATATTATTTTAAATTAATTTTAATGAAATTCTCGTTAACATTGGGTAGTATGAATAAAAAAAGTATTTTCTTTTTAAGCCCCGACCAAAAAAAGGAGTGTTATAAGTTTGTAGTGTGTGTCTGTCCGTGTCCACGTACAGCCCAAACCGCTGGACCGATTTTGATTTAGTTTTCTCTGTTGGAAAGGTTACTTGATCGAGATGGTTCTTAACCATGTTTGAAGAAAATCGGTCCAGCCGTATAGAAGATGTCACATCTTTTCGACATATATCGGGGGGTTTTAAAATTTTTAATTTTTGTTATTACTTAAAAATTTGTTTAAAAAAACAAAAAACACACACATATTTGGGGTTTTAAAACAAATTTTTAAGTAAAAAGCAAATACTTTTTTTATTCATATTACCTATTGTCGTTGATCACAATGAGAAAAATAATTGTAATAAATTTTTATTTTCTAAACCTGTTGGTTCGCTTAGAATTTAATACACACACAGACCTTTAAAAGTGCCTGAGTTTTACAAAATTTAATATGAGATTGTTGTGTTTAGTGGTAGTGTAAAACATAATTTGGCTTGCGAAGCTCTTCAAAGCTCTAAATTTCTACAAAAATAAATTGATTTAATAGAATCTGTGTCTTTCACAAAGCAATAAAAAGAAAATTGCTGCTCCAGTTTTCTTTAATAGTATAAAAAATCAAATTGTTGCAAGAAATATTTTAGTTATTCGAATTGCAAGATGGACAACTTGTCCCAGGATGTCGACGGAAAAAGTTCGATCGACAACTTGTTTTAGAAACAACAATAAAATAAGAAATTTTTTATATTTTCTAATCTTGTTGGTCCACTCGGTATAAAATATAGAAACAGATCAATGAAAGGTGCTTAAGTGGTGTGTGTTTGGTGGCAGTGTGAGACAGAATTTGCCTTGCGAAGCTTTTCAAAGCTCTAAATTTCTATGTTGATAAACTGATTGAAATGAATCAAAGTTTTTCTTATAATAATTAAAAAATTACTGTTTCCATTTTCTTTAATAGTGAAAAAATCAAATTATTTAAAAAAAAATGTTTTAACTTATATTAAAATCTCAAAATCGATTAATTTTTTCCACCATCTCGTTTGAAAATGTAAAAGAGACAACTTGTTTTGAAAACAATAAAATAAGACAATTTCTATATTAAATATATGTAGGTAAAATCGATTAAATATGGTCTGCCGACAGTCTGGATAGGCCGTAGAAGTTAAATAAATTTGTAGCCTAGAACAGCTACGTCCAAGCCAAATGCATAATGTGCCAGCTTTTACAAAAGAGCATAAAGCTTTCATACCGACGATAATATAGCAGCCAATTAGATCTCGGCGAAAACAATGCTTGCTACTTACTTTGCAAATAAACAACAACAAATTGTTAAGAGTTTTCAGAGCTGTTTATCTCAAATGAAAATATCACAGTAGGTGTGTTTGAACGTAGCTGCTCTAGAAGTATAAGATCAGAGAACAGCGATGAGTAGTGACAAAGTGAGTAGAGTTGAATCATGACTTATAATTTCTTGTACTTATGCGCACGCATACTTATTGCAGTGTTGTCTATGAATCATATTCACTCGAAAGTTTGTAGTGCGCATCGAACTCATACTTAGAAACATTTATGACGTTGCTGATTTCGACTCTCCTTAAAGCAATGCCTATGGACGATGTAAAATAAGTATGATTCACAATGCGAACTGCGCATAGGAAAATTCAAGTTCTCATTATGAGGTTATGTGTTCACGAATTGCAAAACAACGCTATTTACTATAATTGTATACTACTTGCAAACTGTTTAATGACTAAACTTTTAAGTAAACATACATGCATGATTCGAATGAGCTGAATCAATGTGAGTAGTATAAATATTTTGCTGAAATTAGAAATCAAACTGAGGTGATGTATGAGTATGAGTGTGGTAAATCATCGTAAGTATGTGAAAATCAGAGTAGTTGAGTTTAAATGATGTCTACTCACATATGTATATTTAAAATTTCATGACCCAGTATGAATAGCGAAAAAACGTTTCATTGCTGATCACTGTATAAAATGTCTTTTTTCGATCATTTTTCACGATGTCCCACGATGTCGACAGAATACGTTGTATTGAAAACAACAACAAATTTTCCTATTATGTTGCTGTTTTCAATACACCGAAAGAATTTTGCTTCATAAGTCCAATGAAACAATTTCGTTAAAATTTCTTTTACAAATCTAATGATAATTTCACAAATCCAATGAAAATTTCATGAATATTGTGAAAGAATTTCATTAGAATTGCTTCCTTGGTATTCTCGTTTCGCAAGAATATTTTATTGGATTTATGACAACAATATTTTCTAATTATTAAGAAACCCCTTTATATTTAAGTTATTTCATTATTTTCATGAAATTATTTTTTTATTTCGATGAAGTTATAGCTGTTAAATAAATTTGATAAAGTTTTCAATAAAATAATTTGGACGAAACTGGTTGCATTAATCCAACGAACCGTGACGTTGGCTGAATTTTAAAGAATTTTTCATTGGATCAACGTCGTAATTCATAGAATTTCGGCCGAAAATTCCTTCAGTGTACAAGTTGTCGATCTAACGTTTTCTGTCAAAATCGTGGGACAGGCCGTAAGTTTTTTCATAAAATAAAATAATTCCAAATAGAAAATCAAGTCATTTGTAAAAATAAAACATGGAAATTATTTCATAATAAAGTAACTCCCAAAATGTATGAGTATAAATTTTAGGGAGTTTTTTTTTATTAAATTTGTTGAGTGATTCTATATTGTGCTCTACTTTCTGGAACCAAGTTTTTTTTACAGAAGCTTAATCCGTCTAGTAGTTATCAGTTGCTGATAATAATTTTTATCGCAACGCCTCTGTTATTTTCTTTTATTTGACAAAGCCAACTTTAAATTCATATATGTATGAACATATTTAAATTGTTTGTACTTGTTTATCTTACATTACAAGTTTTAGAACATAATGAAATTTTCTTGTCACAATAAAACAAATTCATACCACGTTTCTTCTCATACATAGATACATTCATTAAAGCAAAGCAAATAAAAAGAAGCAAATGCTTTTTTTGATGTTGATGTCCTGCTTTCTATCCTCTTCGCAACTGTTGGTAACACATTCATACCTCAATTTCCGACGGAAGGTCATACGAGTATAAATATTTTCTTCACATTTTTGTTGAAAAGAAAAAAATAAATAAATGAAAAATAGAGTTGAAATGAAATGCAATTCTCAAACATGTATTAATAAAACAAATACCAAACATAAATACAATTAACATACAAACTGTGCAACTTAGAATATGGATATTCTAAGAAAAATAAAAAAAACTGTAGACTACACTGAAAATAATCCAAGCAGCATATAATGAAAAAAACCTGTCACTAAGTGCCTATTATACCAATTCTATTTAAATATCAATACCAAATATCATATTTAAATTTTTATTTGCAAATTTACTTTTAAATATAAATTAATAATTAAATAACAAGTTAGTGAAATAGGCCCTAAGTAACTTCTTTTATAAAATGAACGAATAATCTTTAGATGTTTTTGGTATTTTCATAATTTTGTAATATCCCTGTAGGAAATGGAACTGACACAAGACTAGTCACGTGACCGGTCCCCAAGTGATAGGGACCAGTCCGAGTTCTAACACTTCCTATGAAGCGGACCAGTCACTTTTACATGGGGATGGCCTAGGATGGGGTTAATTGATACTTTGTATGCACCTTGTGACTTGTCAGTGAACTATCCCATAGGGACCTATTCGATGTATAATAATATAAATTATTTATAAATAAAATTTCGACATTTAACTGTAACAATTAACGCTTATACATTTTTTTATTGTTACAAATGCAATGACATTTTTTTTTTAATTTTATTTTTAATCTGAAAATTTTTTGAGATTCGAACCGACAACCTCGTGCATGACAGGCTGGCACACTACCCACTCGACTACAGGGCCACTCACATTTCAAAAGTATAAATACCATTTAAGCTTAGGTTAATATCTCAGTATAGTTACGGGACTGATCCCAGAGTCACATTGAAGGGAGCAATTAACATTATATTTACAGTATTTGATAGGTCCTGTGTTCGACCACATCGAACATGTTCAGTGCAGTTTACTACAATACTAGACCGAGTCCGAATTAAATTGGTTCAAGATCAAGACGATACACCACGAAAATGGTCAATATGCCACCATTTAAACGATATGACTTTTTTCACCATACACTACTACGTACTTTTGATAACACCCACATTATCTCCAGTTATAGGACGAGTACATTTGGATCAATTGTCACCAAATTTTCTGCAGGGATGTGTTAAAATAATAACTATAATATTTTAAGTACAAGCGAAATAGTTTCATAGTGCAAAACAGCGAAATATTTCGCAAAGTGTTCTAGAATTTTTTTTCAGTGTACGAACAAAAAGTTGTGAAGAACTCTTAAGCATTTTGAAATCTCAAAATTTATATTATTAAATTATTTATTTCATGTGCAAATACTGAAACTCTAAACCTTGTTTTCCGTTAATAAGCTGGTCCCGTTTTCTTTAAAGTAAATTTTTTTTCAAAACTTCCATTATAAGGCTTTGTTTTTATTTTGAATTCAAAATACTTGCATATTTTATTTATACAAGTTTTTCCACTTCCCAACTGACCTCAGAAGTACTCGTATAATAATAAAATACTTCATCATTTGAATTCATTATATTATTTTAAGAATTATTAGTGGTTTCTATTCTAAATCCTTTTCAAAGACCTTTTAAAGTCAGCGAGCCAACACAATTTGCTCTCGAAGTATAAAAGTGTGAATATGGAAATAAATGTAGTTTTTATTTTTATATATTTTAACATTTGCCTGGGTATTTAAAAAAAAATTAGTTTAACGAAAAGAATTATATGTTATTGTTTGTGTTTAAGTAGGTGTGGCTACGTCCATAAAGTAGTCATAAAATGCAAATGCAGAATGAAGTATTTCATATAAATTGTGCAGCAAACGCAATACGAAATGACGCAAAACGAAAGTGTGTATGATTTTTATACTTTTTAAACAACATTAAGATTAAATAATTAAGTATATATTGCACTAATTTAGCGGAGCAAATACCAAAGGAAGTGAAAACTGAGTAGGGAAACCTTACGCGCTAAGCTAGTTAGCGGAAAGTTCTATTTATAATTTTTTTTGATGTCAAGCACTTTATTATACGAATGGACCTTTTATTAAAAGAAATTGGCAATCAAAATGAAATTTGTTGTGCGAAAATAATATATGCGAGGGGTCTTCCAATTGGGACTTTTGGACTTTGACAGTTGAAAGACGGCATATGGTTGAAGCCTATATCTGTCAAATTGGCTGTTAGACTCGTTTGCCAAATAGTTTTTGTACCCTTCAGCATTAATGGTAAAGGGTCCTTAACCTTACGAAGCTTTGTGACAAGTTGCTTATTATGCTCCCAGCAAAATTATGTTTGAAATTTATGGAGTAACTGCGACCAACGATATGCATATTCAAGTTGCTTTAGATAAGGGTGAATAAATTGATATTATAAAGTACTGATCTCTGTTCAAGTCCTCTTTTATTAATTTTTCCTTAGTTATTTTAAAAATTGAAAATATTCATAGTGTTAAAACTTCTTTAATACAACGTGCATAATGTAATATTCAACTATTGCTAATATAGAAAATGAAATTTTTTAACCAAATTCTTTTGTCGAAAAATACCCATAGGTCATTCACTAAAAATAGCACTAGATCACAATATTAAATATTAATTTTTTAACAAACCAAAAGTGTATGAATGTATGTTATTTTCAAACAACTAAACATCTTTTGAAATGTTTAAAATTTGCAAGAGTTATGAGCTTCGAAACGTGTTGATAAGCCGAGGTGGTAAACTTCGATACACTGTACTTCAGATTACATTACAACATGGTGTCCAAAAATACATTTCTATAAAGCTTAGATCCTTTTCTACCTTTTTGGATCACATTTTTTTGGTAGTTGAACCACTAGTTGAGAAGATGTATATTTATTTCCACTTTTTTGGCTTAGAAACCACTGTGCACCGTTTATAAGTCCCAGTCCAGACTTGCAATTTTTGTTGCAGCAATTCTTGAATATGTGTGAAAGTGTTAAAATAGAAATATATATTTTTTGTATTCATTCCTGTCTCGCTCTTTTGCACTAAAAAATAAAAAGTTGCTGCAACAAAAATTGCAAGTCTGGACCGGCACTAACGAATTAATAATCATTTGGACATTCTCCGATATTATTGAATTCCTCACAAAGTATATTCCTTGAATATTAATGTTCGAAGCATGAAATTAACCAATTGAACAAGTAGGAATACAGCTGCCAAATGGTATGCGACTGGGCTTCATAACTCAGAAAGCAGGCGTCTATTCGTCGCTTTCGATAACGAGCTGAATTGATCGCTATGTTAAGTTTTAGATTATGGCATGCATTTGCTATCGAACAACGTAATAATATGGTTCGATATCTAATGCCATAATCTCGAACTGAAAAAACGTGATCGAATGAGCGTGTGATCGTAAGCTCAGTGGTGCGATTCAGTAACTTTTAACGATCCGACAATCGTAATTTTTGTCTCTACATTTTGTGGCTTGACTATAACGATTGTGTGATTCTGTAAATTCTTTTTAACGATAGTACGCAGCTGACATTTTCTCTTGATTTTTGTCGATAAAATTAACAGCACATAAATTATTGTCGCTTAAATAACGACACAGCTGACATTACCCTGCAGCGAATACCGTAAAAATGCTGCACTGAAAGAATTTTCGGCCTAAATTCTATGAATTTCGACATTAATCTAATGAAAAATTCATTAAAATTCAATCAACGTCATGCTTCGTTGGATTAATGAAACCAGTTTCGTCAAAATTATTTTATTGAAAACTTCATCAAATTTATTTAACAGTGTAATTAATGCAGTGCTATAACTACATCGAAACAATAAAATAATTTCATGAAAAGAATGAAATAACTAAAATATAAAGGGGTTTCTTAATAATTAGAAAACATTGTTATCATAAATCCAATAAAATATTCTTACGAAACCAGAATACCAACGAAGCAATTCTAATGAAATTCTTTCACAATATTCATAAGATTCGTGAAAAAATTTTAATGAAATTGTTTCATGGGAATTATGAAGCAAAATTCTTTCGGTGTACTGAATAGCAAATTAGATAAGTTTTCGTTATAATTATTCTAACGATGCGATTATCGTTAAAAAAGTTAGTGAATCGTACTACAGGTTTTGAGAAGATTTACCAACACTCTAGGAATTGTGATTTTCTTATGTATAGTGGAGGTACCTTCCTTCCCCTCACTCTAAGTATGCCTCTAGAATACATGTTTAAATGATCCGAACAACATATGGCTTATACTGTTAAAGCTTAATTATCCATCATTCTATCACTGCAAAATATGCCCCATTTCTATTTTGTACTCGAGTGGATTTTCATCTTTTCATAATAATATATTCTCCGATCATTCGATATGACGTTTTCCAGTTTGAGATTATGGCATTCGCTATCGAATAATGTACTAATATGGTTTGCTATCGAGTACCCTAGTATTAAACTGAAAAAACGTGATAGAATCAGCTCGTTATGGAAAGCGATGATTAGACCCCAGGTTTTGAGAAAATTTGCCACCACTTTGGTCATTAGCGGCAGTTTTAATTTTTAGGAATTGTGATTTTCTTATGTATAGTTGAGCTACCTTCCTTCCCCTTACTCTAACTATGCCTCTTGAAAACATGTCTAAATGATCCTTACAACATAAAGCTCATACTCTTAATGACATAATTAACCGTCAATAAGTAGACGTTATTGGAGATGCCTTCTATGACTGCCAAATATGCCCCTTTCCTATCGCGTATTCGATTGCGATTACGACTTATAAATGAGCTGCCGTATTGTCTGCTCATTGCATTTCAAGTAAGCTTAGCGTCGTGAAAGGTTGCACGCTTCTGGATTGCAAATACCAATGTCTTAAAGCATTTAAGTATGCGCATGCTAATGTTTGGTCGCCATAAAACTGCATGTTTGCAGCTAATTGAATTTTACATTAGGCTGTGGTGGCCGGTATCTTAGATAAGCATGCGTAATTTTTCTTTAAGATACACACATATAAAATCCCATAGTCGCTCTACTTCTTGGCTGCACCTCAAACCTGCCTTTAAAAATACTCCAGTTACTTTACTCGCACAAAAATGCTCGTACGAGTCGTCATAATGTGTATCATTAATTACTGCAAGGGGTAATAAACTTATCACAATAAGAAATTAGCACACATCTTAAAAAAGTCATAAAAATGCATTAAAATTCACTCTTTAACAAAAAAAAAAAAAAAAGCTGGTACCCTGGCAGCGGCAACACCAAGAGGGACGACTTTCCTCAAGGGTTGAATGCAGCAATGACGTCTGTAAGACTTAAATGAAAAGAACTGCAAGAATTTCATAATTAAAAATGTAAAACTAAAATATAATCGTATTATTTATTGTATGAGTGTGTTTTATTTAATTTGCTGATGCCAAATCGCCGCAGCAATTAATTTCCTTTTCGTTGCGAATTTTTAAATGGTCATAAATGCTTAGAACTGTATTTATGCCACTACACAAAATTATTTAATTGTCAGTTAAGAGTTGAATTGTTTTAAATACTTGCAGTTGCACAACTTGTAAGATCATTTTTGGCTTGGCTGGCCATAGTTACAGGATCGTACATACATACATATTGTTGTTAAACACTGTTGTTGTTGAAATGGCGATGGTCTTGTCTTGTAGCCGGGCTTAGGAAGTTTTTAATTTTGCATTTGTTTTATTTCCTCCAGCAAGAGTTATTATTATGATATAACACAGCGTACATATAAACCTGCCAATCTTGCTCGTTGTTAACTTTTTTACTCTCATTCATACAATATAAAATGATTTACATTTGCAACAGACTCCTATTAACTGCGAGTATGTAGTTTGTGTTCAGCAGCGATTTTAACCGGAAGCCTAATTACAATTACCTGCAGGCTATGCCCACTTTTCAGTTTTTAAGTTCTTTTAGTTAACTTCATTTTACTTCTTGACTTAGATGCCATTTTATTGCAATTTACTTTTTAATCGTTGCTGTTTAAATTTATACAAGTTGCACTTCGTATGCCATTTGATTCCATGTAATTTGCTGTTTCTCTTATTTTTTTTTTATTTAATCATTTGTTGCTGTTGCATGTGTGTTTGTGTTTTTTTTTTTTTTTGGTCTTGCCTCGTTGCACTGGCCAATTGCTTTTCAAGTTCTTGTCTTGTAAAATATATTTTGATAGCTACTGTTTGGCGGGTTATAATTCTTTCAAAGATGGGAGGGACTTTACTTGAGACTGTGGCTTTACTATAAATTATAAAATCATTTTCATGTTAAATGCTAAACTACATAGTACATTAAAAAAATCCATTTTATTTTCCAAGCTTAATGATAAATTTGAAATAAAATGCATTCACGGAATTCATTAGAGAAGAATTTTAATCGCTTTGCAGCCAGAAAGAATGAAATTAATTGTTTGGCAAAAGTTTTTCTGTTGTTTTGATAACAAAAATTACAGCAAAATATTTTGATGTTTCAATTGCATCGTTTTGAAAGGTAAATCGAAAAAGAGTTTACATTTTAAACCGACTTCAAAAATAAAAGGAGGTTAACAATTTTTAGGTGTGTTACTTCATAACTCGGTACATTTTAGACCGATTGTAAAAATTTTTTTGTTATGTGAGAGCTTATAGCTTCCCATTGCTCCCATTGTAATAAAAGTGGGCGGGAACATGCGCACAAAATTTTTATATATGATTTTATTATATTTTACTTATTTGATTGCTGCGAATCCTACACTGAAAGAATTTTTGGCCTAAATTCTATGAATTTCGACATTAATCTAATGAAAAATTCATTAAAAATCAACCCACGTCACGCTTCGTTGGATTAATGAAACCAGTTTCGTCAAAATTATTTGATTGAAAACTTCATCAAATTTATTTAACAGTATAATTAATGCAGTGCTGTAACTTCATCGAAACAATAAAATAATTTCATGAAAAGAATGAAATAACTTAAATATAAAGGGGTCTCGTAATAATTAGAAAATATTGTTGTCATAAATCCAATAAAATATTCTTACGAAACCAGAATACCAAGGAAGCAATTCTAAGGAAATTCTTTTACAATATTCATGAAATTTTCATTAGATTTGTGAAAAAAATTTTAATGAAATTGTTTCATTGGACTTATGAAGCCAAATTCTTTCGGTGTAGAAAAAATTAATAAAAATATTAGATTATGAGTAGGTTTTAGAGATCGACCGAAGGCGTTTTTTTTTTGGCCGAAGCCGAAGCCGAACTTCGGCTAAAATCCTAAACTTCGGCCAAAACCGAAGCCGAAGCCGAATGTTTTAAATTTTAAAAATGATACTTGTTTTATATGAATTAAGAAAAAAGTTTGCTTTTTTGAGATCACTGAAATAGCTGTAATATCTATTGGATACGTAACAAGAAAAATAAAACTATTTTGCAATTTCTAGATTGCTTTTTCATATGATCACTCACAAAAACGTTAAACACAATAGAAACTGTCGGCGAGCAACGACCAAAAATAATGTTATTTTTCAAGCTTGGGATGAAAAATATTCGGCTTCGGCTAATCAGCCGATTTTTGCCGTAGGCCTAATGTTGGCCGATTACCAATTTTTGGCCGAAGGCCGAAGCCGAAGCCGATTAATCGGTCGAACTCTAGTAGATTTCCTACAAATCTACTAACAAAGTACATAGATTTTGTTTGGTATGGGGAATCTAGTAAAATGCAACTAGATCTAGCTCAAAATCTCTAAAATAATACACGCAAAGAAAATATATGGTTGTAAAATGGTTGAAAAAACAATATTATGTTCTGTCAAACAAATGTGTGGTCTTTGAAAACTAGTTATAGTTATTTTAAACATTAATTTCGTTACGATAAACAGAGTAATATTTTAATCTAATAACTACATGATTGTATTCATAGAAAGTGCTATATGGTTAGAGTTTAACAATATAGTTTAGTTAAAAATTTATGACTACAATATAATCTGTATTATTGTGTAAAAATAATATGATGTAAATAACGATATAATGTTATCCAAAACCATACTAGTGTTGTCTTATTTACATTAATAACATTAGGTTACTTGTTTTTGTAGATTATATTATTATTAACTCAGAAAATAATATTATTTAAACTTTGCTTTTCCATTGGCAATAATATGATTTGACTGCAACCATATAATTCAATCATAGTATGTTGCTGTTTGATTATGGTTACCTCAACAATATTTTTTCTTTGCGTCTAGATTTTACGACAATGTAAATGACATGTAAAAAATTTTTCTGAATGGATTTAAAATTTTAATTTCAAAATACACTAAAATTAAAGCTGCTGAGTATAAAAATAAGTAAACTGCCACTTTTTACTATGTAAGCGCCGGAACATACATGAGAGTTGTATTAAATTATACGGTAGTATAAAGATGGCATAACTAGTAAAGAGATCAGATGGGGTGAATAACAAGAGTGTTTATTTTTATAGAGATATAAGACTTCAAGTTGGCAAGACTTTTTTAACTGGCGGCCATTTTGTCAGCTGTCAGGTGGTTTATCTTTAGCTTAGTTGACGCTTGAACAGCGCTTCCAAACTGTGCAAATTTGTTTTGAAAATCATAATTCTGTTCGAAATACGTATCGCGCTCTATGTCCATTTTACTGACAACATAATCTATCAGAGCAATTCATTCGATTAACTATGGAACGTTTTCGTAAATGCGCATCCACAGAGAAGTCGTCCAGTGCGTACAGAAGATGACATTGCTGCTCTAGAGCGTAGCGCAGAGGAAGACCGGTCATAACTTTACACTTAATGTTGACCGCTATAGATCCATGATTACTGAATTTTTAGTTCACCAAATGAACAACCATGATGTTGCAGGAGCTGTGGTTTCAATAAGACGGCGCCACATGTCACACAGCTCGTGCAACAATTGATTTATTGAAGGAAGCGTTTGGTAACCACATAGTTTCATGTTTTGGACCCGTGAATTGGCCTCCAAGATTGTGTGACTTAATGCCGTTACTATTTTCTGTGAGCGGGATATGTTAAGTCGGTAATAAATCCAAAACTATTGATCACTTCGAGTACAACATTCGCCGCGTTATTGCCAATATACGGCCACAACTGGAACAAGTCATTAAAATTTGGATCTCCAGATTAGACTACATCCTAGCCGGTCGTGGCAGTCATATACCCGAAATCATACTTAAATTATTATGCCAGAAGATTATGCTTCGAATAAAATAGTCATGTCAATTTAAAAAATTCATCTTTGTTTCATTAAATTTTTTTTTAAAGAAAAGTAACACTCTGGCAATGAAAGGGATAGTGATAGAGAAGACAGGTGGTGAAGAGATGGAGAAAAGCTTCATTCTTTTACAACTCTGCTTTTTGCACGTTTTTAATAATTCAGTGTTGCAGCGCCTCTGGTGTTTAATTAGGCGTATTAAACTTTTTGAAACTGTGCTTAGTAGCCATTTTGTTGGTTATTTTACTTTGCCGATGATTTTCGCTACACTACGAAGGAGGGCGCTCTGATGTTATATAGTATAGTTCAATGACCTTCATCACTTGAACTTTCCTACAACAACTGATACAAAGGGACACTAATGCACATAAGAAAAATGCGTGGTGTTGTTTTTTTTAATGACTGTTGGATACCGGGCTCGAACCCAGGACCTTTGGTTTCGTAGTCAACGTGCTAACTAATTCAGCCAACGCTACTCTTAAAATTATATACCTATATAAACAACATCCTTTACTCATACTAATACCATGCATGGTAACAGATAGAACATGGTCATGCGTCTAGTGGCAACGTTTGTCAATTCCGATATTTTTAGTTGTGTGGCATTGGTTTCTAAATAAAAAACATAATCTGAATAGCGTTGCACACATTTTAAAAATGCCACACAACACTGGGGCTTAATAGCATTAAAATCTATGCACATGATCCCATTCAAAGATTATTATTAAATCACAAATTAAAGTATCATTCATACTTTGTTTCGAAGCCTCCGCAAGTTTTGAATGAATGGCAAATGTTCCTGCCATCCGCAGAAGACTATAGATGGGATTGAAAGTTTGACATAGAAGATCATTTATAAAAATAATTAACAGAGTTGGAGTAAGAGCAGAGGCTTGCGGAATTACCTCAGAATTTCCCTTTAATTCATGTACTGAAATCCTATCTTTAACAACTTATAAGTGCGATCCCTGCGGAAGCTCGATAAGAATCGAGAGAAGTTATTACCGACAGCACCACCGCGCACATGTTCTTACAAGCAGAAGGTTTGGATAATGCAGGCCTCTAGTTTACCGTTTCCGTGTAGTCAGACCAGAAACCTATTGATATTGGCCAGGAAATTAAATGCACCTTTACCTCATAGAGACTCATAAGCAAACCAACTTTTAAGACACTTATTTAATGAGGCACTGAAGGAAGAATTTTGTAGGAAAAAAACTAATATTTATTATTCAACAGAGTTGTTTTGTTAACAGAGCTCTTTTAAGCACCACGGTTTGTTGTGTCTAGGATAATCCCATTTTAAAATGTATCTATACGCACAAATTTTGTTATACTTCCCAATAAGTTACTCGTATTTCCCCAAAATAAGGTGTGGCAACTTACTGCCTTTAATTGCTGATGCAAGCAGGAGCGTGTTTTTTACTTTTAAAATTCTAATAAAATTGCTCTATTCCTACATTAAATTTCTGTGCACAATTAGTCATGTATAAATTTTCTTCCAGCATCTATTTTTAAACTCCAAACACATTGAAAAAGTTGTCACTCAATCTCTCCTGGTGTTTAATGTTGTTTGTGGATTTTTTGTTCTCTGTTCAACAATAATTACATTAACATTCATTGTTATTCACTGACAATTGGCATTTCATTTCGGATTAGTTACAAGACATTAACTGATCGTTTGCAGATCCAATATAATTAAAGCAGTAAAAGTAAGAACATGTCATTGGAAGCACAGCCATATGTATGTACATATATACTGACAAATATACACCTAAACACCCGCTTACATATACTATACACACCTTTTCAGATTTAAAACGTTTGTTGCTTGGCATTTGCCAATGTCAGAGCAATTATAACAGAAATAGTTAAAGACACTTACCAAGCCAAGTTGGTATGCAGGCACCTACTCGTAAGTGCTTGTAGGCAAAATCCATTTGGGCGCATGATGTGCTTTGTGGTAACAGTAGAGGCAGCAAATATTAAACCAAGTTATCTCATTAAGAACGCCTTTCAGAACCAGCGAATAAAAGCAAAATTCCTTTCTTACCTTTATTATTACTCACTAAGAGCAGCGGACTTCTAGTGTTTCCTTAATATTCAGACCAAAATAAAGCTGCAGCAAAAAAAAAAGAACACTGAAATAAAAGTTATTCACGCTTTGTTTAACTACAAAATTCTACAAAGAATTAAATGCCTATTCCAGAGCGTACTTACTCGTAATATAAAAGTATCCAGGCATCATTGGCTTCACTTGGTTACAATAGAGCAGCAAGCCAGCCAGCCATTTCGTAATCTTAATCTCTTTACATACGGCTACAACATATTCTTCGTTTGTACACCTTCTTTTACGTCTGCTGAAATCATGTGTTTTCTATGCATGATCAGTGTTATTGTTCTTTGCTACACACTGGCTTTGTGCGCCACATTGACAAAGCTGCTTGCTGCTTGCTCATCTGACTATAGTTCATTTCACTCTATATGGTAATGGCTTGACTTAATAACTTAACGTTCCGTTGATCAGTGTAATTCGACACATTGCCAAAATAGTAGGAAGCAGAATTAAAGTTAAGCTTTGCTTCGTTTAATAGTTGCTTGCCATCATTGCTTTTAGAGTTGTGTTAACTTGTGGCTGAAGGAAATCATCGTTTTCATCATTTATTTAAGTTCTTCTCTTTGTGCATGGTCATTTTGTATTACAAAATAAAAATAACAAATAACAAATAAAAAACATAAAAGAAAGATATAATTTGTGTTTGCGAATGCAGTTAAAGAAAACATTTACACTCAAAGAAAACATTGGACGCAGGGATTTTAAATTTAAAGCTTTTTAATGTGCATGAAGATAAATTTAAAAATCTCTAACCCTAGACACAAACCCTTATGTTTAACAGAGAACTCTGTTAACAAAATAATCAGACATCTGTTACATCCTAGTCAGCCTAGAACTATTTATATGTCTCTAATAGGGATGGGCAAATTAATAAAATGTATCGATATATATCGTATCGATATTTTTGAACAGTATCGATATATATTTTTTGAAAACATCGATATTTCGATATATCGATATTTTTTGCCTACAAATGTTGCCAAAATATTCCAAATCTAAAATAATAACACATACTAACATATAGCGCCATAACCGCCAAAAAAAGTTTAAGCGATATAAATTTTGAACAACTATTGAGATCTTATGGGTTTTTTTAAAGATTTTTAAAAAAGATTTCCACAAAAAATGTTGCTGATTAAGCCTTTAAAAAGCATTAATAATTTTTATAAATAAGGATGTAATTTATTGATTAATGAATGCCCGTGTTTAACACTTTAAAGTTCATCATTGCGGAATACGAGTAATACCCACTTTGCATCCAAACAATAATATTTAAAGAAATCGCAAAACTTAATGAAATGCAATTTTTTAAATTCTTAAAGCACAATCACAGTTTATTTCGAAATGATTTTATTTTATTTATGTTGCCACTTATAATTAGTTAACAGTTTTTTCATTTCCACAGGTTAAAGCGTAACAGAACAAAATGAAAGAGAAAAACTAACGGCTTGTATAAGATCTATATAAACCAAAAAGAGTCAGCTGATTCGTAAAAGAACAGAAAGTAAAAGCTAATTCTGCCTTTAGGCTTATACCCACACAATCCGAATTTGGCATTTAGCTTAGTTAACAAATAAAAGCCACCTGGCTTAGTTGGGTCACCTTATAAATGCGCCTGGGCTGTTATTATGAAATTTCTCTTTTTTTCTTCGCATCAATAGCAGTGATGCCAATATCGTACAGTTAAAAAACGGCTATAGCTCTTAAAAGTATCGAAACCCGATACTCGTAAATAAGAATCGATGTATCGATATATCGGTTTTTGAAATATCGGCGATATATATCGATATTTATTTTCTCAAATATCGATATTTCGATATATCGATATTTTTTGCCCATCCCTAGTCTCTATGTCAACACTCTTTTCTCTAGCGACAATTGCACGAGTAGAGATACGTTAGAGACAACAGTTGTAGTGTATTTCTGGTGACATTGTCAGTGAACGCGTCAATATTTTGTTTTTCTTTCTTATTATGTTATGCAATAATGTTAAAATCTTACGTACATACTATGTATGTATTTAAGTTTGTTGCCCCAACCCTTATAAAATTGTAGACGAGGATCACTAAAATGTACTAGTGAATCTTTAGTTCAAATGTCTCCATGTGGTCGTAAAAGAATAGTGCTAAAATCTACCGGTAGATTTTCAATGACAACCGTATATTAATGTGCCCATAGGCAATTACTTTGGCTGAGCTTCACCTGGTCAGTAGTACTATTGACAATGTCACTAGGAAATCACTACAATTTTACTAGTGATAATGAGCGAGGAAATATCGATATTGTAGACTAGAGCCCCTAAAATTTTCTAGTGAATCCTTGGTGCCAATATCTCCCTGTGGTTCCAAAAGAACTATTTAGTCAGTAGTGCTACTGTCTAGTGGAGGATTTCTTCATACTTTTGTTTCGATGCCATTAATTATTTTTGAAAGAGCCAAAATCCAAGTTTCTATAGAGCAACTCACTAAAGCTATAAATTATTATTCACATTTAGTGCGAACACTCATTTATTCCACTTTTCAGATATTATTGCCGGTGTAGAATTTTTAACAGATTTTCTTTTCGCATACTCGTATTACTCCTTCATATACTAACTTTGTGTTTTTATACCCTTTACCAACAAAAATGGTAAAAGGGTATATATAGGTTTGTCATTCCGTTTGTAATTTCTATAATATCAATAAGCGACCCATAAAATATATATATTCTGGATCCTTATGCATAGGGAAGACGAATAAGCGATGTCCGTCTGTCCGTCTGTCCGTCTGTCCGTCTGTCCGTCTGTCCGTCTGTCCGTCTGTCCGTCTGTCCGTCTGTCCGTCTGTCCGTCTGTCCGTCTGTCCGTCTGTCCGTCTGTCTGTACGTGAAATCGGTTTTCCGAAGCTCCCAGAAGAGCTAGAGACTTCGTTCTTGGACTGGTGTGTCAGAAATTTTCCAAAATAGATTGGTATTGAAATTCAGCAAAATCGGGCAGACGATTGCAGAGCTGGAAAACTTAAACTTCATTTTGCCATATAAAAGTAACTACCAAAAACAAATTTTTATTTTTTTTTTAATAAATGAACATATTTTACACTTCAGTACGACTAAAATTGGAATTTTAAATTAAAAAAATATAAAAAAATTAAAAAGTCGTTTCCAGGGTTGGAAAACTTTAACTTTTTGTGTTATGTAAAATTAACTATGTCTAAAACTATATTAGTATTTTCTCGAGAACCGTAAGAGCTACAGACCTGAAATTTGGACACAGTGTGTAGACCTTTGGCCGCTACAACAACAAATATATGAGAATTGGAAATTAAAGGGTGTTCCAAAACGAGCAACGAAAAATTTAAAAATCCCATGTAATATACATACAATTGTATGTATGTATGTATATACACTTGAAATTTGTAAGGTTAGTGTATTTTTATACAGACTACAAAAATTAACACTAAAATTTCAAAAAATTTAAATTAAAGGGTGTTCCATCAGTTAATGCAATTTTGACTATGCAATTTTGACAACTTGCTGTATCTTGGAAACCGTGAAAGCAAAACTCTTGAAATTTTCAAAAACGGTAAAACTAAAAAATCAAAAAATTATAAAATCGCTAAACCGAAAAAAATCGCCAAAAACAAAAAAAATCGCCAAAGCGAAAAAAAGCACCAAATTACAAAAAAAATGTCTAAGACTAAAATAAATGGCGAATAACCGGAAAAATTGCTAAAATGGAAAAAAATCGTCAAAATGAAAAAAATCGCCAAAACGAAAAAAACCCCACAAAAACAGAAAAAAATCCAAAATGAAAAAAAAGCACCAAAAACAGAAAAAAATCGCAAAATGAAAAAAAACCCCAAAACAGGAAAAAATTGCCAAAATGAAAAAAAATCTCCAAAATGAAAAAAAAGCGCCAAAAACAGAAAAAAAATCGCCAAAATGAAAAAAAACGCCAAAATGAAAAAAAAGTCGCCAAATTGAAAAAAAACTCCAAAATGAAAATAAGCCCCCAAAAACAGAAAAAAATCGCCAAAATTAAAAAAAATCGCCAAAACGAAAAAAACCCCACAAAAACAGAAAAAATCCAAAATGAAAAAAAGCCCCAAAAACAGAAAAAAATAACCAAAATGAAAAAACCCCAAAACAGGCAAAAATCGCCAAAATGAAAAAAATCGCCAAAATGAAAAAAATCGCCAAAATGAAAAAAATCTCCAAAATTAAAAAAAAAGCCCCAAAAACAGAAAAAAATCGCCAAAATAAAAAAAAATCGCCAAAATGAAAAAAAATCGCCAAAATGAAAAAAACCGAGAAAAACAGAAAAAAATCGCCAAAATGAAAAAAAGCCCAAAACAGGAAAAAATCGCCAAAATGAAAAAAAAACGCCAAAATGAAAAAAAAATCGCCAAAATGAAAAAAAATCGCCAAAACGAAAAAAAACCTTAAAAAACAGAAAAAAATCTCCAAAATAAAAAAACCCCAAAACAGAAAAAAATCGCCAAGATGAAAAAAAATCGCCAGAATGGAAAAAAAATCGCCAAAACGAAAAAAAACCCCAAAAAACAGAAAAAAATCGCCAAAATGAAAAAAAAACCCAAAAACAGGAAAAAAATCGCCAAAATGAAAAACCCCCAAAATAGGAAAAAATCGCCAAAATGGAAAAAGAATCG
This sequence comes from Tachina lurida, assembly GCA_944452675.1. Taxonomy (NCBI): domain Eukaryota; kingdom Metazoa; phylum Arthropoda; class Insecta; order Diptera; family Tachinidae; genus Tachina; species Tachina lurida. Next base: position 182,232,998 of record OX101752.1, on the reverse strand, counting down.
CCAAAATGAAAAAAATCTTCAAAATGAAAATAAGCCCCAAAAACAGAAAAAATCGCCAAAATGAAAAAAACCGAGAAAAACAGAAAAAATCGCCAAAATGAGAAAAAAGCGACAAAACTGAAAAAATCTTTTAAACTGAAAAAAACTTCAAAAAAGCAAAAAAGCCACATTAAAAAGTGCTCAGAACCGAATGTACGGAACCTTCGTGCGCGAGTCAAAGTCGCACTTTACTGAATTTTTTTATATTAAAGGAATTAAATGAAACTAAGTTTTTTCTTATTTCGTTTTTGCTTCGTTCACTTAACATATTTTATGTATTTTTTAAAGAACTAGATTGGTACAAGGAATTAGAAAAATCCTTAATTATGATTCCAGGGTTGGAAAACTTACACTTTTTGTGTTATGTAAAATTAAATAGGTCTAAAAATTTTTTCTTTTTCTTTATAAATATGTATGTATGTGTCTGTATACTATATATATGTACGTACGTTGGTAAAGGGTATATAAGATTCGGCACAGCCGAATATAGCACTCTTACTTGTTTTCTTTAATAGCCCTCAAGTGGTTGGTGGTAAGACTAGCAAATTGCTTAAACCGTAATGATTTTCGTGTTGTTGTACAATCAAAGATTATGTGCTGTTGTTCTTATTGTTGCTGTTGCTGTTGCTGTTCCTGTTGCTGCTGCAATTTTTGTGATCACCATACTTTAGTTGTAGATGTTGGTGTTGCTTCGAGTTGTTTGGCTAAACTTAACTCTGTGCGCCCGCAATTTGCACGTCTTTGACCATAAGGCCAAATAAAATTAACGAAAATTGTGCATAAAGTCCTAAAAAGCTAATTGTTAGTTTGCACTTGTGTTCATGTAGATCATGTCCAAATTGGGTATGTCGAAAATGTTCAAATACTTTTGTTGTTTGTCTCTTAGTTCCTTTTTTTGTTTGTTTGTTGTTATTGCCATAGTTATTATGCCCCGAATATAATAGAGAGATGGAGATAAAAAGTATGAAGAAGTCAAATCATTTGAATAGATTGATTTTTTTTAAATAATATTTGTGAAAATTTATTTAATTTTTTTTTAAATTTTCACCAAAATTCCGCGCAGGGAGCGCCGGCTAATGCCCACTTGAATGGCACATAGTCTGGTCAAAGTTCCGTACTCATCTTAGATATATTGGGCAACAGCAGCCACTTTCAGCAGAACGGCTGCTGAGGGGTCGGCCAGTCTTGGGAACATCTCGTTTTGTTTTTGTCTCTTTAATGCGAGTAGCCAAACACAGCAGTTTTATCTAGTTTGTATCGGATGGCCAGGGTGACGTTGGCTGTAGTAGCTAGCACGTTGACTACAAAACCGAAGAACCTGGGTTCGAGCCCGGATCCGACAGTCACTAAAAAATAACAGCATCATGCATTTTTCTGATGTGCATTAGTGTCCCTTTGTATCAGTTGTTATAGAAAAGTTCAAGTGATGAAGGCATAGACCACTACACCGACTTCAGCGGATATTAATCCTAGTGTAACACCAAAGTGCCAATAAAATGGCTACTAAACACAGTTTCAAAATTTAATACGCCTCATTGACACCAGAGGCTCTGTAACACAGCAAATAGCAGAGTTGTAAAAGAATGAAGCTTTTCTCTATCTCTTCCTTCACCATCACGGAATCTCTCATTGGCGTTTCAGCAAGCTTTGATTCGTAGATTATAAGTACGGTTGTCTGAAGCTGAATTTTCCGGAAGAAATTGAATTTAATGAAACCGATTCACGCTGTTACTGAAATTATTGGAATTCTGTAGCTCAATAGAATAAAGGAAAAACTTAGGCAACTGTTAAGTCTGTTTTAGGGGCTTCTATAACAATAAGAGAAAACGGTGAATTAATTCCCTTTTCCTCTAGGTATTGAGCCAAATGTACTACTGGATAGCTGGTATACTTTCGGTCTGAACCTCATGCTCCAACTTCCATTAAAGGCTGTGCTTTGTTTAAATACAAGAGAATTTTTTTCTTTCTAATATTTTATTTTAAGTGGTTCTACTTTTTGAATTTTTATAAAAGTTAACACACACCCTGATCTTTGAAAACACACACACTCTTGCATATACAATAACGGGCGGATGTACGCCCATTTAAATTTAATTTTATATCACGTACTACTTCTTAAACAAGAGATTTAAATTTTTTTTTTTTTGCTTGAAAGAGTTTACTTCCACTATGGTTCCATCAATTTTTAATCGAAAATGTTCTCTCAGATCTTTGCATTAAGGTCGGTTTTATTTTTGTAAAATTATTTAATTGCAATTGAATGTTTTTAATTTTTCTTTGTAAAAACATTATGAATATTGAAAAACGGGTTGAGAATGGAATAAAAATGTTTGTTGTGAAATTGTTGCTTTTGTTTGAGACTCTGTAACTTATTATGTTTGTGAGCGTAATTCTCAATTGTTTGTTGAGAACTTTTCTATAAACATTCTGAGTTGTTCAGCTTTTCTCAAGAACTTTTTGGTTGATGAGTATCGTAAGCAGAAACGAAATGCACATGGACGTTAGTTAGTCACTAACTAACACAAATTCCTTATGTTACTAGTTACCCTGTCGGAAATTTGGCTAACTTTAAACTAACCTTAAGCTAACTATTTCGCAACTAGTACTGACTGACACTTGGATTACTTTGCAATGTAATCAACAGTTTATTTTAACATTGCGATGTCTTAGGCGGTAGTTAATTGCTTCACTCTGCACTACTTTCAGCTAACTTAAAGTTGACTTTTTTTAAATCACCTGGTAGTCAGTAAATTAAAAATTTTTTTTTGGGGTTCGAACATGTAACATTACACGTTTTATACTCAACGCGCTACCACTCGGCTAAGCTGCCATCTAAAATAACAACAGCAAAATGTTAATAATTATAAAACTGAAAAAATTAGTTTTAAAGTATATGTGAATAAATTTGTTGGCTGTCATCAAATTCGATTACGTACTCAACTTAAGAATTGATTTTGGGTTTGTTCTGGATGATTTTGCAGCCAGCTTTTAGTCAGTCTAAGAAAAGTTAACTATAAGTTTAATATTTTTGTAGTCAATCGCACATTCTCCGACAGAGGAAGTTTATAATAATATCGTGACATAACCGCCAACAAATCTTAAGCGACATAATTTTCGAACATAATTTTTTGACTGCAATCGATTATTTGCTATCGTAAATAATCGATTGCGGTTAGGGTTCCATAGACATGGACAATATTACATAAATATATAAATATTTAAAGTGATATTTATTTTTTAATGTGATTTAAAAAGGCATAGCTTAGCATTAATTGTAAATACACTTGAGAATACACTAACGCTAGTGAGATGGACTCCTGCCAATTCCCAGTGTTAGAAAAGAATTAATGCATAATGAAATAGAATCACCTGCATCTTTGTTTTGCTTTGTTTTCTCTACTTTTTATAAGTAGACATATTAATGGCTGATATATACCCTGATCTTCTTTGCCCCTTTTGACGATTTCTTTGCAAACAAATCCACAATTTTGCTTTATTGGATATCATAAATATAATCAGCATTTCTTTTTTTAATAAACAATTCTTCTTATTTTTGTAAAACATTCAGTAACACAACTCAAAACAAACAATCGAAGTTGAAAAAAAAATATAAGAATCCAAAACTATAACATTTAACAATTTCTCTAGTGATCACGTTCACGATTTGGTTTTTAGTACAACAAAAATATTGTACTGAAGAAGAAAATAAAATGAAACAAAAAAAAAAGTTTGTTTTTTTGTAAAAAATATTGTTGCAGTTGTTATTTTATTTATATTTCAAATATCACCAACGACATTAACAGTAACAACATTAGCAATGCAAGCGAGTCCTTTGAAAAAATGCCGATCAACTTTTTATCTATCGAATGCAGCAAAAACCGAAAAAGAAATATCGAATGTAATGGAAGCACAACTAAACTCGGCATAATCGTCGTCAGCAGCAACATTCGCTGCCAGAAAGAAATCAAAGCCAAAGTATTAATGGCTTCAATATGATTGTCATTATTCGTTCACTTTGTATGACGATCATCACCATAATGCTGATAATGTTAATAATACAGATAATGTTCATCATCGCTGATGATGATCGTCATCATCATGAGCACCGTCAACTTTGTAGTCATCATCAATGTCAACAAATAGCACCACTAAGCGATGGATATCGGCAACAATTTGATATCAAAAGATCATCATGCACATGTATAAAATATGCCGCTTAGATATCGAATGGACGATGGACTGACTGAACTAAGAATGTCAAAGCATTACAGAGGGAGACCACTGGCTCACCATATAGAGGGATCTTAACAAAAAAAATATAAAAAATAAAATAAAATAAAACTTAAAAGAGGCAAAAATCAAAAAACAATCGTTACAAGTGCATCAATGGAAATTCTGTTTTTTTATTTTTGTTGTTGCTGGTTGTGTTCAAAGGCAACACTCGTTGCTGTTTGTCTTGGTTGCAAACATTGATAAATTCTAATTGTTAAATTTAATTGCCATATCCGTTGCAAAAATATCTCTGCTATATGGTTATGACTTTCAACAAAAAACAAAACAAACAAAAAAAAATAAAGTAAAATAAAAACTGCAGCAAATGGAAAACGCTTTCAAAGCACACCACTTACAAACTTGACCATATTTTAAATTAGTGCAGAGCTCACGGTACCCTATTGGTTATCATACGTTTATTATAAGCTACGCAACAATTCGAAGTTTTAACAAATATTCATACTTACAGCTGGCACTTGTTCTTACTTACTTCATATCCTATATGAAATCCTTGATACACTTTCCTAGTTTTTAAATTTCTTTCAACAGCGCATTATGTTGCCAGTTAAAAATTATGTGAATTTTGCTTTTAGGGATTTCTTAACTTCCAGTTTTCCAAAGATTTTATTTTCCTACATCTTCACATAAATTCTTTCGGTAGCATTTTCACCCAGTCATTACTGCTTCTCTAATCGCGGCTCAACTCCATCGAAACAGTGAAAAGAACAATTGCTGAAAATAATTGCATGAAACAAAAGCTGAAGTTAAAAAAATTTATTAAGACAAACGAAACTTTTAATGATTGCTTTGAGCTTTTAGCCAAGCTCAACTTGGCAAAAATATAATAACAAGAAATACAATTCAAACACGTTAAGTACTCGTACTTCCAACTATAATTGTTGTGGCAATGAAAAATCAAACCGGCTATTCGATCAACAACAATAGCAATATTAAGAAAAAAAAACAACATACAATATGAACCGAACTGTCTTTGATTGTTATTAAACATCTGAAACGTTTGATGTTAAATGAACTGACATATGGCTAAGAAGAACTTCTAGTTTTGGTAACATAACTTAGAATCTTGCTGCTGCTGGTTGTATATTATTATTGTTGCCAATATTTTTTTGTATCCTACCGTCACTGCTATTCGCGCAACGTTAGCGCCAACCTGTTCAACACAATTGTCTGTTGGATATTTAAAGTAAGTATTATATCAATTTTTATTATCAACATATATTTGCTGTTATTGAGTGGTTTAATAAGCTTCCATTGTTAAGAACTAGGGAAACTTTGATGTTGCCTTTTTGCCGGGCTTTCATCTGCATCAGAATACATCATCGTACAAATGTATGCCAAAGCAAACTTTTCATAACATTGAATATCATGAGAATATGTGAAAAGTGCCAAGCAGTAATTTATGTGTTCAAAGTCCGCTATCTTTCCATATTAATTTTTATTGCTGGAATATAATTGTTCATTATTAAAAGAGCAGATTTTTGGTTTTTAAAATATGCGTTTCGAAATCGTTAAATACTCGTATTATTTTCGCACAACTTGCTGTGAATATGCAGCATTGCTATTCAGTCGATAGTAAATCTCACATAAAAATAATATAGCGAAAATTAAAAATTTTAAAAACCCCCGAATATATCTAGAAAAGATAGGATATCTTCTAAACGGCTGGACCGGTGATATCTTCAAACATAGTTAAGAACCTTCTCGATCAAATCATCTTTCAAACAGAAAAAACTAAATCGAAATCGGCCTAGCCGTTTGGGCTGTACGTGGACACGGACAGACACACAGATGCATAGATACACAGATACACAGACACACACTACAAACTTATAACACCCCTTTTTTTGGTCGGGGGTTAATAAGAAGTTATCGTGTCGTTGGGTAAGGTTAGGTTTGACAGGAATAGTGGCAGTAAGACCAGATATCTAGATTAGTGAACCGCACGCCATACCGCAATTGTGGACAAGAAAATCACGCTCACGCTCATGCTTATGCTCTTTCATTTTGTCGTCACTGAGAAAACAACATGTACGAATTTTTTCTTGGCTTAAATTTAATTAATTAATATTCAAATTTATTAAATTAGTACACCAAAAATAAAAATAACTATGGAAGCTCAGAAATATTTCGTGATAAAAATGCTTTTGGCAATATACAATGCATTTTTGGGTATAAATCATTTAAAAATAATAGGGAAGACATTTTAATAGTTTTTACACAGCTATGAATAAATTTAGTTTGAAATTTATACACTATATTGTTGAATGAATTATACGATTTTTACTTTTTTCTTAATTTTTTAATCAATTGCTTATTTACAAAAAATATTCAAACAATGAATAACAACAGCATTTATATTAAATTAAAAAACTTTTCTTCAAGTGTAACCTTATTTTACTCTCATTTTTCTAACCAATACAAACATAATTTATTTTGCAGATCACTGTGGTGATCCCTTTGTGAGTCAGGTTCCCCTCTTTGCTTTTTCATCCGCAACTATGTTTGCCTGAAATATTCCCGTATTCACGCACCCAGTTTAATATGATAAGTGAGTGATGCGCGGGCCTATCAAGGGCTTTGCGACATTCTTGGACAAGAAAATATGTGGTCTACACACCTATGAGGGCCTGACTTAATTGCAGACTGGCTGTCAGTTATCAGATATCTCTATTTGAAATCCGATAGAAAAAAAATTTATTCGTATCTGGCAACTTAAAACTGTCATTGAATTATTGGTTATCCACAGCCAACTCGTCCGAAGTTGGTTGCTATTCATAATCGACCTTATGACTCTCTTCACAATACAAAGTATCAATTAATCCTATTCTAGGTCCTATAGTGGTCCCATACTGGCTCCTAACGCTTGGGCACCGATCAGGTGACTATTTTAACAAAGTCAGAATGTTACAGCTGTGTTAACAGCTGATTTTTATGCATTCGTGAAGCCATGTGTTTAACACAAAACATAAATTTTTAAACGACAAACAAAGGGCATGCGCTTGAATAGAACTCTTAGCTTGAGGAATTACAAATTTTCTCTAGTTCAAACTGAACAATTTAATGAAATATTTTGTACCTTCAAGTCTATTTGAAACCACAATAACCACTTGGAAAACAATTTATTGGGACATGTTGCTGCTGCTGTTGTTGTTTTTGTTTTTCTTTGGTAGGTCCATGGACAGCAAAAAAGAAAACAGAATTTTTGTTTGATTACAAACGAAAATTTCACCTAAATTTTGCAAACAACAACATCAAAAGCATTACAACCCTAATACAAAATGTACTACTAATAGTTGTTAAATGTTGTTGCTGTTGTTGCTGCCTGGTAAAAGTACTTTTTAAAATTACATCGTGATGTTAAACTAAATGAAAATTTTTCTTGACATAACAAAGCAGCCCAAAAGCAGACGGGCAGGAAAAGAGTCAGAAGAAAAATAAAAACGGAGGTGCACAAAGTTCATAGCAATTTTCATATCGTTGTAGCTGTTGTGTTTGTTGTGTTGTTGGAGTAACGTACAGCAAACGCTTTATAAACATCTAGAGAGTATCAACTGCAAATTAAGGTTGTTCTTATTATTATTGTTGTTGTTGGTGTTTTAAATAAGTATGTATATATGTATATTTGATAGCAGTTGTTGTTTGGCGTTTCCCTTGTTGCAGTGGCTATTGTTGTTTTTATTGTTGTTGCGATGGTAGTTGTTATTGAAGTTGTAGTTGCAGGCAACATCAACAAAAGTACAAATCGCCAACAAGCGCCTCTAGTGACTTTTAAACAAGAACACCAACTACAACAGCTACAACAACTTCAAACATATCAACTTTAGTATCTGAACTGAAATTCTTAAAGGTTTGTTATTTAATTCTTTTTTCTTCTTCTTTTTTTTTTGCTTTTTTATTTCTTGTATTTTTTTGTTAACTTTTTTTCTCAAACTTAAAATACGCGCGATCGCTCCAAATTTCAATAGTTGTTGCCTGCTTCTTTGTTGCTGTCTGTTGTTGGTCAACATCGTGTGCAAGAAAATTAGTTTCATTTTGCTGTTGTGCCTTTGTTTTTGTAATTTTAGTTCAGAAGATAAAAAAAAACAAAAACTATATAAAACTGCAGCAAAAGACGAGCGAAACTAATCAAGTGCTAATGCTAAATCCAATCGTTTTAATTCAACAGCCACAGACTTACATACGTCAAAGTGTATATTGAGAAACGTGGGATGCTGGAGTAGTTCTTTTTTAGCTCATCGTTGTGTTTTTATTTGGATATAGCGCACGGAACGGATTTTAAATTAAGAATTTGAAAAATAGGTCAGATTTTACACCTCTAAATATTTCTTGAAGCAATTTATTGCAACTCTCTTTCAAACTTTCCCATTAGTTTGCACATTCACATTTTAAACGCTTCAACTTTTCTTACTTCAAGTCTATACCTACTTGAAGGAACGAAAATAATAAAATTGCTTTAATTTTTATCTGTTTGTTCATTTATTAAAATAAAACAATAGGATTAATGGATGAGCTTTGCTTCCAAAAAATATTCCAATAAAAATGTTAATACCCTAATCAAAGTAATTCTCGTATTCTCTTTCAATTCAAACTATCTACATAAGATTGAAATCTGTATGAACTGATGTGTGTATCGTGAAATTAGCTCAGTTGAGCAACGTTGTCAAGGAGTAAATATAAACCTAGAAAATATTATTTGTTGGAACATAATTTTTTTCAATGGAAAATAGAACTTGATCACTTTTAGTTCTAACATTACCAACATATCAATAATAATTTCAGTAAAAACTGTGTCACTATTTATAACCACACTTCCTGAATTTTTGTTAAGAAGAGAATATTGTACAAGCTTGCTGGTATGTTATGTGGTTCGATTGTTCAATTACTTGATTGCGCGTGCATGCTATTGTGGTGAAGCAATCGATATATTGCAGCAATAATTTGCAGACGTAGTTTTGTTTATAAGTTTATAAAGCTTGAGGATTAACTTTGTAATAATATTCCATTAAGTCATTCATTGATTTAAGCATTTGACTGAGTAGAATGAAATATGTGTTAATTTTTGTTGAAGCGTTTAGGCTTGCCATGTTTCGATATTTAGTACTTCTCAATTATTTTTTCAGAATTTTTATTTATTTATTTATTTATTTAACATACTATACAAAGTAAATTCGCATAATATGGTGTTGCACAAATATGGGCGGAGTAACTAAGATGTTATTAACAGTATTTTAAAAAGTTTTGTGATTGACTTGTACACGACATATGCCTTCACATAGGAAGTAGGAACATGGTTGTTAAAGAAATTCCACAAAAACCTGCATAATTATACGGTTATCCGTGGCAGATCAGTCAACCAGTGTGAGCGAGACGAATAGCAGGGCGATACCATAGATCATTCCACTCAAGGAGCAATCGATATATGGCAGCAATAATTTGCAGACGTTATTTGTTTATAGTTTTGTAAAGCTTTAAGATTATTTTTGTTATAATATTCCATTAACTCATTCATCGATTTAGCCATTCGATTGAGTAGACTGAAATATGCCTTAATTTTTGTTGAAGCGTTTAGGCTTGCCATGTTTCGATATTTAGTACTTCTCAATTATTTTTTAAAAATTTTTATATAAAGAAATTAGATATTTATAATATTGCGCTTGCCGCTCGGCAAATTCTAATATATTTCGATTAAATTTCCCATACAAAACAAAATCTACCTTATGACAGATTTTATCTAATAGAAATTAGTGACAAAACTACAATTCTAAATCTAAATTCCGAAAATTATTTCAGAAATTTCACCAAATGCGCTCTTTAGAGAGCTATCAGGAGCACCATATCTATATAGTGGGATACATGTAGTATTCTCCTAGTTTCCTTTCAGACGAGTATATTTCTTAAAATTTAACTTCCTATATAACTTATATACTCCCCAGTAAAAAAAAGACACTCCAAAAAAGTCATGAAAATGTAGAGTTTGCGTTCTAGAAGTACTGCAAATTTCGATCCGATCTAATGATTTTTACATAGGGATGTCATTGCAAGAAGTTCTCGTTTTCGATGTCTGGTCACGGAATTGAAAGCAATTTTAAGAAAAATGTCCTTTATTGTGTTCTATGATAATATTTTCATCTAAAAAAATTGTTAATATTTTATCAATTAGTTTATTTTTATAGGAATTTAAACACGAAACAGTATTTTCATGCAAGTTTAAAAAATGATTTAAAAATTTTAGACCAAAATTAGTTCATAAGTTTCTTCAAAAAAATCGATTTTTTAAAAATTCTGTACCCCATTTCTGTAACTTGTGAGAAGTTCTCGCATCGAGAAAAATTAAATAATTATATTGGCTGTCCTATTTTACACAGGCTTACTCACATAAAAACTTATATAAACTTACAAAACATATCAAGGATGATAACAATTTTTTCGACTCGAAAAGTTCTCACATTCCTTACAGAAACGAGGCACTGGTGAGTAATTTCTAAAACTATAGAGGAATTACAAGGTTTTGTATGACTAAAATAAACTTCTACTTGGTTTTCTGCTAACTATCGGCAAATTAAAAATATCGATTTCTTGGAAGCAATGAAAATTAGACATCGACCGAAGGTGTTTTTTTTTGGCCGAAGCCGAAGCCGAACTTCGGCTAAAATCCTAAACTTCGGCCAAAACCGAAGCCGAAGCCGAATGTTTTAAATTTTAAAAATGATACTTGTTTTATATGAATTAAGAAAAAAGTTTCCTTTTTTGAGATCACTGAAATAGCTGTAATATCTATTGGATACATAACAAGAAAAATAAAACTACTTTGCAATTTCTAGATTGCTTTTTCATATGATCACTCACAAGAACGTCCAAGTAAAAGAAAATAGAAAGCAACTGGGTTGTATTTCAAAGCAACCCTTTCAAAACGTTAAACACAATAGAAACTGTCGGCGAGCAACGACCAAACATAATGTTATTTTTCAAGCTTGGAATGAAAAATATTCGGCTTCGGCTAATCGGCCGATTTTTGCCGTAGGCCGAATGTTGGCCGATTACCAATTTTTGGCCGAAGGCCGAAGCCGAAGCCGATTAATCGGTCGAACTCTAATGAAAATGTAGTTACTTTAGAATGACTTCCAATTTTTTTTACGATATCCAAATATATAATTTCATTGATCATATCTCGCACCATATTTTCCATTAATTGGTGAGTATGGCCCTAGTTCGCATTCCTAGATTTTGCCCCCCAAATAATACTCATTATTTTACTAGTACTGTTAAATGATTAACAGAGCTCTGTTAAGTGCAAAATTCGGAAGATATTACATCTTTTCGAGATATATCGAGGGTTTTTAAAATTTTTAGTTTTTGTTATTTTACTTTTAGTATTGCATGTTTGAATAAGTTTAAGAAATTTTAGAATTATATGATTTGCTTTTGTGGTATTTTAGAATGTAGCATATTATATGCTTGACTTGTGCTACATCTGCAATATCTGCACCATCAGCTTGCAATGAAGAGTGATTATGATTTTGTTTTGGAAAAAGTTGCAAAATTGAAATAAATTTTTAATGATTCCAACAATTTGAGGATTTTTAATGTTTTCTGCTAAATGTGTTTATGGAATAGTAGTCCTCTAGTGAGGGGATGCTGCAGCAATGAAGGAGTGCCAATTCGTTTAAGAATATTTTAAGATCTTGTACTCAAGGTTGTTCAGACTAACCGAGGATTAAATATAAGAAAATACTTGTTGCTGCACAATGTATTATTAACTTTTTAAATCCTTTGCCTTGAGTTAAAATTGTAGAGTAGTAGTGGCAGGATAAAGTGAAATATTTTGACTTAATGGTTAAAATCTTGTTAACATTTAGCAAAATGTATTAAATTCAAAACTTTTAAGTGAACCCACTTTCCAAACAATACGTTTGCCAAATATTCAAGGTATGAGTTTACTGTTGCTGCAACCATTCATTCAATGTATTGCCGAGTGTATTAAAAGATAAGACCCTGCAACAACACCACCAACAACAACAACAGCAACAACTGCAGCAACAATAACAACAGCAGTGAAACATTTAACTGCATTAAGAGTTTAAGTTATTTTAAGTTTCTTTTTTTTTCTTCTTTTTGCTTACTTTAAATCTTTCCTTCATTTTCTTAATCGCTGGTAACCGGAAAAAAAAATTTTAAACTGAAGGGCAACTAAATATAATGTCTGTTAAGTTTGTTTGGCTGTTTTTATATAATTTTCTGATTGTATTATATTGGCACAGCCATTTTTTTTGTTTGCTCCTTTTTACAATTTGCAATTTCATCGTATTATGATCAGGGCAACAATTTTGTTTGTGTTGTAAACAAAAATTGTACTTTCATGTAGAAAATAATATTTTTGAAGACAAAAAAAAAAAAAGAATGTTGAAAATGTTTAAAATTTATGGCCAAACTACTAGTTGTAACGGAAATGTTTTTTATGGTATTCCAATAAGCGCCTTCAAGCAAAATAATTGAAACTCTCTGCTAACAGAGAAGTTAATATTTTAAATTAGTTTTTTAAGCATGTTTGGGTTTGGTTTTTTTTTTGGATTTTATTGCCAAAACGTATGGACGTATTTGAAAATTTCCTCCCTTTAATTAACTAAATTGGCGTATTAAATTTCTTTTATTTCTAGTTTCAACTCTTTATTTTTAACAATCTTGCTTAATCACATTTATATCCTTCTAGCAATGACAATGGCGACACCATTTGGTCTTAAAAGATGTTTGGTTAAGAATAAACATTTTTTTTAGTTTGCTTCTACTTCATAAAACTGCTTCTGCTGTTGCTGCTGGTGCTGGTGCTGCTGCTGTTGTTTGTCAACAACGCAGCCAATTGTTTAATGTCAAATCAAAATGAAACACAGAAGATACACAAAACTGAAATAAAAAAATTAAAGAAAAAACCAAAAAAAAAAAAAGAACACATGAATACAAAATATAATTGTTGAAATGTAAATAAAAACCGCAACAACTTTAAAACCGCTGTTAAATACAAATGCTGCTTGCTTGCATATCATATCAGCTTATGTACAGCCAGCCAGCCAGCCAACAATAGCAAACAACAGCTTCTCTGCTGGTTTTATTTGCTCAAGCTCCAGCACATCCGTTTCCTGTTTTCTTCACCAACAACCAGCATCATCAACTTGTGTTGACCAAATGAAAACGAAGAGCGGACAATGATGTCATCTAAATACAAAGATACAGACAAAATGGAAAAAATTAAATTGCAAACTAGAAAAAAAATATATAACGTTAGAAAATCCTTAGACAAGTTGTGGTTAGAACAGCAGCATAGTTTCCATTTAGGAAGATGAGCACACAGTAAAAGGAAACAAAATAAGAGCGTCGCTGTGTGTATGTACATATATGTATATGCTGTTAGTAGTGTAAGTAAAGTTGCACAAGGATTATATTATGTATTTTTCTCTAGTTAGACAACGAAATGACCAAATGCATCAGCTGGTTATGATGGGATTGTCGAAAAAGAAACAAACAACCACAGTTTGAAAATATGCTTTAAAAAATTTAATATACGAGTAATTTTTTATGGCAATAGTTTTAGCTGATTAGTTTGGAAGACAACTTTGCTTGAATATTTGATATGAGCAATTAAAAATTATCTTTTCTTGTAATAGCTTTAGCCATATTTTTTATAATGCTAGGAGTATCATCAAGCACAGTCCAGTTGATCATTAAGAGAAAAATATCTATCCAATGTTAAAAATGTAAAGTTATCTATCTTGCTGCTGTTATTTGTGTATCTTTTTTTTAATACAACACGGAGAAATATATTTCTTCAATCAACACCTTTAATTGAAAAAAAAATCAAAAATCAATTAAAATTTTATTTGTGCAAATTAAACTTTTAACTGATTTTATTTTCGATCAAAAATTTGAATGAATCAATTACACTTTTACTTAAATTTTTAATCAGTTCATTTTGTTCAACAAAAATGTACCCCTTATCTCCACAAGGCTGGTGAATCGTCTGGAAAATTTTTATAGAAATCTCTTCAACAAATTTTTTTTATAAATTAGCTACTCAAATTGACCGTCTGGGTTGTGAAAATACGTATTTAATTGGTTCAATTAAATTTTTAATTTCTTTCAATTAAAGGTGTTAATAGGAAAAACATTTTATACAAATTAGCAACATATATAAATTTCTTTCGGGTAGCCAGCATTGTTTTTACAATAGGGCGAATGTCCTTTTTAGGGTCTAGTACAGGGTGAGCCAAAAGTTACCATGGGGTTTAAAAGTTTAATAACTTTTTCGTTTATTATTTTCTTTATTTTTTTTTTAGATTATATAACATAAAAAATGGAAATTTTTTTCCACTAAGTATGAAAAATAATAATAATAATTAAATGACCACAGCTTTCAGCTTCGCACTGATGGGCTCCTTTTAGAGCATTTGCCATAAGATCTTTCAAATTTGTGGCTGTAGCGTTCCTTGAGTTCAAGGATTGTCTCATACACTCGCTCCTTCCAATAACCCCAGAGAAAATAGTCGGGTGCTGTCAAATGTGGGGATCGCACTGGCCAAATAATTTCCGAATTTCTGGAACTTATTCGCTTTCCAAAAATTTGACTTAAAAGTGCCATTGTGTCTCGGGCAGTGTGGGCAGTCGCTCCGTCCTGCTGAAATCACATACCAGGTCTGTTTTCAAGAGCAGGACGTAAAAAATGTTCTATCATAAACCGATACCGCTCTCCATTTACGGTTACAGCACTTCCATCTTCATTCTCGAAGAAGTAAGGCCCAATAATATTTTCAGGTGTGATCCCAACCCGCGAGGCGATTATCTTGTCTGCGATTCCCGCCATAGCCAGGGTCTATGGCGGGAATCGAACCCACGACCTCTGGATTGAGAGGCTAGCATTGCTACCACTCAGCCACAGGGGCACCCAAAAAGTGAAACTTGGCCAATTATTGGGATTTTTAGGTACATGTATGCCCTCTGTGAGTTTGTCGAGTAGGCTTTAATTTTCCCATAAAATACTGATAAGTGAATGGATTATGTTAGTGCTTGTATATGAGTATGTTTTTAAAACGTCCGCTGTGATTCCGTCTATGCCTGTTGACTTATTGGATTTGAGGCTGTTGAAAGAGTGTTCAATCTCATCTAAACTTGGACAAGTAGAACATATATGGAGATAATCTGTTTGTGCTTCACACCTGCAGCTGATATCAGTACTAATGCAAACTTATGTGGCAGTTATCTTCCTGAGAGTCTTTCTATTCACTTATCACCCATTTCGTATGCATCTAGTAATTTATTTTGTTTTAAAAGTCTTAAGAATGTAACGTAAGAATGATACATCTCGAAACTATATTTCGGAGATGAAAAATACGGCACTATAATGGAAAATTAATACGAAAGTATATGAGTTTTTTCTTAAGAGATATTAATACTAAAATTAATTGGAAGCGGAAATTCAGCTACCATGGAAGCAAAAAACGTATTTTTAGAGCTATGCTCTTTATGTCAGATACAGGAGCTAGGACGTGATTTTCGTAACAAAAAAAAAAAAAAAAACGATACTATTACAGCTATAAATAAATGTTTGTTTTGATTTCCTAGTTTACATTTGTTTTCTTTATTTTTCTCTGTTCGCTAAGAAGGATATGTCAGATGATTTACTTATAAGAATTTCAAAAAATAGGCATGCTAAGTCTGCGTTTACATATGCGAAATGTCCACACATGCAAATATTTAAGGCGAATTTAATTTATTTATAAATAACTAGTATTTACCCGCATTTTTGGTCACGTTTATGTGATATCTTGGAAACTGTTATTAATGTTTTCTTATTTGTTACTCACTGATAATGTTAAAAATAAATCAAAACAGACAAAATGCGATAAAAAATTTAAAAAACAGTGAATACCAGTTTTACAACTGATGGGTTGGCCCGGAAATGTGTTTTTCTGAAAACTCCAAACCAAATATAAAATCAGGTTCCAAACCGAATTAGAAAAAAAAATATGTTTGATGCTGGTAATTCAGCTTTCTATTGGTGAAAGAATTGTCAAGATTAGTTAAGTGGTTTGGGCGTGAAGGCGTAGCAAACAAACCAACAAACTTACTTTCAAATTTATAATATTAGTAAGTGCCGGTCCACACTTGCAATTTTTGTTGCAGCAATTCTTGAATATGTGTGAGAGTGCTGAAATAGAAATATATACTTTTTGTATTCCTCTCTCGCTCTTTTTCACTAAAAAATATAAAGTTGCAATGTCTGAACTGGGACTAAGGATGGATAATAATATTTTATGAATATTAAATAATTTCATTGCATTGTTATTTAACATATGCAATTTGTATAGCCTAAACAGCATAGCTCTAACCGGTTGTCCTAAGACACCTCTCTTCTTTTTTTTTAAGTCAATTTATATATCTTAAATAAATTGTTTAAGTATCTTAATAGTCAAAACAAAGTATAATTTAACGGCCGTATCCAAAAAAATTAATCAAGTGTCCTTTAGTAAAAATTTTTATGAAAATTTTGGTTTCACAGTACACTTCAAGCTCAAATAATTATTTTTTTTTGATACTGTCGTTAAAGTATACTTTGTTTTGACTGTGAATATGCGCCTTTTATGTAATGCTTTTCCAAAAAAAGAAAAAACTAATAATAGCAACCAAGAATTTTATCAAACTTCTGAGCTTAAATAAACTTCAAAAAATCTCCAACTTGACAGACATTTTTCAGAAACGATAAGAAATGCAGAATATTCTTACACTCCAAAAAAACAACTTTTGGAGGTCCTTTTCACAGCAACATTTAACAAAGGCGTGACAGAGAAAGGATGAGATAAAAAGGGAAGAAATAGTTTTACGCATAGTTATAGAAAAGTTGCTATGTTTTGCAAACTAAATATGTAACTAAAATTTCTAAAAAACTGTTTCTTGTTTTTTTATTTTTTTATTTTTACTCTTAAATGTTGCAACAACCATAGTTGCCGCCATTTATGCGCCGCCATGACATGCACTTAAAATCAGCAGAATTAAAAAAATAACCCAAAATCATATACAATTGCACACTGCATGGCATTTGAATGTGAATATGAACATAAAAAATGTTGTTCTATGTATGGTGGACTACTAGTATCGGTGCTAGTGATAGGAACGGACGGACGGACGGACGGACGTTAAGCAGCTATAACAGCAAACACAATTTCTGCTGTTGTTATTGTTGGCTGTTGCCTGACGATGATGGCTGTGAGACACGCAACATTTGAAATTTTGAGTTGTGGCGGTAGGCCATAAGCAATAAGAGCAATGCAATAAAGGATAGCAGCCAAGCAGCCAGTAACAAGGAACGATAGAAGAAACATACATACATACATACATACATATTCTAAACATTATTTTGTGTGTGCTGTTGTAAGTGTGTATGTGTATATATATATATATATATATATATATATATATATATATATATATAAGTATAAGTAGATGCAACTAAAGCATGTTTGCAGTTCGCCTCTACAAGAAGGTGCTTTACATATTTCGTTTTAACCATGGTTAAGTTTCAGTGCAGCCATGTTATGTGATACATGCATGTTTAGGCAAATCTAAATGAAAAAAATATAGAACAGAGGGCAAAAATGCCACACAGGGAAACTAATACACATATATATAACGGGTGGCCCAAATGAGACCTAGTGATATTAAGCATAGTCGTTTTTGGGGTCTTGCGGTAGAAGCTGTTGCACAATTTGAACTTTTTATGGATACATCTTAAGATCCAACTTTAAAATTCTCTGTAGTGTAGTGTGTTGGGTATACCCAATTGGCCGGAACGGCGACGAGTTGAGATATATGGATAATTTGCAACACTCTGCTGTACAGCTTCCAGGTTGTCTACAGTAAAAATATTTCGATGAGCACCTCTTACTTGACGGCTGGCAGCTGAAACCAGTTCCTCAAAACGGCGAACTAAACTTGTAATCATGGAAGATGTGGGCGCTGATCTTACGTTAAAAAAACGCCGATAATTTCGCTGCATCAGAACAATTGATCGTTGAGAAGAATAATAAAAATCGATAATTTTAATGCGTTGTTGTGGACTGTACGTATTCACTTTAAATTTCCAAGAGTTCAGTTATAATCTGTAAAAAGAAAAAATAAATTATGCTAAAAAATAAAAAAAGTTATTTGTGTTTCACATCAGCTGATCTTATTTGGGCCACCCTGTACAATGTACATTATACATATATACCATATCATTCCGCAATAAAAACGATAACGAGAATAAAATTACGAATGGAAAAGCAGCTATAGCATATTAAGAAAAAAATTTTATTATGGGAGTTGTTACTCTGATGGAGCGATATCTGAATTAAAAATAACATTTTCGCTACTACAACAAATGATTTTGGAGAAAATATTATGTTGTTACTTTAGTGCAAGTTTTTGGTCGACTTTGGCAACATTTTCCCATCATCTTAATATATATAAAAATCAAAAACACGTTTATTTGTTAGGGGTGAACTCTTCAATGCCCCAACAGGTTTTCGCCTTCCACCCCCCAAAAAATATTTGTAAAAGACCGGCGCGTATTTTTATATATATTATACCCCGGTAAATGCTACGCCCCTTTCAGAAATAGTGATTCGTCCGACAGATGGCGCAATTTTAGTTTTTTTGTGTTTTTGCACCGTAACTCAAGAACTACTTCACCGATTTAGACCAAACTTTATATACATGCTCTATGGGGCGTGAGGAGCGGTTCTGTGTAGTTTGAAGTTCGTCCGGCAGATGGCGCAATATTTAGTATATTGTACCACCAATGCCATATATAACACTAATGTTTGCTTAGGGCCAGCAACGCGGACCGGGGTCAGCTAGTACATAATAAATTCAGTAAAGTGTGACGACTTTGACTCTCACAAAAAAGGGTCCGTACGGCGCTTGTTTATTTTTTCCGCGATTTTTTTCGGGTTTTGACGATGTTTTCTGTTTTTGGCGATTTGTGTAGCATTGACGTTTTTTTAGGGTTGTCGTTTTTTTTTTGTTCTAACGATTTTTTTTTCAATACATATTTATATATTTAGCGATTTTATTTTTGGTAATGTTTTTCCTTTAGCGCTTTTATCATATTGGCGATTTTTGAAATTTGTTTTTGGAAAATTTCAAAAGTTTCCCTATTACGGTTTGCAAGATACCGCAAGCTTTAAAAATCACATCGTAAAAATTACAATAACTGTTAGAATAGCCTTTAATTTTGAGTTTTTAAATTTCCATTGTCTATATAAAGCAGGGGCAAATTTGAGGCAATGAAGTAAATTGGCTGACAAGTGATGAAATGTCAAAAATTGAAGCTGTCATCCTTTGACATTTATTTGGTAAAAAATTGGGAAAGTTTAACCATGGAACGCTACATTAAAAAAAGATAAAATTGTGAAATTTGTGAATTTTAATTTGAAAGATTGAACCAGAAACAACTGAGGCTTTGAATGATGAAATCAGGCGCTTTATTTACCAGATAAGAAAAGCTTTATTGTAAAATGTAGTTAGAAAGTTTGTGCAAATAGCGGACTGCTGACATGCTAGAAGTGCCAATTCTCCCAACATCATATATTTCTTCAATTTGTCAAAGAAAACTGTATTTTTAAGCCAATTTACTTACTAACCTTAAATTTGCTCACTCTTTATAATGTTCGTATATTACATTAGAATTTCAATAAGTTTCGTTCGTTGCTCGCTTTAGCACACCTTTTAATTTTTAGCTATCATATACATATTTGTTGTTGTAGCGTCCAAAGTTTTACATATTCTGTGATAATTTCAAGTCGGTAAATTTTATGGTTGTCGAGAAAACAGCCTGTGACTGACAAAGAGGACGGACGGACATCCTGGGGAAAACAATTGGGTCCCTTTTCATCTTTGGTATACGGAACCCTCAAAAAAATAGATCTCACTTACACGAAGTTATGTCTTCATAACACAACTGATTCTTGAAATATCTATATCATGAGTGTGAAAGCACAGTGACACTTGGTGCCATCTGCAAAAACGGCACCCAATTCAAATATTGACATTACTTTTTCCCCAGCTTGTATTTTAATCGTAGCATTGTATTGAGATCCTTAGTAACACTATTTAAATGTGATATAGTCCATAATTTTCTAAGGTTCGAAACAAAAATACATGATTAAAAAAAAGAAAAGATAAAAGAATCCTCACCAGTTCTAAGTCTACAAACAGCCTCACAGACTGCTAAACTGTACGGCCTACCTGATTTATGAACACCATTACCTTCACAACCACTCCATGGGCTCTCATAATGTCCTTCTATTTCTCCTAGACGAGTCAGCTAATTTTTTTATCCCAAGATTTTTAGCGAAAGTATCTACTAGTATCTGCTTAGCTGCTTGAAAGGTCTATAGGTTTCGACTATTGAATCATTCCATAAGAAAGCTAACTTCTTCGGAAGAAAAATACATGAGTCACTTGTGTGATCGAGCTTCAGGCATACCCATCTCCTACTTTGGACACTTGTTGGCATAATTAAAGTTGTGGCGTTGGCTGAAGTAGTTAGCATGTTGACTAGAAATGCGAAGGTCCTATGTTCGAGTGCGGTCTCCGACAGCCATGATATAACAAGACCACACGTTTTTCTGATGTGCATTTGTGTCCTTTGTATCCATTGCTGTGGGAAAAGTTCTAGTGATGCAGGCATAAGGCACTGGTCACTTAACTATACCGACATTATCAGATACTAATCCTAATGTAACATTAGAACGCAAATGGCTTCCTAACAGGCCATTGTAGACTGAGAAAACACCTCAATAGACCTGGCATTTAAAGTAACAGCCTGTGCAATTTCTGTGATTACGAAGATGAAACTCCATATTCTGAAGGACTGTGAAGCGTTATGTCACAGAAGATATAACCAATGGGGCAAGCACCTATTGGAGAAATGGGAACTGCCAAGTCTGGTTATACTGGCAATCTTGAGATTTATTAGGAGAGTAAGTCTAGATGAGGTGCTCTAGCACCTGGCAGGGGAAACAATAGTTCTATTTTGGTCGCAGTGTCCTGTGCTTCCCGTTTGACTTAATTAATTCATTCAACATCAGAGCAGCCTCCTTCATCGGTATTGTGTAGCAGAATCATCGGCAAAGTAAAATAACCAATAAAATGGCTACTAAGCACAGCTTCAAATTTAGTACACCTCATTTGTCACCAGAGGCGCTAATGCAATGTGCATTATTAAAAAAAAACATGCAAAAAAGCAGAGTTGTAAAATAATGAAGCTTTCCTCTATCTCTTCCTTCACCATCTGCCTTCTTTATCACTATCCCTTCCCTAACACCCCTCTCACTACCTTCTCCTCAACTCACAGGTAGCACAAAGGGATCATTGTACTGGACCCAAGTGAGCTGGACTCTAACCCTTTAACCCTTTTTTACAAGCAACCTACTAACCTAACATAACCTAACCTAAACTAAAATTAATAAGAATTTAAAATTTTTATGATAATCCCTTTAACAAGTGAAGGCAGGAAGTAGATGTACGCACAAAAATATTTTGAGAAGAGGCAAAAGTCTCAGTACCAAAATTGCAAGTATTTGCAAGATAATCGTTTTTTTATGATACTCGTAAAACGATTAACTAATGAGTAGTTCACAGCTCATAAAAGTTTATTTGAATTTTTTGTGTATTTGACAGAATTTCGGTTCCGTTTTCATAACAACCAATAAATTGCAACAATACTCGTTTGTTCTTATTTTTATTGTAAGAAATAATTGAGAACCAACATTTTCTGCTGTTGCAAACTATATGAAACAATTAACATACCACCAAATATCTCGCTTTGTATTTATAAAAATGAAACGAAAGGGTTTTTTCTTTGTTTGCTTTGTTGTGAAATGGCGCTTAAAGTTTTCAAACTTCCAAATGCCTGCATATTTTCGGTTTTGTTTAATTTTCTTGTTCTGTTTTTTTTTTTGTTTTCCTGCTTCTTGTGATGTTTGCTTAGAGTTTGGTATTTGTGAACATGTCTCGTAATCTTATACGAATTCATTCGCAAACAAACAAATACATTAACACTAACATTTAGTCCTATATAAAACTGCAACAAGAAGAGTTTGGTTTAAATGAAACTGAAGCTTATCGCATGCATAAACTGAATAAGCAAAAAAAAAATAAGAAATAAAGAAAAAATGCAAACGCATTTTGCACTGACATTATTAACTGAAATTTCGCAATTTGGTTAAACGGCGATGTTGCGGTTACCGTTGAAGTAGGGTGGTGGTAAGTAGAAAGTTATTACAGCTCGAGGCGTCACTAGCTGCCATGTTTAACAGCCATAAGACGCTTAAATGTCGCTGATTGTAGTTGGCTGAAATTTTAAATAATAACAGTAACAACAGTCCCTTAATTTTTACCAATCACATTTGTTGTTGTTTTTTATTTACCTTTTAGCTGTATGATTAATACACAAGGATTATTATTTTTTCAGTATGTCCTAGAAAAGGTGAATTCTAAATTTCTAAATGTTTTATTATTAGCTCAGTTTTATAAAAGAAGTGAAATAATACAAGCTTTCTTTATAGATTTTAAACGAAGTTTATGTTTGTTTTTAACTATATTTCACATAAAAAAAGACAAAGTTTATCTAGTATTATAAAGCTGAAAATTTTGTATGTATGTATGAAGGATGATGGAGCCTTCTAAGGAATAGAGGCTATCTGAGGTGCCACTTGGGTTAGGCTAGTGGTAAGCAAGGGTGAAATTTAGATTCCAGATCACTTAAGTGCAATACAATGATCCCTTTGTGCTAACTGTGATTTTGAAGGGAAAATAGTGAGAGAGGGTGATAGGGAAGGACAATGATAGAGAAGACATGTGGTGAAGGAAGAGATAGAAGAAAGCTTCATTCCTTTACAACTCTGCTTTTTGCGCGTTGTTTTTTAAAAATGTAGTGTTGCAGCGCCTCTGGTGTCAATAAGGTGAACTATAGCTGTATTTAGTAGCTATTTATTGGTTATTTTACTTGGCCGATGATTCTGTTACACAATACCGATGAAGGACCCTTTAGTTTTAGTGACCAGTGCCTGCATTATGCCTGCAATACTAGAACTTTTCCCCCAACAACTGATGCAAAGGACACTATGGACATCAGCAAAATGCGTGGTGTTGTTATTTTTTTACTGACTGTCGGATACGGTGTTCGAACCCAGGACCCTTGGTTTTGTAGTCAACGTACTAACTACTTCAGCCAACGTGCTAACTACTTCAGGTGCCATTTAAGTAAGTACCTAGAAAAGTTTCCAGAAGCGCTAAGCCCCCTATACTCAAAAAATATTAATTGTCGTTCTAGAATAAATCTATTAGAACAATAGCTTCGGTGAAAAACGAAGCCATGTCTCCATTCATTTCGTCTCCAGTCGATCTGATCGATCGACATAGAGAGAATTACTACCTCTCCGAAAATATCTAACCAATTTTTATGAAATTTAAATAATGGATAAATCAGTGTAATTAAAATACATAGGGTTAAAAAAAATTAATTAATTGAGGGTAAGACAACGTTTTCCGGCCTCAGGTAATATGTGATAAAATTGACCTGGGAGCAAATAACGGCATTCGATACGATTCGAAATTTAAAATTATTTCCATATAAACTCTATTGAAATATTTCGTAATTTCGTTCGATAACGAGTGCCGTAATTTGCCCCCTGAACTAAAAAAATAAACTGATAGTTACTGCGGCCAATCACTGATGCAGGCTGGCGATTACTTTCATTATTCATACTCGTATTTCTGGCAGTTAGGAGTACACTCAGGGAAAAGCTGGAACTTAAAAATTTGAACGCGTCACATTAATTCAATGATTTTCAATATAATAGAAAATGTATGGTGAGATACTTAAAAATAAATAAAATTAATACATTAACTGCCTTATTCATAAAAAATATTTTCGTTTAATACGAGGTTTATGAAACAAATTTTCTATAGAAATTTGATTAATAAACCTTTTATAAAATCAAAATATTTTTTATGAATTAGGCCCTAATACTGTAAATTAATATTTTTCGATATTGAAATAAGAAATTTCAACATGACTAGACTTTCGTTAATGTTTTTTATTAATTCAATATGGGTTTTATAGAATTTAAGCTGTTTTCTCCCTGGGTGTATATTTAAAAAATTTTTAAATATTGAGTTAAATCATTATATGGTAAATTATCAGAAATTAAAAGTTTTAACTCCTCTTCAGTTTCATTCAATATTACTGGGGCCTAATTTGAGTGTTATATGATAGCTTTTGCTTTTCCCAATTCATGACATTAAAGAAACAGAAATTCTCCCAATTCGTGTACATATTTTCACACTTATTAGACGTGTCTTATTGTTCAACATTTTTTTTAATACTGCATGTGCTGCAACACAACACCAGGAGGAGTTAAATCTATAAGCATGATGTATAAGTATTAAAAGCGCCATCTTTATTCTAAAGGTGGCAAGTAAACAATAGCGTAGAAGTAAGTTGTATTACCCCTGCGTATGTGAAAATCAAATTCTTTCTTACTTCTTCTTATAAGGAACTAGCTTAACCCGGTGTGCTTCGCTAACCCTCCCCACCCCGCAAAAAAATAAATATATATATATATGGCATTGGTGGTGCAATATGAAAATTGGATTTCGCCACGCCCCTCCGCTCGCAGACCGAAAATCAAAAATCAGACTACACAGTTTCACCCGCCTGAATTTTCTGAAGATTCCCTGGAAATTTTATCAAAATTTGCCCAGAAGTTTCGGAGTCCATACGTTACATACATACACACACACACACATCCTGTTTTATATATATAGATAAATGTACGCTGTTCAACAATTTTTGTTTTGTGACACCCGAACATTGGTTCAACATTTCATAAAAAAAATTTAAGACACTCTACGCCACCAGTAGCTGAAAGCTGTTCGATATGCTGGCCTGAAAAGTAAAAATATACAATCCTCTTTTTATATTTGAACGTTTTTTTTCATTTTCTTTTCCAGCCATACCTCCCGGTCTTTGTTGGTTTAAGGAGATTTTAGAAAGCGTTAGAATGTTATAGAAAAATGTCACTATTTATCACACATGTATGAGTTTATGCAAGTAGAGGCATAAATACTGCGGCATCTCACATACATTCACACTTCCAAATGCATAATTTGTTTGTATGTGTTCGAAAAAATCAGAGTTTCAAGGTATTAATTCATATTTTAAATGAAGTGTGAGTTTTCATGCCACCAAAAAATTCTGCAAGAAGGCTGTATTGGCTCTTCGATATTTATTTTTAGTAAACGAAGGTTAAGTATTTTATTTTTGTAAAGAGAAGCAACACTCAGGCAATGAATGCCCCTACTACTATTACTTGGTGTTACCTGCATTAGGAAAGGGATATTGATAGAGAAGCCAGGTAGTGAAAGAGTAGATAGAGGAAACCATCATTATTTTACAAATCTGCTTTTTTGCACGTTTTTAATAATGCAGTGTTGCAGCGCCTCTGGTGTCAATGAGGCATATTAAATTTTCGAAGCTGTGCTTAGTAGCCATTTTATTGGTTAATTTACTTCGGAAATGATTTTGCTACACAATACCGTCGAAGGAGGGCACTCCGATGTTACATTAGGATTAGTATCCGCTGAAGTCAGCATAGTTTAGCGACCAATGTCTATGCCTTCATCACTTGAACATTCCTACAACAACTGATTTAAAGGAGCACAAATGCACATCAGAAAAATACCTGTGGGTCTACTCTGTATTTCGAAACGTAAGAAAATTCTTTCGAGTTGTAATGTCAATGACATACAAACTCGAAAGCATTTGCTTTCGTTTCGTGTTGCTATTTAATGACTGTCGAAGACCGGGCTTGAACCCAGGACCTTCGCTTTTGTAGTCAACGTGCTAAATACTTTAGCCAACGCCACCCCCGTTATATCTTTTAATAGCAATTTTACTTTTTTCATTTAAGTTTTAGAATTAAATTTCAATACTCTACGATCATACAACAAATACTTGAATTAGCTCAAAATAGATGGCGCAATGAGTCCACCCGTATAACGAAAAGTCTAATGAACTTCAATAGGAAGTATTTGAGCAACGTCGTGGCCACGTTGACCGGTCACTGTACCTTCGGAACCCATGCTAAAAGTATGGGTCTCATGTATAATGACTACTACTACAGTTGCAATGACGAGGAAGAAGAAGAAAGTATCCTGCATCTCCTGCGCCTTTGTCCCATTCTGGAGGATCTCAGTCTGCATCTTCTTGGCAGAGTATCCTTCGGTGACTTATCCGAGTTATCGGAAATCGGGCTCAAAAACCTGAGCCTTTATGTTAGGAATATTGGTTGGTATAATCGCTGACCCCTCGGCCAAATTTCTTTCCACTCTCATCTCACAACTACCTTAACAACTTTTATCTCATTTTTACTTCTACCCTTCTCACCCTCCTCTTGTTCTCTCTCTCTCTATCTTTTTTCAACTCACAGGCAGCACAAAGGGATCATTATATTGGACCCAAGTGAGATGGACTCTAATCCAGCAGCCTGCTAACCTAACCTACAACAACCACGCAAAGATTTTTCTGGTACGTTTGAATGAAACTCTCTCGCTCATGTTTTATGCCCTAATGTATGACG
The DNA here is from genome assembly GCA_944452675.1 of Tachina lurida. NCBI lineage: Eukaryota > Metazoa > Arthropoda > Insecta > Diptera > Tachinidae > Tachina > Tachina lurida. Next base: position 182,205,996 of record OX101752.1, on the reverse strand, counting down.
AATGTATCGTCTTGTCTATGGACGAAAAAAAGAAGCAGTTTTGATTCTTTAAAACGATTATTATTTATTGTTCGTGTATTTGCTTTATGATTTTGTTCTAAACATTATATCTAACACATATTTTTTTATGTATTTTTCAAACTATTGTATAATATTTTAATTGAATTTTTATGTTTTAAAAACATTGCAATAATATTTATATTTTTCATTATCAAAGACAACAACCATTTTTGGAGAAAATAATTTAGAGACTTCAAAGACAAGAACTCAGAAGCATTTTCAAACAAAAACGTCCTAAATCTTCTTACTGAATTAGGGCATTATGGTCTACATCACTTGAGTTTTTTATTATTATCAAGAAACCCTTTTTAAGAAAACACTCTTTGAAAGCTCTGCATTTAAAGAACTATTACGCTAAAGTGCCTGTTAAGCGATTTGATATGCCAAAAAAAATGAAGCAACTCAAAAAATAGGCAAATGCAAACTCTTGCAGCAAAAACTTCACACACTAACATTTTATGCATAGACAAACAAATGCACTTTAAATGGACTTAGAATGGCTGACTTGTATACAAAAGTATGGCGGCTACAAGTACAGGGAAATATTTTCTTTTTCGTTAAGTTCTAAAACATAAATGCATGCTTATGAACGCATTATTTAAACAAACTTATGTATACATAACACTTGTGCAATATGCAAATGTCCTCAACATGCGAGTTGTCGTAAACATGAAATGGGATCGTATCATATTTAGAATTATTTAAAGTCGTCATCCACACAACGCCATCAGCATCGCCATCGCCATCGTCTTCGTCGTAGTCGTCATCATCAGTATCTTTTGGATATGGTATTGTATTTGTGCTGTTTACTTTGCACTATTGCATATCCTTTGATTGTTGTCATCCTAGGGCAAGTAATAGTTTAACAGTTTAAAGCAAATTATGGGCATCCTTACAGTATTAATTATTTAAGTTATAAATATTGGGGTTATATATAATCCCGAGTTCTGTTGAAAAACGAAAGGAAAATAATATTTAAAAATTGGTAAATATATTGTTTAACAAACACGTCGCTACTTCCTATGTGAAGGCATAGGTCAGTCGCGGAAGTTTTTTGAAAATACTGTTAATAACATCTTAGGCATATGGTCTAGTTACTCCGCCCATATTCGTGCAACACCATACTATGCAAATTTACTTTGTATAGTATGTTTCAATAAATAAATAAATCAATATTCTTTATTTTAATTTTTTTTTTAATTCTAACATTTAACTAGCAGAGACAAGAACCAAAAATTTATGCAGAGTGAATTTTGCACTTAACAGCACACTGTTATGCTTTAAACACATTCACCACAGCAAGCTACGGACTACTAAGTGTCAAGGATAGAATAGAGAATATAGGAGAATGATTATTTTGAAGACAGCAAGGCAACACGGCGACAAGTTTTTGTCTATGCTGATTTTGTCGTTCTACTCCAATTAAACTAATTTCTATTTCTCTGGCTACAATGAGCAAATGCAGTCGTGAATGAATGATATCGTACAATTATTTCGTACTATTTACTAGAACCAATATCCAAAAATTGATGTAAAGAATAAATTGATTTATTATTGTACTTTTATGTGAAGTAAGTACATTTTAAAAAAGTAATTAATTTTTGTAAATGCAAACTATATGAAAGTGGCAATACTGAACTATGTATTTGTACTTAAATATCAGCTGCAGATGATGCTGCTGCCGTCTCCAAAATAATTAAGTAGCTGGGGCTACGAGGCGACAAATGCTGATAGCGGCATTTGAAGTCGTGTGTTCGTGAAGCCTGCTGTGGTGAATATGTTTAATGCATTAATCATTTAACAATACCAGTAAAATTTATTAGCATTATTTCGAAGGAAAGATCTAGTAATAGAGACCAGGACTATACCCATCACTGATTGGAAAATATGATCCGTGATAGAATTAATAAAATTGGAAGTGCAAGGAAAATAGGAGAGTTATACATGTATCATACGAGGGCGGTACGGAAACTTCTTAGCCTAGCACAAAAAGCGCAGTATAAACAGAAAAAAGTTAAGTGTTTTGGAAACTTCCATCTCTGCTATGAACACATGTTAAATTTTGTTTCGATCTGGCAACTCCTTCATATAGAAACAGGTGTTCATAAAAGACGCATCCGCGATTTTTTAACAATGGAAAAATTAAAAATGCGTGGTGTCATTAAATATTTACATAAAAAAGGTTTATCGGGACAAGAAATTCATAATGATATGGTGAATGTGTTAGGTGAAATTGCTCCTTCATATGTAACAGTAAAAAATTGGGTTGCTGAATTTAAACGTGGTCGTACAAGCATTGAAGATGAACCACGTAGTGGACGTCCAAAAACAGCAACAACAACAGAAATTGTAGCCAAAGTGCATGATATGGTATTAAATGATCGACGAATGAAAGTGCGTGAAATAACTAATATCATGGGCATCTCAAATGATCGAGTCTATTTAATTTTGCATGAAGAGCTACAGATTAAAAAGCTTTCTGCAAGATAGGTGCCGCATTTGTTAACAGTCTACCAAAAACGCATAAGAATGAACATTTCTCAAGATTGTTTGGATCGTTTTAAGCGAAATAAAATGGATTTTAAGCGTCGTTTCATAACTGTTGATGAGACATGGATTCACCACTATACTCCAGAGACAAAAGAACAATCCAAACAATGGACTGAAGCTGGAGGAAGTGTCCCAAAGAAGGCAAAAACAATCCAATCGGCTGGTAAGGTTATGGCAACGGTTTTTTGGACTTCAAAGGTATTTTATTGATTGACTATCTGCAAAAGGGTAAAACAATAAATTTAGAGTACTATTGCAACCTTTTGGATCAAATAAATGTACAAATTCGAGAAAAACGTCCTGGCTTACAACACAAAAAAATAATTTTTCATCAAGACAACGCACCAGCGCACAAGAGTGTTTTAACAATGGCTAAAATCAACGAATTAAAGTACGAGTTGTTTGACCACCCACCTTATTCTCCTGATTTGGCTCCCAGTGACTTTTACCTGTCCCCAAATCTAAAAAAATTCCTTGCTGGCAAGCGTTTTACCTCAAACGAAGATGCAATTACAGTTGTAAACCACTATTTTGAAGACCTTGAGGAAAACTATTTTAATCAAGGGATAGAATTGCTAGAAAAGCGTTGGACTAAGTGTATTGAAATTTCAGGAGATTATATTGAAAAATAAAAATATTTTTGAAAAACTAACTATTCTCTTGCATTGATAGGCTAAGAAGTTTCCGAACCGCACTCGTACTATACAGAAATGGTGCTAGAGATTTCTCTGTAAAGAGCAAATTAAGTAACATATGTATCTTAAATAATTTTTGAAATTTAGAAAAATTAATTTAAAAACAGTCATATGTTCAAATCAAAATTTCCGGAAAAGATTAGTGGCCATTACGGAAAATGGAAGCATTTTATATGTCAATTATAAAATCTGAAATCAATTAAAAATAATTTGGGATAGAGCATAAAAAGTGAGAAGAACTATTTGAGCCACAAAGCTGGCCAAAATGCAAAAATTAATTTAAAGAACTCTTCGAAACTAAGTACACAGCTCGATATGCAACAAAATTTTACACCATATTGTAAATTTTGAAGACTTGTAAGTTGTGATTTGTAGCTCTGAGACAATGCTAAATTCAGGAAAGTGAAGAAAATTACATGAGTTTTTAATATTTTTTTTTCGGTTTTAACATGTTTATATGATATTTTTTTTGTGGCTAAGCAAATAAAGGTATAACGTTAATATGCTGTAAGATTTGATCAAAAGCTATTTTTAGTATTAAAACAAAAAAATTATCTCGAATATTAATGCTGAAATAGTTCGTTTAAAAAGTAAAAAGAAAAAAATTTTAGGTTTTGTGCCACAATAAAATTTAAAATCTCTAATTTAAAAAAAAAGTTTTTTGGTGATTTTTGAATATATATAGAGTTTTTGTTATGTTTTTGCTCATATTGCATAGTTAAATATGACTAAGAAACCATTTATTATTTTGCCTTGAGGGCAGAGATACTCCCCCTGGCAATAAAAGCTCAAAAGTTTAATTTTTATTATATGAAAGCATAAGTAGTGCATATTTTTAATATGAAAATAATTTTTGCAAATAATATTTATGTCACCGCCCACAAAAGGAAGCGCGGACGAAAATGGCATCGGACGGCTTCTGGGTCCAACTTTACGGTTTTGAGCTTTCGGCGACGTTAAACGTTACATTTGCTAAACAATAGTATGAAAAAAATTAAGAAAAAATTTACTCGTAATTTTTCAGTGGTGGGTTTAGTTCCTCTGAGGTGAAAATTTTCCCCTCCAATTAACACTGAAATTTAAAAAGTCACTGATATCAAAAAATTATCAAATAAAATAATTTTGAATAATTAATTTTGACTACTTGTTGTATCTTGGAAACCGTAAGAAGCAAACTCTTGAAATGTTTAAAAACGCTAAAACTAAAAAAATCCTAAAATTAAAAATAATCGCCAAAACAAAAAAATCGCCATAAACCGAATAAAAATACCAAACCGGGAAATAGCGACAAAACTAAACTAAGCCGCCAAAAACCGAAAAAATCACAAAAAAGAAAAAAAGTGCCAAAACTCAAAAACCGCCAAAAACTGAAAAAAAATTTTACCGGGCACTTAACTTTTTTTTTTAAATATCTACATCAGGTAATATATTATATTATATAGGCTAACGTACTAGTCACGCGTGATCGTGGATGCATTTATGCAAAAAACAGATTTTTGAATAATTCGTATGAGAAGCTATTCAATGGCAAGCAAATCATCATGAGCGTGCATGAATGATACTATAATAAATTATTGCTAGTTTTGGTGGCTTTGTTGGTTAAGCACCGTCAGCTACATATGTGACAGCGCATAGAGAAAGGGACTTAAGCGTAAAAAAAATAAATTTTCACTTTTTTATACCCTTTACCAACAAAAATGGTAAAAGGGTATATATAGGTTTGTCATTCCGTTTGTAATTTCTATAATATCAATAAGCGATCCATAAAATATATATATTCTGGATCCTTATGCATAGGGAAGACGAATAAGCGATGTCCGTCTGTCCGTCTGTCCGTCTGTCCGTCTGTCCGTCTGTCCGTCTGTCCGTCTGTCCGTCTGTCCGTCTGTCCGTCTGTCCGTCTGTCTGTACGTGAAATCGGTTTTCCGAAGCTCCCAGAAAAGCTAGAGACTTCGTTCTTGGACTGGTGTGTCAGAAATTTTCCAAAATAGATTGGTATTGAAATTCATCAAAATCGGGCAGACGATTGCAGAGCTGGAAAACTTAAACTTCATTTTGCCATATAAAAGTAACTCCCGAAAACAAATTTTTATTTTTTTTAATAAATGTACATATTTTACACTTCAGTACGACTAAAATTGGAATTTTAAATAAAAAAAATACAAAAAAATTAAAAAGACGTTTCCAGGGTTGGAAAACTTTAACTTTTTGTATTATGTAAAATTAACTATGTCTAAAACTATATTAGTATTTTCTCGAGAACCGTAAGAGCTACAGACCTGAAATTTGGACACAGTATGTAGACCTTTGGCCGCTACAACAACAAATACATGAGAATTGGAAATTAAAGGGTGTTCCAAAACGAGCAACGAAAAATGTTAAAATCCCATGTAATATACATACAATTGTATGTATGTATGTATATACACTTGAAATGTGTAAGGTTAGTGTATTTTTATTCAGACTACAAAAATTAACACTAAAATTTAAAAAAATTTAAATTAAAGGGTGTTCCATCAGTTAATGCAATTTTGACTATGTAATTTTGACTATGTGCTGTATCTTGGAAACCGTAAGAGCAAAACTCTTGAAATTTTCAAAAACGGTAAAACTGAAAAAATAAAAAATTATAAAATCGCCAAACCGAAAAAAATCGCCAAAAACAAGAAAAAATCGCCAAAACGAAAAAAAGCACCAAATTAAAAAAAAATTCTAAGACTAAAATAAATCGCAAAAACAAACGGAAAAATTGCTAAAATGAAAACAAAAATCGCCAAAATGAAAGAAAATCGCCAAAATGAAAATCGCCATAATGAAAAAAATCACCAAAACGAAAAAAAACCCTAAAAAACAGAAAAAATCGCCAAAATGAAAAAAAAAATCGCCAAAATGAAAAAAATCGCCAAAACGAAAAAAACCCCAAAAAACAAAAAATCGCCAAAATGAAAAAAAGCCAAAAACAGAAAAAAAAATCGCCAAAACGAAAAAAAGCACAAATTAAAAAAAAATTTTAAAACTAAACTAAATCGCAAAAAACGGAAAAATTGCTTAAATGAAAAAAAATCGCCAAAACGAAAAAAAACCTAAAAAACAGAAAAAAATCGCCAAAATGAAAAAAAATCGCCAAAATGAAAAAATCACCAAAACGAAAAAAAACCCTAAAAAACAGAAAAAAATCGTCAAAATGAAAAAAAATCGCCAAAACGAAAAAACCCCTTAAAAACAGAAAAAAATCGCCAAAATGAAAAAAATAGCCAAAATGAAAAAAAAAGCCAAAAAAAAGAAAAAACCTAAATAACAGAAAAAAATCGCCAAAACGAAAAAAAGCACCAAATTAAAAAAAAATTTCTAAGACTAAAATAAATCGCAAAAAAACGGAAAAATTGCTAAAATGAAAACAAAAATCGCCAAAATGAAAGAAAATCGCCAAAATGAAAAAAAAATCGCCAAAATGAAAAAAATCACCAAAACGAAAAAAAAACCTAAAAAACAGAAAAAAATCGCCAAAATGATAAAAAAAATCGCCAAAATGAAAAAAAATCACCAAAACGAAAAAAACCCCAAAAAACAGAAAAAAATCGCCAAAATGAAAAAAAGCACTAAATTAAAAGAAAATTTCTAAGACTAAAATAAATCGCAAAAAAACGAAAAAATTGCTAAAATGAAAAAAATCGCCAAAATGAAAAATATCGCCAAAACGAAAAAAAACCTAAAAAACAGAAAAAAATCGCCAAAATGAAAAAAAATCGCCAAAAAAAGAAAAAAAATCGCCAAAACGAAAAAAAAAATTAAAAACAGAAAAAAATCGCCAAAATGAAAAAAAATCGCCAAAATGAAAAAAAATCGCCAAAATGAAAAAAATCACCAAAACGAAAAAAAAAACATAAAAAAAAGAAAAAAATTGCCAAAATGAAAAAAAATCGCCAAAATGAAAAAAATCACCAAAACGAAAAAAAAAACAAAAAAATCGCCAAAAAAATCGCGAAAAAACCCAAAAAACAGAAAAAATCGTCAAAATGAGAAAAATCTCCAAAATGAAGAAAAGCCCAACAACAGAAAAAAATCGCCAAAATGAAAAAAACCTCCAAAAACAGACAAAATCGCCAAAACGAGAAAAAAGCGACAAAACTGAAAAAATCGTTTTAACTGAAAAAAACTTCAAAAAAGCAAAAAACCTTCCTTTCGTGCGCGATTCAAAGTCGCACTTAACTGATTTTTTTTTAATATTAAAGGAATTAAATGAAACTAAGTTTTTACTTATTTCGTTCTTGCTTTTTTCACTTAACATATTTTATGCATTTTTTAAAGAACTAGATTGGTATCAATAATCAGAAAAATCCAAAATTATGACTCCAGGGTTGGAAAACTTACACTTTTTGTGTTATGTAAAATTAAATAGGTCTAAAAATTTTTTTCTTTTTCTTTATAAATTGAATATATTTTATGCTTCTGAAAGAAAAGTTTGGTGTATGAAATTTTAAAAATGAAAATTATAGCTCCAAAGATGGAAACTTTAAAAAATTATAAATTTTTTCACAAAACAAATATGTATGTACGTGTCTGTATACTATATATATGTACGTACGTTGGTAAAGGGTATATAAGATTCGGCACAGCCGAATATAGCACTCTTACTTGTTTTTTTTTGATGTGGACAACATCTGAGCATCGAATGAGACCGATACCATGCCCCAAAAGTGTTCACTCCCAGAGATATGCGCGTTTTATGAAATTGAAGTCGACGATTCTAAGGTTATGTAAAAAAATTTTCGTACTAACAGAGTGATATTCACGATTTAAAAGAATTATAAATGAGTATTTATTATAATTCACAATTAATAATTTCAGAAAATAAACCTGGATTCGAAAATACGCGAGCAAAATTGAAATCAAACTCATGGAAACAGCGCGCTAGGTAGAAAACAGTAAAAACCAACTACACAAAATAAGAAGTAGGGACGACCTACGCGTGTTTTCAAGGTTGACCAACACTTTCCTGACGTCATGAGATGTGTCGCTTTCAAATGAGACGAATACCAGCACGCTCAGTGATGGCACACCAAAGATACACGTATTTAAATCTTTAAAATGGCTCTCCTGAACAAAACCGGTTTTTACCCTTAGGTCCCTTTCTATTTTGCGCGTCACATATATAGAAAAAATAATAATTCTTTTGTACGGTGGGTTTCCTCCTCCTCTCTCCTATACCGCCAAGATTTTGTTAAAATATCCAGTTTGCTTTAAGAGCTACCAACGAAAAATTTAGTGATCCTCACTGCTGTAAATGTGGAAATATGAATTAATTGGTGACAAATGGACTTTTAGCCCCGCTGTGTGTCGAAGGAATTTGTGCCCTGAAGGGAATATCACCGCTGTAGATTAAAGTGTGAGAGAAGGTCTAAGTTTCTCGATTCATCATTGGTCGCAGGAATTCGGAATCTTTCCGACCACTAACTGAAAATTTTCGAGCAAATATCTTAGCCCAATCGTTTGAATTAGGGATGTAACGAATACCAGTTTAGCGAATGCGAATGCGAATGCAAAAACGAATAATACATTTTAATTTTTGCGAAAGCGAATGCGAAAGCGTATGCAAATATTACAATACGTTAAAAAAAATCACATGAAAATAAATTTATCTAAGAACATGAAGTTGTATTGTATACATAGATCTACTTGAGTCTTGAATTCAGCAAATATTTATTAATTTATTAGAAATAAAAATTGTTAAACTGAAAGATATATGAAATAATATTAAAATAAGTATAGATAATAATAATAAGTTTACAAAATGTTAGGCAATCAACCCATTCGTACTTTGGCCCTAAGACCTTGTACTAAGTTCAACATTTCCTGTAAAATGCTACCAAAATACATATTAAGAAAAATTGGAATGAATTATTCATGAACATTTTTTCCAGAAGTAGTACTCTGTTCATCTTGGGAAAAACATATGAAATATATCTTCAACATTTTAAGTTTTCATGCGAAATAATATGAGTGGCACTTGTTTCGCAAAAAATTTACAACAAAGAAGGATTAGTTAATATTTTTGCATTTAAAATTTTTTGAACGAAGTAATGATGTGCTTACCATTTTTCAAAAGTTTTAACAGTTTTTTCTTTTTCAAAAACTGGAAAATATTTCCAATATTTTTGTCTTTAGTATTCGCTTTAAATATTCGCATACATTTTAGCGAATGCAAAAGCGAATGCAAATAGCAAAAGTAAGCGAATTATTTGCGAATGCGAAAGCGAAAGCGAATGCGAACATTCGTTACATTCCTAGTTTGAATCATGCCTCCGAATAAAACTTAATGATATATATATATTTGTTCTCTTTAACTCCTACAAGGAACATAAGGCCGTTATTTCTATTGAAACGATTTCAGTAATCAGTTTTTTTCTAAGACGAATGACTGATTAGGCCATAGCGTCCGATCCTGGTGTTGGGTCTGCCAACTATGCACCCAGGCATGCTGAGTTACTGCAGGTATTTAGTCTGTGCTGTGTTTAGGGCTATACCGCCCCTGGCTGGTCATAAGAGCCTCGTTAGCGTGACAGAGGATACCAAGTCTCGGGTGGACAGTGGGATTGGCTGTATATAAAAATGTACATTTGTGTTCCCATCACTTTCCCATTGCTCATCCAAAATTAATGATAGCTTTATATAATGGTGAAATAACGCTTAAAGTAATAGTAGTACCCGCATCCAGAGATTCTTAGTCTACCCAATTTCCCCGATTCCAGATATCTGCTGGCTTTATGAGCCAAATAGCCAAATAAAATACCATCAAAATCTACAGTGTTTTCTGCCCTTATCTATTGCTTAGATGTGTGAAAGAGCACTCCAACAACTTAACATTTTTTTCCTCTGGACAAAAGTAGAGTCAGAAAAGATTTTTTCTATTTTGACATATTTTTTTTTTTTGGACTTTTGTTTAAGTTTACGACCAACATTACATTTTGTTTCATATTTCGTCATATTTTGTAAATTTCTTAACATCAACTAAACAAGAGTGGACTGCTAAATACACACATACATATAAATTTCTATTCATCCCAGTTGGCCAAATCGTCGCAGACGACATTGTTTTCGATAACTAATGTACGACATGTCGCCTGTCTATTAGGTTTTCTAATCGACAATTTAAGGGAAATCGTCGTTCATGACTATCTTAGCGATAATGTCACATCTTTTGTCTTCAATAAAACTTTCTTGAGGACAATCTGAGCGACAATGTCCCTCGTTTTGTTTTTAATAAAGCCGTGTTGGCGACAATCTTAGCGAAAATGTCATAGGTTTTGTCTTCAATAAGATATTGTTGAGGACAATTTGAGATACAGTATCATAAGTTTTGTCTTCAATAAAGCAGTGTTGATAACAATCTGAGCGACATTGTCGCCCATCTCGACCTCGGCCCCATTTGTATGAACATTTCGTCGACAATTTGTATGGGGCTGTCTTCAATATGTCTTCTACGACTTACCATTGACTTGTAGCCGTCGTCAAAGATGTGTTAAAGACGTGGCCAACTGGGATGTTAAGATTCGTATATACACACTTCCATACGTACATACATCAGTATATCTTTTATATTCTCGTACACGCTTTATTATTGTATAATTCAGATAGAATTGCAGTGATTGTTAGCGTTTAAATTACAATGGTTGTTGTTGGTTGGCAGGCTGGGCTGGCTGGCTGCTTGACTCTTTGGCTGTTTGCTTGTTTGGTTGGTTGGTTGTTTGGTCGTTTGCCTTTCTGGCTTTGATTCATTTGCCTGCATGATGTGCTTTTTAAAAAGAAATCATGTCTTATCTCATGTTTTCTAGTCCGATTTTTGTTTTGTTATTTTTGCTTTTGCATTTTTGTCATATTGTTATTCCACATGTGGGCGTTCTAGTATTCCATTTCTAGTTTAAATGCTTCGCTTAGTGTTAAGAAATTTGTACATGTTAAGACCAAAAGTGTCAACTTTTGTGTATTTTCGTTGTAAAAGTTTGGTTTTTTTTTCTCTCTTGTCGCAGCCATAGTTTAGCCAGCAAAACAACTTGACAAAATTTGCTATGTATGACATGTAAACGCCATTCCATGATGAAATGTCACAATCATCCAAAAATATTTACGTTCCTTTATGTAACAGTATGGGACAGCAAAAGTAAACGAATGTGTACTTGTTTTTGTCTTCTAAATATTACAATAATTGCAGCTATTGTATGAGTAAGAGTATATTTTGTTCTCGTATTAATTTATATTTTTTTTGTTTGTTTGTTTTAGTATTCTGGCTGAATGTAACATGTTACACGTACGAATATTTCTAATGAAAATTCTTCTAATGTCAAGTCAAATTTAATATCTCTTGTGTCTTTTTATACCCTTTACCAACAAAAATGGTAAAAGGGTATATATAGGTTTGTCATTCCGTTTGTAATTTCTATAATATCAATAAGCGATCCATAAAATATATATATTCTGGATCCTTATGCATAGGGAAGACGAATAAGCGATGTCCGTCTGTCCGTCTGTCCGTCTGTCCGTCTGTCCGTCTGTCCGTCTGTCCGTCTGTCCGTCTGTCCGTCTGTCCGTCTGTCCGTCTGTCCGTCTGTCTGTACGTGAAATCGGTTTTCCGAAGCTCCCAGAAAAGCTAGAGACTTCGTTCTTGGACTGGTGTGTCAGAAATTTTCCAAAATAGATTGGTATTGAAATTCATCAAAATCGGGCAGACGATTGCAGAGCTGGAAAACTTAAACTTCATTTTGCCATATAAAAGTAACTCCCGAAAACAAATTTTTATTTTTTTTAATAAATGTACATATTTTACACTTCAGTACGACTAAAATTGGAATTTTAAATAAAAAAAATACAAAAAAATTAAAAAGACGTTTCCAGGGTTGGAAAACTTTAACTTTTTGTATTATGTAAAATTAACTATGTCTAAAACTATATTAGTATTTTCTCGAGAACCGTAAGAGCTACAGACCTGAAATTTGGACACAGTATGTAGACCTTTGGCCGCTACAACAACAAATACATGAGAATTGGAAATTAAAGGGTGTTCCAAAACGAGCAACGAAAAATGTTAAAATCCCATGTAATATACATACAATTGTATGTATGTATGTATATACACTTGAAATGTGTAAGGTTAGTGTATTTTTATTCAGACTACAAAAATTAACACTAAAATTTAAAAAAATTTAAATTAAAGGGTGTTCCATCAGTTAATGCAATTTTGACTATGTAATTTTGACTATGTGCTGTATCTTGGAAACCGTAAGAGCAAAACTCTTGAAATTTTCAAAAACGGTAAAACTGAAAAAATAAAAAATTATAAAATCGCCAAACCGAAAAAAATCGCCAAAAACAAGAAAAAATCGCCAAAACGAAAAAAAGCACCAAATTAAAAAAAAATTCTAAGACTAAAATAAATCGCAAAAACAAACGGAAAAATTGCTAAAATGAAAACAAAAATCGCCAAAATGAAAGAAAATCGCCAAAATGAAAATCGCCATAATGAAAAAAATCACCAAAACGAAAAAAAACCCTAAAAAACAGAAAAAATCGCCAAAATGAAAAAAAAAATCGCCAAAATGAAAAAAATCGCCAAAACGAAAAAAACCCCAAAAAACAAAAAATCGCCAAAATGAAAAAAAGCCAAAAACAGAAAAAAAAATCGCCAAAACGAAAAAAAGCACAAATTAAAAAAAAATTTTAAAACTAAACTAAATCGCAAAAAACGGAAAAATTGCTTAAATGAAAAAAAATCGCCAAAACGAAAAAAAACCTAAAAAACAGAAAAAAATCGCCAAAATGAAAAAAAATCGCCAAAATGAAAAAATCACCAAAACGAAAAAAAACCCTAAAAAACAGAAAAAAATCGTCAAAATGAAAAAAAATCGCCAAAACGAAAAAACCCCTTAAAAACAGAAAAAAATCGCCAAAATGAAAAAAATAGCCAAAATGAAAAAAAAAGCCAAAAAAAAGAAAAAACCTAAATAACAGAAAAAAATCGCCAAAACGAAAAAAAGCACCAAATTAAAAAAAAATTTCTAAGACTAAAATAAATCGCAAAAAAACGGAAAAATTGCTAAAATGAAAACAAAAATCGCCAAAATGAAAGAAAATCGCCAAAATGAAAAAAAAATCGCCAAAATGAAAAAAATCACCAAAACGAAAAAAAAACCTAAAAAACAGAAAAAAATCGCCAAAATGATAAAAAAAATCGCCAAAATGAAAAAAAATCACCAAAACGAAAAAAACCCCAAAAAACAGAAAAAAATCGCCAAAATGAAAAAAAGCACTAAATTAAAAGAAAATTTCTAAGACTAAAATAAATCGCAAAAAAACGAAAAAATTGCTAAAATGAAAAAAATCGCCAAAATGAAAAATATCGCCAAAACGAAAAAAAACCTAAAAAACAGAAAAAAATCGCCAAAATGAAAAAAAATCGCCAAAAAAAGAAAAAAAATCGCCAAAACGAAAAAAAAAATTAAAAACAGAAAAAAATCGCCAAAATGAAAAAAAATCGCCAAAATGAAAAAAAATCGCCAAAATGAAAAAAATCACCAAAACGAAAAAAAAAACATAAAAAAAAGAAAAAAATTGCCAAAATGAAAAAAAATCGCCAAAATGAAAAAAATCACCAAAACGAAAAAAAAAACAAAAAAATCGCCAAAAAAATCGCGAAAAAACCCAAAAAACAGAAAAAATCGTCAAAATGAGAAAAATCTCCAAAATGAAGAAAAGCCCAACAACAGAAAAAAATCGCCAAAATGAAAAAAACCTCCAAAAACAGACAAAATCGCCAAAACGAGAAAAAAGCGACAAAACTGAAAAAATCGTTTTAACTGAAAAAAACTTCAAAAAAGCAAAAAACCTTCCTTTCGTGCGCGATTCAAAGTCGCACTTAACTGATTTTTTTTTAATATTAAAGGAATTAAATGAAACTAAGTTTTTACTTATTTCGTTCTTGCTTTTTTCACTTAACATATTTTATGCATTTTTTAAAGAACTAGATTGGTATCAATAATCAGAAAAATCCAAAATTATGACTCCAGGGTTGGAAAACTTACACTTTTTGTGTTATGTAAAATTAAATAGGTCTAAAAATTTTTTTCTTTTTCTTTATAAATTGAATATATTTTATGCTTCTGAAAGAAAAGTTTGGTGTATGAAATTTTAAAAATGAAAATTATAGCTCCAAAGATGGAAACTTTAAAAAATTATAAATTTTTTCACAAAACAAATATGTATGTACGTGTCTGTATACTATATATATGTACGTACGTTGGTAAAGGGTATATAAGATTCGGCACAGCCGAATATAGCACTCTTACTTGTTTTTTTTGCTCTTTCTCTTGTTTGTATAAAAGTAATTAAAAACAATTTATCGCTAGAAATTAAAATTTTACTTGATGCTTTTTGTGGCATGATTTATTTTGAACATTATGAAAAATGTCTTAATTTTGTGGAGATATTGTAATCAAAATTTTTTTAAGTATTCATGTTGTGCATGCTGCTTGCTGAAGCCTTAAGATTAACAACAACTTCTACATAGAAATTTATTGCTAAAGTGCAGGTTTAATTTTTGTTATGCATACAAGGATACATAACGATGTACATATGTATACGTAAGTATGCCTATATCATCTCACAGACATCCAATAACTTTTTACCTAATATTAATTAATTTGTTATATAATATTAATAATATAAATCCCATTGTAATGCCTCAAATGTCTGCACAGAAAAAATATACAAAAACTGTGATCATAGAATTGCGAGATTCAACCAAAAATTTTTTCAGTTTCTCACCTATTTTCACAATGGATAATTTTGTAAAAATTTTAAATAGATTTTTTTTTGTATTAATAGAATTTGTATTTTTTTCATAAAAAAATTATTAAAAATATATACATTAGACCTAGAGATGCTAATCGGGACAGGTTTTTTGAAATCCCGGATATATTATGTATATACCATATAATATTATCTACTAAAATATTTATTCAAAGCAAATTTTTTATTTTAACTTTTTATAACAGAGAGTTTCTAATAATTTTTGATGTAAAAGATGAGAGTCAAAAACATTATTTATGCAAAAAACGGGATTTAGACAATCCCGAAAATCCCGGGCTTTAAAATTAAAAAGTCCCGGGCTCCGGGATTTGAATAGTCCCGAAAATCCCGGAATTTCCGGGCTCGGGATTTCCCGTTTAGCATCTCTAATTAGACCGTATCGCAAAAAAAAGTTCTCCGTACACCAGCGAATATAAAGTATTGTTCCAAGGAGATTTGAAAAAAAAAATTTTTTATTTTTTTTTGCCGAACGTAGGGGTCGCCTTTTTAGTTTTTTCGTTATATCTTCCATATTTACAGTCCGATCTTAAAGTTTGATATAGCGAATTTTTTGTCTCAGAGAGGCCAATATTTTTACTCTAGGGTCCCTTAACCTCAAGTGAACCGTTCTAGTGCTTTTCCCTAAAATGTAATTTTCTACAACCCTAATATGACACCCTAATGTTAGAAATTTATAGTTCGCGAAAAATCATAAAACTTTTGACAAGAAAGTATTTCGATAATTACAGCACAACAATTTAAAAAATGCTTTTATAAATTCATTGTTGCAGACCGTAGCTTCAGTATTTACATACAGATATTAAAGTATAATATATCGATGAGTTTGTCTATGGCAGACCAATTATTTGTTAATTCAAAAGTCTTTGACCTTTACATCATACCTCAAATTATACAAGGAATAAGCAACAAAAAGCAAAGTAAAATAATAGAAATTTTAGTCGATCATATCTCGACGTGATTCAAGTTTTTTTTTTTTTTTCATATATATTTTTATTTATTGTATCTTCAAAAATGAACTAACAATAAGTAATCAAATCTTAAATCTAAATATAATAATTAGGCCCGACCAGTATCGGACATAAACTTAGTGATAGTTACAAATAATACATAAGTAGTGATAATCAAAAAGGAAAAAAAAGAAAAAAAAAAGAAAAAAAGATTCAAGTTGGCTATATTTTTGACGGTTCTCGAGTTTAGAAAAAATTTGGCCCATGCGTTGTACTACAAGAACAAAACGCTCGGTGTTGTGAGAATGAGATGGATAAGCTGTGAAAATAATTAGGTTTCGCAAAGAAAACTATGAAATGAAGATATTTTTCTTGCGCTTACCTGGTAATTCGATTACATTTTGCGAACATTGTAATGCTTCCAGATGCTCTTGGGTATAGTTAAAACGGCAAGCATTTCCCTATAACGAGTTCTACCGAAGCCTTCGAGAAGAAAGCAAAGAAGAAAGAATCTTCCACTTTCTTTGCGAATGTCCAGCTTTGCATCTCTCGAGACGCAAATTTTTAGGCAGTCATGTACTAGACGATATAGATAGATATATCTGAGATGGGTTTGAATGACCTTATCAGATATCTGAACGCGACGGGTTGGTTCTAGTAACGAGCACCGTATCAGAATACTTGGATACGGTTTTACATAGGTCAATACGGATGAGTGTAGTGGTCCTTTCAAAAACGAATCATCTAGATTCTACTTGAATGCCTGCGTGTAGTAGGCAGTCACGTAAACCTACCAGCCAACCAACTAGAATACTTGCAAAACTCGCCTTTCCTGCGAATATTGCAAAAATTCAGAAACAATCCTTAAATTCATTAGAAATCGCCAAAACTGTTAAAAATAAAATAAACTGGGAAAAAAGCAAAAAAACCCGCAAGCTTGCGAAAAGTTTCTAAATGCATTGTACACCGAAAGAATTCTGCTTCATAAGTCCAATGAGACAATTTCATTAAAATTTTTTCACAAATCTAGTGATAATTTCACAAATCCAATGAAAATGTCATGAAAATTGTGAAAGAATTTCATTGGAGTTGCTTCGATGGTATTCTGGTTTCGTAAGAATATTTTATTGGATTTATGACAACAATATTTTCTAATTATTAAGAAACCCCTTTATATTTAAGTTATTTCATTCTTTTCATGAAATTATTTTATTGTTTCGATGAAGTTATAGCACTGCATTAATTACACTGTTAAATAAATTTGATGAAGCTTTCAATAAAATAATTTTGACGAAACTGGTTTCGTTAATCCAACGAAGCTTCACGTTTGTTGAATTTTAATGCATTTTTCATTAGATTAATGTCGAAATTCATAGAATTTATGCCGAAATTTCTTTCAGTGTAGAAATCAGTTACACTTCAACGAATAACTAAATCTCAGAAAATTATAAAAATCGCAAAAAATTGCCAACATCGCAGAAATTGGAATGTCTAGTAAACAATTTAATTAATGAGAAATAATTTATTAAGTTCAGTAGTTTCAATTCTCATCGAATGAAATATTTTTAGTAATAACAGTGAGTTTCTAAAGAAGAGAAGAAGAATTAGAACAGCTGGAGGAAATATCCCCATATTTTTGATGTAAAAAAATAAATTTTCGAATTAAAAACAAAAAATTCAGTTAATCCTCATTCAAGGAAGTAAGAAAGAAAAATTTGAATTTAACGTAGTTTATTGAATTTTTTATATGGCAATACAATACGCCGTTCAAATGGTGCTATTTGGTCTTAAATAGTAATTTATCGCTTACGACCTTACAAGACTTTGTGAATTGGCTAAGTGCTCGTATGTTTAAACATGAGTTTTTAGCTAAAAGTTGGATGAATAAAAAATCTTTTTTTATATTTTTCTTAAATATAAAATACGTTTAGTTGACTAATAACACAATATTTTTTTTAGTTAGTTACTTTTATTTACAAAAATTAAGTAAAATTTTGAAAACAACTCTTGGAGTTCGCAGATTTTCAATACCAATATATTTCTTTCTAAATTACAAAATGTGTTTAATACACTAAGAAAAAAAATTGTCTCAGTCGGTTTTTTTATAAAAGGTTCAATTTTCCAACCCTGGAACCGTTTTCTAAATTGCTGATGTTCAATAACAACATTTTGCTTTCTGAAATTTTAAATATGTGGTATTCATAAACAAACAAAAATTGTCTCAATCAGTTACTCTTATGCACCAAAAAAAATTTAAATTTTCCAACCCTGCACCATCTATTTGATTTTGCTTATTTTCAGTATCAATCTATTGAAGACAAATTCTGACACATTGAAGCTTTCTGCCGGCTTCCGAAAATCGATTTCCTCTACAGCCACACCCTGGCAAACGGACAGACTGACATCTCTTGTAAGACTAATTCTGCATTATTAACACAAAGATCGCATATCTTGGGTTATGGCGTTTTTAAAGAAAAAAAATGATATAAACATGTAGGTGATTATAAATTTTTCGGATCATTCAAAACAGCTACGTCCAAGCCATATGCACATTGTGCAAACTCTTACAAAAGAGCTTTTGTGCTTTCACACCGACGAGAACACAACAACCACAAAAACAATACAATAGACAACAATGCCTGGTCTTACTTTGCAAAGAACCAAGCAAATTTGTGAGCTTTCAAAGCTGTTTACCTTAAAAACTAATATCAGTGTATACGTATGTATGTTTGGTCGTTTGCATAAAGCAGGCGTATGAGTAATGCACAATTGAAATTGTATAATAATCATACGTCTTCTAACGTAAGCGCGTAATTTTTTTATATACATATTAGTTCGCAAATTAACTCACAAAAAATTTATTTTATTTCATTACGGCTGTCTTTCAGTTACTTGCATCGCATATACATCTGGATTAGTTCTTTTTTTTTGCTTCGCTTAAAATTTTTTTAACTGTTTGTGATTTGGTAAGCGATATGCAAATTGTTCCCGACTTTATTGATAAACAAGTAGCATAAAATCTATATCATTACCAAAACAATTTCCTGTAAGACAAACTTTAAGCAAATAACTTTCTTAAACAAGAAAGAAACTTCAAAATAACTGTCAGCAACATGCGACACTAGAACATACAAGTACACACTTTCTTCTAAGTGATTCCTTACACAAACCCACAGATACGTTCTCTATACTTGCATAAGTATGTTAATGTATGGTAAAATATTTTATGAAATATAATGAATTTTTAGGGTACAAAAAATATATATATATGTATATATTAAAATGTAAAATCATACAAAAGATATACTTTCAGCACGTCTTCCACTATAAGACCAAGATGTCTTATCTTAATAAAATTCATATAAATTTCTGTACGTACTAGTACAACAACAAGGACATGTGGCAATGAACAACAACAAAAAATAGGCAATTTTCCAAAAAGCATGAATTGAAAAAAAAGTTGTTCACAAGAGGGAATGCAGGAGTTAAGAAATATAAAGAAAATTGTAACAATATGAAAAGGCAAAGCAAACAACTTTTAAAAGAATGTGTGATAGGATTTTGCTTTTCAATACATATGTGTATGCGTTTGTGTGCGCGCGTGTGTGCGTGTGTGCGTGTGTGCGTGTGTGTGTGTGTGTGTGTGTGCTTGAGCCATTTTCAATGTCAAATATGAATAATTTAGCGGAAGTTATTACTTGTAGCAGTATGTATTTGTGTGGTTGGAGACAGATAGAAATGCTTACGCATTCATAAAGTATGAAATCTTTTTTGATTTTTTTTTAAGATCAAGCCCAGCAAACATCTTTGCGCTTAAACCTTAATGAAATATTTTCTTAAGTAGAATAAAAAAAATGCTTTTTACAGTTTTGGGTACAAGTAATAAAATATATTAATGAATTATTGATTTCGAAGGTACGAGTAGTTTAAAAACCAATTAATTGATGTAATATATGAACACCAGAGATGGGCGTGTGTTGTATATACGAACACGTACTATCCAACATGAAGTGTTCGTGACAAAAAATCTGATTTCGTGCCTGTTCGAGTCGTTTAGTGTTAAGTAAAATTTACACGAAAAGTACGAAATGATTTTAGATGTAAAATATGTATGAATGAATTTCCAGTAGAGAAACAATTTAATATTTTGTATCGTCAATCACACAATACCAGTATATTCTTTGATATTGTATGGGCCTCTGAAGCTTAAAACTCTGTATAAATCGATAGATACTATCTTTTGGCAGATAGTATCAGCTGGCAGTGCCAACTTGTTGCCATATTTTGAAAAGCGATTATTGAAAAATATAATTACAATTTTCTGATTTTTAAATACTACTAATAATAGTTCGTTCGTGTTGTATAATATCGTGTTGACAACTTATTTTGCGTGCGTGTTTCGTACGTGTTGAGCGTCTTGGTATTCGTATTCCTGTCATGTCATGTTGGAAAAATTTGACACGCGCCCATCTCTAATGCACTCAGCAAAAAGTACCAATGTAAAATCATCATGCAACAATTTTGATTTCAAATCATATTAAATTTAAAAGAAATAATCTGCCTTATCGTGGTTGGCGTATTTCAAATACGACTACGACCGTTGAAGTCTTCTTTAATCTATTAGCAAACAATCTTAGACGTATTTGAAATACGCCAACCACGATAAGCCAGAATATGTTGGTGTTGGTGTTTATTTGCTTTGTTCACTGTTGTGTGACTTGTTTTTGTATTGTTTATTATTCATTAATAGTCGGCAAATTTCGTATTACCAGCGAAAACTTCCTGATGCTGACTTGTAGGAGGCGTGCTAGCCTTGTAGTCAGCGGGTCACAGGCTCGAATCTTGGAGACAAGACAAAGTAGTATTTTTAACTAAGACTTTTCAAATAAATTTTATGTTAAATGATCAATTAAATAATGATGAATTAAAATTGATTTTGATTAAAGTTGAATTATAATCTTATTATTGTGGTTTCATACCGACGAGAGCACAACAGCCAACCAGATCTCAGCCACAACAATGCTTGCTCTTATTTTAAAAGCAACAAAAACAAATTAAGGAGCTTTTTAAATCTGCTTACCTCAAATGCAAATACCTCAGTATGTGTTTTTGGACGTAGCTAATCTAAAGAGTGTTTAAGGTTGTTGTGGCTGCAGCGGTAAGTGCGATGAGTTCCAATTTCAAATCTTAGACGGTAAGGCCAAATAAATACAAACAAACATTGTTCTAATGCTTGCACAGAGAATAAACTGCCTCATAGAATCAAGATTTTCTCTATGAAACGTTTTTAGACTAAGGGATATCCCAGCAGAAAGAAGCGAAGATTTTTTCATAGAGATTCCTTATTGTTTTTATGTGCTAAATCTTAATAATTTTATCAAGAAGAAAACCCCATAAATCAAGAAGAAATCTTATTATTCACAACTTTTTTTACACAATTTCCATTATTTTTGGCACCAAAAAACAATCCAAAAAACTTCTTGATTCTATTAGGTTTTCTTATAATTTGTAAATTATAGGAATTTCTTATTGATTTTATTAGGTTGCCTTATTAATTTTTTTAAAAAGGTTTTCTTCTTAACTTTATTAGGCTTTCTTATTGATTTTTTCAATAAGGTTTTCTTCTTGATTTTGTAGGTTCCTATATGATTATGTGTAAAGCATCTTATTGATTTTTTTAATAAGGAAATCTTCTTGATTTTATGAGGAGTCTTGTTATTTCGTTTCTATAAATAGACATACAATTTTTTATGATCTTTTTCATTTTTGTATAAGAATGTTTGCACAATAATTTCAAAGGCTGCTTGTTGGCATATTGGTTAGAGTATTTGTCTATCTGGTAGAGGTTTGCTGGTTCAATACTTGGTGAGTAACTTAGTTAAGAATACAACATAATGTGTATGTATGTATAAATAAATAACATCTACAATATAAAAAATACATACATAGTACATATGTATATGGTATAGATTTTAAATGAAAAAAAAAACATAAGTACTGAGAATAAAGACGCAATTTCTTTTTTATTTTTTATTGAAAAAATCTATAAAAATCAATAAGATAACCTCTTAAAAACTACAAGATTTCTTCTTGATTTTTTCAAAAAGGTTTTCTCTACGAAATTAATAAGATTTCCTTATTGTATGTAGCCAATATACAGACGTAAGTTAAATAATTAATAAAATGTGATAACTACATTAAAGTTATGAATTAGAGTCATTACAACAATGAATTATGTTGTTAATACAATGATACGATATCCAACTAAAATTATATGTTACCTCTAAGTTATAAAATACTGTCATGATATACATGAACAATTTTTGTCAATTCAATGAAATAGTTCGTTAAAAAAAATTAGAACTAACGTCACATTTATTAATGATAAGGTTTGATTTTATTAATGTAAATAATTTACGAGTGTTGTATAAACGAAAAAGTTTCATTACATTTTTAATTTAGAATATGAAAATGTACGTTAGTTAGCAATAAAACATCTCGTTACATGAATGAAAATATTTCGTTGTATATACGAAATTTTATCAGCTGATGAAACAATTTTCCTAATGCGAATGAAGCGTTACATTCGTTGAAAAATAATGTCAAAATCATAAATATGATGTAAAAAATCATTGCTTTTAAGAAGGATCTTCTCTTAGTGAATCAATTAAATATTTGAATTACAATTTTGTTTAAAAGTTTTATTAAAAAAGTCCTCGAAGAAGACTCTCTTGTATTATTAATCAAAAGTAATCTTTCCCACATGTTTAAAAAGATTTTACGAATTTCTTTGCTGGTTATTGTATATTTCCCACATGTGTGTTAATATTTGTTTTTTTTTACATGCGAGTAAAATATTTATAAAATTATTTTGTAAAATTGCATATGGGTGAGTCACGTATAATTTATAAATTATTTATATGCCTAGTTTTATCATTAAATTGTATCAAGTTACATATTATTTTAATATTTTACTTTCATTTTATATTTGCTCTATTTTATTGTCACTGATTTTTTTTTCTCTTCCACAAAATTGTTATGTAAATTTTTGATTGCATTCTTATTAAGAAAATTCCATATGAAAAGGAAAACTAGATGACAAAATCTCAAAGGATTTAACAAAAAAAAAAAAAAAAAAGAGAAACAACTAACAAAGTTGTTGAAAAATTATAAAAAAAATTTTGTTTCTTTTGCTCGAGTCTTCTTCAAACGAATATTTCGCACATGTTGACAATTTTTCATAAGAAATTCGCTCAGACGTTTCATTTTAAATGCTGCTTGTGCAATTGTATTACAATATATCCATTTTATTATCGTGGCACTTTATCATTTTGCGGCTGGAGCAAAAAAAAAAATACATATGTATGTATGTACATATGCATATAAGGACAACATGTGTGTGAATTTTTATTCATTCCACTTTATCCCCTTGAAAATAATCTTAATGCTGGAAAATTTTCGCGAAATTTGTGGTGACATTTTTACGGGATAATTCTTTTTGATATTAATCACCCAAAAATAAGAAATGTACAAAAAAAAACAGCAGAAGTTTAAAGGAAAATGTGTGCAATTTTGTCGAGATTGCTTTTAAAAAAGTGTATTCGTGCGTATGATTTCACGTTTTTATCGCAAATTTTCTTAGACAATTTTCTTTTTTAAAATCGACATGTTCCTTCTTGAGCAATAAAACTAAAATGCATTTGTGGTAAAGTCTATTGAGGAGCATGAGTTCATGGGAAAGCATTAGGCAAGCAATAAAGAAAATTAAACTACGGATTTATAAACTTTAAATGATAAGGGGTCTTTAATTGAAAGCTTCCTAATATAAATTAACTGATATTTTATCGAAGAAAATTTTTTTTAACAAACACAATAAAACCAGCGAGGCGATTAGCTTGTCTGCGGAAAACAAACAGGGTATATAGTGGGAATTGAACCCACGACCCCTGGACTGAAAGGCTAACATCGCTACCACACAGCCACAATAAAAATATGCAGGCGAGAATGTTTTTTTATCTTCTATAAACTAGCAGTTAAATAAAATGTGCTATTCGTTTGATAGTCCTATCGATTGCATAGGACTGTATACATATATGTATATGTTATATTTGCAATATAAGACACGGAAAATATCTATCGGAGCATTTCTGGGTGTTGCCCATCCAAAATGTCCTATTCACATCACCTCCACGTGAGATGAACTAGCCCTCAAATCACTCGCGCAGAATCTCTAATAGAGCATTAGTTGTTTCTCATATCGCGCCGCTCTTGTGCAATCACATATTGTTGATGTAACTACATATTTCCAGCCAAAAGAAATTGGTAGTCGTAAGCAAAAAAGGGGCGAATGCGCGGAACCTTGCCCAAACATACCAGTCATTGTCGTAAAACATTTTTATCATATACACTTGATGTTGAACGCCTTAAGTGTCTATGCTGACTTGGAACAACATGCAATTCTCAAGGACAGCCAATTTGACAGCTTCAACAATACGACCGCTTTCAACTGTAAAATTTCGGAAGTTCTTACTGTAAGACACTTTGTACAATTGTATGTAGTTTTGCGCTCCAGTTGGTACAATGTCCCAGGTGGTACAATGATACTGCAAAACTTCTGATCGGTTCAATTTGGTGTACCAAGGGTGATCTTTATTAATTGTACTTCAAGCCAGCTCACGAACCTTCTTGTGGTGGCCACTGGGCGATATTCCTGACAACCATCAAACATTGGTGATATGTGTGAGGCGATTGCAGCGTCTATTCTCCCAGTTGGTGTATTTGCAAGCGGATGTCTGTTCTTATAATAAGCGGTTCGCTATATAAATATGGTACTTACTCAGCCAGTATGTTGGCTTAGATGGAAGCCACATCACCAGAATAGGATACAGTACGCCAATTACCTGCTTATCTGAAAGTCATTGATTAATGAAACCACAAATAATTTGAAATAAGAGCCCCTATACTCCTTGTGGAAACGACTGGAACCTATATATACCTACATATATATACATATTTTTTTCAATATAAATTTTTGAACAAAAGCTTTCTTTCAACATCTTAGACCAGGATTTGCTTAAAATTATCGAAATGTGAAATAAATTTTATATGAGAATGTTTTGAAATTACTTAAAAGAAGATATCTGTTGCTTAGATTGCAGCATCACATTCTTGTCACTTTTAAACTTTCTATGATCTCACTTTGTTATTAAAAAAGTATATTGTTTTAAGTTAAAATTGTTGTACAACAAATTGTTGCAATATGTATTTGAGATGGCAATATTACTGCAAGTAACAACTAGTTGTAACTACTATTTGCAACAACAATAGCATTCGTATGTTTTTATTATACTTATTAAAATAACTTAGTTGTAAAATAGCATTTTCTTTGGCAACTGTGTTTAAGTAACAAGTTTTTAGAAATATTGGACTTATTAAATAGTTTGTTGATTTCAAACTTACGAGTACGTACATAAAAAAAATTATTATTAAACAAAAAGTAAGTTAAAAACGTACTTTAAGTTAAGAGAATATATAAAATACTAGATTTAATTGGATATGATATTCTGAGATCTCCAGCTGCAAAGATTTGAAATTATTAAAAGACATGTATAATAATTATTGGCATTCTTATGTACAAGAAAAGTTTGGCAAGAAGTTTGCATAAGTGGAAAAATTTAATACGATCTTAACGAGTTTTGCCATACAAATTTACATTAAAAATCATCCTAGAATTTTATAGTGGGTTAAGACTACATTATGAGCCTATTTGCAACATAATTTAAATTCTCTGGAAGAACTCGTTAGCACCTAGTTCAATGTCGTCACTTATGCTAATCTCAAGCCAGTTTTTTCTTATAAATAAGGCTGCATAAAAACAAATCTGATAATAGAGATCGACCGAAGGCGTTTTTTTTTTTGGCTGAAGTCGAAGCCGAACTTCGGCTAAAATCCTAAACTTCGGCCAAAACCGAAGCCGAAGCCGAATGTTTTAAATTTTAAAAATGATACTTGTTTTATATGAATTAAGAAAAAAGTTTCCTTTTTTGAGATCACTGAAATAGCTGTAATATCTATTGGATACATAACAAGAAAAATAAAACTATTTTGCAATTTCTAGATTGCTTTTTCATATGATCACTCACAAGAACGTCCAAGTAAAAGAAAATAGAAAGCAACTGGGTTGTATTTCAAAGCAACCCTTTCAAAACGTTAAACACAATAGAAACTGTCGGCGAGCAACGACCAAACATAATGTTATTTTTCAAGCTTGGAATGAAAAATATTCGGCTTCGGCTAATCAGCCGATTAGATTTTTGCCGTAGGCCGAATGTTGGCCGATTACCAATTTTTGGCCGAAGGCCGAAGCCGAAGCCAATTAATCGGTCGAACTCTATCTGATACATACTCTCATTTTTCTTATAATTAAAAAATATAAAATTTATAATTTTGAAAAAGGGTTCAGTTTCCAAGGATGTTAATCGAAGAAACATTTAATAATAGGTTGACACTAAAATCACACGATTCTTGCACAGAAGGGCCATCAGAAATCAAATCTCAGTTTTTACAGAATTATTACTTTTAGGATGTATTCTGTAAAATTACACAATAATATTTGTGTAGTTGATTGTTGAAAGTCTTTTTGAAGTTTTTGAATACTATCAGCCTTATTTATAAAACTTATTAAGGTTTTATAAAGCCTTTTTCAAACAAATTTTTATACAAAACTTTTCTTAAAAAACTTTTCATTTTTTTTTTATTTTTATCACTTTTTTCTCTTCTCCGAGAAAAGGGACCTAGTGTATAAAAAAACGGGTGTGTGTCAAAATCTATAAAAATGAGAGAAACATTAAAGTTTTATTTTTTAAATGCATTTTTGTCAAAACTTCATTTTCACACACTAGGTCTCTTTTCTCGGAGAAGTTTACATATAAT
This sequence comes from Tachina lurida, assembly GCA_944452675.1. Classification (NCBI taxonomy): domain Eukaryota; kingdom Metazoa; phylum Arthropoda; class Insecta; order Diptera; family Tachinidae; genus Tachina; species Tachina lurida. The sequence goes on along the minus strand of OX101752.1, from coordinate 182,178,953 downwards.
AATATCCAGTATGAAAAGCTTTAAATTAGGTGGACATTGAACTTTTTGTTGACTTCGTGCATATAATCATAAAAACACAATCAATTCTCATATTCCATTTCATAGAAAATTTAAGTTAAATAGCTGATGTTAATAATAATCTCTACCCCAGTAGATAGACATGGGTGCTGGTGAAGTGCGTGGCTGCACAGAAAAATATCGGTATTTCCCCCAGCTAATAAAGTCTAGTTTAATTTTTCTTCTCTTCTTTAGATTTCACATTAATTAATAAAAATATTTCATTCGGTAAGAATTGAAATTACTGAACTTAAGCCTGATTTCTGATTAAAAACAAATTATTTTTTTTCAATGTGACCAGCCGGAAAATTGTTTATTTTCGGAGGCCCCAGAAACTCTGAAGAAACCTCTTTGAAGAGTTACTTGATAGTAGTGTGATAGATTTGACCATTTTCTGTGACGGATGTGACCTAGTATGACAACTTTAAAATTAGATAGACATCAAACTTTTTGTTGAATTCGTTCGCATAATCATAGACAAAAATTATTTTTTCAATGCCTCCAGCAAAAATGTTGTTTCTTGTGTTTATTCGAGACTTAAGAAACTCTGAAGAAACCTCTTTGAAGAGTTGCTTGTTAACAGCAAGTTTTTTTGATGGACTACAAGCAAAATTACGTTTAACTTTATTGGCTGCCTTTTTTTAATCAACGCAGGGACTTAAAACTACTAATTTTATATGCTTTACAATTGAGTTTTAATCATTTTTATTTTCGAATTTTTTTACTATTTTTCTAATGATTCTTTGTCCATTATAATTTTTTTTTTTCATTTAATTCTTTATCTGTCTCTTTCTCTCTTTAAAACTAAATACAATTAATATCCTCTGTTATCCTGTGTATTCCTGTTTCTTATTGTTACATACATTGAAAGAAAAACACTTCAGCGTTAATGTGGTGGGCGTGATTAAATATTTCTTATAACTAATTGCTTGAATATTAAAATGGAGGTTTACAATTTTTTTATATAATTATTTGCACTTTGTTATTGTTTCAAAGTTTAAAGTATTTGTTATGTACATTAGCAATTTTATTTAACTTTTTAATTTTTTATTGTGACGGGTGTGACCGAAAATATTTATATAACAACATTTATTAATTATTAAAAATTTTAATTTATATAATATTAGTTGATTGTAGGGTGTTTTAAGTTCGTTACTAACCATTAACATCACCTGTTTATTATTAGTACCAATATTGTTTGTTGCTTTGTTGTTCATGTTGTTCATTTAGGCCTTCCTTCTAAAAAACTTTTTCTTTTATGGCAAACAATCATGGCGATCATGATTTCTTTTTGCTGGCTTACAATTTAAAGACTTGCAACCAACCATTGCAACTTGCCATTGAATCAGACAGCAAGAATGTTAACAATATGAAGAACAACAACAACAACAATAACATACATATGTATATAATCATAATATAACAACAAAACTAATAATAATAACAAGTTGCATTGCAGGCCATAAGAAACGTGTACAAAATATAATCACACTAATAACCACAGTAGAATAAAGATGAAGTTAAAGTTGCAACACAGATACAATAAGTATGTAGCAGGGCAAGCAAAAAAAAAAAAAACGATGAATAAAAATAATAATAAATAAATAAATAAAACACCAATAGCAATTTTTAGTACAAAATTAAGTAAAAAATATTTTTTATTTAACTTCTTTTCATTTGAGATCGTTTTCTTTAACCGTGAAACTGGCAATTTCATTTATGGTGTTTGGTGTTTGGTGTAAGTAGAAATCACATTTTATGCCAACACATCCATCCATCCACATGCATCGCTCTGTGCCAATTGTATCTGTATAATTTTTTTTTATTGTTATAATTTCCAGTTTCCTTTTTAAAGATTTTTTTTTTATTTGCGAACATTCTGTATATGAATGTATTTTTGGTTGTTGTTGTTTATATTTATGCTATTCTTTTTCACATGTTGATGTTGATGATGATTTCTGTGCCACGCCTCAAATGATTTCAAAATCATTTTTCATCTAAATTGCATTTTAAATTGAAAACATGTTTATAACGAAAAATATAAAATTTGTTTGCTTCGTTTTAAAATTCATTCATATCTGTCCATTTCAATTTGATAATGTGCTGTAGGCTCATTGATGTTGTCATTAAAATTGAATGGGAAAAAATATGCAGCAAGAATTTTTTAAAAAATCTCATTTGTTGGAAGATTTAAAATTAAGATGAAGTCTAAAAAAATATATTTGCAAGCTCAGAATATTTAAGAATTATGATAATTTTTAATAGCAACACTGATTAAAGAAGTGTCATAGCACTGATGTAATTTGACATGGATACAATTGAAAGTGAACACTTACTTAATCAGTGGCACTGCACACTGTGACTTTTAGCACTTTTAGCTGGCCCAATGTAAAAAAAAAATTGCACCAATTTTGTTGAGTGATAGACAGGTAATACAAAAATATGCTCATAAGAAGAAGAAAATAAATGGTAATGAATATAACGATTGTTAGATATTCCGTATCAAGAGAAGCTAAAAAACAGGCTTTTTAAATTAGTAATTTTAGTGATTTTATTATTGCTGTAAAAGTTTTTGTATGCATATCATTATTTATATTATTATTTTTTCTTAAAATTAGGTAAATTTTAAATAGTATTGGTTGATTTTTGATTAGTATAATATATAATTTAGCCAAAAGCTCTTTGAAATAAAAACCCACTAATAAAAAGGAAGCAAAAATTTATGTAAAATTTTTAATGCAGTAGAACTAAATTGTTTCTTATTTCAAAATAAGAAAAAATTGGGTGCTACAAAGTAGGGATGGGCAAAAATATCGATATATCGAAATATCGATATTTGAGAAAATAAATATCGATATATATCGCCGATATTTCAAAAACCTATATATCGATACATCGATTCTTATTTACTAGTATCGGGTTTCGATACTTTTAAGAGCTATAGCCGTTTTTTAACTGTGACCCAAGTAAGGCAGGTGACTTTTTAGATTTTGTGGGTAAAAGCCTAAAGGCAGAATTTGTTTTTACTTTCTGCTCTGTTACGAATCAGCTGACTCTTTTTAGTTTATAAAAATCATATATAAGCCATTAGTTTTTCTCTCTTTAATTCTGTTCTGTTGTGTACACATTCCTCGATCCATGTCGTTATTCACTTTATGAATGCGATGGTAGAATTATAGCTAAAACTTTACAACAATTACGCCCGGGAACTGAAATTGTATTATTTTTTTGGCATATGCTTATAAACGTTAAAAACCGAAAAGTTGTTCCCACTTTCCCGGGAAACGAAAAAGTCCGGGAAAAGAAAAACTCTAATAACAATGGACGAATCAAAACTCATCACTTTAGTGGAAAACTGTGATCATTCTGGTCCGAAACAACTGATAATTTATTACAGAAAAAGTAACTATTAAAATTTAGAAATAGAACGGAACAGCACAGAGCAGCAAAAGAAGTAAAGACTATGAAGTCTTAAGGAGCTACAGTAGGTTACGTATAACTTAACATAAATAGTTCTTTTGTATTAAATTTCTTAAGGTGAGTAGGTATTTTTGCATTCGAAATTAATGCAGCAAAAAATATCGATATATCGAAATATCGATGTTTTCAAAAAATATATATCGATACTGTTCAAAAACATCGATACGATATATATCGATACATTTTCTTCATTTGCCCATCCCTACTACAAAGTTCAACTTGGTTTTTTTTTTGCATAAATTGTTCAGGCATGAGCATGTCTTTAATACGTAGATTTTAAGCAGATACTTGTGTAATACTGTTAGAGAAATCCAAGAGTTGGTATTTTTAGGAAATAACCTTAATGATTTCTTTCAACATAAGCAACATAAATAAATATGGCGTTATCACGGAGCGTACTATTTGAGGTATGGCTACAAAACAAAAACGGGGGGCTACTAATAAAAATAGGGGGACCATTCCCATTTTTTCTACAAAGCTTCATTTATATATAGACATTATGCATACCAAATTAAATTCCGATATCTGCTCCGGAACAAGAGTCTTTAATTTTGGCCAGCTAAAAGTGCTAAAAGTCATACTGTGCAATGATGACAATAGTGCTGTTGTATAAATTTCAAAGTGATATAGAAAAATATTACTACTGATGGAATCTGGTGATATATGAAGAGTTCTAAACATAATGATAACTGTTTGATATAGATCAGTGATCGGCAATGACTCGTTTTTTCGCTATTCAAACTGACTCATGAAATTTTATATATAAGTGAGTACACGCAAAGAAAAGATATGGTTGTAAAATGGTTGAGAAAACAATATTATGTTCGTTGAAAACTAGTTACTGATATTTTAAACATTTATTTCGTTATGATAAACACAGAAAGAAAGTGCGATATGGTTAGAGTTTAACAATATAGTTTTGTTAAAAATTTATGACTATAATACAATTTGTATTATTGTGTAAAAATAATATGATATAAATAACAATATAATTTTATCTAAAACCATACTATGTTAAAAAAATCTTTTTCATAAACATCTTCTGTCAGTTCAGTGTTTCGTTTGTAAGCTATCGGTAGTGCACGCGTGGTGTTAAATAAATAAAAAAAGTATAATCAAAAGGGTACATAAATAAAAATAATATGTACATATGAATGTATGTATATCTCTATACAAATATGTCTGTATTTCTTGTATACACATATATGTAAGTATACATTTCTATACATACTACATTCATACATTTTCTTTCAACAATATTAATTTATTTTTATTTCAGATTTACAGCACAGCTATTTTAAACAAAAGATTTGCCAATAAATATATGATTAAAAAACAAAATATTATTATTACATAAAATAATACTATGGTCATATTTAACAATATTATTATAATATTAGAACATGGTATGGTAGGTTAGGTTAGGTTATAACAGGCTGCTGATTTTATAGTAAACCAGCCCACTTGGGTCCTTAGAGGTCCCGTTGTGCTGCCTGGGCAGATTGAGGTGGGCTGCCCATCCTCATTTATCCTACACATTATCCGTATTCAGCTGAAACCAACCCGAAAGGCGTATGAATGAATTCACACTACCGATTTCACATTCCGACAGACTCTCCAAACCTTGCAGTATCGGAGCCCCCATGTGGAGTGAACGCACCTTCGCAAGTGCTGGGCAATGACAGAGAAAATGCTCAACAGTTTCCTCCTCTTCCTCGTGACAGCTTCTGCAGAAATCATTATAAGGTAGATTTAATCTACCAGCATGTATGCCTATGTAGCAATGTCCTGTTAGGACTGCGACCAAATTGCGGAGTTGTCCTCTTGGAATCCTCCCCAATATTGCGGACCTCCTCATATCATAACAGGGCCATGTCATTCTAGAGGTTGAACATGTGATCTCATGTAACCATCTAGCCTGTGCAACCCTGAAAAGGTTCTGCTGTATTTGCATTTTACAGCAATTCATCGGAACACCTACCAACCTATCAATGTCCTCATCCTGCATTTGAGCTCCAGCCTTAGCCAGCTCATCCGCAATATTGTTACCAACACTATTCGCAGGTCAGCATACATTCCCAGTTTGTTAAGAGAGATTCGGCAGTCATATACCAGATTCGATGTCGTAAAGACACCCGCAATGTTTCTAATGGCAGCTTTGCTGTCCGTGAATATACGGATATCCCAGTTGTATATCCTATAATAATGGTATGGTAAGTCTCAATTATATTTTAGTCACATCTAACAATAGTGTTGTTTTATTTACAACAATAAGATTAGGTATAACAAAGTTAATTGTTTTTGTTGATATTATTATTATTAATTCAGAAAATGATATTATTTGAACTTTGCTTTTCCATTGACAATAATATGATTTGACTACAACCTTATAATTCAATCATAGTATGTTGTTGTTTGATTATGGTTACCTCAACCATATTTTTTCTTTGCGTGTAGACATCATTTAAACTCATTTACTCTGATTTACGCATACTTACGATGACATTGATTTATAATTATAGGTTGAAATAAATCCTGCAAATAATATTGGACTACGTGGTCCAATCTAGATGAAACAGGCTAGTTACATCATGGTCCCATGTAATGCAGTCATGAATCATGTCGTTTTCATATAAGCATTCAATGCTGCACGATAAGTGATCGTGTTTAAACGATTAAGATCACTCCTCTTAGGTACTTATAAATTGTATGAGAGTAGTCTATAACTATTCCATATGGGTTAGTTTTCGGAGTGGTCCGATATAGTGCAAATTTGGGCCAAGTGATTCATCCCTAGGACATTGCAGTGTTAAATCGACCATGTTTTATCCATATATTTGGAATAGTTTTTTAATAGTATGTGGTCTTTTATGGAGTAGTCCTTACATGCATGTATGGACTAGTTACGTTATTTGCAGGGAATATTAATGCAACGTCGACATCATAGTCATACCACACTCACATTCATAAAGTATGATTTCTAATTTCATGAAAATACTTATACTACTCACATTGATGCAGCTCACTCAACTCATGCATGCATGTTTATTTAAAAGTTTAATCATTAAACAGTTTGCAAGTAGTATACAATAGTAGTAAATAGAGTTGTTTTTCAATTCCAAAAAAAAAAAAAAAGCAACAGAGTAACACATAACGTCATAATGAGAACTTTTATTTTTGTATGTGCAGTTCGCATTGTGAATCATGCTGATTTTACATCGTCCATAGGCATTGAGCTAACAGCATCATAAATGTTGCTAAGTATGAGTTCGATGCGCACTTCAAACTTTCGAATGAATATGATTTAGACTTGGGTAATTTAAATGCGTTTGATCATTGGTTTGTGGCAAAAATGAACTAGTGAACGAGTTCGACCCAAGTCTAATATGATTCATAGACAACATTGCAATAAGTATGAGTGCTAGACTTGTTTCGAACTCTTTAAGTAGCTTGTTTTTGACACAAACCAATGATCAAACCAATTTAAATTACATGGGTTTGATCATTGGTTTGTGTCAAAAACGAGCTACTGAAAGAGTTCGATACAAGTCTAATGAGTGCCCATAAGTACAAGAAATAATAAGTCATGATTCAACTCTACTTACCTTTTCAGTACTCATTGCTGTTCTCTGATACAGATTCGAGGACAAATGTTCTTCAATTCTACAAACTCAATGAAAATTATAATGAGTTTTCATTAAAAAAATTTTTTTTATGAACAAACACATTATATGAATCACGACTTTTATATATATAAAACTTCAGCAACATCTTCAATAAAGACTAAATATAGCGTTTGCTTTTCTTGTAGGTATATTTTATACCTAAAATTTCTTTATTCGCCAAGATATAGCTGTTATACAATTTTAATTAAATGAATAAGTAATCATTATTTCTTTTCATACAGTAGATGATCTACTTCCTTGAATACTTATCAATTTCATAATGAAAAAAATTAATCCTTTTAAATAAAGAAGTAAAGAAAAAGAAGGACACACGGCAACACTTTTCAACACTTGAATTCAAATGAACTGAAGTGTAGATATTAGGAAATTAGTACCACCTTGACGCATGACTGCCTTAAAATAATGGAAAGAAAGAATTACTCCATTTATTGCGTGTTTAGAATTTTCTGAAAAGAAAACAAACTTTTAGTGGAAAACTCCTGCAAACAATACACAATACTAATCACTCTACTTACATATATATTTATATCGACCATACAAAAACAAAAGGCTTAAACAGAAGCAGGGTTTAACTTATTTTGGGGAAATAATTAAAAACAAAGGAAAAAAGAGTGGAAAACTTTTGTTTAAGAAAACTAAACAATGAATTACTAGACAAAAAAAATTTTATACGAGTGAGCAAATTTTCCCTTAAGTACTTACATCCTGTTTAACCATTTCTGTACTAATGACTTTTAATTGACAATGGTTTTTTTAATAACATAGAATACGAAATGTGATAAAGGCATTTTATTTCCAAAATAAATTAAATATGTATGAGAGTTCATACTTATATCTGATATTTTATTTATGAGTTTTAATTTGTTTGAGCAAAAACAATGACATTTTAATTTACATTGTGCTTAAAATTAATATTGAATTTAAGTTTTATCATGGGATATACTATGTACGCTGTTAAGGGTCAATTTGTTTGGATAAAAAAAATAAATAAAACATAATAAAAAATAAAAAAAGACGAGAGGTGTTTTAGGACACCCAATTATAGCTATGCTGCTTAGCGATCTGGAAGTAGTGCAAATTTCGATCCGATCTAATGATTTTTACATAGGGTTGTCATTGCAAGAAGTTCTCTTTTTCGATGCCTGGTCACCGAATTGGAAGCGATTTTAAGAACAATTTCTTTTTTTGTGTTCTATGATAATATTTTCATCTAGGAAAAATTGCTAATAGTTACCTATTTTAACAATTCGTTTCTTTTTATACGAATTTAAACTTGAAAAAATGCTTTTATGTGAATTTAAGTAAATAACTTTTAAATTTTAGACTAAAATTAGTTTATAAAATTATTTAAAAAACTTTATTTTTTAAAAATTCTGATGAGTATTTTCTAAAACTATGGAGTAATTTCAAGGTTTTGTATAACTAAAATAAGATTCTACTTGGTTTTCTGCTAAGTATTGGCAAATTAAAAATATAGATTTTTTGGAAGCAATAAAAATGTACTTCCTTTAGAATGACTTCTAATTTTTTTTACTGGGAAATAGCATAGCTATTAAATTAAGAAAGCTTATTACACAAGAAAAATTGTTCCTCTTTAAGGTTACGTACTATTGTTTTCTCCACCATGTCCGTCTGTCCATCGCAGGCTGTTTTCTCCACAACTGTAAGAGCTGCAGACCAGAATTTTTTTTAAAAACCTTGGCCGCTACAACGACAAATATATAATAGTAAAAAATGTATGGGTGTTCTGAATCTATGTAATTTTTACCATGTAATTTTGTCAACTTTGTTGTATCTTAGAAACTGTAAGTGGCAAAGTCTTGCAATTTTGTTCAAAAAGGCTAATGGTGCAATGCTACCAACTTGTTCTCACTACTGTCTACATCAGATGCGCAAACAGCTTTTGAGGTAATGCCACACAAGGAAAAATATCGGAAATGGTAAATGTTGCCACTAGTATTTTTACTTGTGATGTCAAAAAATGCCATAGTGTGTACTCGCCATAAGAAGTCTCAAAATTATAAAATCGCAAATAAACCGAAAAAAAATCGCCAAAATCAAAAAACTTGCTAAAACGATAATAAATCGCCAGAATCGATTAAAATTACCCAAAACTAGAGAAAATGTCAGAACTAAAAAAAACTCTAAAAACCGAAAAAAATTCCAAAAATTCTGGAAAAGAGGGCGTTAGCACACCCGTTAATTTTTTATACCCTTTACCAACAAAAATGGTAAAAGGGTATATATAGGTTTGTCATTCCGTTTGTAATTTCTATAATATCAATAAGCGACACATAAAATATATATATTCTGGATCCTTATGCATAGGGAAGACGAATAAGCGATGTCCGTCTGTCCGTCTGTCCGTCTGTCCGTCTGTCCGTCTGTCCGTCTGTCCGTCTGTCCGTCTGTCCGTCTGTCTGTACGTGAAATCGGTTTTCCGAAGCTCCCAGAAGAGCTAGAGACTTCGTTCTTGGACTGGTGTGTCAGAAATTTTCCAAAATAGATTGGTATTGAAATTCAGCATAATCGAGCAGACCATTGCAGAGCTGGAAAACTTAAACTTTATTTTGCCATATAAAAGTAACTACCGAAAACAAATTTTTATTTTTTTTTAATAAAAAAACTTATTTTACACTTCAGTACGACTAAAATTGGAATTTTAAATTGAAAAAATATAAAAAATTTAAAAAGACGTTTCCAGGGTTGGAAAACTTTAACTTTTTGTGTCATGTAAAATTAACTATGTCTAAAACTATATTAGTATTTTCTCGAGAACCGTAAGAGCTAGAGACCTGAAATTTGGACACAGTGTGTAACCCTTTGGCCGCTACAACAACAAATGCGTGAGAGCTGGAAATTAAAGGGTGTTGCAAAACGAGCAACGAAAAATGTTAAAATCCCATGTAATATACATACAATTGTATGTATGTATGTATATACACTTGAAATTTGTAAGGTTAGTGTATTTTTATACAGACTTCAAAAATTAACACTAAAATTTCCAAAAATTTAAATTAAAGGGTGTTCCGTCAGTTAATGCACTTTTGATATGCAATTTTGACAACTTGCTGTATCTTGGAAACCGTAAGAGCAAAACTCTTGAAATTTTCAAAAACGGTAAAACTAAAAAAACAAAAAATTATAAAATCGCCAAACCGAAAAAAATCGCAAAAAACAAAAAAAAAATCGCTAAAACGAAAAAAAGCACCAAATTACAAAAAAAATTTCTAAGACTAAAATAAATCGCGAATAACCGGAAAAATTGCTAAAATAAAAAAAATCGCTAAAATGAAAGAAAATCGCCAAAATGAAAAAAAACCCCAAAATGAAAAAAAAATCGCCAAAACGAAAAAAATGGCCAAAACGAAAAAACCCCAAAAAAAGAAAAAAAAATTTTAAATGAAAAAAAGTCGCCAAGATGAAAAAAATCGCCAAAATGAAAAAAACCCAAAAACAGGAAAAAATCGTCAAAATAAAAAAAAATCGCCAAAATTAAAAAAATCTCCAAAATGAAAAAAAGCCCCAAAAACAGAAAAAAATCTCCAAAATGAAAAAAAGCCCCAAAAACAGAAAAAAATCGCCAAAATTAAAAAAAACCCCAAAACAGTAAAAAAAATCGCTAAAATGAAAGAAAATCGCCAAAATGAAAAAAACCCAAAATGAAAAAAAATCGCCAAAACGAAAAAAATGGCCAAAACGAAAAAAACCCCAAAAAAAGAAAAAAATTTAAAATTAAAAAAAGTCGCCAAGATGAAAAAAATCGCGAAAATGAAAAAAACCCAAAAACAGGAAAAAATCGCCAAAATAAAAAAAAATCGCCAAAATTCAAAAAATCTCCAAAATGAAAAAAGCCCAAAAAACAGAAAAAAATCGCCAAAATTAAAAAAACCCCAAAACAGTAAAAAAAATCGCTAAAATGAAAGAAAATCGCCAAAATGAAAAAAACCCCAATATGAAAAAAAAATCGCCAAAACGAAAAATATGGCCAAAACGAAAAAAAACCCCAAAAAATAGGAAAAAATCGTTAAAATGAAAAAAGTCGCCAAGATGAAAAAAATCGCCAAAAATGAAAAAAAACCCAAAAAACAGGAAAAAATCGCCAAAATAAAAAAAAAAATTCGCCAAAATTAAAAAAATCTCCAAAATGAAAAAAGCCCCAAAAACAGAAAAAAAATCGCCAAAATTAAAAAAAACCCCAAAACAGTAAAAAAATCGCCAAAAAGGAAAAAATCGCCAAAATGAAAAAAATCTCCAAAATGAAAAACAAACCCAAAAAACAGAAAAAAAATCGCCAAAATGAAAAAAAAACGCCAAAATGAAAAAAAATCGCCAAAATGAAAAAAACGCCAAAATAAAAAAAATCGAAATATTAAAAAAATCGCCAAAAGGAAAAAAATCTCCAAAATGAAAATAAACCCCCAAAAAGAGAAAAAAATCGCCAAAATAAAAAAAATTGCCAAAATGAAAAATAAATCGCCAAAACAAAAAAAAACCCCAAATAACGGAAAAAAATCGCCAAAATGAAAAAAAATCGCTAATATGAAAAAAATCTCCAAAATAAAAAAAGCCCCATAAACAGAAAAAAAATCTCCAAAATGAAAAAAAAATCGCCAAAATGAAAAAAAATCCCAAAATAGGAAAAAATCGCCAAAATGGAAAAAGAATTGCCAAAAAAATCGCCAAAATGAAAAAAAAGTCGCCAAAATTAAAATAAACCCCCAAAAAACAGAAAAAAAATCGCCAAAATGAAAAAAAAAACAGAAAAAAATGGCCAAAATGAGAAAAAAGCAACAAAACTGAAAAAATCGTTTAAACTGAAAAAAACTGCGCGAGTCAAAGTCGCACTTTACTGAATTTTTTAATATTAAAGGAATTAAATTAAACTAAGTTTTTTCTTATTTCGTTTTTGCTTCGTTTGCTTTACATATTTTATGTATTTTTTAAAAAACTAGATCGGTATCAATAATCAGAAAAATCCAAAATTATGACTCCAGGGTTGGTTGGAAAACTCACGCTTTTGTGTTATGTAAAATTAAATAGGTCTAAATTTTTTTCTTTTTCTTTATAAATTGAATATATTTTATGCTTCTGAAAGAAAAGTTTGGCGTATGAAATTTGAAAAATTAAAATTACAGCTCCAAAGATGGAAACTTTAAAAAAATTATAAATTTTTTCACAAAACAAATATGTATGTATGTGTCTGCATACTATATATATGTACGTACGTTGGTAAAGGGTATATAAGATTCGGCACAGACGAATATAGCACTCTTACTTGTTTTTCTTTTATTTTATGTACTTTTGGCAATCCGATTGTTGCGAAACTGAACGCATTCTTTAGGTTTTCATAATGATTTTTAAAATTGGGCGATGCAATGCGCATTAAAATTTAAATGAAATGTATATATCACGTGCTGCTCCTCAATTTAATATTACAAAACTTGACATACTTTTTGAGCTCTAGAGGTGACACGATTTTGCATTTTAAAAAATGAATAAGAACCACTCCCATGAGAGTTTAGTATTATTTAATATGTACTTCAAATTATCCTTTTCCAACGATTCACACTTGGCAAACAATGTGGGCTCTTGTAATGATATAATCTAGTGGTGGGCGGGACAATGCATAGCAGAACTTAATATTATATTTCACGTTCTTCTATTTGAGCGATTTTGATGAAACTTGGCGTAAATCTTAAGCTCTAAAAGTGAAAAGGAGCGGTAGTGCTTGCAAAATTCTTCGTCTCGTTTTTTAAAAATATATTAAAAAATAAAAATGTTTTGACTTTTAATAAAAAAAGTAGCATCGGTACTAATGAACAAGAAAAACTTATTTCTTAAATGAAAAAAAATTATTATTTTTTTATTTATTTTTTTTTTTTTCTTGTAACAGAAATAACAGACTTAAAATGGTTTTCGGGCTTGTGGAAATCCTAAAATATGTTTGAAAGCACAACATATCAAATATTTTGGAATTCACATAAACTCGAAAATCTTTTTAGATTTTAGCTTATTTAATAATATTTTTTTTACTTCCACTAAGGAGCTGTCTGAGCAGCAATAAGATGAATCTTGACAGGCTTAATTAAAAACAAACTAAAATTCTTCATTAATATTATTTTTTACCCCCGATTAAAAAAGGGGTGTTATAACTTTGTAGGGTGTGTCTGCGTATCTGTGTCTCTATCCGTTGCCACGTACAGACCAAACGGCTGGACCGATTTCTGTTTGAAAGGTGACTTGATCGAGATGGTACTTAGCTATGTTTCAAGAAAATCGATCCAGCCGTTTAGAAGATATCAATCACGTCTTCTCTAGATATATTCGGGGGTTTTAAAATGTTTAATTTTTGTTATATTAAGAAAACTTTAAAATAAGTATTTAAATTTGTTATACATTGTATTATAAAGAGTAAAAGTGTCAAGCCATTCAAATATGTATATTTAAATTTAAAGCCATTAACTCTTTGCCACAACGATCGGCCAACTCATCCACCATCAAAGCTTTTGCCATTTTTTTAATAAACATTTATTATCCATTTAAAATGCGACAAATATTAACCAAACTCCAATAAAATTTGAAAAATAACCAAATAAACGCAGCAATAATAATAACAAAAACAAAACCAACAACAACAACAACAACAGCAGCAACAAAAATAACAACCAACATTTGCATTAAAAGCCACAAAAAATTAACGATGGTGGTCAATAACAGCATGAACGCATGCAAGGCCAGAAGCAGCAGCAACAACAAATACAGCATCAACAGACGATGATGCACACAGTGGCCGAGCGTAATGCATAAATTTTCTTTCCCCGCTCTCACTCACTCTCCGCACCCACCAACACAACAGCGAACTAAAGTGACAAGTGAAATGTCCGATTATTTGCAATAATTCACAATTTATATATAATATAAATACATATTATGTATACATATGTGTGTATGTATATAGAGAGACATTTGTGTGTGTGTGCTTGTGTGCATCAAACCCAAAAACAACAACAAAGTATTTTTTATTAAATTTGTTTAATTCCTTTTTGGTTTCGTTGCATTTTTAACATTGCAACTGTCAATGCTTGTGGCTACGAAAATACAGTCGTGCAGAAATTTGATATTTTTTTTTTACTTTTCGACTTTAGTTTTATGTTTGTAGTTATTTGTTATATCCTTGTTGCTTGCTGCAGCATCATTTTGTCGGTGGCGGATATGAAATTTTACATAAATGGCTGCGTTTCCGTTTGTCATTGATATTATAGATACGTATGATTATTATTATTATTATTATTATTGTTATTTTAAATATTTTATTAAATTCATTTATATTCACATCATCATTTTAACTGTGAACTAGTGCTTTATTTTTTTTTTTGTTTATGTTTTTATGGCATTTTCATTTTAATTCTCTAACAGTTGAATTTGATATTTTTATAGTTTTACAATGAGGACTATTTGAATAAGGCAAGTGCAAGATAAAATTGTAGATTTGTTGATAGTGAAAGCTAGTAATTGTTGATACACAGAGAAAACAGTGCCTACTAAATACCTCATAAAATAGAACAAAATTAATAAGAAATCTCTATGTTTTTTTTTCAATAAGGAAATCTTATTAATTTCATAGAGAAAACCTTTTTGAAAAAATCAGGAAGAAATCTTGTAGTTTTTATGAGGTTATCTTATTGATTTTTTCAATAAAAAAATTGCGTCTTTATTCTCTGTACTTATGTATTTTTATTTAAATTCTATACCATATACATATGTATGTATTATATTGTAGATCTTATTTATTTATACATACATACATACATACAGATTATGTTATATTCTTAACTAACTTACTCACCGAGTATTGAACCAGCAAACTTCTACCTGATAGACAAGCACTCTACATTCTTATACAAAAATGAAAAAGATCACAAAAAAATTGTCTCTTTGTCTATTTATAGATATAAAATAAGCAGACACCTCATAAAATCAAGAAGATTTCCTTATTAAAAAAATCAATAAGATGCTTAAGACATAATCATGAACCTACTAAAATCAAGAATAAACCCTTATTGAAAAAATCAATAAGATAGCCTAATAAAATCAAGAAGCAACCCTTTTTAAAAAAATCAATAAGGCAACCTAATAAAATCAATAAGAAATCCCTATAGTTTACAATTTTTAAGAAAACCTAATAGAATCAAGAAGTTTTTCTCTATGGATTGTTTTTTTGGTGCCAAAAATAACGCAAATTTAGTAAATAAAGTTGTGAATAATAAGATTTCTTCTTGATTTTATGTGGTTTTCTTCTTGATAAAATTAATAAGATCTACCACATAAAAATAATAAGGAATCTCTATGAAAAAAATCTTCGCTTCTTTCTGCTGGGATACCCGTTAGCCTAAAAACGTTTCAAAGAGAAAATCTTCTTGATTCTATGAGGCAGTTTTTCTCTGTGTATTTTTTACCCGACTGCGCGATGCAAGGAACATTTTGTAAAAAGTGCGATAAAAATTTTAAAACTTAATGAAATAAAAAGTTATTTCTTATTTCTTATGATTGTGAAAAAATGAGGCTATCGGTGCAGAAGTGGTGTAGCCCACATTGGTTTTTTGCCAATTATCAAAGAAAATTTAGAGTAAGCCACCTTTTGGTATTCTAAGGAAAATGGAGCTGAAAATCGTTTTTTCACAGATTATAATACGAGTATAGCAAAGTAATAAAGCAGTTAAATAACTAAATAGAGCAATTGTTTAATTAAGTCGTTGTGGGTTACACCACTTCTGCACTGATGACCTCAATTGCAAGGTAACTATTATTCCGAAACGTGCAACATTTTTCAAAGGTTGATTTCCAAAGGCCCGGATTTTATAAATCATTACTTTAAAGCTCTCTAAAAAAATAGTAAAACTATATTAAAAAAATATATGTAACTTCAATAAAGAAATTTACTAGATAATATACAGTGGTGGTCATTTGAGAGAGTTGCTTAGAGGAAAATAATATCACTGTGCTGAAGTGACCAGCTCTATCCACGGCCTTTAATCCAATTGAGAACTTGTTAAATAATTTCGAGGAGCATGTACGAGCAGTAAAACCAAAAACCTTGAGCGATTTATCAGAAGAAAACCAAAAACTTGGTATGCCATTTCAAAGGAACGTTAAATGGCATTAATTAAATGTTTACCCACCAAATACTAAAATTGCTTTATTAACCTGAGCTTTACTTTAGTGAATTTTTCTCTATTTTGTCTATATCCTAAATTCATGACCAGACTAAAACTTATATTAATCTGTATAATATGAAAATAAAATTTCTTAGGGAAATAAAGCTAACAACAAACTGTTGTTAATTTTGTTTCATAACATTACTACGATCTTGAAAAAAATAAAAATAAAAGAGATCTACAATTTTTCGATAAGATGTAAAAATTATTAGAAATATATAAGTGGAATGTCGTGTCTTAAATTTGTGACCACCACTTTACATTACATACACACAGAAAAATTTCAAAATAAAATTTACTTAAACAAGGTTAATATAACTTTTTTCAGCAATGATTTTGCTTTATATATGCTTCGTGTTAATCTAACATGATTAGCAGTAATCTTCAAAGAAAATTTTTCATTTTGAAATAACTTTATTTCAAGGTGATTTAATATTTCCGTACTGTTAAACTAAAATGAAGAATCATGTTGAATAAAAGTTATTTACAGTTGGATAAACGTAAATTTGATACCGAAATAATACAAAGAACCATGTTGAATCAAAATTATTTCAAGCAGAAACAACATGAATTTAATTTAGTTTTAGTAGTTATTGTATATTATTAATTAATTATTGAACTTACGTGTGTATGTATATTGAACAGGAATGGGAAAAATGTTTGTATGTTTATAATTGGCTTCACCGGCCAAAATTTGAACTCGGAATTCATCACGTGTTCTTCAACGCGCTTACCGCTGCAAGCCTAACAACCTAAAATATTATTTAGATACATAATAACCCTCGCATTTATAAAAAAAAATTTGTTTGTAATCCATTTCAAGAAAATTTTAAATAAAATATATATCAAACCAAAATAATTTTAAATTGTATCAGTATAAGGGTAAGTACGCAACATCATGATTTAAACTTTAATTCAACATGATTTAATATGATTTGAAATCAAAATTTTTGCATGGTGATTTTACATTAGTATTTTTTTTTTCTATGTGTATTTACTTGATATATTAACTGCTTAAATACTGCCAAGCAGAATCATAGAAAGTGTATTAAATTTCTTGTAAGTAAGTAGTTAACCCCTTCTAAGTTTGGGGAATTGTTCGCTGCGCAGCATCTGTTTAAATTCTCATTTAACAATTCAACTTTCAAGATATTATGCGTATGTGTTTGTGTTCTGTGTATTTGCTAAAGAAAAGTAAACGTTACAGTTTCTAACATTTCTTTTTTTTTTCATTAACTTTATAAACATAGAAAAGTAATATTATTGACTTTGTGACCAAAGTGATTTATGTCCCCGGAGAGACATTTAATTGCTACCCAAATACGACAGTAAAAAGGATTAGATGCATATGCAATAATACACAAACACATTCTCAAAACATGATATGTATGTTTATATTTATTTCTATAAAACACAGACTTGAACACACCTACAGAAATACACAAAAACATTGACGCAAAATTGCAATTAAAATGCATTCGTAAGCAATAATTCAACAGCAGAATAGCAACAACTTATTAGAGTGAAGGGATATTTGAAGAAGGAGATAAGATAGTAGCGAAATTAAAAAATAAAAATAAAACGCAAAAACAAACACAAATTGCTCATAATTAGAGATGCAGTTAAAATGAAGTAAATTAATGCATTAGTCCAGCTCTACTCGTCTATAAAGAATTTCTCTATCAGTGACCCCTGCATTAGCCAGAGTTGAAAAAGTATGGCTTCATATAAATTTAATCAATTTAAATTTTAAGCAAAAATTTTAATAATTTCTATGGCCTACGGATTTAGGAGAGCAGTGGGTGCCTTTTACTAAGTAAACTATAGCAAACAAATATATATACGGGTTATACATTTTTCGATTGCAAAAGTAAATTTAAGAGTAAATAAAACACACATAAACCTATGATTTCGATAAAACTTTCATTTCAGTATAATTTTTGGACCTTGTTGCCATTACGTAGAAAATATATTGTCATTTAAAAAACCGCCTCTAAATTGATTGCAGCATTCGATACCTTAGAGGTAGCTTTCGATCACTTTTTCGCACATTTCGGGTGGTATCGTGGCGATAGTTTGACGCTTGTTGGTTTTTAAATGCTTGAACGTTAGGGTAGCATCCGCTTCGACATGGTCTTTGGTGTAGTTCCATTATGATCTTGGTGACCAATTGATGTCGCCCAAACGTGAAACTACAATTGCTGGGAACTTCTTATGCAATAAAACCCAAATCAGACGTGCTGTGTATCTCGTAGTGCCATCTTGTTTAAATCACATATCGCCCATTTCACAATTTTATATTGCAGGCCAAAAGAGTCGGTTGCTAGACGGCCATAGCGCCCTGAATTAAAGGGAAAGGTTTTTCCATACTTTAACTTACCGAAGCGATATTTTTTGGTAGTGCGTAGATTGCGATAATGCACATCAGAGAATGACAATGAGTACTTAAAATAAGACACTTAAGTAAATAGTTAGTCTTAATTTAAACAATTCGTACATTCACATATTTTCTCTTAAGCAACTGTAACTATCGTGCGTTATAACATATAAGAGTGTGTCTACTTCGTTTATGCGAAAAACAAAAATACGCTACAACTCAAAATAAAAAGATACACGTATCAAGCGTATTGACTCTCTGTCATACTTATAGTCAGAGTGGGCTTATACTCAGAGTATTCGGATAAAAAATATGAATGTATAATACTCGGGATATTTATATATCATTCATTGCATGCATATTACTTGTGTAAAATAAATAAAATGTTTTGGCTATTTAAAAACTTGCTTTATGTGTGTGAAAATAAAATAGTCCTGTAACCGATTAATAGTCGGAGTATTCGTTTACTTATGCATCTGATTGTGGATCATACAGTCTATAAATTTTAGTTATAATTGTTTGTGATTTGTAATTAAAAAAATTTGTATAAACATAGTGATTGGATGTTTATAGTTATGCGTATTTGGTTTATAAATAATGCGTGTGCTTGCATATGAATCTGTTTTAATTTTTTAGCTGTACGCATTCATAGTTGTTTGACGACGAATATTCAAAGACTACTTAAAACGATTCGTTTGCCATTATCTGATCGTTATGTCTGACCACATCTCTAA
This sequence comes from Tachina lurida, assembly GCA_944452675.1. NCBI lineage: Eukaryota > Metazoa > Arthropoda > Insecta > Diptera > Tachinidae > Tachina > Tachina lurida. The sequence continues at coordinate 182,159,401 of OX101752.1, read as the reverse complement.
CACTTCCAGACCTATAAAATTTCTTTATAATCTTGCATAGTCTTTACACAGTAGGTCGATTATGGCGACCATTATCATTACATTTCAAATAAGAGATATTTAAAAGCTAACATCCTTCCCAGACCCGTGTCTTTAAAACCTTTTTTATAAACCTGTATTATATCCTCAACAATTGACTTCAATGATCACTTATCTGTTGCTGCAAATCTCAGCATATTTCACGTTTTAGATGTCTTGCTTCCAGGTCAAGTTGTCTACACCAGTTGTGACTTGATAAACGCTTCCTTCAGATGCCTTGTGGGGTTTCAATCTAGCGCATATTTGGGATTTTCGTAGTGAGTGGCCAATCCATCCCTATTTCCGCTTTTTTAATTCAAGGTCCGATATAGTCTATCCAGTTTCATGCCAAAGACATTTATTTCTGATTGGACTTGACCAGAATATTCGAAGTATTCGATAGATGTATCAATTTACCAATACCTAGAGTTTGCTGAGATCGTCACGAGCTGCATTCTTTGGCTCGAAGCCGTACATCACAATCAATTTCACGCAGCTGTTTTAAGTGGAAATCCTTGTGCTTTTTGACAGAAAATCTCCCTTTTGCTTGTCTGGCCTTATTGATATGTTTGCAACATCTTCTTTAGAATCTCCAGTTTTTGTTGTCGTACTAACCTGATAGCATAAAGATTGGACGTCTACTGTCTTTTGATGCTGCAACTTCAATAAGATGAATCTAAATGCATATAAATAAAAATTTAATGTATAAAACAGATGCGTTGACTTCCAAAACATATATTGCACTGTCTTCGAACAAAGTGAAGTATATCATAACGCGGCAGTACCAAACATTGACAATGCATACCGTGCATATTAAGGGCGACGCAAACAAGCAATCAGCGCATCGGTTTCACGTTAAAAACACCGCATCCGAAAATTATACAAACTTTGTATTATAACGTTTCGGAAGTCAGCCATAGCTTGTAATCCAACAAGTCACACATTTAAAAGACTGTTTGTTGTTTATGGCCACGGTATCTTAATATTTCAAAACTTTGCCAGAGAAAAAGTTCATTTATATTTGAAAGGGTGAGGACATGATAAAAGGATTTGCCAATAATTATTAGCAAAAGTCAAAAGGATATCAGCATTAAAACATTAGCAAACACCAAAACAACACTGCAGCCAGTTATTCACTCATTCGGTCGCACTGTTACAATTGCGAGTGTTACAATTGCAAAAGGGTTGGTTGCTCGAAAGCCTTCCGGAAGGGGTGCGCGTGTGTGTGTGTTTGTGTTTTCTTTCATAAGCTGAGGGGTATGTTTGCATGTTTGCAATAAGAAGTATCATGTTGAACAACAGGAAAGGGGTTTTGTTACTCAGTAATTCAAATTCGTACTTAAATGTTGTTTAACACCCTGCTGTTTCGTTGTTGTTTGTCTATTGGAATTATTAACAACGCATTTCTTTAATATTATGCACAATAGTTAAACAATAACAAAATGTTTTCGGGAATGTTGTTTGGTGGCTTAATGAAAAACAGATGCCTTACATTTTCTTCTATTAAATATTTTATTTTAACGTTTATTTTCAATTTATTTTCGATGCCACCAGTTGGGGGGTAGGAAGGAAGTTCTATGCTGTGAAGGGGTGAAATGTTACAAAATTTAAATTTGTTTAATTGTCTTTTACTGCTGGAAAATAACACCTATTGCGCAGTTGTTCTTTTATTTTCCTATTTTTATTTGTTGTTAAAGAACTAAAGCGTTAAGATGGAATTAAAATTATGTCATGTTACGCTTGTTTTCCTTTGGCAATAAGATAAAGACAGAGAGCAGAACAGACAAGCAAAAGGATTTTGTATTTTCTTATGTTTAATTTAATGTAATAATGAAAATTCATACTGCAAATACGCATAAGATTATTTGACAATAGACGGTGCCGCAGAGAAGTTTTGTAAGTTGTAAAATAGTGGAAACAGGTTGCTTTTGAAAGAATTTTATGTTGTGAGATTGTACTCGCAGTAAAATGACAGTGGTGTGATTGGGTTTAAAGAAGAGATTCCTAAGAAAAAGCTAACTTTTTTTCGAACTTTATAAAATACTTCATGGCATTTGATAAGCATGAATTATGCATTATTACGCATGCATGAGCGTGCATAAACTTGAGCACAAAACAAATTTAGTATACGTATAGTTTATAAAAAAAATTTTTGCTTGAATATTACATATTTGATATATTCTGAAACGTAGTTTGACAAAACTCTGAAATGTAATGTTTTCAATTAGGAATTTAATTGATTTGAGCAAATTTTTAAAAGTATTAATTAATTTGAGTGGAAAAACTTAATTGATATTATCAAATTGCTTATAGGTGAAATTTTAATTAATTTTTCAATTGTTATTACAAACATTTTGATTATTATCACAAAATTATTCATTTTACTTTTTTGTGTGTTTCGTTTCACTGTGTGATAGCACAGTGATTTGTACATAATGCGACTGTACACCAAATTATCTAGGAAAAAATAGTCAAACTGGGTTCTTGGTTCTTAATTTCCTGGTATTTTGTCCTTTTCAACGTATTTTAGATATCTTCCGGAAACAAAAATATTTCCTTTTGAAAAATATCCTTTCATTTGCTTAAAAGTTTTCACCAAAAAAAAAGTTTGAAATTAAAAGATAGATTTTGTAAATAAAAACGTTTTTTTTCGTTTCGAAGTTTGTATGGAAAAAATATTTTTTGAAACAAATTTTCGTTATTTTTCATACAAATTTGTAAAGTTTAGAAACGAAATTTTTTACAAAATCTGCCCATAAGAGTTGTAGCCAATCACAAGCACGATGATGATGAACGTGTAGAGGCCGAAAGTAAGCATGTTGTTCCGTTCTGATGCAGCTTGGCATAATAATTTACAATTTTTGTTTAGAGCAGTTTGTTTCTTAAATATTATATAATGAAATTTGGCTTATAGAGCGATACAAACTCTAGCCTGCAAATAGGAAGTGAATTTTCCGCATTCCAAGGATATTTAGCTTACTTACGTACCTTTTCACAATGTCTAGTTAAAAGCTAACAGAGACTTTAACGGCAAGTTTTATATGAAGAACTTGCAGTTAAAGTTCACGTTAACTCTTAACCATACACTGTTAAAAGGGACGTTAGATGTAGCATGATTTGGTTTGCTACAGCTGATCTAGTTGTAAATCTAATCAGCCCTTTACATTAACACCCAACGTCTTTAAAAGCTTTTGTCCAATCGATTTTAGATATTCGCTGATTTTTGTAGTCCTTAAAATTTTATTAAGGTAGCTAAGGATACATAATTATTTATATTAAGATAGCTAAATTATTTCTTTTGCTTTCTTTACATACAAAACGTTTTAAAGGATTTCATCCTAAGGACAAACAATTTTTTCTTGCAACACTTTATTTGAAATTTACTTTAAAACAAAAATTAGCTATAAATCGTTTCAAGCATTTTGAAATGGGAAAGCTTAAATACATTTTTTTAAAGCAAATTTCCTCAAATTCAAAACTTAAAACATATTACTTTTTAAAAATTTAACATTTTTTAATCTACAATTTTCACTCTGCTTACCCACTGTTTAGATTTCGCTAAGGCCTTGTCTTAACAGTCTTTAATATAATAATTTTCCAAAATGAAAAGCAAAATAATTGCGTTTTTTAGCATTAATTAATTAAAATAACAATTTTAATTTTAAAATAACAGACATTTTATTCGTATCTTTTTTCTATTGGGTTTTGCACAGGCCCAAAATGAAAGTGTTCACGGGAAAAATTATAGTAAATTTCAATTACATTATTAAAATAGAATATCAAAATTACTTTCCTTCACTTAACGACAGACAAATGCCTGCATTAAGAAAATCCATAATTTGCTTATAAAATTATGGCCAAAATTAGAAAATATGGTGTCGTAGTTTAAGCCAACCCTTTCGTTTTTTTAGCTTAAAAGCCAAACAAAAGCTTTTTAAGTAATTTGGAAATAAGCAAACATTAAATAGAAAATATTAATTGACATTTAGAATGATAACAATTTAGTGGGAATATTTTAATATTATTACAAGTTAAAACTGTGTTGGCTGCTGTTGCCGCAGGACTATAAATATTATTGTTACATATATCTAGTATGTACTCTGTATAAGGAAGGGAATATATTGGTTTTTCCATTTCCCTTGAGACTAAAGTGCATATTTGCATTTTTGTTTTTTTTTTTTTGACAAGGCAAGCATATCAAATAAAATATTTAAAATTTTGCTGTGTAATTAGTTGGAAAATGTATATAACTCTTATTTGCCAATTTGTAATTTATTAGATGGCCTGATAAAGTTCTTGACTTAAAAAGTGAATGTATTATACTATATTCGTAGTTATAAATTTATTTTTAAATATTCAGCATTAGCTTTCGACTTCACCTTCGATTTTTTTGTTAGATTAACAACTACTACATCATTATTTCTTCAATGCAATAGAAGTACGAGTATCTTAGCAGTAGTAACCGAAATCGTCAGCTGTAATAATAATAAATCAATATCCGTAGAATAAATTCTATTAAACCAAGTCTGTTAATGGGAGGTAGTGTCATGTTCAGCAATCTTTTTAATATTTTCGTTAAGAGTGACAATGTTAATGTTAATGCGTATTTTCTTAGCTTAATGTTTTCCGTACAATGACTATTGAAATATTTTTTGAACCCCATCCCATTAACACGATTGATCATCTTTACATATGGATGAGATAAGTCACTTCTTAGTGGGCTACAGATTGTATCGATCGTGGTAGAGTAATCGGAGGAGAGATGTAGAGAGGCTTCAACATGAATTAAATTCCTAGAAATATTTTTCATAACACCAAAAGTTTATAACAACCGGAATTTTTTATGTCTCAGTAGCATACATATGAAATAATGATTAGATAATGCTAATGATTTCTAATTAACCTTCTTTTGTCAAATTCTCTAATTCATTAAACAATTAGAATTAGTTCAACTAATTCCCATCAGATAATTGAAATTTTTATTCCAATGGTAAAACTAATTGCAATTAGTTGCCATTAGCCAAAAAAAAAATTGATTTACCTTTACAATTAGAAATCAAATTGAATTCTGCTAATGCAATTAGATATTCAATTGAATTCAAATAATTGATTCTAGTTCGAGCTAATTGAATATCTAATTGCATTAGCAGAATTCAATTAGATTTCTAATTGTAAAGGTAAACGAATTTTTTTTGCCAATGGCAACTAATTGCAATTAGTTTTATCTAGTGGGAATTAGTTGAACTTATTCTAATTGTTTGATGAATTAGAGAATATAAACCAATTGCATCAATTGCTAATTCTAATTGGAATTTAACATGTATGGTTAGTAGGCCAGTAAGTGGGCTTCCTACTTGAAATGACGTCCAAGGCCATTTTTGAAATTGTGTTAAACAACGCCCGACCTCTAGGTATAATAAGACGCGAACGCCTGAATTTATGTTTTGCATTGTACTCTCCAGCTGCTACGAAACAAGATCCAAGAGATTTGTAGAAATCCTCGTATTGATCCTCAGTAGCTGAGAATCTGGTAGGAGAGTAAATTGATGATATCACGAGATTGGTACAAAAATTTTCGACGCAAATATGTGTTGCTTGTAGATGTACTTCACAAATGTTGTCAAGAATATAGTGCTTATTTCTTGACTTTATTAGAATTATGATCCACCTCATGCTCTTCCTTTCGGCTTCTTTGAGTCATATAGGGTGTAACCATTTATTTTAAAAAGGGCTTTTCAAAGTCAAATGAGAGACCAAAATTATATAAACTTTTTTGTGCGGAACTTCTCAAGTTCATTTTTATATTGGCGAATGCCGTTTGCGTTCCAGAAACATATTTAAAACGTGTTCATTGCGTGTTAAATAATGCTTGAAGCAGACTACACTTATCCCTCCATTTACACGATAGATACGTTCCTGAAAAAGTCGTGTAAATCGAAATTTTAAATTTTTGTATAAAAAATCGTGTAAATCGAAAATAAAGGCAGAATCACGTAAAAATTGATATTATTAAGAAATTATATATGTATTTGAACTTAGCTTTTGAAATATCAGCAGCGTTTACTTAAAACACATTAAAATAAAACTTTATTTATTAAACAAAATAAATGGTATTCTTAAAAACAAAAACAAAATTAATGTAATTCATAAAATATTCAATAAAACACATACAAAATCGTGTAAATCGAGTTATTTCATTAATCTCTCAATTTACACGAAAACCAAAATAATCGTGTAAAAGTGAAATCGTGTAAATCGAGGGATAAGTTTATTTGGCTTTCGCAGCATTTCTTGCATCAGGCTAGTCATAGTTGCTTTAAAGTTGTTTAGTTTTCACAAGCTTATCAATATTAGCTTCTAGGCGACAAGAATTAAGGCTTGAGTTTGCATTTGTTGGATTTTTTTTAGTGGTGAAGCTTTTTGCCTTAGAATATGACTGATATTCACAGCGTCAGCTTATAATACATGTGTAGTAATTAATTGGTTGGTTAATTTTAAGATAGTTGGCGAAGTGAGTTTTAGAAAATTTCAAACTCAAACTGCAATGCCTTAGCACCCCATAACTCGACAAATATGCTTCGTACAAAGAAAAATATTAAGCATAAGTATTCGTATCTAATAGAAGCTAAATCCAGGAACTCCAGAAAAAAATAATTTGCCTTGTCAGCCTTATCAATAATGCCCCATGTTGTTACGTTTTTACCTGCTAAAAACGCCTTTTTCATGGATTAGAATTTTCTGCAATTAAATAAAGAGTTAGATGTGTATAACTTCAGTTTATTCAAAACACTTACCCCACACGTCACTGCTATTAAAAGCTTTTGAATAAACAACACTAAATTATTCACTGTTGGAACACCACGATGTTAACATTGCTGCTCTTAACACTAAACTGTTTTCTTAGTTGAGGTATCGCCCCTTTTTTTACTTAACATAAAATTTCAGAAGAATGTTAGCAACATCCAGAAAGCCTAGTCATTAGATCGTGTTACAACTAAGTTTGCTGACTGGTGTATATGAACGTTGCGTCATTGTACTATGAACTGGCCGCTTTTTGAGCCGTGCTTCTTCAAACAGTTTAAGTGTGATCACTCTAGATCTCATATAATCATTGGCACTTGCAAAACTTCAGATTTGAAAATGCAATTGATTTATTTTTACCCCCAATAATTTATTTGAAAAAAAAAAGAAAATTAAATAAATAAAATACTACCAATATTCAGCTGTCAATTTGCCATCATTTGACTTGGAATATAAAAACGCTTACTCTTCCGACTTTCCTCTGGTTTTTGTTTTTTTATTTTTTTTTTTAATATTATTTTCCTCCATGCCACGTAGATTTCACAAATTTTGCTGAATTATGCATTTGCTTGGGTTTTTGTAAAATAATTTTGCTCTTCTCTGGTTTTTTGCCTTTTAACTGAATTAAAATATTTTTTGCTTATTTAGCTGATTTTCTCGTTGAGTTTTTTTTTTGTTAAATAAAATAAAAACAAATTTAAATGCGTTTATAATTGAAGTTTTTACAGACAGCTGAGGTTTGTCATGCTCGGTTACTTTGTTCCACTACTCCTGCTCCCAATCCCATGAAAGCAAAAAATGTAAAAAACAAAACGAACAGAAAAGCAAATGCAACACATACGAGTACACTAACGGAAATAGATATTCAACGGAAACGGATAAAGCTGGTCAATGGTTGTTTATAACGGAGCATAGAATGGTTGAAAGAGAGTGAGTGTGAGAGAGGGCCGTGTATGTCTGCGAGAGTGTGTAATTGTGGCATTAAAAAACAGTGGTTTCTGATCAGTGATGCCAACTTTTGAGACTCAAAAAGCGTAAAAATTTTTGAAAAAAGCGCTAAAAAGGGCTAAACTAAAAAAAATATACGTTTAGCGCAACATTAAGTAAAATTAAAAAAAAGCGCGACAAGGGGCTAGTTTTAAACTCATCAGCACTAGTAATTTTACACAACAACTTTTTGCACTAGTTCTTGCTATTGCAGTAATTATACTAGTACGACCTGTCCCACGATGTCAACAGAAATCGTTCGATCGAATATTTATATTGAAAACTACAACAAATGATCTAATATTATTGTTGTTTGCTTACAAGTTTTCGATCGAACGATTTCTGGTGATATTGTGGGACACTCCGGTAGCTTTTAGACATACATATACATACATACATATGTACAGGTAAGTAAATTTTAATTTGGTCGTTATTAAATAAAAATCTTTTTTAGGCTATACTGAGAATCTTTCAAAGCACAAAAAATTTGGAAGAAATAGAACACTATACCTTATTGTTTCTTCTTATTTTAGTTGGTAAAGCAAACTAACAGAAGAAAATGAGTAAAGTAAAACAATGCTGTCACGTTATTTCATAAGTCGATATTGCTAGATTAAAGGAAGAATGTAGACATATGGAGTAAAAAGTAAAAAGGGGCTAAAAGGGCTAAAAGATAATTGTAAAAAGTGCTAGATTAGCGCGTTTTTTAGTTTCGGGCCAAAAAGTTTTTTTCGCGTTTTGAGTGACTCAAAATGGGCTAAATCTAGCCCGAAAAGGGCTAAGTTGGCATCACTGTTTCTGATCACTCTTCTCATGCATGTATGCATGTATGTGTGCATTTGTATGTTTAATATTTAAAAAGCAATAATATGGCCGTAATATATGAGTTTGTTTGTTGGTACATATATATTTTGATGCTGTCTGATTATAGCGGACATACGAGTTGTATATACTATAGAATAGCTATAAATTTTTTCCTTCTTGCAACTGTTTTGTGCTCTCTTCATGAATGTTTCATAGATTCTTGTCCAATTATTTATTATGCACGTTTTAATATAGTATTTATTAAATTTGCTTATTTTGTTGTTTATGTCTTTTTTTTTGTATTAATAAACAAAAATGTCAACCAGTTTGATATTATTGCTGTCGTTGCAATTGCCAGAATTTGTAGACAATATCAGGAGAAATATTTGCAACTTAATATTCTTACTCATTTTGTTGCACGAGAATTTGCGGACGTGCAGGTTGTGATATACAGTATTTTTAAATTTGACTTGATTGTTTTAATTGTAACAAACACAAGTTATCAATTAAGGACAATTTATAAAATATATTTCATTTAATTTATTACTTTTCGGACAGTTAATACGATTGTTATTAGCTAAACTTAATTAATTTTGAGCGGTTTCAGTTCCTATTCGCTTCTAAGTTCCAAAATGTAGCTTTTTTCATTTGGAAATATATGTATGTAAGATAGTAATTTCTGTTCTTTGAATATATAATAATAATGCATACATACATATCGTTAGCTGAAATGCACAATTACGTACACAGAAGAAAATATAATCGAAATGCAACCAACAAAACAAATTGTCAATATATAATTTAAAAATTAACAATCATCATTATTATTAGAACAAATTTAAATATTTGCACTCAATTAAATTACTCAACAAAATTATTTGTTAAATCATTATCATCATTACATAGTATAAAACAAAGTCGCTTTTTCTGTCCCTATATCCCCATGTATGCTTAAATCTTTAAAACTACGCAACGGATTTTGATGCGGTTTTTTTTAATAGATAGAGTGATTGAAGAGGAAGGTTTATATGTATAATTACATCCATTAAATAGTGGAGAAATACTGTTATTTTTGAGGTTTCTAATGTGATATCTTAAATAATTAAATTTTTTCCGCTTAAATTGCAAACACAGGCTGAACCCTACGAGATTTATCCAAATAATGTGCTAAGTATTGTACAGATTGAAAAGGTCTACAGAAAACTCCGCTATGGTATATGTCTATCTCTTATGGATATCGCACAATAACATTTTTAACCGACTTCAATAAAGAAGGAGGTTATCAATTCGTGTGTATTCTTTTTTATTTATTTTTAATGTTCGTACACGCCTAACTCGGTCATTTTTAAACCGATTTTCGAAATTCTTTTTTTGTTTGAAAGGGTTTGCCTGCAGTTTGGTCCGATAATTTTTTTTTTAATCTGCAGGGACAATTTCCTACGTTATTCCATAACTCTGCTATTTGTGAATCGATTTCAAAATTCTTTTTTGGTTTGAAAGAATTTTGCTTAAAGTTAGAACAAATTTCGTTGGGATATTTTGAGCCCCCACTCCCCCTACCAAAAAAAAAATTTATTGATGATTACATAACTTCTCTATTTATGGACTGATTTTTAAAGTTCTTTTCTTTTTGTTTCAATATCATTTTCATACTTGCGTCCGTTTTGTAATCTTTTGGATTGATTTTTAGTATTGGAGTCAGTTTTTTTTTTGCCAGAATTATTTTGTCATTTACTTTTTACGACAGATAATGGCTAATTTTCGAAGTGATTTTAACCAGTACATCATTAATCTTTATCTAATTAAATACCTTAAATACATTGTTGATTTCATATAGAATGTTACTGCATATTGTAAAAGGCCCTACATCCTTTGCACAGCTAAGATTAAAAAAAGGTGAGATCTATCGGAAAAATTGCGTAGCAGTTGCGTTATCCGGCATTGCCGCTACGCTTTTGGAAGGAGGCCGAACCGCCCACTCTACATTCAACTCCCGCTGAAAATCGCCACCGATGACAATAACAGCGTCTGTAGATAAGCAAAGCAATACAGAAAAATTGATGCGTGACTGCTCATTAATAGTCTGGGACGAAGCTACCATGTCAAACAAGACGTCTGTGGAAGCACTGGATAGGACAATGCGCGATTTGCGCAACAAAAATATACCTCTGGGTGGATGTACAATTCTGTTCTCAGGAGATTTCCGTCAAATTCTACCAGTTGTGACTCAAGGAACACATTCTGACGAAGTAAATGCTTCCTTAAAAAGATCCAACCTTTCGCGACAGGTCAATAAATTAGAGCATAAAACTAATATGTGGGTTTCGTCATCTTCGCGTGAAAACAGCCTATTTCCAGAGATGCTGCTAAAATTGGCAATGGAGACTTATCACAAAGTAAGGGAAGGATTAACCTAGAAAACCTTTATGTTTTGATAGACAACGTCCAAGAGTTAGTCAACAATGTCTACCTTGACATTGATAACATAAGTTATAAGACAATATCTTGGTTTAAAGAATGAGCGATTCTGTCACCAACTAACGAAGAAGTACATAAGGTAAATAAATTGATTCGTTCAAAGATTGGCGCCGTGAAAATATACCACTCGGTTAATACGTTTCTCGATCCCGAAGAAGTTGTTCATTTTCCTACAGAATTTCTAAACTCTTTGAACCTGTCTGGACTCCCTCCTCACGAAATGGTGTGGAAAGTAGGTTGTCCTGTTATTTTATTAAGAAGCCTGAATCCACATAAACTTTGCGAGAAAGCTGTTAACGTTGTAATATGTTAATTGTAGTAAAAATAAAATAAATAGGTAAAAACGTAAAAAGTAAATGAGTAAATATGTAGTGTATGTATGTAGTTTAGGGAAAGAAAAATTGTTTTACCCTAGATTTAACGCGTGCAGGCCGCGGGCAGTAATGAATAAATCAAAACTACTGCATCGATTTTAATAATTTTTTCATTGAATGACATAGGCTATATATTTTATACCCGTGCGAAGCCGGAGCGGGCCGCTAGTTATATTATAAGGGAATGCGCACATGTAGAAGAAACAATAAATCATGTTCCCGGTTCAACTTAGTGTTTTTCGCAGACAAGCAAAAAATCAAATCCAGGATTGTGAGTGATTTGTGTGGAAATTCAACAATTCGCATTGTTAATATAACAAAAACTTTAATTGAATTAACTTTGAAAAAACAAATAAATTTCAACAAACTATTTGTTGATACACAGAGAAAACAGTGCCTGCTAAATACCTCATAAAATAGAACAAAATTAATAAGAAACCTCTATGGTTTTTTTTCAATAAGGAAATCTTATTAATTTCATAGAGAAAACCTTTTTAAAAAATCACGAAGAAATCTTGTGGTTTTTATGAGGTTATCTTATTGATTTTTTCAATAAAAAATAAAAAAAAAATTGCGTCTTATTCTCTGTACTTACATATGTATTTTCATTTAAATTCTATACCATATATATGTATGTATGTGTGTATGTAGTATATTGTAGATGTTATTTATTTATACATACACACATACACATTATGTTATATTCTTAACTGAATTACTCACCAAGTATTGAACCAGCAAACCTCTACCAGATAGACAAATACTCTAACCAATATGCTAACAAGCATCCTGAATAACCATTGAAATTATTGTGCAAACATTCTTATCCAAAAATGAAAAAGATCATGAAAAAAATTGTCTCTATGTCTATTTATAGTAACGAAATAACAACACATCTCATAAAATCAAGAAGATTTCCTTATTAAAAAAATCAATAAGATGCTTTACACATAATCATATTTCCAAGAAGAAAAACCTTATTAAAAAATCAATAATAAAATCAAGAAGAAAACCCTATAGCTTACAATTTATAAGAAAACCTAATAGAATCATGAAGTTTTTATCTACGGATTGTTTTTAGGTGCCAAAAATAACGGAAATTGAGTAAAAGAAGTTGTGAATAATAAGATTTCTTCTTGATTTTATGTGGTTTTCTTCTTGATAAAAGTAATAAGATTTAACACATAAAAACAATAAAGAATCTCTATAAAAAAATCTTCGCTTCTTTCTGCTGGGATACCCCTTAGCCTAAAAACGGTTCATAGAGAAAATCTTCTTGATTCTATGAGGCAGTTTTTTCTCTATGTATATTTAATTGAAAATATTTTACAGATTTTCCTTTAACTTACAGTTTTTTTAATTGTATTTATAGGTTCAAAATCAATTGATTAATTAATTTAATTCATATAACAAAAACATCAATTGTACTTACACGAGTAGATAATTTTTATTTAATTTCCGATATATGACAGCTAAAAACTATAGGGTGTTCTAAAGCGCGGAAGTAAAAATGTTGAATTCTTAACGTAATATACAGACAATTATGTATATACACTTTAAATTTTCAAAGTTAGTGTGTTTTTATGCAGACTATACCAATTAAAGATTCGTGAATATATGCTGAATTTAAGGTGAGTAGTTGACAGGGATTCTGCATCCGATCCTGGATCTGGTGCTGCCAGTACGTCTCCAGGAAGACAGTTGACAGTGAAGATTTATCCGTCACCGCTTGTGCGGTTTCATGCTCGGTCGTCAGAGGCTCGTCATTTAATAATAGAGTACGCCACGTGTAGGGAAGGTTAACAGTTGTGCAGAAGAAGCTGTGGAGTCGCATCATTGCACGTTTAGGTCCTATGCTCCTTATAAAGAGCCAAAGAAACCAAGGTTTATAAACATATACCAATTAACATTGAAATTTAAATGAATCAGAATTAAAGGCAAGTCTATCAGTTAATGTAAATTAAGAGGAAAACTCTTAAAATTTTCAAAAACCATAAACCCAAATTTAAAACAATCGCCAAAACGAAAACAATCACCCAAAACCGAACAAAATGGCCAAAACTAAAAAAAGCGTCAAAAAAATAAATCTCTAAAAACCGAAAAAATCGCCAAACGAAAAAACGCTAAAACAAAAAACAAGTAAGAGTGCTATATTCGGCTGTGCCGAATCTTCTATACCCTTTACCAACGTACGTACATATATATAGTATACAGACACGTACATACATATTTGTTTTGTGAAAAAATTTATAATTTTTTTAAAGTTTCCATCTTTGGAGCTATAATTTTCATTTTTCAAATTTCATACACCAAACTTTTCTTTCAGAAGCATAAAATATATTCAATTTATAAAGAAAAAGAAAAAAAAAACAAAAAGTGTAAGTTTTCCAACCCTGGAGTCATAATTTTGGATTTTTCTGATTATTGTTACCAATCTAGTTCTTTAAAAAATACATAAAATATGTTAAGTGAAAAAAGCAAGAACGAAATAAGCAAAAACTTAGTTTCATTTAATTCCTTTAATATTAAAAAAATCAGTTAAGTGCGACTTTGAATCGCGCACGAAAGGAAGGTTTTTTGCTTTTTTGAAGTTTTTTTCAGTTAAAACGATTTTTTCAGTTTTGTCGCTTTTTTCTCGTTTGGCGATTTTGTCTGTTTTTGGAGGTTTTTTTCATTTTGGCGATTTTTTCTGTTGTTGGGCTTTTCTTCATTTTGGAGATTTTTCTCATTTTGACGATTTTTTCTGTTTTTTTGGGTTTTTTTCGCGATTTTTTTGGCGATTTTTTTGTTTTTTTTTCGTTTTGGTGATTTTTTTCATTTTGGCGATTTTTTTTCATTTTGGCAATTTTTTTCTTTTTTTTCGTTTTGGTGATTTTTTTCATTTTGGCGATTTTTTTTTTTCATTTTGGCGATTTTTTTTCATTTTGGCGATTTTTTTCTGTTTTTAGTTTTTTTTTCGTTTTGGCGATCTTTTTTCTTTTTTTGGCGATTTTTTTTCATTTTGGCGATTTTTTTCTGTTTTTTAGGTTTTTTTTTCGTTTTAGCGATATTTTTCATTTTGGCGATTTTTTTTTTCATTTTAGCAATTTTTTCGTTTTTTTGCGATTTATTTTACTCTTAGAAATTTTCTTTTAATTTAGTGCTTTTTTCATTTTGGCGATTTTTTTCTGTTTTTTTCGTTTTGGTGATTTTTTTCATTTTGGCGATTTTTTTTATTAATTTGGCGATTTTTTTCTGTTTTTAGGTTTTTTTTTCGTTTTGGTGTTTTTTTTTCATTTTGGCGATTTTTTTTTCATTTTGGCGATTTTGTTTCATTTTGGCGATTTCTGTTTTCATTTTTTTGCGATTTATTTTAATCTTAGAAATTTTTTTTTAATTTGGTGCTTTTTTTCGTTTTGGCGATTTTTTTTTCTGTTATTTAGGTTTTTTCTTTTTTGGCGATTTTTTTCATTTTGGCGATTTTGTTCTGTTTTTTAGGGTTTTTTTTCGTTTTGGCGATTTTTTTTCATTTTGACGATTTTTTTCTGTTTTTTAGCGTTTTTTTCGTTTTGGTGATTTTTTTCATTTTGGCGATTTTTTTTTCATTTTGGCGATTTTTTTTTGTTTTTTTTCGTTTTGGCGATTTTTTTTCATTTTAGCATTTTTCCGTTTTTTTGCGATTTATTTTAGTTTTATAATTTTTTTTAATTTGGTGCTTTTTTCGTTTTGGCGATTTTTTTTTCTGTTTTGGTGATTTTTTTCATTTTGGCGATTTTTTTTCATTTTGGCGATTTTTTCTGTTTTTTTTGGGTTTTTTTCGTTTTGGTGATTTTTTTCATTATGGCGATTTTCATTTTGGCGATTTTCTTTCATTTTGCCGATTTTTGTTTTCATTTTAGCAATTTTTCCGTTTTTTTTTGCGATTTATTTTAGTCTTGGATTTTTTTTTAATTTGGTGCTTTTTTTCGTTTTGGCGATTTTTTCTTGTTTTTGGCGATTTTTTTCGGTTTGGCGATTTTATAATTTTTTATTTTTTCAGTTTTACCGTTTTTGAAAATTTCAAGAGTTTTGCTCTTACGGTTTCCAAGATACAGCAAATTGTCAAAATTACATAGTCAAAATTGCATTAACTGATGGAACACCCTTTAATTTAAATTTTTTTAAATTTTTGTGTTAATTTTTGTAGTCTCAAATTTCAAGTGTATATACATACAATTGTATATATACTACATGAGATTTTAAAATTTTTCGTTGCTCGTTTTGGAACACCCTTTAATTTCCAATTATCATGTACTTGTTGTTGTAGCGGCCAAAGGTCTACACACTGTGTCCAAATTTCAGGTCTGTAGCTCTTACGGTTCTCGAGAAAATACTAATATAGTTTTAGACATAGTTAATTTTACATAACACAAAAAGTTAAAGTTTTCCAACCCTGGAAACGTCTTTTTAATTTTTTTGTATTTTTTTAATTTAAAATTCCAATTTTAGTCGTACTGAAGTGTAAAATATGTACATTTATTAAAAAAAATAAAAATTTGTTTTCGGGAGTTACTTTTATATGGCAAAATGAAGTTTAAGTTTTCCAGCTCTGCAATCGTCTGCCCGATTTTGCTGAATTTCAATACCAATCTATTTTGGAAAATTTCTGACACACCAGTCCAAGAACGAAGTCTCTAGCTCTTCTGGGAGCTTCGGAAAACCGATTTCACGTACAGACAGACGGACAGACGGACAGACGGACAGACGGACAGACGGACAGACGGACAGACGGACAGACGGACAGACGGACAGACGGACATCGCTTATTCGTCTTCCCTATGCATAAGGATCCAGAATATATATATTATATGGGTCGCTTATTGATATTATAGAAATTACAAACGGAATGACAAACCTATATATACCCTTTTACCATTTTTGTTGGTAAAGGGTATAAAAACACAAAAATTGCAAAAATCCGTACAACGAAAAAGCTCCACAATGAAAAAATCCCCAAAAACCAAAGAAAAATCGCCAAAATGAAAAAAGATCGCAAAACTAAAAAGGAAAAGGCCCATAATATTAAAAATTTGCGAAAAAGCGAACAAAGTTTACCGGGCATTTAATATTTTTTTTTTAATTTCTACATTAGGTAAGATATTTAATTATATAATGGTAAATTTCGTATAGTAGTATAGTGTGCGTAAGGAACCCTTCGTGTGCGAATAAAGTCACACTTAACACCAATTAACTACGTCCTTCAAAAACTTGACTCGTTAATTTAGACCCACCACTTTGAAAAAAAATTTATTTAAAATAAAACACTTAAAACAGAACTGGGTGTGGGAATTTTTATTAGTGCCCCAGAGAACAATAATTAACAGTTTGTCAAGGCACTTTCGGTAAGAAGATGGCGTTTTTTCAATTGCGCTATAGTTATGAATACACCATGTCAGAGTCCAGATCCAAGCCCTAATGAAAAATAGCATTGCCAAAGACCATTTCAATAACCAAGCGGTCTTAAGAGCTGTGATACGAGAGGACTAGTATGCAATTTCAGCGGAGTATTTTAAAAACTTAATTTTTTTTTCCATGAAAAGTCGTCTTACAATTACGATTGGATTCCAATGGCAGCCATACACAATATTGAATGTTGTTCAATTTAAAATCTTTCATATTTTTAGCTACGTAATATAAGGATGTAAAATTAATTTCTTGGCAACGAAATTTTTGTTTTTTTTTTGGATTTTTTTTAATCTCACTTAATTTTACTTATATCGCACAATTATTTGCTAAGTTACGCTACGTCTGTCTACACCTGATATATTTTTATCATGACAAATGTCAAAAACAGAAAACTTAAAAAGAAATATTTTTCCATATAAAATTTGATTTTTGTTATAATAAAAATATATCAGGTGTAGACGTAGGGTTAAATGGAAATAAATTTAAATCTTTGATTATGTAAAAACATTTTCTTGACAAGCTGTAGCTTTTAAAAATAATTTAACTAAAATTACCATTCGGAGTCCAATTTTCAATTACTCTTTTCCAGAATTGCTGGTATCTTGCGAACTACGCAACTAATGTTGGTTTATCGACGAAGGCAGCTAAAAATAAAATACACGCTCATATGTGACCTTTTTCGAGAAAAGGGACCTAGTGTGGAAAATGAAGTGTGTGAAAATGAAGTTTTGAGGAAAACGCATTTAAAAAATAAAATTTTTATGTTTTTTTTTCGTTTTTATCGATTTTGACACACATCCGTTTTTTGACACACTAGGTCCCTTTTCTTGGAAAAGGTCACATATACGCATCAATTTTAAACCGAATACGTATAACTATAAACCATCAACAACTTTGCTCATACAAATTTTTTAAATTATAAAGCACAAGCAACTATAACTAAAATTTATAGACTCTATGAGCTACAATGATACTCATGAGTACAAAAATACTCTGAGTAATAATCGGATGTGTACCAGGAGTATTTTATTTATACACAGCCACACACAGAGCCACACATTTTCCATTCCATTTTATATACACAAATGTATGTATACGGTGGCGAATAATGACTAAATATCCCGAGTATCATGCGTATATTTTTTTGTTCGACTAAATATCCATACTCTGAGTATAAGCATGCTCTGACTATTATGTATTATGACAGGCAGTTAATACGCTTGATATGCATGTGCCTTTTTATTTTTAGTTGAACCATATTTAGATTTTCCGCATTAACGAAGTAGAGATGCGAGATGTACGTTGGAATCGGCTATAGTCATAGTTGATTGAAAGAAAATATGTGAGCGTACGAATTAACTTTTTGTCTTAATTTTTAAAGTCAGTTAAAGTTTTTTTTTTAATTTTATTTTGAATGCTGTAATGTAAATGTTTTTTATAATTTTCTTTTTAGTTGTTTTTTTTTTCTAAAGAAAACGATGGCAAAATGCTAGCAAAAGAATAAAACGTCACTGTGCCTGTTACATAAAACTTATTGTCACCCCATTTGCTAGAAAATTTAACCTTTTGAAAAGCACAGCCCATCATAATGACTTTAATACTCACATATGACACCATTAAAATTACGTTTCATCTTATTTCGAAACATTAAAGCGACACAAATATGGAAAAAAAAAAGAATAAATGAAGAAAATGTGAACTTAACAATCGACAAACAATAACACAAATTACACAGCATATGGTGCCAATGATGATCATGATGTTAAACTTTTTTTTCCATCCTTTTAAACGGCAGGTTGGTTCACTGGTGGCAAGCAAGGAGCGAGCGAAGGAGTGGCACTATATTAAAGAGCAGAAAGGACACATTATATAAATACATACATACATGCATACATACATACATACATGCATATGGTACAAGTAGTTTGTAAGTGTAAAGCAGTAGAGTGTATAAAAATTTGTGACATTATAAAACACTTGGTGTATACAACAGAATTTTCCTTTACATCAAACTCCAACACACACACACACACACAAAAGCAAATGCAGGCATTCGGTAATATCTATGTGTGTATGTGTGAATTATTACTTAAGTTATTTGACACACGCATGTATGTGTGTGTATGTATTATAATTTCTCTTTAATGTAAAAAAAAAACATTTCCTTCCTACATTTTGTTTAACAACAGCCGCCTGAATGTATGTGAAAGTAATTGTAACAATCCTTTACTTTTTTCAATGAAGGGTTTTTCTGCCGAAAAAAAATTTTGTGATATTTGTTTCTTCGTTGTGCTTTTTTATTTTTATTATTATTTCTACTTTTGTTTTGTTACTGGGTAAATGTAGCTGTCAGTGATTTTAATGTTTTTTATTGGAGTTTTGTTACTTTCCCTTTGGTTTAATGCATGAAAGAGTTGCTGCTTGTTTTTTATATGTATATATAAAATTTTTTAATCTCAGGTGACGCCGCCTGGGAGTCGTAAATCACAAAATTTTTTCCTATCCTCAATATGTGGTTGCCTTATTTTTATATTTATATAAAGTTTTTTTTTTTTTTGCTCCTGTTCAAATATGGAATTGAGTTGTAGTTTAATGTGGAGAATGAATAGCAAATACAAGAGGGTGTGAGTTTGTAATTGTATTATTGGTGTATTCACACACATATATCCAACTGCACATGGGCTGTTTGTGTAAAATGTTGGTGTGTAATATTTGTGCTCCTGTGCTTCCTTCTTGCGTTATTTGGTAGATGAGATATTGATAGGAAAATGTGAAAGGATTCTTTTATTCGTTCTTTTATGTTGGGAGTGTTGATATGATTATACCGAGGAAGCCATTATAAAATTCCGGATTATTGAGTTTATATTTGATGTACAGTCTAAATGAAAGGTGTTCTACCAGAGCGTTTTTCTTTTTTTTTTTTGCGGTGAGGGAAGAAAGTTCAAATATTTTTTTGTTTTCTTTATTACAGGAAGATTTATTTGCCACAATTTAAATTTGTTCACGTACGTGTATGGGGAACATTGTCAATTCACGGTGATCAAATTTCAAATAAATAATGCATTCAAATAATATTCATCAAATACATAGTGAAATCACAAAAAATTCAAAAGCTTTATTTTAAAATATTTTTTTAATTCTAATCAAGAAACTAAGGAAGTAATATTGATATACATTTATGCCCTAATTCAGTAAGAAGATTTAAGGCGTTTATTTTTGAATATGCTTCTGTGTTCTTGTCTTTGAATTCTCTTAATTATTTTCTTCAAAAATGGTTGTTGTCTTTCATAATGAAAAATATAAATATTATTGCCATGTTTTTAAAACATAAAAATTCAATTAAATTATAATACAATAGTTTGAAAAAATACATGAAAAAATATCTGTTGGAGATAATGTTTGGAAGGCCCCTTTCAGATTAGGCAACTTTAATTGCGCAAGTATAATTTTCACTTTTATTTATTTTCTTTTGAACTTGCTTTTATGTTCACATTCAGCAACTTTGTTGAGCAAGTTTAATTTTCTTATGCTCGAATTTTCTTAATTTGTTGACGTTTTTTTTCATTTCTGTATTCATTGTAATTGTGAAAGTGATTTTAAATATTGTGTATACAATGGAAGTTGAAGAAAAAAATAATTTAGTTAAAGATATACTTGAATATACATAATTGCCAAGTACAAGTATAGAATTGCCAAGTACAAGCAAGTCTGTACTCAAGTCACGGCAATTCTTTCCCCTTCAAACCGACCTTTCCTCTCACACCCATAAACACAAGACTTGCGCAAGTAAAATTGCCTAATCTGAAAGGGGCCGAACAAAATCATGAAGCAAATACACGAACCTTCTAGCATAGACAATAAATAATAATCGTTTTAAAGAATCAAACCTGCTTCTTTTTTCATCCATAGACAAGACAAAATCGGTTTTAGATAATTTTTAAGGATAATGGAACTTTGTGCCAGAAAAAAACCACATTTACATTTACTAGACATATCATATGGCTACTTTTAGCAGAAAATTAAAATTTTGCACTTCACTGCGCAGTCATCAGCTAAACTTAACATTCATTACATATTTGTCTCATCATGTAACACATGTAGCTGTCACAAATTTCATTTGTACGAAAAGTAACTGGTGCTAATGACAATATTTCGCTACAACGTTCACTGCATTAAAAACAACAACTAAATATTTTATGTGGCATAAATACGAAATACAACCAGAATGTCTTGCATTCAGACAAACACACACACACACATAAATGACAAATTACTTAAAGGACAACTCTAAACGTTTTTCCACCCCAAACTTGTAAATATTTCAGACTTTTGGTTCAATATTTAAAGAATTCGGCTGCAAAAATAATATTTCATATTTGTGTGTAGAGATATAAAAGCAACAGAGTTTCGTTAGTAATGAATGCAGAAGTAAATTTACTTATCAAACCCAGAAATATGTATTTCGCAATCAGAATTGTTTTGATATAAAATTCATGCACAAGGAAGCAGTTGTATTAACAGCATCTACGAGAGTGTAAAGCAACTAACAAACCCTTCTTCTTAGCTTTAATAATAGCAAAAGTATATGTCTATGTACGTGTGTATCCTTTCTTTATATGTATGTATGTAAACATGTGTAATTGTGAAGGTATGTGTGTATACGTTTGGCTGCCTTATCGGGCAAAAAAGTCACATTTTGTAGATTGTAATAAATCAAATTGCAATTACAACAAATTAGGCATGTAGTTTGCATTTCAATGCTGTCGTGTTGCGGTGTTTGCGAATACAATTCTGATGTTGTTGCTCCTTCTTGCAATTTGTATGATCCTTAAGGCCAAAAGGGTTCATATTGCAATAATGTGTGTGTGTGTGTGTGTGTGTGTGTGTGTTTGTATGATTTGTTGAATGTTCTTTTTTTTTACTTTGCATTTCCACAGATTCAGTATGCTGTTTTACGTTTAAATGAGCTGAAGTTTTATGTAGCTGATTGTAGCACTTTGATGTTCTTAATAGCTCATGTGCTACGAGTGCGAAACATATGCATGTCTGCGTTAAGATGGATATTTTTAATTAGAAATATTTTATTATCAAATGGGGTAATTTCCAATTCCCAGCTGCTTAATGTGCGCAACAATTTTCGAAAGTAATAAAGACTTTTGCTGCAAAGTGTTCCTAACTATAGAAGAAAAATGTAACTTGTTTTTAAAGATGTATTTTATAGTCAATTACAGCAATCGTCTAACTTAACTGCAATAAAACAATATGTATAATGATTTCTCCAAGTTATTTAGATCTAGTAAAATTAATGATTAAGAGCTTTCCAGTAAGAAGTTTAAAAAATAATGGAAAGCAATAGCAACTAAATGACCGCCACGTCTAAGCTTGCGGTACCATATTCTTGTGACATCGTGGGACAGGCCGCAAGTTTTAATTCAATATGATTTAATGAAACATTTAACAATAAATTTATTGGAAATTTATTTGAAGGATTCATGATGGTATGTGGTGTGTATTTAAGGAATAATTAAGGTTGTTTTGGCTGTAGCGGTAAGCGCTTTGGTTAACACACGATGCCTTCGGGTTCTAGTCTTGCCCCCTGGAAAGCCGGCATACAATTTTCTTGATGCCTCTGACAATAAACACAATCACACAATATAAACTACTTGTAAATTAATAGGCAGATTTTGTAAAAAATTTCGTTTCTAAACGTTTCAAATTTGTATGAAAAATAACGGAAATTCGTTTGAAAAAATATTTTTTCCTTACAAATTTCAAATGAAAAAAACGTTTCTATTTATAAAATTTGCCTTTAAAATTACCGCTTTAAATTAAATTCATATTGTTTCAACTTGAAATAACTTTGATTGAACATGATTATACGCGTTATTTCAGTATCAATCTTACATTATTGCAACTTGAAATAGCTTTGATGCAACATGAAATGTTTAATCAACACGAAAAAAAGTTATTTCAGAACGAAAAATTTACTTTAAATATTACGTTTAAAAAACATATGAAGCAAAATCATGACCGATAAATGTTCAATTAAACTTAAGCTAAAACTTAAATTAAATTCGTAGATTTTAATATGAAATTTTTTGGTGTGCAAAGTTGTTAAATCGTACGGCTTGCCAATTATGAACACCTCTTCGAGAACTCATTTGATTAGTAAATTTTTTAAGTAAATCAACATGGGCTGCAACAGCAATATTCTCAGATGTTCTTTCTTCAACTTTTCAATCAGTTTCACAATTGCTGGCCGAAAAGGTGATTCATTCTACTGAAATAAAAAGTCTTTCATTGAGCCCTTTTCATTTAAATTTAAATTAAACAAATTTTTTGTGTCATATCATCGAAATTTATTGGGTGTTTCAAAGGATTATCAATAGCATTTTGTTTGGAATATAACATTCTACAAATGTACCTCGTGGCTTTGCTGGATAAAGCACATCTCAAATTTCCAATTTTCCCTGAGTTTAGTGCATAAATCAGGCTGAATTTTATGGGTAATGATGGTTTTGAGGTTTTCTGCAGTTTTTGGCTTGTTTGCATGGAATTTTGACTTAAGAAAACAGCACAAGAAAAAGTTTAATAGCATTAGATTGCACCATCTCAGTGGACAGTTCACATCACCTACACGTTTATAATGTTGCATAAACTGTGTGGCACGTAGCGCAGTCCAGTTCAAAGTACATGCCGTGGGTGGCCAAAGGTCATCCGATTCAGGTCAAAGAAAGTTTGTAACTATAGACCTATTGCGCGATCTGCATACGGTGATTTTCTGCTCAATGTGGCGAAATTCAATGAGCGTGAAATTCGCACCTGACAGTAACTCTTCGTAACGTTTTGGACACTTTGGGATCTCATGTGTACTGGTGTCGTCTTAAATTCTAAATTTTTTTTGTTGACGAACCCACTCATCCAAAAATGGGTCAAATTGCTGAAAATTATTTTTCGATGAAATTTAAGGTCAGTTTCTAACTGCTCCAGGCCCCATTAAGCAAACATACTACATCGTTGTTTATGGTAGATTACCTTCAGCTCTTGGGTAGCCTGAACTTTCCATCCGTAGCAGGGTCAAATCATAAGCCGTAGCTTGCCAAATTGTGGTCTTCAAAAAGTAGTGTCCTTATGAGCGACCCAAAATACAAGACTCTAATTCCCCTGTACACTCTAACGGAGAGTGGCAATGTTTCCGGCAGCTCTTGCGTTTCGCCGATGATATTTCCTTGTTTACTGTACTAAAAGCCTAAAGCTTTATCACAACAGTGATAGCCAGTAGTCATATATAGCTTCAACAATATGGCGGTTAGCAGCTGTCAAACTTTCGAAGTCCTTGTAAGAAGACGCTTTATAAAAAAGATATGATGGAGCTACTTTTTTAAAAATGTCTTCTGTTTTTTCCCTAGCAAGAGTTATAAAGTATACACGTCAATGATACTGAGTCCCTATGAAGCTAGAGTTCGTTTTTAATTCACATGAGAGAGTACAACCGGCCTATACGGGCTTACATGTATGTAATGGCTCCTCTCGTCAACTTAACTTAACCTATGCAGCATACAGAAATTATTTTTGTAGACTGTTTTAATTAAATAAGGTCAGCTCGTCAAAGAGTCATTACACAAAACAAGTTTGTTTAAAATCTGTTTTAAGAAACGTTGACAAACGCCAAACCATAAAGGTACAAAGTCTCAAATTCCATTTTCAGCAAACAAAATTTTGTAAATGCAAATTTTCGTTATTTCAATTAATTTCTTAACACTTTTTCCAAAAACATTTCAACTTCATCAGTGGTATGGCATAAAACAACATGTGAAAAAAAGAAGTGAACAACTTTGAACTACAAGTACGCACAGCTTTTATGCATATTTGCGACAAGCGTTTAATTTGAATAAGCAAACATGCAACATTGCGCTTATAAATACACTCAACGCAAATGCACAAAACAGCCCAGCAACACTACATGCTGAACAACAACAACAACAACAACAGCAGCAGCAAAGAAAATAAAACAAACAAACAACATATTGGTAACGTCAAAAAATGTATAAGATCTCAACAACAACTACGAGCAGCAACAGCAACAGCATCTGCATCATATCAAATTGAATATTTCGTAGATGCAGTTCAAAATCTTTCGTCTTCTTTTTCCCGCTGCTCGCAAAATTAAACTAAAACGCATAGATATAAAAGTACAGCAAAAACAACACATGCAGTAACGAAGAAGATGGCGAAAAATAAAGTAAAGTGCGTGATTTGCG
Organism: Tachina lurida; assembly: GCA_944452675.1. Lineage (NCBI taxonomy): Eukaryota > Metazoa > Arthropoda > Insecta > Diptera > Tachinidae > Tachina > Tachina lurida. Next base: position 182,134,215 of record OX101752.1, on the reverse strand, counting down.
GATATTTATCTTATTTTTCGTTATTCGCCAGTTTTATTACAAATCAATTGAAGCATCATTAGCATAATTTATACAAAACGTTGCTTTAATGACTGTTGTCTGTCCGTCCAGCCGTCCGTCCGTCGGGTAGAGCTGTTTGTCTGGCTGGCTGTCTGTTGCTCCAGCTGTATATTTTAGCTCTTATTTGGTTTTGTGTTAAGGAGATGAAGAGGTTTCTGCTTTAGTACGAATAAGATTTGGCCTAAGTCTGCCATTACAAATGTGTTCGGTATTGCTTGCCTCTTAAGTTGTTGCATGCTATGTTGACAACATGGCACAATGACGCCAAACGCAATGTTCTACACATATTTAAACTAGAGATTTCTTTTTTTTTTTTTTGCTTACTTCTCTCTCTTTTTGTTTTTAGATAAAAAGGTTAAAACCCAAATGAAACTGCAGCAATGTTGCATTAGTGAAGATGTCGGCAACACCAATCGTTCAATGAAAAGCAATAATATGAACTTAAATGTGTGTGTGTGCATTTGTGTGCGTGAGTGTACCTTCTTGAGCCATTCCGAATAAACTATTGCCACAAATTGTTGCTCGTATCAGCAAACAAAAAAAAAAGGAAAAGTGTAGTTGAGGATTCGGGTATGAAATCCGTATTTGATACTTCAACCATGTAAAAATCTTATTTTGCAACATGTTGCAGCAATGGGATTGACACTTTGTACTTACATGCGTTGTTTGTATTATTTGTGTTTTTTTTAACTATTTTCTTATGCCTCAACTCCTTTATTTAAATGTTTTTGTAGTGAGTTTTTTCTTTCTATACTTGCACTGATTGCATACCTTTGGGGATTTCTCACATTCATATCTGTTTATTTCTTTTTATATATCAGTCTGTCCCCTCGACAGTCCGTTCTCTTCCATCCATCTGGCCATTGCACAATGACTATTTAGTCGTTTGTGTCTATTTATATGCAATTTTAAGAAAGAGTTAGTTCTCGTAGTTGGTAGAGCTTTGACTCAATTTGTGATTACATCACATATTTCTTAACGCTTAGAGGCTTGTTTTTGACTTAAGCAAGTAATTAATGAATGATTTTTGTTGCATTTGTTTTTGTTGTCTTACACATTTGCAGTTTGATTTGGTGTACAATTATCCAAAACACAGTGAAAAAGATTAATACTACAGTATAAATGAATAGGAGAATGGGAATGGGAATGTATTCGAACTCGGAATCGCTCTCACACAAAAGAATTTGCTTAATGACTTTGCGTAGTAAGAGAAAGAAAAAAAAATTAGTAAATTTAGAATTAAAAATGTTTGCTGAGATTTAATTAAGAAAGAAAACTTTTGCTAACTGATGTCTCTATCAATACTACGACTACGGAATTTGTCAAAGTAACAGCAATTTTGACAACTGCATAATTTTTTTCGGTCTCTGAACTGGCCATTACTCATGGCGTTACTTCGTAGGACAGGGTTAGGCTGGCTATGAACAGGGATCAGTTGCAGAAATTACAGAGGCTAGCATGTCTCTGTTTAACAGAACAAGTCTTCATACGTCTATTACTGTGGCCATGGAAGCCCTTGTTGAACGCACACCTCTGGTGAAAAGTCGTTAAAATCGAGAAGAATTACAGTTAGGGACTTTCAAATTGTTTAATCGGAGTAATCATCCCTAGCAGGATAACGACCTTTACTTGCAGAACCCTCTTAAGTGATGAATAAGTCGTTTGACTTTGATAAGAGGCTTGATACCAGCGGCTACTAATCCTAGTGTAACAGCAGAGCGCCCTCCTTTGCCGGTATTGTGTTGCAAGATCACCGCCGAAGTAAATTGTTAAAATGGCTACTAAACACAGCTTCGTAAATTTAATGCGCCTTATTGACACCAGAGGCGCTGCAACACTGCATTATTAAACAAATTAAAAAAGTAGAGTTGTAAAAGAATGAAGCTTTCTTTGCCGGAGTGTTTCCTCGCTTTTATAATAGAAAGGGGTGACAATAAGTAATCAAAAAATATGCTTAAGTAAATACCCTTAATTTTAGTAAATGCGTTTAATCATATTTGTGGCGCAGACTCGAATGCTCAAATATTTTCTCTCAAGCAACTATGACTATAGCCGATTACAATGAAGAAGAGTATCTCTATTTCGTTTATGCGAAAAACTATAAATAAAAACTCACATGCGTGCCGATCGTATTGAATCTCTGTCATACTTATAGTCGGAGTATGTTTATACTTAGAATATGGATATTTAGTCGGACAAAAAAATATATGCATGATACTCGGGATATTTATTTTTTATTTGCCACCGTATGCGTACTTTTGTGTATGGAAATTGTGTGTTGCTTGTTTGGAAATATGCTTAAGTATGCGTATAAATAAAATAGACCTGTATACACGCATGTATAGCTAAATAAATAGTCAGAGAATCATTATATTTATGCGTATGATTGTACATCATAAAGTCTATAAATTTCAGTTGTAGTCGATTGTGCTGCCTAATTTCAGAAATGTGTATATTAGATGGTTATAGTTATATGTATTGGGTTTAAAATTAATAGTTGTTTGACGGTCAATACTCAAAGACTACTTAAAATGATACTTTGTTATCCTGTGGATACAATTCTTGCGCAAAGAAACAAATGGGAAGAAATGGCGTTACCACTAGAAATGGCATCATCAGGTGGTACATAGATGGTTCCAGAATGCTTGAAATAGCATTGCTAAATAGAGTTAGCAATGCCTCATTAAGCTGAACTTTTGAGAAGAAATCTCAAAGTTAAATGAAATTAGTATAAAGGCAATATGGTGCATAACCTAAAATAGCGAAACACAATTCCTTATGAACCCGCCATTATAGATAAATCAAAAGAAAATAAATAATCCTGTAAATAATTTATTAAAAATTAACTAAGCGGCTTCCTAAGCGCGAAATTATTACTTGCTACTGAAAACAATAAAACAAATTAAAAAAGTCCGAGCAATCCTCGTTTAGGTACTAGATTTTAAAGTATCAGGCCCAAATTAACCTAAATTTTTAATCAGCTGCTAGACTCCCAAAAAAAAAACAACATCGACTGCCTAAAAATTTATTAAGGATTTGATGAAACTTTTGAAAAAAAACACTTTGTATTAATAACATCAAAATTCCTTAAACATAAATCAATTTTTGAGCTCAATTATTTATTTTGGACTTAGCGTTACGTTCCAGAGATGGCTTGGAAGTTCAAGCACTTAACATATTTTTTAGAAACAAATAATATTATTTGCAATTTACAATTATAAAGTAAAGTTTACCCCACTCAAATTAATCGAAATATTATATGTTCATCTATCTGTGAACCTTAAGCACATAGATACGTGCATTAATAGTTTGCATTCCAGTTCTTTTATGCAGACATACATATGTATATATATATATATATATATATGCTCAAATGTATGTATATATGTACATATGTATATACGCCGAATATAACATGCTAATGAAGTAAAATAATCTCCTCAGTGCGACCGTTCCTTCATTCCTTCGTCCATGCATCGTTTTACTCGTAGTCAGCCGGTGAATGTTGGCTGTAAGACCATCATTAGTTTTTAGATTAGTTAGAGGAAATGTTCGATTAGTTTTCAAGTAGCCATCATAATCAGGTGACTCAGAGATTTAATGAGATGGTTATTGCTGATAGCATTTATGGACTTACACACACGAATAAACAATAGAATCAAGTGTGCGTTTGAGTTTGATTAAAACGAAATCCTAAGAAATGTTTAATGACAGGCTGGATTATTGTCTTTCTGGTGAATAAATTTTTAAGCATATGAAAAAAACGAGAGGATAAGTACTCAGCCAAAGAATTCAGACCATAACGAAAAGACAAAATGCTCTATTAATTTCTTAGAATAGACAAGAAGAAATACAAAAATGAAAAATGCATATTAAATTCCTCGAAAACCAGGTTAATTTAAAATTTTGTGGTAGTCATTTTACCGAATATGTGTTTCATGTTAATTCAACATGATTTACAGCAGCACTTGGATAAATCTTTTTCCTTTAAATAATAAAAACTTTATTTCATGTTGATTTAATATCCCAGTACTGTTGAATCAAAATGAAAAATCATGTTGATTGGTACTGAAATGACACCAAGAATTATGTTAAGTCAAATATATTTCACCTTGAAGTATCACTATTTTAATTTCATGTGGCCAGTCATTTTATTAATTATTTAAATTACCTTTTGGTATTGGCACAGGCATCAGGAAAATGTGTGTGTATGTGGCTCCACCAACCAAGTTTAACCATTGGCGGAGTAATCTTTAAATGCATACTAATTTTAGTTTAACATGATTTATTTCATGAGTTTGCATAAAATTTAGTTTAAATTAAACTTATAGTTGTTGTTTTGTCTGCCGAAACCCCTAGAGTCTCACGCAAAAATTGAACCTGCAACCCTCTAATACACTGCCTACTAGCCAGCAACGGAAAGTTTTCGCTGATAATGCAAAGTTTATCGGCTATTTACCCAATACGAACAAGAAACAAAAATAAATTAAAATAGATCATGACAAATTAATTTTTGAGATTAAAAAATATATACATATGTATATAAGTATCCCACAGGGGAGTCTATTTTTGACTATGGGTGTGGCAATCCCGGGGCCCCAGCTGGGATGATGTTGCTTCTTCCGTTGACGTACCTTTGGTACATTACCCATAGAACTTATGCGTTACTACCCGATCTCTGGCAACAGAGCACAGGATGTGCATATATTTATAAAAGGAAGACAGGTCTGTTTATTTTAAACAGGTGCAGTATCACCTGGAACTACCCTGGGTTCAAAAGACGACAGAGGTGAAGCCTTTATGGTGGAACTTCGAAGTATCACCAGATGCTTATCTCTGGTTCCACGGTGCCGGTCAGCCGACAGTCGAGCTGCTCTAGGTGTTTAGGTGTATGTAGCGGTCGTCAGGATCCTTTGCTAAAAGGTCGAGTTCGTCCTACCCCATGGGGTTAAGGTCTGATCTGGAACAGTGTGGCGTAGGCACTGGACTTTTGGCGATACAGGCATGCGTCCATCTCTGATGATTGGTTGAGCTGTGCCGGCAATGGTTGAGGTATTCTCTTAAGGACCTTGCTGTGAGTGTAAGCAACTACACTCGCGGCGTGAGAACTTTGAGAACTAAACGTGGTGCTTGTTGGTTGCCACCAAAATGGATGGGAGAATAGTCTTGGCTTTCTAGTGTTAAACCAATGCTAGTGGTTTGTGTGACGCAGATAGTACTGTTTTGACAAATTCATTACGGCATAAATAGTTTAGATAGCTCTGAGTACCTCAGCATGGTGCTCGACATAGTACAAGGATAACAACTGTGATCGAAGATTGCGATTACGTGCCTTGAGGAATGGGCACTAGGTTCATTCTAAAAGGGCGATAGTAAGCTTCTTACCTGCACCCGGTGCTTAGACCACCGTGAGATAAGGCCGTAAAGGCAGTTGCTCGTTAATTGAGCTGAAATAATCGCAGCAATGAGTGTAATTGAGAAAATTTTTATGTCTTCAAAATTATTTTTTGTGTAATTTTTTGTAGATTTGCCGCTTTCAATAAGCCGCTCGCATCTTATCTTCTTATGCCCAATGGTTCCCAGTCACCAAAACTTCGCCATCTATTCCCTTTCCACTTCGTTGCAAGAATATCCTAGTGTTTGTATGTGTATATTTTCTAACGTTCGCTTCCATGTGCGTTTTGGTCGTTCTTGTGCTCTGGTATCTTATGGGTTCCACTGGAGGGACTGTCTACAGGTTTCAATCAGTTGTTTCTGTAGAGTGTGCCTTGTCCATTTCTACCTCCTCTTCTTGATCTCGAAAAATATCGGTATTTGTTTACTTCTATTCCATAGTTCTTAGTTGGCAATTGTGTTCGCCTACCAGATCTTCATGATTTTGCTCAAAAACTTGTTCACAAGCGTTTGAAGCTTTCTCGCATGTGTTTCCCACATTAACCAAGTATCGCAGGCGTACAACAAAATTGTTTTTAACTTAGATTTAAATAAACGCATCTTTGTACGAGTAGATATAGAAGATGATCCACAGATTTTCCAGGGCTGTGAAAATATATCTTGGAATAACAGTCGTTAAGCAGCTCTGGGTCGAAGAACATCATTTGGCGTCATCGTAATTATTTCTTAAGTGCGGTCAGGCTTAGTTCTGTTGTTGGGCTTTCGAGTTTTTCGTATCGCTCGCACTGGTTGACTGATCTGCCATGGATAACCGTATAATCTTGCGGTTTTTTGTGGAATTTCTTTAACAACCACGTTGCTACTTCCTATGTGAAGGCATAGGTCGTACAGTCAGTCGCGGAAGTTTTATGAAAATACTGTTAATAACATCTTGGGCATATGGTCTAGTTACTCCGTCCATATTCGTGCAACACCATACTATGCAAATTTACTTGGTATAGTATGTTTAATAAATAAATAAATAAATATCTTGGAATAACCAGATTAACCAAAATTCTGCTTTTAATGTCGCTGGCAGCATCGCCGTCCACTGAAATTACACTACCAAGGCAATGAAAAGAGTTGAAATTTTCATTTAAATCATCGCATTTCACTATCACGAAAATGCTCCGCATATGCCAGATCTGTGAGATGGCTTTGGAAACTCTACTGGATCCTCTTTTCTGGCTACCATCAACAGCCTTTGTTTCACCATCGTCTAGAACTATGAGGATAGTAAGGGTGAAATATCTATTTACTAATAGTAAGTTTAAGCGGAAAATTGAACAGCTGATTGCCATCTACGACTGCGTGCCGCTTAGATTAGCCTTCGACTATTAGACTGGAGAAGCAAATTTGGAAACTACAATTTATGTTAAGACACCAGAATGATTTTATTAATATAGCAAAAACGTTAACTTATTCATTGTTAATAAAACAAAAGTTTTAAAAATTATTACTTTTTTGCTTTTCTGTACAAAATCTTTAATCTAAAAAGCTAAGCTTCAAGTTGACTTTCTGTGTGCAACATAATTAATCTTTTTCAGTTACGCACTAAAAATATACTAGTGATCACTTGTGGTTTATGGCTACCGAACTTCTGCAGCCTTCATATTTAATGCCAGCTAAAGACAAATTAAGGTGGTTTCGTAAGTTGCAAGTTGCAACTATTGCAAAACCGCATGCAAAAATTTTAATAATAATAAAAGCTGATTAAGTCATATTTTTTAAAACAAACACACACACATACAACTATGAAAAGAAGCTTAAAATTTAACACTTGCTTGAAGAAAAAAAAAAAACAAATAATCTGTGCGTGTGTATGCAGGCATTTGACATACACATACCAACAAAATTCTGTAAAATAAGCAACCCAGTTGGCCAACTCGTCACACACGACATTGTCTTCGACGATTAATGTACGACATGTCGCCTGTTCATTAGGTTTTCTAATCGAAATTCATGACTATCTGAGCGACAATATCCATCGTTTTGTCTTCAATAAAACTTTGTTGAGGACAATCTGAGCGACAATATCCATCGTTTTGTTTTCAATAATGCCGTGTTGACGACAATCTGAGTGACAGTCTCATACGTTTTGTCTTCAATAAGAATTTGTTGAGGACAATCTGAGCGACAGTGTCATATAAGTTTTGTTTTCAATAAAGCAGTGTTGACGACAATCTGAGCGACATTGTCGCCCATCTCGTCTTGTGTGACCTCGGCACCATTTGTATGAAAATTTCGTCGACGATTTGTATGGGGCTGTCTTCAATATGTCTTCTACGACTTACCATTGTCTTGTACCCGTCGTCAAAGATGTCTTAAAGACGTGGCCAACTGGGCTAGTCCACAACACATGAAATGAAATTCTGTAAAATAAAGCAACTTCTAATGTGTGAGTGTGTGAGTATAGATGTTGAACTTTTAGCATAATAATTTTAAAAAAGTTGGTCTTTGTCAAAAGGATTTTAGCCGATACTCATAACTGCATTTAAAAAATTTCATTAGTTCTTGCTGCTGTTTTTCACTTCACTATCTCTCTCTCCCTCTCTTGCTCACTCTCTAGCCTCTCCTTATACTTTTTATTTGGGAAAGTGATAATTGCACGAGTGTGAAAAGCCGCTGCCTTTAATAAAAATTACACAACTACTAAGACACAACAATATTGGTGTTGCCCGTTGATGTTGTCCGTTGATGTGTATATGTATGTTGTCTTAGCTGCTGTTGTTATTATTGTATGTTGGGTTTATTACTTAGACTTTCGCAATGAAGATGACAATCATTTAATTAGAAAGTTTCCCATAGGCTCTTAATTGTTGTTGATGACATTAAGTCGTCGTTTGTGGTGTTTGCTGTTATTTGGCTTTGGCCTAAACATTATTGGTAGTCATAAACACTACTTTACTCTAAGCCACTTCTGCGCTTCACTTCACTTCACTTTACTTTACTTTACTTGACGCCTCAGCGTAAGGTTTTGTATTGCAAGCACTTTCTCGTTCTACCACTCAAGTTGCATCTTCAGTTTGTATTGTAGTTTCATTGTAGTTTCAGTTAGTATTTCGCTAGTGTTAATTATGTATTACGAAAATATTGTTGTGCCTAGAGAGAAAAAAAACAAGTACAAAAAACAACACAAACTAAGCACAGGTGCTACTCGTAGTGTGTATGCATTGCGAAAATTGTAGAAGAAATTATTCAGAAAGTTGGTTAGTTATTTATTTTTGTGTATGTTGTAAAGTTAATTACAGATGAAATTTTTAGCCTGGAGTGTTCTCGCACACTGAGTCCTAGTCGCTTATGACATCAATGCCAACGAAGTCATTATGAACATTTTCTTAAAAATTCTCTAAAAAAAACACATTGCTACAAATTGAATGGCTGAAAGGAATTATATTTTTCCATAACAAAAAACTTTTGAATTAAAGCATGTGTAAAACATATTTTGTATTAAGGCTTTTAAGCAACGTGTCATAGAGGATAAAGAATTTTTAAACTGAAGCGTGAAAAAGCTCTTTACGAGTAGAGTTTCCATGCTAAAGTTCTCACTGCCTTAAGGCTAGTAAGAACTTTTCATCATTCGTTGAAAAGAGTTATTTAATTCTGACTCTTTTGAAAGATGTTCAAACATTCACTGACCCGGCTGATGAACCTTAAATCTTGGTTAAAATACTAACAAGTAAAATCTACTTGCCGGCATAGGCGTAGAAAGGCCATTCTGGGGGTGCATTGCCCGCCTAAGAATTGCTGTTGCCCCCTCTAGAATTATAAAAAATTGCATGTAATTATTTAGTTCAATATTGCTCATGAAAACCACCAGTCATAACCCCCCCCCCCGCAAAAAAAAAATCATAGCTACGCCAATACTTGCCAGAGAGCAATCAGCCTCTGACCGTGCTTGGAAGAGTATTCGTTATAATGCCTGAGATATTCTTACAATCTCGGTCAGTAAAAAGGGTTTTTAGGAACTAAATATAAGCAACTCTCCCTTACCAGATGCCTTTTCAGCACTAGCCTCAAACCAATGCTCTTGCAGGCTAGCATGCCCATTAGCTAGCCTCTTCAGCACAATGGTGAGTTTTGAACGTCCTTCAACAGTCCCTAAAAAATCCGAGGCTAATAACGCTAAAAATTACCACCTAGTCACAATATGGTGTACGCTTTCCAAAGTGATAGTAAACTTCCATTTTGCAAGGTAGCTAGAACACAACAGCATACTTTCCGGCAGTATGGGTTTAACCCACTCTATCAGTGACCTTCTTGTCTTGCTCTCGGAGAAATGATATGATTCAATCCTCTAGATATCAATGGCTCTAGATATCTCTAATGCGTTTGATGGAGTGTGGGTGGCATGTTACACTTTTTTCAAAATGGTTTGCCTTTTGGTCTAGGTGAGACCTTCTCTCGATTCTTATCGAGCTTCTTCAGGGATTGCCCTAAGATATGTTAAGGTAAATTTAGGCTTTCTTTCTCCTAATCTATTTCTTACCTTCTATGCCAAACTTTAAATCCTACTGCTCTTTTGTGGATGACAGCAGCATTTGTCAGTCATTTTCATTCAGCAATAGTCCAAACCTGCCAGTGCACCCTGGACGCGGATCTTCTTTTTCCATATCTCAACAACTTTAATAGTGAAAGTCTCTCAATTTTATGTGGATAACTCTTAAGAAAAACTTCATGTTTCACCAAAATTTTGGAGGTATAGGAAGGGGAGACGATTATATAATTAACAACCATAGTTTTTGATATAAGTAAAACCGAAGCAGCAACGGAATGCATATAAACTATGATTAACCAAGAAATTAAGGAAAAATTTAAGATTTGTTTTATTCACGCACGCTTCTAATGAATTGCTTGCCATTGACTGATATAGATATTTTAAGAAGCCAGCTTAAAGCACGCACATTATTATGTTAAAATACAACAACGATCACGCGTGATTCATGGGTGGCTCATGCGTGACTAATGTGTGACTCACTCTTTCGAGAAAGCCCATAAAACAATGATAAAAACAACTGCATTAAAATATTAAAAGAAGTAGTTAAGGGCTTATTATTGACAAACTGAACGCGTGAGGCTATTATTGATTCGTGCATAACTTCCGAAGCGCACACATGCGCTGTATAAGTTTTTTTAATCGACGATCATTCCTTCAACCTTTAAAATACGACTAAAATCTCTGTCTAATTAGGCCCAATTTATAACTTGTTGTCCACTTAAAATGAGAAAATCAATTTGTTTTAGTGAATTTCAAATATAAACATTAAAATCTGAAGCATTTCCACAAATAAATTGTAGAGCAAACTTGAGCAAATCATTGGAATGAATACCCGAACTTGATGTTTGCATGATTAGATTTATTAATTTTTCAAAATTTCTTGAATTAAGTAGGATTTAATTACGCAAAGCTTTTAGCTTTTTTGTTGGTTATTTTTTAAATTTTCTTTCAAAATATTAAATTTTAACGCGTCACTACATAAGCTCTCTTACCTACATATTGGACATTTATTTTTTGCCTAGTGATGTAGAATTATATGCTCTTTAAGCAAGTACTTTCACTTTTTGCGATACTTGAAAATAATTTTTTTAATTAATCCGTGAAATCAACGCCTTTCTCCCCCATGTGCGGTGGTGGAGGTTATGAGGCGAAATAAGAATGAAATTTTCAATTATAATTTAAGAATAATGTGGGGTTTATTTCTTATTTCTCAGGCAGATTACATACATCTATAGCTCCACATTTCTATCCATTTTGCACGACGAAAAGGGGACTCTGGTATCCTAGTAGGTAGTGTGCTAAGCTATTAGTGCCAAGGTCGCGGGTTCCATTCCCACCAAAGACTTTATTAGTCAGTGAATGTATTCATACTATGCATTAGAGAAAATAAAGGTTAACAAAATAAAGACAAAACTCTACCCCAGTATATAGACGTGGGTGCTGATGAAGTGCGTGACTGCACAGAAAAATATCGGTATTTCCCCCAGCTAATAAAGTCTAAGTTTAATTTTTCTTCTCTTCCTTATGCCCGTAATTTCTACACACAGGTAATTTACCTAAGGTTTTTACCCACGAGTTTGCCTTATAAAATTCAACTTAGAAGTTTTTTTTAGAAATTAAGAACTCTAATATTGTTATCACACTGACATGGTTTTAATAAAAGTTGCTTTTAACGTTAAAACCAACTTAAACCAATTTTTGAATTGTTTTTAAGTTGGTTAAGTGGTGCTAAAATCAGTGCTGCCAAGTTAAAATGATCGGAAGCAGCTGATAATGTTTATGCCAGTGAATAAGAATAGATACGGGGGCGGTTCGGAAACTTCTTAGCCTATTAATGAAAGAGAATAGTTAGTTTTTCAAAAATATTTTTATTTTTCAATATAATCTCCTGAAACTTCAATACACTTAGTCCAACGCTTTTCTAGCAATTCTATCCCTTAAAATAGTTTTCCTCAAGGTTTTCAAAATAGTGGTTTATAACTGTAATTGCATCTTCATTTGAGGTAAAAGTCACTGGGAGCCAAATCAGGAGAATAAGGTGGGTGGTCAAGCAACTCGTACTTTAATTCGTTGATTTTAGCCATTGTTAAAACACTCTTGTGTGCTGGTGCGTTGTCTTGATGAAAAATTATTTTTTTGTGTTGTAAGCCAGGACGTTTTTCTCGAATTTGTACATTTATTTGATTCAAAAGGTTGCAATAGTACTCTGAATTTATTGTTTTACCCTTTTGCAGATAGTCAATCAATAAAATACCTTTGAAGTCCCAAAAAACCGTTGCCATAACCTTACCAGCCGATTGGATTGTTTTTGCCTTCTTTGGGACACTTCCTCCAGCTTCAGTCCATTGTTTGGATTGTTCTTTTGTCTCTGGAGTATAGTGGTGGATCCATGTCTCATCAACAGTTATGAAACGACGCTTAAAATCCATTTTATTTCGCTTAAAACGATCCAAACAATCTTGAGAAATGTTCATTCTTATGCGTTTTTGGTAGACTGTTAACAAATGCGGCACCTATCTTGCAGAAAGCTTTTTAATCTGTAGCTCTTCATGCAAAATTAAATAGACTCGATCATTTGAGATGCCCATGATATTAGTTATTTCACGCACTTTCATTCGTCGATCATTTAATACCATATCATGCACTTTGGCTACAATTTCTGTTGTTGTTGCTGTTTTTGGACGTCCACGTGGTTCATCTTCAATGCTTGTTCGACCACGTTTAAATTCAGCAACCCAATTTTTTACTGTTGCATATGAAGGAGCACTTTCCCCTAACACATTCACCATATCATTATGAATTTCTTGTCCCGATAAACCCTTTTTATGTAAATATTTAATGACACCACGCATTTCTAATTTTTCCATTGTTAAAAAATCGCGGATGCGTCTTTGAACACCTGTTTCTATATGAAGGAGTTGCCAGATCGAAACAAAATTTAACATGTGTTCATAGCAGAGATGGAAGTTTCCAAAACACTTAACTTTTTTCTGTTTATACCGCGCTTTTTGTGCTAGGCTAAGAAGTTTCCGAACCGCCCTCGTACCGACTGATACATTTTCAACTTAAAAATGGATGCAGCCGCCATAAATATCAAAAAGTTGCGTGAAGAAGAATCTTTTGGACGGAAATATATTCATTGACCTCTGGCAAGTGAAATTAGACGATATGACTGACATCAATGTGCCGATAAAAAAAGTTTTATTTTGTAATGTATTCGTCCAATTTTTATATACAACAACTTGATTTCCAAGCACTTTTTTTTGAACGAACACAATTCGCGAGGCGATTGGCTTGTCTGCAGAAAACACCCAGGGTCTATGGCGGGAATCGAACCCACGACATCTGGACTGAAAGGCTAGCACCGCTACCACTCAGCCACAGGGGCTGATTAAAATTATTATTTACAACAAAAAAACTATTTCTAATATTTGAGCGCATTTTAAAATTTCTGAGTTTTTCAGACAAACCAAAGCAGTTGTTGTACAGTTTGTCAAATAAGTGTTAAAAAAATCAGAAAAAATTACAGCAACAAATACACGTATTGCTACAGGAGATTCATTTTATTTTGAGCAAATTTGTTAGACAGTCTGTGAGTTAAACCTGAATTTATCAAACTTGCAGTGTGCATGTAAAATCAGCTGTTTATGATTTTAAATTTAGGTGTGAAAACGCTATTAATTTCATTTTCGCACACGACTTCATGTACTAAAAATTTGGCAGCACTTTTGTATTTTGCAAAGTTGGTAACACTTTCTATAGTTTAGAATCGAAACTGTGAAATATCTTGCCCTTAGGCTATAATGATGTTTATTTTTTCTTTTTATCTTAAACACTTATTAGCCTGCCCTCATATGCTTGTGGCTTATTCCTGTTGTTGTTGTTGTTACTTACTTTGTTGTTGGCTTAGCCGGATTCGATTTTAGTGCCAACTCGCCATAACTTAAGTTCTCTTTTTCTGATGAGGCACACCACCAGGTGAATGATGGTAGTATTTTTTTTTTTTTAATTTTTCCAGTAGTCACTGGTCACTGTAGTACATTTTTTCTAGGTTGCAAGTACTAACTTCTGTATTGTTTGTAATTGAGAGAGCTGAATGTTTATGATTATTATTATTATATTTTTTATTTTTTATTTTCTTTTTGTTTTTTAATTTTTTTTTTAGTGTAATAAATAATTTTGAAGTTTTTATTTTAGTGCTGTTGCTCATGTGATTATTATTACAAGCACTGTGTTTATTTTAACTTTCTGTCTTTTTGTTCAAAAATAATAATTATTTTGTTTTTCCAACATGAGGTTGCATTTTAAACATCATTAATTATGTGCGAAGTGTATAATATATCATATTTAATAGAGTGTGAATTTTTAAGTTCACTTTATGCCCAGTTCAATTAAGCTTTCTAGGAACTATTCACATTGTAGATTGTCATCATGCCAGCACGTTGTGTTTGGTAATGCATAAGCGATATCTGGCGTTTTCAAATTGTGTGAGGCTTTCGTGTTAAGTAGTTAGTGCGCTAGGAGATCCTATTTGACTTTTGGAAATCAAATACATACGTGTATGGTTTTATTTTCTTAAATAGTTTGTGATTCCTAGAGGCCTATTCCTTTATGAAAATTGAAAATTCTAAAGACTTATTAATATTTTTATTCGTAATATTTTTTATTGTATATAAAAAAATTTGTTATGCTACAAAATAAGTGATAAATTTTGTTAAAGTACGTTTGATAGAACTTGCTACTGATTGGGTTCAAAATTTTGTTGTTATAAATCTTGTTTTTTGAAGTGAAGCAAGAAGAGGTTCGAAGGACCATAAAGAAAGATTGGTAAAAGTGACTCAGAATTTGGTGGATTGTAGATAGAAATAAACAAACAAATTTCACGGAATCTTTTTTAAATAGAACAGCCCTCAGTTTCGTTATGAGGGCAATTATGAATTAAACTCCGCGAGAAAGTTTTCCCGGGCAAAAATTTCAAACAGTAGAAAGTAATAGGGAGAACAAAAAATTTCTAATTGGAAATGAGAGACATTTCACGGGCAATTTTATTCATGATTGCCCGGTATATGTTTCTATTTCCTAAACTTGCAAAACTAATTTAAGTATTAAGAACTTTTTTATAGTGATTTTAGCTTACAGATGCTAGGAAGATTTAATTTTTAGTTGATAAAAGGTGTTCTTTAAGCCCAGTAGAATTAAGGAAACTTATTATTGTAAAACGTAATGCTATACTGTGCTCATTTTTTGAAAGTTTTGAGCCATATACTCTGGCAAATTGTCACGAACATAGTGGTGGTTACATAAGGCTACCAAACTATCCAAATTTGCTATCAAAATCAGTCATCAATTCGTGCAACTGCTAGACGACTTTGTGATGATGCACATGGTCATCTATCGAATTTTGTATAAATTTCATACCACATGCTCTCTTAATGATGTAACAACTCCAACACTTTGCAGGAATTAAGTGACGAAACCATCATATGCGTCCTTCTTTCGCCTGATTGGGCTTTGCTGGAGTTTGAAACTGATCGGAGATCGTTGCCGCACCACGATCAATGATTTTTGATTGATAACATAGATTTTATTTACGCTATGGAATTGGCGCTATGAGCTATACATCGACCATAACCGTCGACTTATAGAATTAAAAGTTTGTCATTTGGCCTCCAAGATTGTGTGACTTGACACCTCACGATTTTTCTTGTGGTCCAGCAACGATCGTGGTCTTGGAGGCTAAGATTGTTTATATTATTCGTGACATACAGCCAGCAGTGTTACAAAAACAGTGCCCGAAATTGGACCTCCAGAATGCTCTTCATCAAGAATATCTACGGCGTCCACATGCCTGTTATAATAATTTTATTTTTTTTCTGGGCTTTAAATATGTATGAATAGTTTTTTAAAACTTCCACTTCACATTGGCATGCTAAACCAACAGCATATTTTAATTAAAACTATACATTTAACGTATTAAGTTACATAAAATATATTCCTGTTGATATCTTTTAATCATATCCCATTCAAAAACTTGAAGCTAATGACCCCATATTGCTGCAGGATGAACTAAAGAGAAACAAATATTATCTGCCACAAGATTTATATCTACGCATGCTGACTCATTTATTAAAAACTACAAACCATTTCACTGACATAATGCACAGTATTTTTTAAACCATTTGGACACTTAGCTAAAATCATTCTACAATTCCATGACTCAACTCTAGGCATAACTCTCCGATGATGCTTATGACGACAATCATCTTCATGATAATGATGATGATGATGATGATAATGATGACGAACCATAAAGGTAAAATATATGCAACTATAAAGCGACACTTTATATTCCACATGATAAAGTCATAAAGATAATAATACTAACAAAGCAAAGCAAAGCAAAGAAAAAAGAAATGGAAACAACATGCTAAAGCTTTGCATTGACCGACTGCATTCATCCAAATGGATAAAATTCAACTGAAATAAAAAAAAAGAAGAAACAGGAAAATAACAAATTCAGCACAAATGCTGTAGACAAACATACATAATTGAAATAACTATAAGATCGTACAAATTTAGATGTAACTTTAGCTAAACAACAACGAAAAACCGATCATAAACCAATAGACCCAATAAATATACAACATTCAACATACAACATACGACAGCGTACAAGCAAACCAGAGTACAAATATAAATAAATAAACTAAAATAAACAAAGATGCACAGTTGCACATTACAGGCGGCAGCAGCGTATCTCATTTGGATGATCGCATACCATAAATTCAATAAACGACATTTAATGCTTCACTGACAATTTTGGCCAACAAACTGCAGCAATCATAAAATTGAAAAGGACGCGCCCACTACTACTAACATACACACACACTCACATATATATACATACATACAAATATGTATGTTTAGTGCCACTACTAAGAAACACATGCATTTTGCTTTATTTGGTTGTGTTGTGTTGCTCAATTGCATTTCTAGTGCTCTGAATGCCAATATATGTGCCACATGTTTCAAGCATTGTGAAACTAAAGCAAATGAGCAGCAATAACAGCCACTGCAGGCTAGATTTAATTTTTTTGAATTCATTATAAAAAAAATTATATATAAAAAAAAGCACAACTTTTGCATGATGTAGCACATTAGCTTACGGTAGCTGATTAAATCACGATCATCAGTCAAATAGAAACAAACTGATGTGTGCGAGTGTAAACTAAGAATAACCAGCAACTTTAACTTACACGTTTGAGAGACGCAGCTACACTTAAAAAAATACTCGTATGCAGATAAATTTCAAAATAATCCAAGACACAAACCAAACACATAAGCAGAGGAATGCTCACGGGAGAATGCAAATACCTGGGAAGCTTAAATTTTTCCGAACTTATGTCTTTGGTGGAGGGTTTCGTTGGCTGAAGTAGCTAGCACGTTGACTACAAAAACCGAAGGTCCTGGGTTCGAGCCCGGTCGCCGACAGTCATTAAAAATAACAACAGCACGTATTTTGCTAATGTGCATTAGTATTCTTTGTATCAGTTGTTGTGGGAAAAGTTCTAGTGTTGCAGGCATAAGGCACTGGTCCCTAAATAAAAAATTTTAACGACTTCATCAGATAGTAATCATAATGTAACATCAGAGCGCCCTCCTTCTTTGTGTAGCAGACTCATCGGCAAAGTAAAATAACCAATAAAATGGCTACTAAACACAGCTTAAAAATTTAATACGCCTCATTTGACACCAGATGACGCTGCATTATTAAAAAATGTGCAAAAAGCAGAGTTGTAAAAGAATGAAGCTTTCCTCTATCTACTCCTTCACCACCTTTCTTCTCTATAACCATCATTTCCCCTCTCATATCACCCTCTCTCACTGTCTTCCCTTCAATTAACAGGTAGCACAAAGGGATCATTGTATTGGACCCAAGTGAGCTGGACTCTAAATTTTACCCTTCCTTACCAGCAGCCTGCTAACCTAACCTAACCTATATCCTTGGTGCTTCTTAATGAAATTCAAGGGTATTAAACGTTAATATTTTTTATAAGACTTTTAAAATTGTACTAAATTTTAAAAATTTGGAACTGCACAAGAAGATGAATTCCCGGAAAGAGAAGGTAGCTGGGCTGCTAAATCCCATTTCAATCCATATCTTTTGTGCCTTTTTATTAAATTCAGCGGTCTTAACTGTTAACATTTACATTTTTCATAAAATTTTAAAATGTTCAAATTTAAAATTTCATTAAAGCATGATTTCTGGGCCAGCGAATGTATCTGGAGGGCTAAATATTTCATATATTTTTTCTAAATTCTCAAATTTGCAATTTTGCTAAAGCCTGGTTATTTGTAAATGACAGACTTTAAACATATCAGAGAAGAGCTTAGGAAATCCAATTGTAAACAATTGTAATTTGTTTTTAAATAGTTTAATAATTTTATGCTATCCTAGCAACATTGGTCAATTCAGGGATAGTCAACGAGCAACACTGGTTTGCTCAAGGCATTGGTATGATAATAAGAATGAATATTAAAAATAAAAATCGTCTTTTATACAAGATATGAGAAGTTCTAGATTATAGTTTTTAGCTTAATAACTATTTTTAACTTTAAAGAAATTTATTATTTGACATATTGTCAGAAGTGTAATAATGATAAGTGAAATTGATTTGCTGTTGGTTTAGCATGTCTATACATACACGCATTTCATTGGCGCTTCAACTGTAGAAAAATAAAATGAGTTCACCTGAATATAAATTATTTGCTGGGTTTTGTATCAGTTTCAAAGCCTACTAAGCTTATTTTTTCTTTTGTGATTTTCAAAAATATTATTATTTTATTTAATCTCATATAGTTTTTGAAAGTCTGTGCATAAAGTAAGAGGTTTGTGGCTGTTAAGAATTGTGGTTGAAGTCTACTGATGATTTGGTTCAAGCGCCAATGAAATACGTATATAGACATGCTAAACTACCAGCAAATAAATTTCAATTATTGAATAATAAATAATAATAATAATAAACTTTCACTTTCCCTGCTAATAAACTTTCACGCACAGAAAACAAATATCATTGTAAAATCACCATGCAATAATTTTGATTTCAAATCATATTAAATTTTCAATAAATAAAAAAGGCGAACATTTTGACCACGTGAAATATTTCTCGTAAAGAAAAAAATGGTGAATAAAATTTGAAAATTGTACAATGACACAACAATAACGCAGACATTGGCGATCGCAATTTTAGGGAAAAGGGAACTTTTATTCCCGATAAGGGTGAATATGTTGTCTAAGTGTGTTGGTGTTTATTTGCTTTGTTCATAGCTGCAGTGTAGAGATATCAAACTAGCTTCGGAATTTTTGTTCTTTTAATCATAAATTTAATTTCAAATTGAATAACATTAAATGAATGAATTAAATAACGTCGAATTAAAATTTTATTCATAACAATATATATTTAGGGATATTACAACTTAAAGTTAGTTAAAGTAGGATTTTATCAGATATATAAACAGTTTTTCATCAGTACAATCTTAGCTTAACCTAAAGTGAGCGCTAAGTTAAAGGCAAATGTATCCTTGTTGTTAAGTTAAATTAAATTTATAATAACGAATAGCTTTTTATACGTCGGACAAAATCCTACTTTAAACACACTTTAAGTTGTAATAATGGCCTTTAGTGTGTATCTAAATAATATATAAGGCTGTTGTGGCTGCAGCGGCAAGCGCGTTGACTAACACTCAATGAATTCCAATTCAAAGCTTGGCCGAAAAAGCCAACACACAATCATTCACCTGGGATCTGTGTCAATGCACACAATAATAATAGATAAATAAATTAAATTCATGATGTTTCAACACGAAATAACATTGATTCAACATGGTTCTTTGCGTTATTTCAATATCGAAGTTACGATGTTTCAACTTGAAATAACTTTGCTGCAACATGATTCTTAATTTTGATTTAGCAGTACGGAAATGCTAAATCAACATGAAATAAAGTTATTTCAAAAGGAAATTATTTTTGAGGATTACTGTAAATCATGTTGAATTTTACATGAAACGCATATAAAGCAAAATCATTAACCTTGTTTAAGTAAATTTTAATGTGACATTTTTCTGTGTGTAATGAACATGAAAATTGTTGTTGCGTCTCTATGAGAGAGCAACAAATTTTGCCCTTATTTTTAAAGAAAAAAAATGGTATTAGAGATTAAAGTTCGTCACATCTGACAAGTGCTCGGAAAGTATTTTTGCCATGAAACACCTTCGATACTTCCGAAATCTAAGCGAACTACACAGCGAGAGTAGTGTCTTATCCTACAGCACTGAGCAAAAAGGCACATGTCAGCGTTTTTCGCAAATCAATTTAATAATCATACCAGTGATGGTATTTTGGTGCGTTTCGGGTATTTTTTGGTGCTTTTTGCCTCTTCAAAACGCGAAATTTTGTTTAATACCCTTTTTTAAAAAGCGGGTATTTGCAGTGCTTTTTAACAACTTCTCACAGTGCTTTTGGTGGTTTTTTGTAAAATAAAAATATTTTTAAATACAAACCTAAAATACTTTTAAGGGCTAATAGCAGCATCTTTTGACTGAGCCTTCGTAAATTGTTTTTAATGACAATAACGGAAACTATGTTAAAAACAATTAAAAAAACTTTTCATAATTGGGATTAAAAAATTAAAATTTTTCTTGCAAAATAGAAATTGGAAGTTATTGAAAAGTACCACATAGTCCTCTGCCTAATAATTGATTGATCATCCTAGAACAATTGATAGCATGGCTTGTCAATAGCAGTTATTTGTTTTAGACAACGGGTAGCCATGTCCCAATTTTTTTGGTATCGTATTGACGTGCTGTCAATGTTGACAACTGGAGTAAGGGTGAATATCGCAAAAAACAAAAACTTTTAAGTTAGTTAAGAAAAAAGTCTTGCTTTTAATGCATTTGTATGTATAAATGATTTTTCAATAACATCTTTATCCTAATCTAGGCCTAAGCTTCACTTACCAAATGACTAACACCGATCATATAACTACTAACATTTGGAAAAGCTAATATAATTAATATTAAATATTTTGAGGCAAAAACTTGAAATTATATTATGAGGTTTTACACTTACTCGTACATGCCTTATACCATGTTCACACTTATGGTCTTAAACGTGTGTAAGGCAAGTGTTTTGAAAAACAAAACACAACCGTTCACATTATATTTGAGATGTTTAAGGTTGACGTTTCGTGAGTAAATTATTGTATTTGTAAAAAATTACGAGCAATTATGCTTTTTATTGGTTTATTATTTTTAAACAACAAATGTTTTTGTAAATAATTGAGTGTTTTTTAACCAATGACTTGTTTACCAGATAATTTTTCACGTGACGCCATTTAATAACAACACAAAGTTGCCAGAGTTATCAAAGAACGGACTGAACATACTCCATTTACGTGTTTAAGGAAGTTTTTAAATTTAAGACACCGTTTTTGATATGTTTTACAAAACAAGTCAATGTATGGCATAACATCTCAAAATCGTCGTGTTCAAGCTCTTAAACACGAATGGGGTGTTAAACACGTGTGAACATAGTATTAATATATTAAAATTACAAAAAAAATTTTGGAGCTTTTTTACTCTCTTTTTCGTATTTTTTTGCGCTTTTTACCCTTTTTGCAACAGTTGTGCTTTTGCTATTCGTAGAGATACCATCACTGAATCATACTCATGCTTTAACCTAAAAGTTAGAGTAAAAAATGAGCATTTGAAATTTCCCATCTTATGGCTTTATTCATTTCAGTGTAATGCAAAAGATGTTACATAATTTTGTTCAGTGTATTTGCTTAATTATACCTTATTCTGGATTGTCTCTTGGCTCAATTTACAGCGAATTTTTAAGGAGTAATGGCTCGTCAAATGGACTCTATTTGCCTAGACAAATGTGACATTTTAGCCAGGCATACAAACAATGATTGTCGCCAAAGATAGTGCCATGGAAAATGACAACTTTGCCAGAGCAAAATTAAATTAGAAGAAAACAGTGCCTTTTCTATAAAAAAAAAATATACCTAATATACATATGAAAACTCATACACATGCTCTCAGATGCTTGCAATATAATAAAAATAATCTGCTGCACACTCGTGTGTCAAATATAAAATCGATGGAAACACAATCATGTGCGTAAAGGTGAAACCTTGATTGGGCTTGGCGTTAAAACCAATACATAAAAATTTAATAGAAATAATAGAATTAAGCTGAAATGCTTAAACCAGCGGTTGGCTACTACTGTTAATGCCACTCATTGATTACAGCCAACATAAGTTAAGAACATACTCCTCGCGTTGCATATTCTCTGCTGTCAAAGCGTAGCGTACGTATCGTATGGTGGATGTCAATATTTAATTGTTTCTAAGACTAATCGCTGGTTTCGAATCAGAATTTTAATTCTTGTTTTTTTGGCGCAATTATCGTGTGGTAACGATCTATGCAACTCAAGCATACAAACCATAAACCGTGCAACAACAATTTATGCCACAAAAGCAACAAGGTGTGTTGGAAAATATGAAAATATGTTAGGATTGGCTTTTGCTTACAACTATCGATCAATTTATCTGTGGAACGTGTTTATATGGTGGCATGTTAATAAAATTGATCTACTAAATTTTTTTTTTTTCATGAAGTGGGATGTTACCAACCCCACCAGTAAATGTGTTGTGTTTGCAATAAATTATTTTAATAATAAGATAATCTAGGCGTCTAATTAATGAGATCTGCCTTCGTTTTCCGCATGAACTAAGCTGTACAGCAAGTATCTGGTGTAATGTGTGATAAGGTATGGGCACCAAACAGCATTTGGCCAAGTTTGGGCTTTTTCATACAATTTTCATATGCGTAAAATATATTTGCATATGTACATAGTTATATCTTTTTTTTTAGGTGTCATTTGCACGACTTTGAGAAGGTCGTACGTGCTGACTATGGCGTCTTATTTGCATGTGACATTTACAAAAACATTTAACTGTTAAACATTTTTCATATTTGTATATTCTTGTGCTAAACAAACAAAATTCAAACGAATTTTGTAAAAAAAAGCAAACGTTTCTTGGCACGTATCAGCGGCCAAGAGCAAATTAAGATTATTCCTGAAGTAAATATAAGTAACTGTGCTTAAATTGTAACAATATTTTTGCATTGCACCAAAAGTCTAAACCAGATGGTGTTTGCTTAAATGCTGGTATTTTTACAATGGCAACACTGTTGTATTTGAGCTCAATCTAGAAAAATGAACGAAGCGATACTGATTTGAGGGCGGCGGCAGATGTTCTACAGCAACTAAAAGTTGACTTGCGCTGAAGAAAATTTGAAAGCAAAACTGTCTTGGCAGCTCAATGATACGAATGTCTAAGAAAAAACTGTCTTAACATTTATACGATTCTATGAATAACCGCGCAAGTCAACTTTTAGCGATTCTGAGATGTCTTTTTACTTATCTATTTATTTTATTTGCTTAGATATTGACAGCTGACTATTGTTAAACATAACAGTGTTGCCAGCTGATTTATATTGCTGTCTCAGAAGGTTCTTTGTACTGAAGTGACTTCGTCGATTTCGAGATAGACACACATACACACACTATAAACTTATAACAACCCTTTTTTTAGTCGGGGGTTAAAAATATATTTAATTTTTATTATATAGAGCATTTACACCTGCACAAAATCTAGAAGATTTTAATTAAAACCCTTATGAAAATCTATACCGTTGACACCAAGTTTTTTTTTTTTTGACATTTATAAAGACTTTTTTATCCAAAACAAAACCCATTAACTGACAAATTTCCAAAACTACAACCAAACAATTACAATGTAGCCAATTCACACACCTTTTCCAGCAGACCGTAGCTAATTCAACCAAACAACCGGTGGTAGTTTTGGAAATTATTCAGTTAATGTTGGGGTTTGTTTAATAAAAAATCTTGGTAAATGTCAAAAATAACTTGGTGTAAACGGCATAGATTTTTATAAAGATTTTAATTAAATTCTGCTCGATTTTGTGCAGGTGTAAATGCCCTATTATACAAACAGGAAATAGTGCCTACTAAATACCTCATAAAATAGCACAAAATTAATAAGAAATCTCTATGGTTTTTTTTTTCAATAAGGAAATCTTATTAATTTAATAAAGAAAACCTTTTTGAAAAAATCAAGAAGAAATCTTGCAGTTTTTATGAGGTTAGCTTATTGATTTATTCAATAAAAAAATAAAAAAAGAAATTGCGTCTTTATTTTCTGTACTTATGTATTTTCATTTAAAATCTATACCCTATACATACATATGTATGTATGTATGTAATATGTTGTAGATGTTATTTATTTATACATACATACATACATACCCATTAGGTTATATTCTTAACTAACTTACTCACCAATTGTTGAACCAGCAAACTTCTACCAGATAGACAAGCACTCTACCCTATATGCTAACAAGCAGCCTGAATAACCATTGAAATTATTGTGCAAACATTCTTATCCAAAAACAAAAAAGATCATGAAAAAAATTGTCTCTATGTCTATTTATAGATATGAAATAACAAGACACCTCATAAAACCAAGAAGATTTCCTTATTAAAAAAATCAATAAGATGCTTTACACATAATCATATAGGAGCCTACTAAAATCAAGAAGAAAACCTTATTGAAAAAATCAATATGGCAACCTAATAAAATCAAAAAGAAACCCTTTTTAAAAAAATCAAGAAGGCAACCTAATAAAATCAATAAGAAATCCCTATATTTTACAATTTATAGGAAAACCTAATAGAATCAAGAAGTTTTTTTTGGTGCCAAAAATAACGGAAATTGAGTAAAAAAAGTTGTGAATAATAAGATTTCTTCTCGATTTTATGTAGTTTTCTTTTAGATAAAATTAATAAGATTTACCACATAAAAACAATAAGGAATCTCTATGAAAAAATCTTCGCTTCTTTCTGCTGGGATACCCCTTAGCCTAAAAACGGTTCATAAAGAAAATCTTCTTGATCTATGAGGCAGTTTTTTCTCTGTTTATTTTTTTAATTTGGCCTTATTTATTTTATTTATTTTAGATGATTTTATACAATTTGATTCGATTTAATTTTATAAATTGTTTATATTAATTTGATTTATCTGTTTAATTTAGTTTTATTTATTATATATATTATTTTATTGTACACCAAAAGAATTTTGCTTCATAAGTCCAATGAAACAATTTCATTAAAAGATAATTTCACAAATCCAATAAAAATTTCATGAATATTGTGAAAGAATTCTATTAGAAATGGTTCGTTGATATTCTGGTTTCCGAAGAATATTTTATTGGATTTATGACAACAATATTTTCTAATTATTAAGAAACTCCTTTATATTTTAGTTATTTCCTTCTTTTCATGAAATTATTTTATTGTTTCGATGAAGTTATAGCAATGCATTAATTACACTGTTAAATAAATTTGATGAAGTTTTCAATCAAATAATTTTGACGAAACTGGTTTCATTAATCCAACGAAGCGTGAAGTTGGTTGAATTTTTGTGAATTTTGCATTAAATTAATGTTGAAATTCATAAAATTTAGGCCGCAAGTTTCTTTCAGTGTATATTAGTTATTTTATTGAATTTAAGATTAGTAAATTTTATTTATACCAAAAAAATGGGTGTTATAAGTTTGTAGTGTGTGTCTGTGCATCTGTGCATCTGTGTGTCTGTCCGTGTCCAGGTACAGCCCAAACGGCTGGACCGATTTTGATTTAATTTTTTCTGTTTGAAAGGTGACTTGATCGAGAAGGTTCTTAACTATGTATGAGGAAAAGCGGCCCAGCCGTTAAGAAGATATCACATCTTTTCTAGATATATCGAGGGTTTTTAAAATTTTTAATTTTTGTTATTATTATAAATAATTAAATTTTTTTATTTGGTTTTATACTAATTTATTTTATTTTATTTATCTAATTTTTTCATTCTTTTGCTTTTTTGTTTAATGAAATAGAATATTCTCTTTTGGACAATTCACCAAGTATCCTTAAAGATTAATGACCTTATGCAAAAACGATTATTAAAGTTAAAGCATGCTTTAAACCCGGTTTTGCCATACAAAATTCGTTTGTTAAACCAACTTTAAATTTAACAATCGTTTTTGCATAAGGGGTTAAACTTTAAGTAAATAATGAACTTTATGCAAGAAGCAACACGAATTAAAAATGTTTGATTTTTAATAAAAATATTCCCCAATTTCGATTACCAATAATTTTCCTTAAGCAGATTTACACCTGAGACTTACAACAGGTTTTTTCAAACCCTTAATAAACTGCATTAAAACTTTAAGTGAAACTTCTTTAATTCCCAAAGTGCTTAATAATAACGTATTAAATCCGAATGAAAACAAAAAACCAAACCAACAAACTTTTCTCATTTCAACTTTTCTGATAAAAAGCTTAACTTAATTCTAATTAGAAATGTATATTATAAATGTAAATTTCACAAAGAGGAAGAAAAAAAATAAGTAACTAAATGTAAATCTAAAAAAAATAAATAACTAAACACAAAGAGAAAAATCTAAAACAAGAGTCTGTGACATGAGAAGACAAGTTGAAATTTCCATTAGCGCCTTATCATAATTGCAGCATTAATCTGCGCTTCCAACTTCAGCATTACGTTTCATGATTTTACAAAATTCAAATATTCACCGACATCCACTCACATTGAGATACAGATGCATGCACACTTGCCACTATAAGAGTTAAAATGCACACATATGAATAGAAATCTCGGGCTGCAGGAATAATCATTAATGCACTTCTGCAGACCTGGTGATGTACCAAAAAAAAAAAAAAAAAACACTACAACATTCCTTTGGTAAACCAATGTCTCATAACTATTTAACACCAAAACATAACAAAAATAAAAGTAAGAAAAAAAAGAAAAGAAACACCAACTTACATGAAGCACACACGTAATGAGACACCGGAGACACGTTTGTGGCAAATTTGTGAACTTGAAATGTGAAAAATATGCAAAAGTATTTAATGCTTATTTCACAGCCCAAACTCTGCTCTATGCCATCGAACGAGCTGGCAACCGGCCGACCAACTGACAGTCTGTCTGTCTTGTTGGTGAGTTGATTGTGAGGGCAGCAGAATTACGAGTATATTTTGGTGGCGGCGCGTAGCATTTAAAGCTCAGTTGCTGTGCTTTTTTTTAATATAAAAATACAAAATTCCTATACCTTTTACTGGAAAAGGCCAAACTACGGCAATAATTATGTTTGGTCTTTGGTCTGCTTACAATTAAGCATTGCCACAGTCAACTTTTAGCTGCCTGATTATCATGACAGTCCGCTGATTACTTGAATTCTGTTAAGAATTAAGAATTAAGGAAAAAAAATTCCCAAATAAAGAATATATGGCCATAAAACGAAAACAACAAACGTCAAGAAATATCGTTATTATTTGCTGTGTTGAATTAAAAAAAAAATATATATCTAGAATCACATTAAAATTAAGCTTAACAATACAACAAAATCAATGCCCTGCACTTGGGGACAGCTTCAGACTATTATGGCAACAAATCTGCAATTATTAGATTATCATGGCATTAAAAGTCTTCTTAGCCACGATTCGTTAATAGCTTCTTAGCCGTCTTACCCGCAGTTTTTAACTTAATAATTAAGTACGTAATTAGCTAATTTTTATTTAAAATTAAGTTGTAATTAAATACGATTTCATTTTTTCAGTGGTTAATTAAAGTTCTTATTAAATTACGTTGAAAGTACGGCAGCACTGCAAAACTTCTAAAGAACAGCTGTTTAGCATAAGCAAAAAAGTTAGGTTATAAGCATGTAGAAAATTAAAATTGCATAAAAACTCATTTTATGAAATCAAACGAACATTATAATACATTTTTCTATTACTTTTTTTCCATAATATGTAACTTAGTATTTTATATGTTATATATTTATGAAATTTAAACGAAATTCTTCTTAACCCGACCACATGATGTTTTCAACCCGACCACATGATGTCATGTGTATGTTTTCAAAAAACACATACACGCATAAAAACATATGGTACGTTCATAAAACTGAAGTAGCATTTAATTACACAAGGCTGGGTATTTAATTATTATTTAATTATGCACTCAAAAACACAATTTCGTATTTAATTAGAACTTAAAAATAATTACAGTTTGATTAGCCAGTCAAAAACTGGGGGTTAGTAATACAAGTACAGATATAGATGAGTTTTTTATAGTGAAATAAAATATCCATTTCTTTTGAAGTTCAAGGCCTTTTGAGGGTGTACAAGACACCTCAATTTATCTGGATTTACTTATAAGCCCGTGAGGAACGGGCCTAGGGCGGCATGGTTTTAGGGCCGGAAAAATTTTAAGAACCCAAAGAATTAAAATTTAAAAATAGGTTGATATTAATAATTTCTGTCCATAAATGAAAAATTTAGAATATAGTTCTGACCCTACCCGTTAATTTATTAGTGCAATGCAAATTTGTTTACATTGAGTGGATCATTGACTTAATATTTAATGACAGTTCTGGTAAGTGTATTCGATTTGTTTATTTACGAAGCTAGAGTGCACTCTTAATAAGATGTATTGACAAGCAGCGCTTAAAAATTCGGATTTGTGTAATTGCTTTTGCTTCTGCTTCTGAAAATGTAAACAGTCCCA
Source organism: Tachina lurida (assembly GCA_944452675.1). Lineage (NCBI taxonomy): Eukaryota > Metazoa > Arthropoda > Insecta > Diptera > Tachinidae > Tachina > Tachina lurida. Next base: position 182,105,505 of record OX101752.1, on the reverse strand, counting down.
GTCAAAGCGAACGCATGAAATGAAAAATTATACACAACGGAGAATTTCAGCAGTCGAAATGTTTGAATAGTTGTCGGTTTGCTTGACTGCTCCCTTAAATAAATTCGGATGTTAAATTTTTGAAAATCTAAAATTTTTCAGTTAAAAAGTGCTCTGTATGATCTATTAGAGTACCTAGATACGTTCAGATTATATTGCCAAATATTCTTAGCAAAAAAATAGCGGTCCCTGTTAGTTATTCTGAAAGAAATGAAAAAAAAAAATTACTTTACTTTTTCAAAAAAAGTGCATGAAGAAATAATTTTTTCGACCTAAAATGCCAATGAGATTTATTTAGTGGACTTTTAGCTACATTATGGCTATATATAGTAAGGCGCTAACACTAAGTGTGAATAAACCGTTGACCAAAAACTGATTACACCATATTTTGAGGGCATACACAGAGAAAACAGTGCCTAATATATACCTCATAAAATAGAACAAAATTAAAAAGAAATCTCTGTGGTTTTCTTTTCAAAAAGGAAATCTTATTAATTTCATAGAGAAAACCTTTTTGAAAAAATCAAAAGGAAATCTTGTCGTTTTTATGAGGTTATCTTATTGATTTTTTCAATAAAAAAATAATAAAAAAATTGTGTCCTTATTCTCTGTATTTTCATTTAAATTCTATACCATATGGGTATTTTTCCAGGAAAGTCTACTTTTTGTCGCGTTCGACACCAAGCAAATATGCTTGTTTTTTTCAAAGAAAACGAAACTTTTTTTTTCTTCTTTATACATTTGTATAGGGCGTCAGCAGCTCTACGTTAGGTAAAATTTTATGAAAAATTTAGTCACATTATTCAGAAATACAAGGTTATTTGCTTGCGGTCGAACGTGACAAAAACTTTTAATTTTTCGGAGAAATGCCCATATACATATGTATGTATGTAGTATATTGTAGATGTTATTTATTTATACATATTGAACCAGCAAACTTCTACCTGATAGACAAGCACTCTACCCAATATACTAACAAAGCAGCCTGAATAACCATTGAAATTATTGTGCATACATTCTTATACAAAAATGAAAAAGATCTTGAACATTTATAGAAACGAAATAACAAGACACCTCATAAAATCGAGAAGATTTCCTTATTAAAAAATCAATAAGATGCTTTACACATAATCACATAGGAACCTACTAAAATCAATAAAAAAACCTTATTGAAAAAATCAATAAGGCAACCTAATAAAATCAAAAAGAAAACCTTTTTAAAAAAATCAAGAAGGCAACCTAATAAAATCAATAGAAAATCCCTATAGTTTACAACTTATAGGAAAACCTAGTAGAATGAAGAAGTTTTTCTCTATGGATTGTTTTTTTTGTACCAAAAATAACGGAAATTGAGTAAAAAAAGTTGTGAATAATAAGATTTCTTCTCGATTTTATGTAGTTTTCTTTTAGATAAAATTAATAAGATTTACCACATAAAAACAATAAGGAATTTCTATGTAAAAATCTTTGCTTCTTTCTGCTGGGATACCTCTTAGCCTAAAAACGGATCATAGAGAAAATCTTCTTGATTCTATGAAGCAGTTTTTTCTCTTTGTACTAATTATCGAAATCTTTGGAGATCCATAAAAAAATTTGGCCACCAAAATCGCCAAACTGAGTATAGGGGCTTACTTCTCTTTGGAACTAAACATGTCAGGATCGTGCGGACTTGCACGTGTAAAGCAGAGTGAAATTTAAATATTTGTTAATTTCATACTTAATTTTAAAAAGCTTTTCATCATAGAGCAGAAAAGGCGGCATATCTCACGGGGCCTAGGACGATATCAAACATAAGGCCGCCACTGTTTAGAGAATGTGTAGGAGTGGAAAAAACTCCATCGGAGATCAGTTGAGATCGAGAAACTAGTTCCTGCTTCCCTTGTGGTAGTAGATTGGTGACCACAACCATCAACTGATTGATATAAACAAATTGGCGATAATCAGGATAGTAAAAAAAAGTAAATTATTTGTTTATATTTATATTCTTCTAAAGCATTTTTCTATTGTCTTAAGGAACCAATGAAAGAACACATAACATGGCTAAGATGGATTTTCAGTGATTTAAAATTCAAGTGTATTCAAAAAAATAATCTTTTTTTGGAATTTGAACATATAAACTTTCTCCTGCTGAATTTTCGTAAACTAAAATATTCATTCAAACTACTTCTCTAATAGAAGTATTCAGAACTTTAATCGGTTTCTGATGCAAATAAATAACTAGATTTCTCTAGGTGAGCAGGCTTGCCGTAGGTTTTTATGCTCAAAGCATTTATAAATTTCCTTAATAATTCGTTTATTTCCCATTGTGCAGTATACACATACATATACATATTATACTTATCATATATACCTCTATACCTCTTCTCATATCAATAGCCGTCCATTTCTATAGACGACAAATATCGTTAAGTAGTTAGTGTTGTTAGAGACCAAAAGCGATTTGATATAGTTAGTTTGCTGGCCATGATGGTTTTCTTGCATTTAAATTGAGTGTGATGTTAATGAGCTTTTGATGAAGTTTTGATGTTATTGTCGTTTCGTTTATTTTTTTTTCTTTCTCCACTGCTCTTACTTAGCTTTTTCGTTTATATACATATTAGTTATTCATCTTTTATTTCATACTTTGTTGTTGGAGGACAACAGTTTGGCCTGTTTATTTAATTTTTTTTTTTTTTTTTTGTACAACGATTTGAAATTCTTTATTAGTTGGATCGTTTATTTTGTCCCAGAGGTAGAGTAGACTTCATTGTATTGATTTGTTAATTAAGGTCTTGATTTTTTTATGATTAAATTATTCAAAAGCAATTTGTGTTCAGATAATGTGAAGAGTTTCTCAAAGCAGAAGAATACGAAGAAGCAGCGGTTTATGGGCAATTAAGCACTTATGCCCAGGCGAGCTTAATAGTTAATTAAAACTCAATATGGATTAAATGGCTTTTTAAGCCATTTTTGGGTGTTTTTAGTTATAATTTATTAGCTGTTAGTTGTTATGAAGAAAAATGTCTCATAAGGCCGTTGTAAATTATTATTATTATTTTTTTTATTTAGTACCAAACAGTCGAATTTCGTTATATTTAAAGATTCAGTGTCTCTGTGAAATGATAGAACCAGGAGGGAAAAATTGCGGAATTTATTATCGATCGAGATTTTAAATTATACATTTCAAAAGTGTTTATATGGGAATACATATTTTTAAAGCTCGCTGGATTTTGAATATCGAAAAAAAAAATATTTTTTTTAAATACCCCACATTTTCATAAAATTTTAAGTGAGTTTGAAATGTATTTTATTTCAAATTTTTCATAAAAAATTTTCTTAAAATGGATTTTAAAGACATTTTATATATGGGTATTTCACCGATAAATTCCACTGTTTTGTCGCGTGCGACAGCAACGTGAACAACGTGACTCGATTTTTCTTACAATTTTTATTAACGTAGAGTTTCTGACGGCCTACAAAAATATATAAATAAGTAAAGAAAAAAAGTTTCGTATTTAAAAAAAACCAAGCATATTTGTTTGGTATCGCACGCTACAAAATGTTGACATTCCCGTGGAAATGCCCATATTTAATTTTTTTTAATATGGGAGAAAATATTTACTGATTTGAAGAATTTGATTACTGAAAATTAAATTTTTTTTCTGTGTGTGTTTGGTGAAGGATATACAAATTATCCTTTGGCCTCCCAACACTTATAATTGCCAATTATTTCGTTTATTTTTAACTTTCTTCAAAAGCAGGCAAAAGGCAAAAAGTAATTTCCGTTTTAATTCAAACGCATTAAAATAATGTTAAATTACATTTAATTCTATTATCACAACAACGCATAACAAATCAAGAAAAAATAATAATATTACAAATAAAAGAAAATTAAATGAAATAAAAAAAATTTTCACAGTCCAAAAATCTAAAAGTCATAAATCACCGCAAGTGCCAAAGTACTATAACAAAAATATAAAACATGTAAGAAAAAAAAATCAAATAAGAAATTTGGGGAAAAAACATCCCTCCCTTTAGCCAACACCCTTTCTCCCACCACAACGAGGATTGTTAAATCCTTTTTTCATATACCGGATACATATCAATTGAGATTATATACAATATTTTGGCTGTTCCATTTTTAATAGGAATAAATTTTTCGAAGAAATAAAAACAACAACAAAGACAAGGAAAAAATCTCCATAATATATGCTAGAACATATCCTGTACACAAATTGCAAAGACACGTATCCAGCAGAGCCAGAGGATGGGCGAAAAGGATTTATGAATAAAGTTGGTGGATAAGGTCCATGTAAGGCGTTTACAAATCTCTGCAGTGAAATGTGTACACGGGAAACATATAATTTTTATTTTAATTTTTGTTGTTTATACATATGAAAATCTTTAAAAATTCCATAGTAGATTATAAACAGTTTATGAAAGGGGATTTGAAGTAAAAGCATGTACACAATTATACTTTACATAATGAAAACTATAGCCAACGCTTTTCGCTAGACCCATTAATAAAATGTTTGAGAATATTCTTTCCCACACACTTTTTCAAACAATCCTTACTGTTATATTTCTTTCAAAGATCGAAAATTAACAATTACTTTGCAAGAAAGTAGGATATTATTATTATTATTATTACTATTTTGTTAAATGAAAAACTATTTTGTTGAATTTGAAGCAGATTATGACTAAATATTTCGTCAAATCAAAAATGTTTCTGCTGCGTTGTAATCTAATATGTATTTTTTACAAAACAGGCGAAGTGATGGAAACTACCCAGGGTCTATGTCGAAAATCGAACCCAAAACCTCTGAACTGACCGGCTAGCATCGCATTCACTCAGAAACAGGGACACTCATGACATCTTTTTTAATACTAAGAATACTAAGGTTTAAGAAAGTTGTCTGCAAGATGGGTGCCGCGTTTGCTCACAATCGATCACAAGCTCATGTGCAAAGTCCATGAATTGGGCTACGAATTGCTTCCTTATCCACTCTTTTCTTCAGATTTAGCCCCGAGTTACTATTTCTTATTCCCAAACTTAAAAAAGTGGCTCGTCGGAAAGAGATTTGACTCCAACAACGAATCATTCCACAAACAATGGCCTATTTTAAGGACCTCGAAAAATCCTATTTTTTGGAAGGGATACAAAAACTGGAGAAACGTTGGACTAATTGTATTGAGTTAAAAAAAGATTATCTTTAAAAATAAATTTTTGTTTTGCAAAAAAAACTGTATTTCATTCACAAAGTCATGGACTTATTGATCCACCCTCGTATAGTAATTTAGACTCTCCAGTTTTTTTCTGTGTATATAATGGCACAAAACCGGCTTAACATTTGGCCTCCAAATTTCACACACTAGTAAAATACTTTCATATTGTTACGTTTGTACCTTTTAGAAGAACAATTTTAGGTTCGGGTATTTGAACTCCTTATTCGCTCAACACTGATTATATATGTAGGTTTTTAAATACACAATGTTCGATTATTCAGTGTTGGAACGCCACGATGTTAACTATACTAAACTTTACTGCAATCTTCAAATCGACTCAACTTCGAGTGTTGTTTACACAAGATTCAACTCAATCCACCTTGTTGTGAAATTGAATTTCATACTTAACATTAAGCTTCCAGAAAGATTCAGTACTCTCAACCAGCGTGACCGTTTGACCGGCTAAAGTGGCAAATTGCCACTTTGTAGTTTTCTAGTTTTTTTGCTTTATAAGTATGTTCTTTGACAATAGAACATTATAGTTGTCATTGTATATGTGTTCCTTGCAGATAATGCAACTAATCCATACATAAATGTAAAGTGTATTCCAACTAAAATTCAAATGTATGGAAAAAATTAGCTAACTATTTAACTTTGCGTTATCCTAGGGCTGGACAAATTTATTGCTCTGTCTCTGGAAAAGCACAAAAAGACCCATACGGGGAAGATTTCAAGAGTTAAAATATGCTACAAAATTCGTACACGCGATATTTTACTCCAAAGCGCACCGTGTACCTTAAATGCGAAGGTAGCATTGCGCGAAACTAGCATTCAATTTAAAATAAATTATATTTTTATATAAAAGAATTAATACAAAAAAATTGTTTTTTATAATTTTAAATTATTAAAATAATAAACTTTTCAATTCATTGCAAAAATTGCGCTTAGAATTTTCTATTAGACGTAATTCACCACCAGCACTGCCCGCCACCAGAATTTTCATTTCCCAAACCCTCAACTACATTCACACATTTTAGCCTATACACACATACATATATACACACGTACATATATGTACATGCCAGCAAAGCTCCTAAGCGACAGGAAATATTATACTTGATTTGTTTTTTTTTTGTTTAACTCTCTCAAATATTTCGACATGTTATTAAAATCTTGTAAGCGCAAGTATTTTTTGCTGTTTATTTAGTCATCTCGAAATATTTTTACATTTATTTTGAAATATTACCATTTTTTACTATAAAAAATTAACACAGCAAAAAAATTTCTTCGAAGGAAATTGATCGAAAAGCGTTGGTCAAATGGGAGGGTTCAGTGTTCAAGTATTTTTGCAAAAGAGCTAGAAAATAATTTCGATACAAGGCGGATTTTTGTTTGAAATACAGTGGAGTTGGGTAATAATGAACAGCGGTTATAAAAAATTATATCGTATATACAACAGCTTTTCATTAATATTTCTTAGAAATCAGTAAAAATATTAAATTTTTTTTAATTTGGTAATTGAATACAAAATAAACTTCCTTCTTCTTATTTATTAATCTAAATATAAAAAACTCTCAGCATCGTTTTTTTTAAGAAGATGTTTCTTTTAATTAAATTTTCTTTTTTAATGAACTAATTTCGAAGTTTTGTAAACAAAACTGCATGGTAATTCATGCGCTTATAACAAGCTATTGCCTGAAATTATTTGAATCAGCGGGAGAAAAATTGAAACATTCGATATCCGACAAAATCTTAAAATGTTCCATCAAATTCAAATGAAATATTTCAAACTTCATTGTAACTTTTTTCTTAAGATTTCAGCTCAAAAATACACAAGTCTCTTAGTTTTTCTTTGCATTAATGAAAGGTTGTTTAAAAACAATTGAAATTTTTAAGACAAAATTAATTATTTGGTATAAATTGTGTATTTTGGTTGTAAGGAACTTCGCCTATAAAAAATAAAATTATCAAATTCCTTAGAAGTTCGCTTTAAACGAGCTAAACTGTAATATAATAATTCACATAACTCATACGCATGGTATAAGAGAAATTCAATTTTTTTTAGTTTTTATTTTGTGTGTATGTGTTAGGGATGCCAATCGGGATGGATTTTTGGAAATCCCGGGATTCGGGATTTATAAATCCCGATCCCGAAAATCCCGGGATTTTCGGGATCGCGGGATTTTCGGGATCCCGGGATTTTTCGGGATTCCGGGATTTTCGAGATTTCGGGATCTAAAATTTTTTGGTAAAATAAATATTTTTTTTTAATAAATATTACTTTAATAACAAATTGTATGCATTTTAAAAGTTTTTATGTTGATAATATATCATTAAACATTTGTCTTTAAAGTTAACAATATTTTAATACTAGTATGAAATAAAAATCGAAAGAATTTTTGTCATCTATTTTTAAGTTGATGTTAGAGAATTTATACTGAAAACAATAACTAAATATGAAAACTTGTTTTTGCTTTCAATATAAATGTTTTTCTATAATCTAAATCAAAACGAATGTACATATTTGTGGACTTTTAGCACTATCGCTTAAGTTGATTTACGAAAATTTTAGATGCACTTTCATACAAATAAGCTGCAAAAACATTATTGTTTTTTTAAATATATCTATTAACGTTCTTTTAATTGCGATTGACCAACAAGTAGCCATTACGGTTGTTACATATACCAAGCATTGCCTATTTTTTTAATCGATTTCGTCACTACTATGACAACGATAATAAGGCTGAACATGTCGAAAAATTAAAAGAAATGTATACACAATTCTAATCAAATTCTATAAATTACGTCTAATGATCACATTTTTGTAGGCACATACATTAACGGCCGTATTCATAAAAAAAATTTAGGTTTATTACAGGTTTATTTGACAAATTTCCCAAAGAAATACGTCAAATAAGCGCTTAATAAATTTAATTTTAAATTCATACATAAGTTGTTTTCTGCAAGCTCAACAGATACATATGTAGTCCTAAGTTCGCTAAGAGGAGTATGGTTTATTAGTGTGCTGTCCTTCTACTCTGCAACTCGAATAAAACTATAATTGAGTCGAAGTCATTCAGTCGGTCATTTTTGACACAAACCTTTGATCAAACCCATGTAATTTAAATAGGTCATAGGTTTGTGTTAAAAACGACCTAAACGGTCTAACGAAAATAATTTTGAACTGCAATGTAAAAAAACATACATTCACACTAGAGCAATTTTTTAGACAAAATAGTACGCATTATTCTGTAAATATGTCTCGCTTTTACGTCAACCCGACTTTTTATTTTCTAGTTAAATTGTAAGGAGCTGTCAGTAGTACTCAATTGTTACCGAAAAGTGGATAAGGGTTGAGGAGTCGATATACAGAGTTATACACTGCAATTATGAATAAATTTCTGCAAGAAATGTCTCCCTTTTCCATAATTTTTTTTTTGTTTTCCCTATTATTTGCTACTGTTTGAAATTATTCCCCGGGCAAAATTGTTCATGGAATTTTATTCATAATTGGCCTTATAATATAGAATAAGACGCAATAAATTTGTCAAACTTATTGAATTTTCAAAATGTTATTTTCCTTCCAAAGCTCATATGCTTCTTTTCGTTTTCAAAATAATTCTTAGTTGTATATTGTATCACCTTTGATGAAAATAACCGTGAGAAAGTAGTTAATTTATTTTGCACTTGTTGTTAATTTATAAGAAATATGCCACGAATAGTCATTAAATTGTTAAAACTGCACGTATAAAATTGTATGGGACTTTTAAATATTATAAAAAATACCATAAAATCAACGAAAATTTTAATCTATTAAGTTTTTTATATAAAAATTGCTAAGAAATCCCGAAAAAGAAATCCCGGGATTGAATCTTACAAATCCCGGGATTCGGGATTTGCCAAATCCCGAAAATCCCGGGATTTCCGGGATCGGGATTTCCCGTTTGGCATCCCTAGTATGTGTGGGTGTGTGTGTGTGTATTTTTAATGTTATGATTGTTATTATATGCCAAAGATGAATACGACGGTTGTAGGGGAAATAACAAGCTTCACCGTTGCTAAATTGTCCTAACAAATATTCTGTTTTATAATAAAAAAAAGAACATTACGTTATGTCGTAGGATCTTAGTTAAGAGCAATGTTCAATTTATTTTTATTTATGTTATCTTATATTATTTGCATCATGTCGAAGAAACCTGTCATGTCATTTACAAGAATTGATGTTACACATATACACCGTTTTTTGTATATGCGTGTCATATATTCGGTACGAGTAGAACTATTCGTTATACGTATTTGATTATAAATTTTGCTGCACATATTTTGATCATATTGAAAACAATTTGTTAACCCATCTTTGCATTAGGAACTACTTTCCAAAAAAGTTTGATATAATGTTATTTAAACTTTTATTTTTTATTGCACTGATGCAAACTGTTACAACGAGTATTAAAAAAATATACAGAAGTAAACAGTCTTAGTAACTGCGTATAATCATAATCATGTAGCGCAAATGTTTCGTGCGCTTACATATTTTCTCTCAAGCAACTATGACTATAGCAGATTCTAACATACTAGGGCATCTCTACTTTGTTTATGCGAAAAACTAAAATACACTACAAGTAAAAATAAAAAGGCACATGAGTATCAAGCGTAATAACTCTCTATCATTTTTATAGTTGGAGTATGCTTATACTCAGATTATGGATATTTATTAGGGTAAAAGAATACACGCATGATACTCGGGATATTTATTCATCATTCGCCACCGTATGCATATATTTGTCTATATAAAATAGATTGGCAAATGTGTGGGTATGTGTGTGTGTGTGACTTTTTGAAAGCATGGTTTATGTATGAGTGTGTCTATAAAATAGCTCATAAAATATGCATGTCTAGGATCGAGTGTATTGTAATAATCTTGTAGATTAACAAACACAGAGAAAACAGTGCTTACTAAATACCTCATAAAATAGAACAAAATTAATAAGAAATCTCTATGGTTTTTTTTTCAATAAGGAAATCTTATTAATTTCATAGAGAAAACCTTTTTGAAAAAATCAAGAAGAAATCTTCTAGTTTTTATGAGGTTATCTTATTGATTTTTTCAATAAAAAAAATGAAAAAAATTGCGTCTTTATTCTCTGTACTTATGTATGTTCATTTAAATTCTATACCATATACATATGTATGTATGTATGTATGTAGTATATTGTAGATGTTATTTCTTTATACATACATACATACATATAATTTTATATTCTTACCTAAATTACTCACCAAGTATTGAACCAGCAAACTTCTGATAGACAAGCACTATACTCAATATGCTAACAAGCAGCTTGAATAACCATTAAAATTATTCTGCAAACATTCTTATACAAAAATGAAAAAGATCATGAAAAAAATTTACTCTATGTCTATTTATAGAAACGAAATAACAAGACAACCCATAAAATCAAGAAGATTTCCTTATTAAAAAAATTAATAAGATGCCTTACACATTATCATATAGAAACCTACTAAAATCAAGAACAAAATCTTATTGATAACATCAATAAGGAAACCTAATAAAATCAAGACGAAAACCTTTTCAAAAAAATCAAGAAGGCAACCTAATAAAATCAATAAGAAATCCAATTTATAAGAAAACCTAATAGAATCAAGATGTTTTTCTCCATGGATTGTTTTTTTTTTTTTGGTGCCAAAAATAACAGAAATTGAGTAAAAAAAGTGGTGAATAATAAGATTTCTTCTTGATTTTATGTGGTTTTCTTCGTGATAAAATTAATAAGATCTACCACATCAAAACAATAAGGAATCTCTATGAAAAAATCTTCGCTTCTTTCTGCTGGGATACCCCTTAGCCTAAAAACAGTTCATAGAGAAAATCTTCTGGATTCTATGAGGCAGTTTTTTCTCTGTGAAGATATATATTACACAGCACATGTATTTTTATTTCTTTTGAATATTGTCCTATCAGATTCAGAAAGGTGTGCATGCCTTTATGGGGATGAGAAATAATATCCATAAACTACACAGGAGTGTTAAACTAAACCAACTCCGCCTGAAGTAGAAATAGCTGCAACTAGGAGCTATGAAAAAATTTATATGTATAAACTAATGTATAATGTATATATACTATGTATATAATATAGAAATGTATTCACTTGACATTTACATAACATACATTTTAATTGAATTTTAATCAATTTGGCCAAATCAAACCCAACGTCCAGAGAAATCTCTTGAATAATAACATTATATTAATACTTATTTAGATCTAAATCAAACAACTCTGAAAATAAATTTATATTTTAAAAATATATCCAACCCATGCCACATAACTTTTCTTCCTTCCTTCGCTTTCCAATACAATTTTCTAACGAACCGAACGGTTTAGAAATTCTCTACAATATAAAGCAAAGAAACAAGAAAAAAACTACTCAGGAAGTTACGCTTGGTTTGCATGCCAACAAAACTTTAGCATGCTGCTGAATTTTCTATTGAAAAAAATAAATAAGAAAATTTAACTGAAACTTTGTTGAATTCCGGATGGAATAAAAATTATAATAACGGTTTGACGGCGTTATTATTTTTTTATACAGATGTACGAGTATAAACGTATAGAAAAAGAAAATCTTTACTTTCTGATAACCCACTCTTTAAATTGATTACTATGTTGTTACTCTAACAAAATAACCAAAAAAAAAAATTGTATGCTGCCAAATATCGACACTTGAAGTAAATTTATTGCTTTTTACCCTTTTTACTTTTTTTCTTCAGTTTAATTTTATACAAGCCATTCTTTTTATTTTTTTTAACTCCCAAATGCAGGAAATGCTGTAAAACTATTGAAACCCACAAATCGCTAAAGACATCAATGCTGCTATTTTCCCATCAGTCTATATGGAAAATGCTCGTGCTGTTCTGTTGTTTTTTTCTAACTTTCTTTTACTTCTTCTCATTGTTGTTGTACTTGTTACTCTCATTTGCATCTTGGTTTTAGTTTCTATTTCAACAAAATAACTTCCGTTTCCACTTTGATTTTTAGTTGAATTTTTCATTTACAATATTAGTTGTTGGTGGTGTTGTTTTGTTGTATACTTTTTCGTCGTAAGTTTTTTATTTCCGTTTCAGTTGTTGTAGAGCAAGAGTTTTTTGTTGTTTGTGGCAATAAAGTTTTGCCTCGATATTGAATATGTGTTGGGTGTGTGTGCGTGTGTCGACTTACTCTTTTTTTTCATTTTTAATTTCAACTTTATTTAAATTTTCATTTTGTTGCTGTATTAAGTTTAAAAGGGATTGCGACTACTTCATGCAGTTGTTGCTGTTAGTTTTCTTTTTAATTTTTTTTTTGCTGCATACATTTTCCAAGTTCTTTGAATTTAAATTGAAATTTTTTTGTATGAATAGCATGGGATTTGATTATGCGTAAAGTTAATTTAAATTCATTTGAAAGTTCGAACTTCTAACTGAAATTTTTCAAAGTAGCATAGCAAAAGTTGCGATTAAAAGTGGCCGTATATCAATCACTTATTTCATATAGAATTTTCTTGAATTATTTCTCTAGGTTTGCTAGAAGATATTTAAAACTTTGGTTTAATAAAGAAAACGTGCACATTTTCTAAAAAAAAAAACAATACCGCTTAAGCTATTGGCAGCAACTTTTTAGTTCAGAGTGCTATAACTCAAGGGTGGGCAACAACTTTGAAAATCTTTGCTAGAAATGCAGAGTTGTAAGACATAACTTAGCTGAATTTCAGATGAATTTCAGAGATAGTACGTTTGAAGGGGCAAGACTGCTGCCATCAACAACCAACTTTCAATGGACTTCTGTAAAAATTTTAAGGAGCGGCGTTATTTAGTTTGTGTTTGGTAGCTATTGATGGCAGACTCCCGCCACATTTGATAAGAAAATGAAAAAAGTTAATTTTAATTATTATTGTTCTAACTGATCAGGCATCAAATTCGCATCGCTTTGCAAGCCATTTGCAATAATGGCAGACATCTTCATCAACTGACACCACACACAGTGGACCAAACACAGAGAACGCTGATGTTGAGGGTGTAGTTGCCTTCGAAAATAGCTACCCTGCAGAAAATTTATTGACAATTGATCCAAAGGTACTCGTCCTATAACTGGAGAAAATGTGGGTGCTATCAAAAGTACGGAGTAGTGTATGGTGAAAAAGTCATATCGTTTAAATGGTGACATATTGACCATTTTCGTGATGTATCGTCTTGATCTTGAGACAATTTAATTCGAATTCGGTGTAGTATTGTAGTAAACTGCACTGAACATGTTCGATGTGGTCGAAAACAGGACCTATCAAATAATGTAAATATAATGTTAATTGCTTCCTTCAATGTGACTCTGGAACCAGTTACGTAGCTATACTTAAATATTAACCTTAGCTTAACTGGTATATATACTTTTGAAATATGAGTGGCCTTGTGGTCGAGTGGGTAGTGTGCCAGCCTGTCATGCACGAGGTTGTCGGTTCGAATCTCAAAAAGTTTTCATATTAAAAATAAAATGTCATTGCATTTGTAACAATAAAAAAATTTATAAGCATTAATTGTTACAGTTAAATGTCGAAATTACAATTATAAATAATTTATATTTATATTATTATACATCGAATAGGTCCCTATGGGATAGTTCAGTGACAAGTCACAAGGTGCATACAAAGTATCAATTAACCCCATCCTAGGCCATTCCCATGTAAAAGTGACTGGTCCGCTTCATAGGAAGTGTTAGAACTCGGACTGGTCCCTATCACTTTGGGACCGGTCACGTGACTAGTCTTGTGTCAGTTCCATTTCCTGCAGGGTAGTTGTTCAATTTGGCTGTGGCTGTACAAGCACTGAAGGTGCCGAATGCCTAGTTGAGGTCTCTACCAGAGAATGACAATGAGTACAAAAACAAATCCACATAAGTAAATTGTTGCGCAAATAAATCGTACGCTCACATATTTTCTCTCAAACAACTATCACTAGACCTGATTCTAACATAAAAGAGCATCTACAACTAAATATAAAAAGGTAAATACGTATCAAGCGCATTGACTCTCTCTCTCATACTTATAGCCTGAGTAAAAAAATATTGTTATTTAATCAGATACTCGGGATATTTATTCATCATTCGCCACCGTATACATTTGTGTATATAAAATTATTTGGAAAATGTGGGATGTGTATGGCTGTTTGCGTGTGTGTTAATAAATTAGCCCTTTATATACGTATTTATAGCCGATTAGCTGTTAGAGTATTTTTATACTCATGCGTATCACTGTAGCTCATCCAGCGTATAAATTTTAGTTGTAGTCATTTGTGCTGTGCAATTTTAGAAATGTGTGTAAACATACTTGTTGGATGTTTGTAGTTTAAAAAGAATGCGTGAGTTTGCATGTGATCGTGTTTTTTTATTCTTAGCTGTGCAAACATGTGACAACTTCACAGAAGTGTTTGGCGTAGCTCAACTGCAATAATTTTTATGATTTTTCGTAATTGTGGACGAAGGATGAATTCACTTTATCACACAAGAGTCTAAAACAGCAGTCACAACAGTGGGTTTCTTGAGGTGAGACGTTATCAAAAAAAAAAAAATTAGGTGGATTTGTCAACCAATAAAGTCATGGCAGTCGTTTTTAGGGTTCCGTACACCAAAGGTGAAAAAGGAACCCTATTGTTTTCGCTACGCTGTCCGTCTGTCCGTCCGTCCGTCTGTCCGTCACAGGGTATTTTCTCGAGAACCGTAAGAGCTACGGACCTGAAATTTGGACAGAGTGCTTAGACCCTTGGCCGCTACAACAACAAATACATGAGAGTTGGAAATTAAAGGGTGTGTCAAAACGAGCAACGAAAAATGTTAAAATCCCATGTAATATACATACAATTGTATGTATATGCACTTGAAATTTGTAAAGTTAGTGTATTTTTATACAGACTACAACAATTAACACTAAAATTTCAAAAACTTTTAATTAGAGGGTGTACCATCAGTTAATGTAATTTTGACTATGTAATTTTGATAACTTGCTGTATCTTGGAAACCGTAAGAGCAAACTTCTTGAAATTTTCAAAAACGGTAAAACAAAAAATCTCAAAATTATAAAATCGCCAAACCGAAAAAAAAATCGCCAAAATCAAAAAAAAAATCGCCAAAACGAAAAAAAGCACCAAATTAAAAAAAAATTCTAAATCGAAAATAAATCGCGAAAAACCGGAAAAATCGCCAAAATGAAAAAATCGTCAAAATGAAAAAAAATCGCCAAAATGAAAAAATCGCCAAAATTAAAAAAATCGCCAAAATTAAAAAAATTGCCAAAATGAAAAAAAAATCGCCAAAATGAAAAAAATCGCAAAAAAATAACCAAAATGAAAAAAAATCGCCAAAATTAAAAAAAAAAATCGCCAAAATTTAAAAAATTGCCAAAACGAGAAAAAAGCGAAAAACAATAAAAAACAATTATTTCAGCTGAAAAAACGTAACAAACACTGTATTAAAAAAAAATGCTCAAGGCCCAACGTACGGAACCCTTCGTGCGCGAGTCAAAGTCGCACTTTACTGAATTTATTAAGGACTTGTGCGGCATAATCCGGATTGAATAGCTTCAAAAAATCAAATGCGAATATAGAGTGACAACTTAACTCTTTTGCACCAAAACAATGCAAACGTTCACACATGTGCTATTGTCATGGCAAAAATTCAGCACAGTTTGAAAACTGCGTTGTACTTTTTATACTATAACTGCCAAAGTTATGAATCATCGTTTGTTTATTGTTATTGTTGTTGTACTTAATGGTTTAAGAAGTTTAGTCTAGGTAAAACAAAGCGACAGCAAACCCAACAGTCGAATTTTGTGTGCTGTTGTTGTTGCTTTGGCTTTAGCTGCGAAGATCTTCACAACACAGCAACAGTTAAGTTAATTTTTTTTTTCGTTTAACAGCACAGTCGTTTGTTCGTTTTTTTTTTTGTACATTCACTTTGCTGTCGGCTTTTAAACTTTTGACAGTAACAGCACAGTCAAGGCCAATAAAGTAAAAAAATGGTAACACTTTCAAGCGCTGATGTAGGTAGTATATGTGATGTTTTAATTTTTAAACTTATGATGCAATCATGGCTCGAAATCTTCACCTATAGCCTAACGTATCGTCACACATTTGAGAAACTATCGAGAGAAGTTTGCTTTAGCGAACATTCGAATTTTTTTTTATCGAACACTTTAGTTTCGAAATTTCTTTGCTTTAGCGAGCGTGCGTTTTTATCGAATCTCAGGTCAGGTGGGCTGTTGAATTAAAAATTTCAATATATATTAACTACAGTGCTTTTCACTATCGATGCCATAAAGGCTATAAAACAACTTTTCTCTTAACAGATTTAAGCGTTTCGTTAACAATTTCTTCAGACTGAAAAAAAATAAATAAAATAATATAATAAATTCTTATTTTTAATTCACCTTTTAAATTAAAATATTTTCAACATATTCTAAATCTTGCTACAAAATTTAATTAATGTCTCCTGTATAAATTTAAGATATTACCGCAGCTAAATACTTGGTTTCGTCGTCTTTTTACTTCGCTAGACTTTCAAATATTTTATGCGTTCACAAGACACTGACTGCAATATTTTAACAGTTGGTGAAATTGTAACAACACATTCACTCACTGTGTCTGCTGATAATTATTCTCATACATATCGAACCAGCATCTGCATATTATCACGCAGCACTGAGTGACAAACAGACCTCGTTCTAATTAATATGTGTAGAAACTAATGAATCTGCTTCCCAGCTGAAAGTAAAGTGCACACAAAATGTATCTCGAGAAATATTAAAAGCAAACTGGTATGAAATGAAATATGGAAACCATACGCATGAAAACTGAAAATGAGGCAAGAACTTATTTCATTAATAAAAATTTCTAGCAACTGTTAATGAATTTCGAAAATAAATGAGAAAATTTTCTCTACTAATTTAACCCTTCCCATCAAACTTTTAAGAAAAAAAAAAAAACAAAAAACAAACAAACAGCAGCCAAAACGAAAATATGACAAAATTTATGAATTAACCAAAAGAAAGACAACAACTGCAGGCGTATAGCATAATTTCGAGCACAAACCCCAACCAAGAAGTGTAAAAGTAAAATAAAACATACTTAAACATGGCGTATACAACATGGAATAGCATTTAAATGAACACTCACACACACACACAGACACATACTCACACACGCACTTGAACATTAATACAAACTCCTTTTCACACAGTTAATGCCAAAAATTGCAACAAAAATAACAACAACAAAAATTAAATTAAATGAATCCTATATTTGGTTGATTTCAGCTGCCATGTTGTGAAATATTTTGGATGCAAATTTTCAAGAAACAAAAAAATAAAATTAAAAAAAAAAGTTTTGCATATGACTACGACAGTCTGTCTGTCTGTCTGTCCTGTTGTCTGTCGTTATGTCCCATGGCATGATTAGCTCTAAGGCATCCATGAAGTTTCTATACAACATTTTACCGTATCGCATGTAGCATGCAGCATTTTTTCAATTTTTTGGTTGTTTTTTTTTTTGTTCTTTTGCAGCTTTCCTTTTATTTTTGGCTGCGTCTGGTGGGTTTAAATGAATATACATATATACGGGGTATGAATGAATAGTTGGTTGGCTGGATGGATGGATGGATGGATACAGGCATCAGGCATCAGGCATGCATGTGTTCATTCGTATGCAGAATAAGCATTACTTGTTTCCAAAGATGACATTTCATCTAATTACAGGGTGTGTTGCATGAATGCCTTAAAAAAAGCAGCAACAAAACAACAACATCAATACATACATATAACGACTAAGTTCGTATAGCAGGCATTAACAGCAACAACAACGGCGGCGGCAACAATTGCAACAAAATCTGTATGCAAAATTTTAGAAATGATTTCACATACGCGGAACATCAACTCTTTGTATCTTTGTAGAAATTCGTATTTAAAAGACATTATAGATTTCCACAGTTTTGCATATGGCTTCGTTGTAGCGTTTGCAAATGCATTTTTATCTCTGTGCTTGCGTTTATATGTTTGTGCGTGTGTGTGCATTTGTGCTTAAGTTTATGCGTGCTGGTGTGTTGCAAGTAACAAACAACATTTCGTTGTTAGTAATTAAGAACGCAATGAAGCTTCGCACAAATATTTAAAAGCGTGCATTTCGTTCATGTGATAAACAAACAGTACAAAAATGCACACGTTTCACTTTTGGCTAATACAGTAAAAGCTCTTGAGAATGGCCAAAAATTTTATTGAAAAAAATTTCGTTTCGTTTCGTTGCTACCAAGAAATTTATACCAACAATTAATTAAAAAAATAAAAAAACCGGACTGAGACCAACTTGCAAAGGTTAAAAATCCTATATGGTCATTCGAAATGAAAAATCATAAGATAAATCTCAAGATACCTATCTAGGCGCACAGCAGTGCCCCAGGCCAAGTTTCGGCCAATGCACGCATTGTGTATATTTACATGAATCCATTCGTACGTTTTTTACCCCACCATAACTTTGTTTGAATGAAAGCTTCCTGAGATATGGAGGTGCAAAAAGTGCATATTTTAAGACATACTCACTAATCACTGACCACTGACCACCATCATCAAATTGATGAAGCACTTCCGCTATAGCTAGAGAGCTGAAAGTCGGTAAAGGACTACACCGAAAGAATTTCGCTTCATAAATCCAATGAAATAATTTCATTAAAATTTTTTCACAAATCTAAGGATAATTTCACAAATCCAATGAAAATTTAATGAATATTGTAAAAGAATTTCATAAGAATTGCTTCGTTGGCATTCTGGTTTCGTAAGAATATATTATTGGATTTATGACAACAATATTTTCTAATTATTAAGAAACCCCTTTATACTTAAGTTATTTCATTATTTTCATGAAACTATTTTATTGTTTCGATGAAGTTATAGCACTGCATTAATTACACTGTTAAATAAATTTGATGAAGTTTTCAATAAAATAATTTTGACGAAACTGGTTTCATTACTCCAACGAAGCATGACGTTGGTTGAATTTTAATGAATTTTTCATTAGATTTTCTTTCAGTGTAGATCTAGGTGAACAATAAACTAGACCAATCTGAAAACATGGACATTTTAGCCAGGGGGCGGGGCTACGTCCATAAATATTTAAATTTGTGCTAGTGAGCTGAAGTTTGACAAAGATATAGGTGGGCAATCAACTAAAAAAATCTGAAAACCCGGAAATTTAAGCCTGGAGTGCGGGGCAACGCTCCTAAAGATCAGAGTTAAAAAAGCAAATCTAAAGCGCTTAATCGAAGCGATTTCATTTAAATTTTGCAAGGCTATAAATTTTTCGTTAAAAAAGTGGGCGTTGACACGGCCATACAATTTAAACCTCATATTTGTACTACGGCTCAGCCTATTTAGATATACTATTTATGTAGGTATTAATATCCATTTGCAATGAAACTTGACACAAATAATAAGCACTGGCCGGAAAAAAAACTTGAGTTTTGAAAAGTGGGCGGGGTTACACCCATAAAAATTTAAAATAAAAAGTTGCGCTAGGGAGCTGAAATGGTATATTAAAGTAGGTCTAGGTGAGAAACCAACTAAATAAGCCTGAAAACCTGAAAATTTTAGTCAAAGGGGCGGGGGCTACGCCCATAAAAACTAAAAATTTTAAGTTGCGCTAATTAGCTGAAATTTGATACACAAGTAGGGCTAGGTGAGAAACCAACAAGAAAAATCTAAAAACCCAACAAATTTTACCAGATCAAGCTTTTTTAACACAAGCCATTTAGTGAAACCTTGCATACACGTTGCATTTATGCAAGACTTTAAACTATCACCTTAAAAAGTGGGCGTGATCACTCCTATAAAATGTAAGCTTTGTGCTTAATCTTCTTCGTTCTAACATATTTTGCATTATTTATAAGAGCTGCTCACGACAAAAACGTGAGTTTAAAATAGTGGGCGGGGTAATGCTCATAAACTGTAAAGGTATAATTCACCTTAGATAAATTTTATGCATAGGTACATGTAGATGAGTAAGCCAATGGAAAAATCTTAAAACCAAGAATTTTTCGCACTAGAGAGCTGAAATTTGATACACAAATAAATCTAGATCACAGATCACTAAGAAAAATCTAAAACCCCGGAATTTTTAATCAGGGGGCTGGTACAAGCACTTTAAACTTAACATTAAGAGCAGCCAGTTGTTCCGTTCTATCACATGTTTCTCAGAATAAATACAATTAACTGCGATAAATTCATAATTATCACATGTAATTTGGCTTACAAAGCTCTATGAACCTTAGCCTGATTAAATCATAAATTAAGATCAATTTAATTGAAACTTTTCATATACGTTGAACTTATCAAAAGTAAAAATTTCCTGGTTTAAAAAGTGGCCGTGACTACAGCCATAAATCTTAGCTTTTTATTTTTGCTTAGCAGTTTTTAGTCTATTACTTATGTATTTCTCATTAGTTTTTTCCTACGAAACTTTACGTTAGATTGCCTAGAAATAATATGAAACCCTGATGATTTTATATTTATAAAATGCATGGCAGATTATAGTGATAGGTATTGTGCAAGGAAGAACTTGGTCAAAATTTTTATCTCACTACTTTTAATGGCCGAAATTTTAGATAGAAACTTGGCCTTTTTTCACCTTTATGTTTTTGTGAGGATTAAGTTTTTCGATTTCTATGGTAGGTTCTGTTTCAGTAAAAATATTATATCCTTTTTTTGAATTTAGTAAATGAATACAAAATACAATTTTTAATCTGCAGAGATTTTATAAAATTTATAATAATTCCACTGTAAATGCATTTCTAACCCCACCAATAATAATATTATCTGTGGCGGCAGCCACACCAGCATCATTATTATTATCGATATGATGTGTAGTGAGTGTGTAGTTCTTCTTTAGCTCCATTAAGATTAATGAGGGATGGATGCTCGCCAACAACAACTACGAGGACTGCAAGAGGCATATAGGTATATGAAATGATTTAAAGTTGGCAAAGGGCTGCTTAAGTGAAGTAGCAAAAATTCATAAAATTGCACAGTAGTTTATTTTAATGATGTTGCTAATGTTCTGACGGAAAACCTGGAAAAGAGAGGAAAATAAATTTTCTGTTATAAAATTGACTCATATTCAGTTTACGGCCCTATGTTCCTGCTTGGAATTAAAAATTATATTAAAAATTAAATGAAAATATAATAAAAAACTTTTGGTACTGACGATACAAATAAGGTTATATGCAGCCCATTTAGGAATATTTTCAGGAAATATATTTCTCGCAGTTAACTGTTTTATGAAAGAAAACTTTCTATAATTTCTAATTCCTTGGAAATGACTAATTTGCGTCATCAGCTGTTTTGCATTTTGATATAAATTTTTTTTTCACGTGCTTTCAAAAATGAGAGCCTTTGACAGACGACCAACAGAACAGAACTATATTTTTGATAACAAAGTTCTTATGTTCATGTGATTATATTCATGGTAAAGAAGCAAACCATGCATTGTTACCAACTGAAAATAAATTCAGTAAAGTGCGACTTTGACTTGAACACTAATAAGGCTTTAGTATGAACACCTTTTGATTTTTTTTAGTTTTGGCGATTTTATTTTTTGGTTTTTTGCTGACCTCTTTACTAGAGATGTATACGTGAGTGTTTTTTGACTCATGTCACGCATGCTCACTCAGAACAATAGTTTACTCACGCACTTCCAAGCACGAAGATATCGCAAATTTTCACGATCACGCACGCTCATGAATAAAATATTCTTAATCACGCACGAGTGGTTTTCACGTTCACGCACGCTGCCCAAAAAGTATATAGTCCAATGGGTATGTTTTTTGGGTTGAAAAATAGGTCCTTTCACATACATATGTATGTTTGTACATATGTATGCACGTGTATATTTAAAATTTACATTTTTAATTTTGGGACTTTTTAGTTTTATCGTTTTTGAAAATCTCAAGAGTTCCCAAAAAAGCAGATTGTGACAGACAGACAGACAGATACACGGGCATCGTAGCGATAGGGCCCTTTTTCACCTTTGGTGAAAAAAACTCCCACCTCAATTTTTATTACCGGCCTGCCCCACGATGTCGACAGAAAATGTTCGATTTTGTGGTTCGATCACCAACTTGTGTTGAAAACAACCATAAAATATAAAGGGTCCGCCATCTAACGTTTTTTTTTTCAACTAGTGCTTATTTCGTGAATGGTAACACTTAGCTAATGTCTGATTTGACAGATAATTAGTTTTATCCTTCCGCTGAACGAATATGGTTGTGTATACGCTTGAGCAACGCTGGGAAATATTGCTTACATACGATGCCGATTTTGCCAAAAAAATCATCTTTTCAGATAAAGCTCATTTTGATCTTGGCGGGAATGTAAGCAAGCAAAATTGTCGCATTTGGGGCACAGAAAACCCGCACGCATACATTGAAAAGCCGACGCACCCAAAACGAGTCACTGTTTGGTGCGGATTTTAGTCCAGAGACATAATTGGGCCATTTTTCGAAAATGAGCAAGGAGTGGCCGTTACAGTCAATGGCGATCGTTATCGGGCCATGTTGAACGAATTTTTGTTCACAAAAATTGAAGAGGAGGATATTGGCAACATTTGGTTTCAACAGGACGGCGCTACGTGCCACACAGCCGAAACTACACTCGATGTTTTGCATAGCATTTTCAAAAAAAAGTTATCTGGCGGACCCTTTAAAACTTTCCTCTATATTTTCAACATAAGTAAACGATCGAATGTTTTCTGTTAACATCGTCGGTAGATGTGCGCCAGCTGTTCCAGCAACTTTTGGAATTTATATAAAAATCATACGAACTATAATGTTTTGTCATCAAAAACTCTGAACAACTTCGAGTATTAAGCTTGAGATCAAAATCATAAAGAATTTATGTTAAAATCTTACACTTTTATTCCCTTGAGAGATTTAGATTTTCTTCATATTTTAGCTTTTCTTAAACACTGTGGCACTTTAGCCATAATGATATCACTTGCGTTCATACGATTTTAGGCCCAACTAATAAGTACTTTTAAAAACTTTACACCCAGAAAAAAGATTGGTTGGAAAATGGTTAGGCCAACAAAATATCATTTGCATAAACTATATTTCAGTTCACTCAATCAATTTTCTGTTAATCCAAAACAAAATCCATGTTTATTGCCATAAGGGCATAATTGTAATAAAGATATGACTCTGACAATTCTTAAATTGATTGCATCAACCGAGCGTATGCTTTTGCCATGACTAATTCATTGATTGTTTAACACAACCGAATAAAATATTATGAATTGGATGTTACTACCAACTTTTGGTATTGGCAACTAAAAAATTGTCGTTCTATATTAAGGTTAAAATAAACACTTTCTATCAGTTGCTGCAACTAACTATAGGTTGAGCTTACTATCATAGTTTATACCCGTTGCAGCAAATTAAAAATTAACTTTTGTGACTTTCAAAGATATTATGATTTATGAATTCTGAAATGGTTTTTGAAAGTCTGTGCGTATGATAACAGATTTGTGGCTGTTCAAAATGTGTGGTTGAAATAAATAAATTGCAATTAAAAATAACTTATGACAATATGTTAAATAATAAAATTCTTAAATTGTATATTTTATTTGCGTTTATTGCTTACTTTATTTCAGCAAGGAAGGCCAATTTTTCTTTCACAGGTACCAATTATGATATTGTTTCAGTTGTACTAACCACATTTTCGGTAGCAAGAATAACTTTTTTTCAAATTACATACTGTTGACCAATTTTTTCTTTTACTGCAACTATTTGTTTAAGGGTTATAATTAAAATATAGTGGTACCACAAGAAAATTGCAGTTGTTATACCAGAATTCTATATAGTTGGTGCAACCACCAAAATTCGATTGGCAACAAATTCGGTTGTCTCAACAAATCTGTTTTCTCTGTGTAGATATTTGTTGGTGTTTTGTTTGTTTGCTTGTGCATTTCAAACATTTGGAAATGCAAATTTATCATCGACTTTGGACGGTCGGGGCTATTTTGGCGTACTAGCGCTGGCGTTAATGAGTTGTCTGTCCATGGGCTCGCGTTTTACATGTTTGCATGTTGAACTAAGGCATTTTTGTTGCAGTTCTTTGCCACCGACTGTCTGTTTGTCTGTCCACTCCGCTTGCACATACAGGCAGATTGTGCGTTTCCAAACAGCCAAGCATATTCTGAACATTTGTTTGAATTCATTGCAAAATCTGAAATGAAAAACAAAATTTGATTTGTTCTTTTTTGTTTCTTTTTTTATTATTATTTTTGTGTTTAGAATTACAGAAAATAAAATGGAAAATTCTGTACTCAACTTTTATAATGATGCTGCTGGCTGCATTACAATAAGTACATACGAAGACAGCAACAGTTTTTGTTGCTGGTAAACATATGCAGTCTAGTTATTGTTGTTGTTGTTGTTGCCGCGCATGTGTATTTGTCATTGTCAACATCATTTCTCAAATGTTGTTGGTCGCTTTCACGCAGGTGATTAACATAAATGCAAAATGTCATGTTAATTTTTTTTTCTTGCCTCTTCGTCTATATTCATTTGTTTGTTCAACTGTCCGTCCGTCCGTCTGCGTGCGCTGGCTGGCAATAACTAAGCTAGAAACGCTAACAACGCATCCACTAAGAATAATATATTATTGTACCAGTCTATATCGCATGTTGTCTATTTTGTATTCTTGAAAACTAAACTAATGCATGTAAATACAAACGTAAATAAATATTTCAATTCTTAAGTTCGTTTTTTTTCTATTCAAACTCCAGTTTTAGTTTTATTTATTTTTGGTGTTTACTGCAAAAACTCCCCTTGTTTATATTTTTGCATCTTTTGTTTGCTTGTGAAATTTTAAATTGTATGTTTAATGTCGTTTTGCATATGAAAATTTCTTCGTTATGTCGTTCCTTATTAACTGTGCATATAATCATAAATAGCAACACTTTGCCATCGTCATTTTCTATACTGCCACAACCTACACCCACTTGTCTCGTCTTTTTCTGGGTGTATTTTTCATATAATTTTGTTGACTTGTTTGATTGTCTTTTGCTTTTTAAATTTCAGTTGTCGCTTGAAAAAATTCGCGCAGGAGTTGCATCTTTTCTTTGTTGCATTTATATTAAAATTATAAATCACTCCGGTTAGTTTTGCTGTATGGTTGTTGAAGGAATTTAAAATGTGTGTACTACACTTTATAACTATGTATGTGAAGTTAAATGTAAATTTAACTAGCAGAGACAAAAACCAAAAAAGTTTACAGATCACATTTTGCAGTTAACAGCGGACTGTTAAGCACTTAAAGTGGAAATTAATGCCCTAATTCTGTTCGACGAATGTATCGTCTTGTCTATGGACGAAAAAAGAAGCAGTTTTGATTCTTTAAAACGATTATTATTTATTGTCTATGCTAGAAGATTCGTGTATTTGCTTTATGATTTTGTTCCAAACATTATATCCAACACATATTTTGTCATATATTTTTCAAACTATTGTATATTACTTTAATTGAATTTTTATGTTTTAAAAACATGGCAATAATATTTATATTTTTCATTATCAAAGACAACAACCATTTTTGAAGAAAATAATTTAAAGACTTCAAAGACAAGAACTCAGAAGCATTTTCAAACAAAAACGTCCTAAATCTTCTTACTGAATTAGGGCATAAGTGGCATATCTGAAATCCTTTTTGGACTCTCAAAAAGTTAATTTGGAAAAAGTCATATTCTAAGCAACATTTAATTTGCTCTTTAGCGAGCCATCAGGACCACCACTTCTATACAGTGGGATACATGTACAATTCTCCTATTTCCCACAAGCACCACTTTTCCTTCTAAAAAACGACCTTTTTTTAAATTAATTTTCTAATTTATTGTTATATCTATTATATATCCAAGTGGTATAATTTCAGTAATCAGATCTCGTTCCTGGATTTCGTCAACGATATATACATATAAATATATATATATATATATATATATATTTGATCCTTTAGTTTCTATAAGGAGCATAGGGCCTTTGAGGTTTCGGTAATCAGATGGCTTAAGATGACCAGCTGATCCTGGAAATGGAGCTGCCAGCATGGCCTCCAGGTGGGCTGACTTAGAAACCTTTTATCGCGTTTATATAGCGAGCCGCTTGTTACAAGATCCGACGCCCTCTTCCAGCTGCCTCTAACATGAGGAACGGTTGCTGGCAATAGGTGCCTATTGGTTATTTGAAGGCGCCAATTACAAGCCTTAACGTTCCAAGTATCGTAGGAACTCAGAATTTGTTAGAAGCTGTAGACGGGCCCGGTAGCATTCAGCTCTGCTTCCTTTCTGTCACCGAAATAATATTCCTTTATTCTACTAGGACTGTTTAGTGCTTAACAGTCAGCTGTTAACTGCAAAATGAGCCCTGTAAACTTTTTGGTTTTTGTCTCTGCTAGTTAAATTTAAATTTATCTTCACATGCATTTTACAACTAAGTATTTATTAAATGTTGTAATAGAATTACAAAAATAAGCTTTAACTCAAGGTAAATTGGATAAAGTGAAAAAAGTTTACGTTTGTTTCAGTCACAGGCGGTAGGGAATCTTTCACAAATAAAAGAAGCAGAATGGTCGTTGCACACTTTCATATAGACAGTAACTAAGACTTGTCTTGACTAGTCCAATACAAACAGTTTATTTCTATTAATGCTAAGTTTTTTTATCCTTCGGAAACTTGCAACGATATCTAGCTCTGTAATGTTCCAATGTCCTTTGACATTTCTTGACCGTTTTTTTTGTTTGCATTTTATTATGACATATAACTTGACCACTTAACCCAAATAACGAAGTACAATTGATGTCGTAATGAAAATTCATATAATGTAAGTACACACACATATACAGATATGTATTTATGTTTTTGTACAAATGTTTACATACATACGTATGTATATATGTATTTGTATCTATGTGTCTATAAAATTAAAAATCATTTCTGTGATCTCTTTCAGACTACGTATAACTATTGTCTACGTGAGTGTGAGTGTGTTCGTCTGTTAAACAACACTTACCCACACAATCACACATACTCACGCAGTCATACTTATTTTCTTGTTCACTGATTTTTATTCGTTGTTTGAGGATACGCAAATGACCCATTTGGGGGTTGTTATAACTCTACCACATACTTGTGTATTTGTTGTAAAAGCACGACAACATTTCCTGGTACGAGAAAGCGAATGTAAATGTGAAAGTTTATGTTTTTAATAAAGGATAAGACACACACTTACATAAAGTTTTATTATGCTTAATCCCATCTAGCCAAGACCAGACCCCAGTACCCCATTTCTGTAACTTGTGAGAAGTTCTCGCATCGAGAAAAATTAAATAATTACATTGGTTGTCCTATTTTACATAGGGTTACTCACATAAAAACTTATATAAACTTACAAAACATATCAACAAATACAGTTTTTTCTTACTCACCCTGTGTTTCACAGGATGATAAAAATTTTTTCAACTTGAAAAGTTCTCACATTCCTTACAGAAACGAGGCACAGGTCTCAAAATAATCATTAGGAGATTGATTTAGGAGTTGTATATTAAACACAATCGCCTATTAAACAGAGCTAAAATCATCCCTTTCGATAACGAGCTGCTTCGATCACGTTTTTACGGTTTGAGATTATGACATTCGCTATCGAACAATGTAATAAAATGGTTCGCTATCGAATGCCATAATTTCAAACTGAAAAAACGGATCGAATCGAATTAATTTATATTTTCAATTTTGATTTTTGAAACTAGTTTTCCAATTTAAAAAGAATTCTAACGGGCCTGTTCTGAAAATCACGGTGATTTAAATCACGGTGATTTCAAAAACAAACTATTAATAACTCACTTGTTATTGGAATTTTATTGTATTTGAAGTTTTTGTCATGTATAATATAAAATTTTATTCCAACTTCCATGGCTACGAATCGTGAAATTTACAAAATCTGTGATTTAGCTTTTATCAATTTATTGAAATCACCGTGATTTGACATGCCGTGATTTGCAGAACAGGCCCGTAAATATTACTTATTTAAAATAAGCTTTAATAAATAAATGAAGAAAAGTTTCGTTCTCTTAAGTTCAATTTGTTTTTGCATATTTAACTTATGAAATAAACATCCCGCTGTGTATTGTACGATTCCTCAAATCGCCATCGAAAGATTATTTTACAACTCTCCCAATCGCTCATACAAGATTAACATTGAATCATACGATTCTTAATGTTCATCATAAAAGATTTCTTAGATAATTTCTAAACAAATTTCAAATGATTGTGTCTACGACTTATAAAAGTGCCTTTCGCTGCTCTTGTATATAAATCGTCTACATGTAACAGTTTCTCCCGTTCGAAGGATCTTCCGTGATTAAAACATGCGCTCGTCTGGAATTAAGAACTCTCTGCATACGATTCACAATAGACTCTTCTGCGATTGAAAAGGCTAGCTGGGATGTATTCGCACTCGCATTCGATTGTGTGGGCTTTTTGCCACTCTTTGGACGATTATAGCACATACTAAATGAGCTTATAAGAATAGTAAATAATATAAAAATATAAGAAAATATTTCTGAAATATGTTGCAAGTAGGTAAATATGATTAGCAAAAGAACTACTTCCGCTAAATTTTTTTTTTTTTTAATTTCCGATCAATTTATTTTTCAAATATTTATGGTTCTTGAAACAATTAATGGGTTAAATTTTTGCCATCCATACACCCAGAAAAAAGATTGGTTGGAAAATGGTTAGTCCAATAAAATATCATTTGCATAAACTATATTTCAGTGCACACAATAAATTTTCTGTTAATCCAAAAAACAATCCATGTTTAATGTCATAAGGGCATAATTGTAATAAAGATATGATTCTGCCAATTCTTAAATTGATTGCAACAACCGAGCGTATGCTTTTGTCATGACTAATTAACTGATTGGTTAACACAACCGAATAAAATATTCTGAATTGGATTTTACTACCAACTTTTGGTATTGGCAACTAAAAAATTGTCGTTCTATATTAAGGTTAAAATAAATACTTATTATCAGTTGCTGCAACTAACTAGAGGTTGAGTTACATATCATAGGTTGAGTTTTTACTCGTAGCAGCAAATTAAAAATTAACTTTTTTGTCTTTCAAAGATATTATGATTTATGAATTCTCAAATGGTTTTTGAAAGTCTGTGCATAAGATAACAGGTTTGCGGCTGTTTAAAATGTGTGGTTGAAGAAATGCATATAGACATGCTTCACCAATTAAATAAATTTCAATTCAAATAAACTTATGGCAATATGTTAAATAATAAATTTCTTAAATTGTGTATTTTTATTTGCGTTTTTTTGCTTATTTTATTTCAGCAAGGAATTCCATTGTTATGTTTTAGTTATACTAACCATATTTTCGGTAGCAATAATAACTTTTATTTCAAAATCCATACTGGTAACCAATTTTTTCTGTTGCTGCAACTATTTGGTTAAGGGTTATAATTACAATATAGGGTACCACAATCAAATTGCAGTCGTCATACCAGAATTACATGATAGTTGGTGCAACCGCCAAAATTCGATTGGCAACAAATTCGGTTGTCTCAACGAATCTGTTTTGTCTGTGTACCTTTTATGTATATGATCATCAAAGAAAAGCAGTAAAAGTAAGTGTAAACAGCAAAAATATTTCCCGAAACAACACCTTCAATTGACAAAAAAAAATCCAAAAATCAACAACCAACAACATTTTTAAGTAAACTTTTAATCAATTAAGTTTTAAAACGAAAATTTTTTAAAGTCAATGTAAAGTTCAGTTTATTATTTTCATTTGTTTTAAATTAAAGGTGTTGATTCTCGGTGGAAATTGAAACAATTGAAAGTAGTTATTGAGGAACTTATTTTTCTCTATTTCCAAAGTATCAATAAGCTGTATATTGAGATCTTCAGGAAGTGGTTATCAACAACACCCAAATAATTTATTAAGAATTTATTTCTTAATATTTTAAGACAAATGAAAAAGATACCGCAAAGTTTTCAAAAAGCACGTGAAATGTGTTTTAAAGCCCTACCATGATCTTCCGGCTATATTTGACCTTTCAAAGGGTGGTGATGAGTTTTTTCTGACGCTGTAAAAGGAATGATAAATTAGTTCCTTTAAATTTTTAAATGGAAAATTTTATAAGGATTTTAGCTAAATGTTCGCTGTAACCAAACCTTTCTCTCTCAGCAAATCAAGGCTAAAGGAAAATCAAGATAACAAAGCATACTATTAAACTGTATTTACAGTATATCTTAATTTTATTTTTAAAATTTTCTAGAAACTCTTGAAAAAATATAACTCAGTGAAAAATTCTTACTTCGAGTTCTATAAGGAAAATGCCCATTGTGCCAAGCTTTTATTCCACTGCGAATCATTCCTCATAGTAAATAAAGACAACAGATCATACTACTAAGCAATACTTAAAGTATATGTAACGTGTTCTTGTGAAATTTTCTAAAAACTCTTGAAAATATGACTTAGTGCCCACTGTGGCCACTCCCTTATTCCCCATTGAATCAAACCTAAAGGAAAGTAACGAGAACAAATCATACTGTTTAACCGCTGTTACAGTATATTTAAATTGCATTCGTGAAACTTTTTAGAAACTCGTGAAAAATATCACTTAGTGAAAAGCTCTCAATTATATAAAGGCCAAAACCTTCCTCCACAGCGAATTCAATCTAAAAGTAAATCAAGACAAGGAAATCATTCAATTACATAGCGTTCACAGTAAATCTGAATTATATTTGTAAAATTTCTTCGAAACTTTTCAAAAACAACAAAAAAATATTATTTAACTGAAGTGTTGTTTAGCAGTAACAAAATGCATCTAGACGTTCTAAACCAGTGTTTAAAAAACTAAAATGCTTTTCATTTCATTTCATTTAATTTTGATTCTGGTTTCGCTTTTGAAAAATACAACAGTTTCAGTCAAATCAAAATCAGAAAACGATTTATGGACAACCAATTGTGGCGCAGTGCTTTCATCAGTAGACAATTTGAAAAGTTTGAATTTGAAGCAGTTGGTATGCTTTTTGAAATCGCAGACAGTCACAGTCGAAGACGCTGAAGCTTTTGCTTTTAGAAGTTTTAAGCAATCGCAGAAAAGTGGTTTTTGTTTTTGCTTCTTGTCTTATGTGCGAAAACAACAACAAAAACATGACAAACACCTCAAAAATAGTTGACTGAAAGCAAGAGCTTTTGCTTTTTCTGCTGCGACTTGTTTGGTACTTAAAAAAGCACACCGACTGCTTAAGCTTTTACTAGCGAAACCAAAAGCAACAGCAAATCAAAATCAAACTTTTGAAATCGTCGACTGCTGATTCGTTTTCTGCTTCTGGTTCGACAGCGACTGTTGATTATTTTCGCAAGCACAGGCAAAAGCATTCATTAGTTCATTTTAAACCAGCTACGTCCAAACACACATACACTGATATTTTCATTTGAGGTAAAGAGCTTTGAAAGCTCTTAAATTTGTTCTTGTTTCTTTGCAAATTAAGAGCAAGCATTGGTGTCTGCTGTGTTGTTGTTGTGGATGTTGTTCTCTCGTCGGTGTGAAAGCACAAAAAGCCCTTTATAAAAGTTTGCACATTGTGCATATAACTTAGACGTAACTGTCTTAAACAGTTGGAAAAACCAAAAGCAGCGAAAAGTAAAAAATTTACGACTATTAATACTTCGACGTTAGTTTTTATTATTTCCCGACCAAAAAAAGGTGTGTTATAAGCAGCGATGCCTTTCGCGCTAGTTTTAGCGCGTTTTAACTATGCCAAACGCGCTTTTTTTCGTCTTAGCGCGTTTAATTAAAAAAGCGCTAAATTAGCGCGTTTTGACTAAAGTAAAAAATATCATTTCAGTTCAATATCTTTTTACTTTTTTGTATAAATTTAACATTTGTCTAATATCCAAAACTTAACTTTTTGTTTAAATTCGGTAATGATTCAGATGTTGCAAATAAAATTCTCTTGACTGTGGGTAAAAACGCATTTTAATATTGTAAATTGCAACTATTTTGAAATTTCACAGTTCAAAATATATACTCGTACTCGTGACCCAAAAAATGTATATAACTTATTAAGCACCTTTCTTTTTGTACTTCAAAAAGCATTTGAATCGCAACACTATTCGATAATTTATATAAGTTGTTACAAAGTTTGACAAAAAAATTAAAATCAAAACTAAGAATTTTGAATATTTGGAAGGCGAGACGGATTCTGTATTAAATGATTTTAGATATTTAGATAATATAATTTCGAAGAAGCAATATTGCATAATCTGAAAAAGAGTTACTAAAAAATTAGGTGTATTCATATTTACTAATACATATGTACATCGACCTTTATTAAAATTTAATTTAGCGCGTAGGAAAATAGCGCGTTTTGACTATAAATTGTTGATAATGCTGTAACTTAGCGCGTTCTAGCGCGTTTGAGAAGGGGTGTGGCGCGTTTGGGTTATAAATAGTTGACATCGCTGGTTATAAGTTTGTAGTGTGTGTCTGTGTATCTGTGTGTCTGTCCGTGTCAACGTACAGACCAAATGGCTGGACCGATTTTGATTTAGTTTTTTCTGTTTGATAGGTCACTTGATCGAGATGGTTCTTAGCTATGTTTGCAAATCGGTCCTCGCTGTTTGGGAGATATAACATCTTCTCTAGATATATCGGGGGTTTTTAAAATTTTTAATGTTTGTTATTTAAAAATTCTTCTAAACCAACAATACATAATTTTTTAAATTATAATTTTTTTGTTTACATTGTTTGTTAACATTGATATTGATGAATGTAGATAGATACGAACTTTCCATTCGGTTATCAAATGAAAATTTAGAGATGGTAAAATTGAGCTTTCATTACAAAAAAGGTTTCAGCAAATTGAATACGATGAATCAAAACAATTCACATATTCCATTTGCAATGAAGGCTGAGTATATATAGCAGAAATCTACATCAACTGACACTTCACATAGTGGGCCAAACACAAACGAACGCTGATGATGAAGGTGTGTGTAGTGGCCCTCGAAGACAGCTAATTGTTCCGTTCTACTACGTGTTTGTCAGAACTTTGGTATTATGTGTTCATTAATAATTCTCACATGTAATTTGGATTACAAAGTACTACCAGCTTTACCCTGATTAAATTAGAAATATGGAAACCAAATTAAACTTTAGTTTCGCGACTAATCCATGCGCGGGATACGTCACTGTTCGTGTGCAATTCTGTTTCCGAAGTGTTAACATGTATTCTAATTCAACATCTATTTAGCCTATTGTAATTATAGAGATATAGTTTTTGTAATATACAAAATTTGGCTGGATTTAGAATGCCGTACTTACTGCGAATAAAATTTTATCCCTTTTATCTTCTTTGCAGATTTAGTTATTCACAATATCTGCCTTAGAAAGGTCTTGTGAGATAAAAACATACAATTTAGGCTGACTATAAAATTTGTTTCATTAGTAGTGGATACATTTGAACTCCCATCAATACAGTTTTGGCCAGCTTTGCGGCTTTTCAAATCAATACGGAATTATTTGTTTTTTCAAAGTGTTATAAAATAATCTGAAATAAATTATTTCGAGATCACTTTTAAGCTTCACTTTTTGCAAAACCCTGTATTACTGCAAGATAATCAAAAAGTTATTGCAAAGTTTAACAAAAACTTTCCAATTTCACTTTCGTTCTAATTTAAGATAGTAAATTTCCATTCTTTGCGCAAAATTGCATTCTTTAAAGTTGTCAACTTTAATTGATTTTGTTTAACTTTGTGTTTGCAACTTTATACTCGTATGATGCATGCAGCATTGTCATTTTGCAAACGCGTGTCAATAATTAAGGTTCTCTCACCACAGGGAATGCATGTGTGTAGCAAATGTGTGTGTTTTGTATTGGATATTTTTGCAAATCTTTCATCCTTTCAACCCCATTAAAAACACACTCATACACACAGAGACTCACACACACACACAAGCATCCATTTACAATTCATTGTACTGTTTGTGCAACGCAGTTGTTGTACTCGTATAAAATAAAGTTTGTTGCTTTACAGATGAAAGAGATCAAATTGCAGGGAATGCTGTTAAAATTATTGCTGATGCAATTGGTGTCCTTTACATCCCCTTTTAAATTCCAGTCTGTTATTTAACCCTTTTTTGTGCAATTTCATTCAATACCTTTTCGGTCTGTGTGCAAAAATGTTTAGAAGAAGCGTGTGCTTGTTTGTGTTAACTTGGCGCATGTGTTTCAGCAATTGTTGTTGATGTTGCTGCGCCGTTGTTAATGTTGTTGTTGTTGTTATGATTATTATTGTTGTTGCTAAGTGTTATGTCAGGACTTTCAAGTCGAGTCGTTGTGCTGTTCAACTGTGTGTGTAATGCTGTTAATGTATTGCGTGCCAGTGTTTGTATGCATTTCCTTTGATTGTTTGTTGATATTGTGGGTGCTTTTTAGCGCTTTATGATTTCAAAATGAAATACGTACATATGTCAGTATGTACATATGTATGTATGTATATATACCCTGCAGTCAGACTGGGGCCAAATGTCTCTATGTCAACACTAAATTTCTAGTAGTAGGTACATTGTCTACAATTTCTTTTCTATTCGTCAGTATAAAAGAAAGAGAGACAACAAATGTGGTCCATTGCTGGTGGCTTTTGCAACAACTTGTCAATATTCATATAATTGTATGTACGTAAGGTATAGAAATGTACCACTAAATGTCTGGTTGGTATGTCTCCATGTTCCCATAAGAACTATGTATTCACTACCTAGTCAATTGTTTTAGTGTTACTAGTAGATTTTCAATGACAAGCACATGCTAAATGTCTATAGCACAAAGTATTGTATGGGGATTAATTAGAGAGTAGTACTGGTGACAAAGTCAAAAGCGACTCAGTACATTTTCACCATCGACATTTCCTTCAGGGTATATACTTATGTGCCTTTGTTTTCCTTTTGCATACAAGTACATAATTCTTTGTGTGCTCTTTGTGGATATTTTAAATGAAATACATACACATTTTTAAATGTTACACAAAGCACAAGGATGCTTTTTTACTCTTTCTACAACAATAAATAAATGAGAGTAAAAACCGTTTTTCTTTCATCTGGGCCCTCAAGCGAGTCGTATGCGATTAAATATGATTTTGTTTGAAAGGAAGCGTGAACTAAAGGAGTTTGTATGGTGTATAATATATATTTTTCTTTTGTATACGTATATATTGCGTCGTTTTGTATTGTTATGTTTATTCTTATTGTAAAATTCTTTAAAAATGTTTTGTTTATTAAATAACATCATTGTTGAGTTTTTATTTAAAATAAAAAAATTCTATTGTGCTTACTTTAACAAAAGGAATTATAGTGAATTCCGTTTCTAATGTTATTGTTATCTAACAATTTCTTGAAATGTTATTTAACATACGTTTTAGAATAATAAAACTCTAATTCAATTTTCTTTCTCTAATTTTTATTATAAAATTGTGGGTTTTCAAATCGGTTTATTGTTTTCTCTTTCACTGGTATTCATAAACGATTGTTAGAGTAGAAGCATAATTCCTGCCTTAAGCCAATATCAACTTTAACAATAGTTTATGAATACCGGCGCACATAGCGGATAAAGGTGGTCATTTCAAGGATTAATTTAAAAAAGTTCCAGTGTTGTATGTGCTTTCATTAGAAATATACAAATGTCATGATATATTTTGCATGAGTCACGCATTAGTCACGTATGAGTCACGCATGAGTCACGCGTGATCATGGTTGCACTTACATATAATAAAAAAAATTAAAAAATAGAAAATAAATAAAAAATTAATATATATAAATAAAAAATCTCTCTTTGGGCTAATTTATGTTTGAAATCATTCAATAGTGGTCAATTCGTCAAGAGCGTATGAGTCACGCGTGGTCATGGTGGTGGTTGTGGTCGCACTTACATGTAATAAGGAAAACAAAAAAACAGAAAATAAATAAAAAATTAAATAAATATAAATAAAAAATCTATGTTTGGCTAATTTATGTCCGAAGTCATTCAATGGCGGTCAATTCATCAAGAGCATATGAGTCACGCATGAGTCAAGCGTGATTGTGGTTGCCCTTACATATAAAAGAAATTAAAAAAATAGAAAATAATTAAATAAATATAAATAAAAAAAAAATGTTTGGCTAATTTATGGCCGAAGTCATTCATTGGCAGTCAATTCATCAGAAGCGTGCGTGAATAAAAAAATAATAAATGTTTGCTTGTTTTGTTGGTTAAGCACCACTTATAGGCATTTTGTTCTTGCTTCGGGCTTTCAAATTAAAAATAGTCATGTGTATCAGTTAATTAATGAATACTTTGTATGTGAGGTACCCGCGTCCCCAGTACTATGCTTTCAAGATTTTGGTGGAACATGCAGCTTGTTTTAAGAGTTAGCCACTTCAAATTTAGTGTGCCTAACTATTTTAGTTCTGAAAATATAAGAAAAATAATAATTACTTTGTATGGGGGATACCCGTCTCGCACCTCCACATAAAAATTTGTGACTTTCCCCATTGTAGTTGTTGAGATACGAATTTTTTAACGAAAAAAGAACCTTTGACCCCCCTGTGCGTCTTTTGTGTTGTCTCTTAGAGCTTGCAAAAAGTCTGCTTTATTTTTGCAAGTAAGCTTTAAAGAAATATAGACACAATAAATATTATGTTTAGCAATTTATTTTGTGCGACAATATTTTTGCAAGAAAGGACAACCAATTGTCTTCAAAATTAACTGCTACTTAATTAAAAAATAATTTTTGGAATAGTTCAATTCTGTCTCATCAATCTTCTGAATATCTTTTTTTTATTACTGCTTCCTTTTTATTGGCTTATCCATACACATTCCAGAAGAATTTTTTTTTTGTAACTAAAACCCCTGTTGTTAAATTCACTACTTATATAACTTTTTCCATTCATTTTATTTTTATTTACTATCAATCCTTATTATCAATAAAAATAAGCTCACTCTCCCTTTTACAAAATGATATGTAAATTTTATCATTTATTTCAATTGTATTACAGTCATTTTATACCGTAAAATTAGGATCAAACAATCCAATATTAAACGTAATACAGAAACGCACCGACACACATACACACACACACACATGCAGACACCAGAATAAACAATTGGCACTACATTGACGATTATGAGGTTTACCAAATTGCTGATGGTGTTGTTGTCGGTGATGATGACTACGTACACACACACACACATAAGTACATGTTATGACCACTTTTATAGTTAATTTAACTGGATAACAAAAGACATCAAAAAACAATGACACTACCACTAAAATACAATAAACTAAAGGTATAAAAATTTAACTTAAATCCTGTTAAACAGCCAGAGGCTGAAAGTACAACACGCACACACACTCACTCTATTTAATTTGTGAGTGTGTTTGTGCAAGTAGTGTTTGCTTATCTTTAATGGCGCAATCTTTAAAATGTTGGTTATTTTGACATGTTATGCATTTGGCCGAGAGAATATTGTGAATAAAAAGGATGTTATTTTTTTAGTTAATTTTTTACTTTCCTCTTCTCTATTTAAAGTTAAATTAAATTTGAAAAATTTAAATTTGGTGCTGAGAAAAGTATTAATCCTTATAGTTCTAAACTAAACATCTAAACATCATTATTAATCTTTTCAGCTGAAATTAAGGCATGCTCATGCATGAATGGGGAGAAGCACACCGTTACAGGGAAGATTTTGAGAGCTGTAGCTGGATTCAGTAACTTTTTGCAAACCAAAAATCGTAATATTGATCGATATACATACTTATTCGTTTGCAGTAGCGATAATATAATCATCTAATTTGTTTTTTACGATAGTGTACAGCTGTGTTTTTTCTAGTTATTTAGTTTTATATCATGTGGCATCCCTGCACACAAAATGCAAAAACAAGGATTAAGAACAGTTAAGAGTTAGGTCGAGTTTACATCTGTGGACCTTTCTGATGTGCATTAGTGTTCCTTTATATCAATTGTTGTAGGAAAGTTCAAGTGATGTAGGCATAGTCACTGGTCACTGAACTATACCCACTTCAGCAGATACTAATCCTAATGTAACATCAGAGCGCCCTCCTTTGTTATGTAGCAGAATCATGGGCGAAGTAAAATAATCAATAAAAAGTCTATTAACCATAAATAAATAAATCTGTAATAAATAAGATAGAATTTGCCAATACAATTTTATTATTTTGTATTGTACATCAATTTGCTGCACGGCAAAACTTAGAAAAAAATAACAAGCTTTTAATAAGTGACTCTAGCAGAGAAAATATATAGCTCCCTCGCTGTTTAACCAATGTACGTCTTTTTGTAAGGATATTGGGGTTACATCTTTGTGTCTTCAAATACTTTTAATATAAATTCCAGTTCAGACTAATATCTAGGGTTTCCTACGCCAAAGATGGAAAGGAACCCTATTGCTTACGCTACGATATCCGGATGGATGGACGGAATGGCGGATGCCCGTCATTCCGTATGGCTGCTTCTCGAGAAACGTAAGCTGAAACGGACCTGACATATTTACAGACTATATAAAAATTTTGGACGCTACAACAGCAAGCATGTGATAGTTAAAAATTATAGAGTGTGTTCTAAAGCGAGAAGTCAAACTTTTGAAATTTTCAAAAACGCTAAAACTAAATAATCCCAAAATTAAAAGAGTCGCCAAAGCAAAAAAGCGCCAAATTAAAAAACGCTTAAACCGAAATAGATCGAAAAAAATCGCAAAATCGCCAAAGCGAAAAAAACCGCCTAAGCTACACAGAGAAAAAACTGCCTAATAGAATCAAGAAGATTTTCTCTATGAAACGTTTTTAGGCTGAGCAGTATCCCAGCAGAAAGAAGCGAACTTTGTTTCATAGAGATTCCTTATTAATTTTATGTGGTAAATCTTATTAATTTTATCAAGAAGAAAACCACTTAAAATCAAGAAGAAATCTTATTACTCACAACTTTTATTACTCAATATCCGTTATATTTGGCACAAAAAAAATCCAAAGAGATAAATCTCTTGATTCTATTAGCTTTTCTTATAAATTGTAAACTATAGGGATTTCTTATTGATTGTATTAGGTTACCTTATTGATTTTTTTAAAAAGATTTTCTTCTTGATTTTATTAGGTTGCCTTCTCGATTTTTTTAAAAAGGGTTTCTTCTTGATTTTAGTAGGTTCCTATATGATTATGTGTAAAGCATTTTATTAATTTTTTTAATAAGGAAATCTTCTTGATTTTATAAGGTGTCTTGTTATTTCATATCTATAAATAGACATAGAGACAATTTTTTTCATGATCTTTTTCATTTTTGTATAAGAATGTTTGCACATTAGTACAAAGAATAAAGA
Source organism: Tachina lurida (assembly GCA_944452675.1). Lineage (NCBI taxonomy): Eukaryota > Metazoa > Arthropoda > Insecta > Diptera > Tachinidae > Tachina > Tachina lurida. The sequence continues at coordinate 182,065,750 of OX101752.1, read as the reverse complement.
CACATTTTTTTTATTTTTTATTAGGTCGCCTAATAAAAACAAGAAGAAAACCTTATTGAAATAATCAATAAGTTAACCTAATAAAAACTATAAGATTTCTTCTTGATTTTTTCAAAAAGGTTTTTCTTATAAAATTAATAAGATTTCCTTATTGAAAAAAACCATAGAGATATCTTATTAATTTTGTTCTATTTTCTGAGTTATTTATTAGGCACTGCTTACTCTGTGTAAAGAAAAAATAGCTAAAAAACAAAATAAATTGCCAAAAACCAAAAGACGCCAAAACCAAAAAAAAACCAAAACAAACATCTTTTCGATGTTATGTCAATACTAATCGGTCCAGGATTCGGCACTTTACAAGCTAATAGTATTTTCTATGCCATAGGCAATATGAATAGCATGAAGTTTAGCTTTAGAGCGAGTGGACAAGCTACAAGTTTATATTTATTTAGTTACAGAATAATGCCGAGTACACACTATGGTATTTTGGGAGATTGCAGTAGCGTGTACTGGTGGCAACGTTTGTCATTTGCAATATTTTTTTTTTTGTGGCATTGCTTTCCATATAAAAAACATAATGGGAACGATGTTGCACACATTTTGAAAATGATACCACAAGATGACAACAGAAGAAATGTCGGCATAAGGTGGCATATGAAATTTTGCTGTGTCAATCCAATAATATTTTTTTAATGGAAACGTTGATTTTAATTCGATTATAATTTTATTATTTAAATGTGTCGACTTTCGGTTTTAAGAGTGTGACTTCATTTTAGGCGTAACTCTGATTTCTTAGTAGGATTCAGGGTTACCGTTCACCCGACTAAAGTCGCAATTTGACCCTTTTTTAGCGGTCTGCGACTTTTTGTGAGACTTTTTTTGTCACCGACTTTTCCGACTTTTTTTTAATTTTGTTGTGACTTTTTACCCTTTTTTGCGGAGCTTCTCAAAAAACAGTTAATTTGCAGTAAATTAAAAGTTTTTTGATTATTTTTATAAAAAAGAAACGTTAAAATAACGTCGGCAAAATTTAAAAGCAATTCAGAAATTATTGTTCATTTGGAAGCACTTTTATCACTTTTTTGCAACCATGCCATGTAAGAAAATTTTCGCAAATTTTCAGTAGAAGTTGCCAAGAATAGTTTTAGCTAAAATCTTCAGGGTACAAGAAAACATGTACATACATATGTATATAAGCATGTACTCAGCTAACCAAAACATTCATAAATAAATCGCATTCGAATGTTGCGTAATCATTTCTCGGACAAAGCACTCGAGAACGACTATCGTAAACGGAAGGAGAAAGTGAAATCCTTAGATTACGATGTTTCGCTTACGAATCAATAGCGAACCTTTAGCAATCCATTTCATTGCTTCTTAATAGCAAAAAACCTGATTCCTCTTTTGTTGTACATGCAAATAAATAAAAATTGAGAGAAAAAATTGTTTCTTGTTGCTAAACTTTTTTTTACGAGAATGTTTCGAGAATTATTGGCTACAGCGAACGTTCGTTTATTTTCGAAACTCAGGTTGGCTGGGTATAATGCAACTGCATATGTTATGAAATATGATAAAAATTGATTCTGCAATAAGCTTTTTGTTTTGTTTCAATTGTTTTTTTGTTTTGTTATGCTTTTTATTCATAAAAAACGTTAAAAAATAGGTGCAACTTTTATTTTCTCAAACGACTTTTTTGTGCGACTTTATTTTTACAAAACAACCTTTTGTGCGACTTTTCTAAAATTCCTAGCGGTAACCCTGGTAGGATTCATAGAAAGTTCTCATACATCTCATTTCTTCATTTACTCCTTCACACAGAATTTGTCTTTTTATCTCACCAGTTTTTCCCGCCTGTGCAAAAAAACATTGCGCTTACGGTTCGTTTTTGTTTATCTTTCGTATTTAATCTGTAAAGTTTTCACAGTGCGAAATTGCATAATTTTACAATTTTCTAGAGTGCTGCTTATTCGCTTTTCCAAAGGATATTCTTTACTATATTCTATTTTCAGTTGAGCATTCATTCATTCATTTAGATGCTTGTCTAATCAACTGTCATTTGTTTGACATTCCCTGAGGAGTAACTATGACGAAAACGTCATACAGACGGTTACGATTCCTGAGTGAATCAAAATGTGAATGTTGCAAACAATAGACGAAGGACTACTTGGGTGCACAATGGTTGCCCAAACAACACCAGCAGCAGCAGCAGCAGCAGCAGCAGTAGCAACAAGCAAATGATGAGTTTAACTCTAAGATGAAAGCTGATAATAATTTTATCCTTGCAGCTCGCTCTGTTCTAAGTTGCGGGGAGTGTAGGTTTAATTTTTTTTGTTTGTTTGTTCATATCTGCTATTACAATTTACTTTTGTTCATTCAGGATGCCTGCTATTGTTACAGTTGTTGCTTGCTGCTAATGCCTTCTTACTATTGTTATGTTATTGCTGTTGTTGGTCTTGGTGTTGCCATTTAAATTAGGCAACTAACTGTTTATTATGTTTATTACATTGCCGTTCTTGTTGTTGTTGTTCTTACTTTTATTTTATTATTATTACAGGTCGTTACTTCCACACACAAAAAGGATAATAGTACGATACAAGCAAGCAAGCAGCACTTGAAAAAAATTACACTGAACAACGTTCGTTAATATTCTTTTTTTAAACTTTACATTCAGTGAATTTGAATGGTTTTTTTTGGTTAGTATTTGATGTGTTTTGATGTGTCATTGTCATTTAGTTAAAAATCTAAAACATTTAAGATGTCAATGGCAAAATGCTCTTGTGCCATCTTCCGCCCTTCACTACTATTATTTCTGATCGTTGGCATTTATTAACCCACCAAATATCTAATCTTATGCATCTTTATCACACATTTAAAATGGAACTTTAGCAGCAGCAGGGTTGCTTTGCTGTATTCTTCCCGTTAATGTTGATTCCTGACGTGATGTGATGTGATGTGATGTCTGTCAAAACGAGGGAAATTGTTTGCGGACGCGTATTTAGTGTAGTTTGATGTCTGTTAAATTGTTTCTAATTAGAGATTGTGGTCGTTAAGATACTTTTGGTTATTATGCAAAATTTCTTTATGTGGCGATTATAAAATGAAATGTTCGGGGCTTATATAATATTTCGTAAGGCATTATGGGTCATAAAATTCAGATTAAGAATATTAAAGTGAAACTATTGCGGTAAGTGGTGTTGGTGATTAGTTTTAATTATTCAGTTGTTTGTAGTTTATTTAGGCTAATAATAAACTTGTGCATAAATATGTGGCATTACAACTTAAAATTACGGAAACATGGATAATACAAAAAAAAACTTATTTGCCTTTTCGTAGAATGTTACACTTTGTAAAATTATAATCCGTAAACTACTTTAACTTTCATATCAACTGTGGGACGGACGCCTTCTAGAAAATTAAAAATATGTTTTCTCAAATTAATCGAAAATTAACGCACTAATAATCCCAAACTTTTATTTTACTTATTCAGTAAAATAATTGTTTATTAAAAATGCATTGAGATTTATTGTTGAGGGGCTTAAGCTGGATCTTATGCGCATCACTGTTGCTTATGCAGATCATAAGGAAACCTTTATCCAAAAATCTTAGAACAACTAGAGTTATTATGTTATAAACTTTCATATAAACAAATGAGAAGCTTAACAAATAACAAAGTTGAAACAAGAGCTCAATAATCAACATTTTTTATTTATTTTCTTACCTTAATCTTTTTGTTTATGGTGATTTTTTTAAAGAAAAATAAAGATATATTTCTAATTAGATATCATTATGGTCCTTCGTGTCAGATTCCGGCTGATGGCATTGCTAACTCTGTAGCCAGGGGTCTAATTGTCGCTTTCCATAACGAGGTGATTCGATCACGTTTTTCAGTTTGAGATTATGGCATTCGCTACCGATCAATGCAATAATATCGTCCGATTCGAATGACAAAATCTCAAAAAACGTGATCGAATCAGCTGATTTTCGCAAGCTACGACTAGACCCCAGATTTAATAGCCTGAAGTAATTTATAATACTTCACTGGTAGCTTAGAGCTGCTGGTGTTATAAACGAATGCAACTTTAAACGTGTACTAATAATAAACTTCTGCGTAAATGTGTGCCATTGCAACTTAAAACCATGGAAGTGTAATTTAAACATAGAGAATATAAAAAAAACTCATTAACTGAAGCACAGCCGCGAATAACGTTGTAAAAGACAATTTTAAAAAACCAGTTTTTTCAAAGATTACCATTAATATAACTCTCTTGCGTTGTTCAAATATAAAACCATTCAAAATTATGCATCTTATCGCCGTCAAAATACAATTACAAATCGGTCAGTCAGTGCTAAACTTTGTAAGTAACTAATAAAATCATGCAAACGAAATTGTCGAAAATAATTGATAAACGTAGCAGAGATACAAAAAGAAAAGCTAATGCTAGTTATCATTATTTTCGATAAGCTAAAAAAATTTAAACGAGAAAAGCAATCTTGCTTCAAAATACGTTTATTAGCTCTCCTGAAAAATTATTATTTTGTCACTTAAAACGTTATTCGCGGCTAACCTTCAACTATCGGCTGTGTTTTATTACGCAGACTATGTGTGCATTCTGAAGCTGTATATCTATTGGGACTAATCCCTACTACATAACAACCAAACAGATTCTGCATTCCAATAGTCAAATGCAACTTTGTTTATGGTCCTTCAAGCCGGTTTCGGTTTGTGGAATATACCGCAAAAATAAAAAAATGATATCATAGCTACAGCCATTTACATTATGATGCCATTTAATGTCTTCATAATTGTTCTAATGCAAGGAGGGAGATTTCTCAGTCTAATAGAGATTCACACAATCGTTTCTTTAGCGAAATTACATCATTCGTTTTTGACAAAATTTTGTAATATTTTGATCGAGCTTAAATGGATATATTTTGGAATTTCTCTCTCTAAGAAAGAAAACAGCCATTATCCAAAACATTCGGACTAATTCTAGTACAGCGAATAGGCATAAGAGGAAGCAATCATACATAAGAGGAAGGAATCATATCAGCTTCGGCGGATAATAATCCTAATGTAACATCAGAGCGACGACCCCCTTCCACGGTATTGTGTAGCAGAATCATCGGCGAAGTTAAGTTAAAATGGCTACTAAGCACAGCTTTATAAATTTAATATGACTCATTGACACCAGAGGCGCTGCAACACTGCACTCTAAAAAAAATTCTACAGATCTATAAAAATTCAATTTAATCTGATTTTTTTGCTTTTAATACTTTTGGTACTTTTTACAAAAATATATATGTTTTGTGCATTAATATGTTAAAAACATATTTTCTATAAGACCCTCCATTAATAAAGAATTAATAAGGAGACATGTTATTTTATGAATTGCATAGTAAACCCCCTGTTTCAACTCAGACAAGTTTATATATATTTCTATTTTAATAAAAATTTTAGGAATTAATAAGTCCTAGTTTACACTATGCAAGTCTTATTGCTGATTAGTTTGATGTAGAGAGAGAGAGAGAGAGAGACGAGGGGAACAGAAATGTTCCTTTTCTTTGAAGTAAGACTTGCATAGTGTAAAGTAGGACTAACGAAAATGCGACCGACGAAGGTTTTAAATAAGTTTCTTAAAGCCCTTACTCTTTTGTTTTTTCTTTCGTACCAAAAAGGATCATATTTGATCGAAGCCTCAATCATCACCGGAAAATGTAAATGGGGAAGATATGCTAATATCGTGAATTCCAATAATTTCAACTGATTGGCACTTCCATTTCAACACTCTGGCCTTGGCCGCAACCATCAACAAGACTCAAGTCCAATAGCTAAGTATTGCTGGTTCGAACTCGGAAATTTCTTGTGTTTCTCATGCACTGTTGCCAATTCAGCTATTTTCTCGTCAAATCTAGCGATTTTTAAGTACATTTTGCGGGAAAAAATATGATTTAGCTATTAGCGGGAAATCTAGCGTTTTTTTGTGCATCATAATTCGCTTTAAAATGTGAGCTTGATTAGAAAAGTGAACGTATATAAAGCAAGCTATGTGAAAAAGCTGATTGATTAGAGCCACAACAATTCAAAAAAGGGATTTTGTGAGCAAAAATGTAGTACTCCAAACAGTGAACTCGTCATACAAAAATCAGCAGGCTTGTGAGCGCTACTTTTACTCTATAATAGCAGAAGCCTGCTTTATTTGAAGCAATTTTTTACTATGGTAGTACCGAATTCAGTACTTAGCAAATTTGGTACCAATTATACCTACGAAAATATTAATGTTATATGCGTATAATTTTGTATGTATATCAGAGCTGGCCACCGAGAGAAATGTATTCGCGTATGTGTATTCATTTGTATAAGAAGTCGATTGTTGTTCGGTACCCTGGGTGCTAATTTGGGCAGGCTGGATGTATGTATGTATATGTTTTTAATAAAAGAAGCTCTTATTTGATATTTTATAAAATTTCTAAGGACATTTTGGAAATATGAAAGAAGTTAACAAGTTACAGTAGAATTTCTGAAAAATCCTAACAATAAATTTTTTTTAGCTATTTATCGCTAAGTTTTCAAATATTTTTGAAGTTTAGCTATTTTCTAGCTATTTTCATGTCTACTTTAGCGATATTTGTTGGAAAAAAGTTGGCAACAGTGTTCTCATGGTCATTTATATGTTGCTTAGTCCAGAGATGAAACGTCGCAAAATTTTTATGTTTGCACACCTGCCGAAAAACTCAAAATATTGTTTCTCCGTGTTATCATTAAGATACAAAAATAATAAATAAACAAAATTTGCTTTTTGTTTCAGCAAATAAATAAAATGAGTATATATTTTTAGCGTAGTAGTACACTCCGGGTATCTGCCAATTCTTCACTTAATACCAAAAATTATTCATATTGTCTGTAATATTTGTTAATGTCTTCGGCTTATAGTGTAAACCTTCTAAGTCTCCAAAATATCATATTTTATAAAAAGTGGATTTAGTAGGCTTACACTCTAACCCCTAGTTTTTAACTTAATATTTAAGTACGTAATTAGCTATTGGTTACTTATATTTAAACTATATTTAATTACGATTTAATTTTTTCAGTGGTTAATTCAAGTTCTTATAAAATTACGTTGAAAATACGGCAGCACTAAAAAATTTCCAACTTTTATGGAAAGCTTTCTACACAGAGAAAAACCTGCCTCATAGAATCAAGAAGATTTTCTCTATGAAACGTTTTTTTTAGAATAAGGGGTATCCCAGCAGAAAGAACCGAAGATTTTTCCATAGAGATTCCTTATTGTTTTTATGTGGTAAATCTTAATAATTTTATCAAGAAGAAAACCACATAAAATTAAGAAGAAATCTTATTATTCACAACTTTTTTACTCAATTTCCGTTATTTTTGGCACAAAAAAAAACAATCCATAGAGAAAAACGTCTGTAAACTATATGGATTTCTTATTGATTTTATTAGGATGTCTTACTGATTTTCTTAAAAAGGTTTTTTACTTGATTTTATTAGGCTATCTTATTGATTTTTTCAATAAGGTTTTCTTCTTGATTTTAGTAGGTTCCTATATGATCTTCTTGATTTTATGAGGTGTCTTGTTAATATCTATAAATAGCGATAGAGACAATTTTTTTCATTATATCTTTCATTTTTTATAAGAATGTTTGCATAAAAACTACAAGATTTCTTCTCTGTGTAAAAAACAGCTGTTTCACATAAACAAAAACGTTAGGTTATCAACATGTAGAAAATTCAAGTTGCATAAAAACACATTTTATGAAGCCAAACGAGCATCAGAATGCATTCTTCTACAAGTATTTATTTATTTCATGATATAAAACTGAGTATTGTTTAATACGACCATATGATAAGCATGTGCATGTTTTGAATAAGCACAGAAACATATGGTCGCAGCGGTAAATAGAAAGAGTAAATAGGCCTTCTATAAGGCCATATTTAGCATACACAAGGCCTGCCAGTCCCATTGCGTGATCATTTCTTTTTTACACGCGATGTCATTGGCGACCAAGGCCTTCCACGCTTATGGTGCTATGATCATAAATTAAAAAATAAATAACTTCTGTGGCTCTTCCAAAAGAAGGGAATGGAGTATGTGTATCGAATTTTTTTAGAAGGTATTATGGAGGCCTTATAGAAGGCAGGGAAGAACGAGTATCGAATCTTAAATAAGGTATAAGAAGGCTTTCAGAAAGGATTGTTTGGTGCACTCCTCGTGAGTTGTAGCTTTAAGTACGCTCATAAAACTTAAATAGAATTTAAATACACAAGATTGGCCATTTAAGTATTGTTTAAATATGCACAGAAAAACACAATTTCGTATTTAAATATAAGTTAAAATATAATTACAATTTGATTACCAAGTCCAAAATTGGCCCTAATTTATGTGGGCAATTTAATATTTTCGGATCTCAAATCTACACAATTGTCAAGGATATAATATAAACATATACATATGTACATATACATACAAATATAAATACACAAATTATTCCTTGTGACATATGTATTTCTGAATGTAATTAACAAAAGCATAAATAAGTTTTGAAGTTTTTGGAAGAGATATTTAAAAATAACATTGGATATGGAAAAAACACCGTCTTGTCTCCGAACTTACGAGTACCTTAAAATTTATTGATATGATTCCAGTCTTAGCAAAAAAAGGCTTTAAAGTTTAAACATTAATTTTATCCATTTAATAAGCCCTATGTAGTCTTGTTAACATGATAAAAAATCTACAGCATTATGTTGTCGTACTAAATCTTTATACGAGCCACTGCAATTCATAAAAATTATAATTTTGATTTTATTTGCACAACACTTTGTCAACACTAAATTAAAATTAATATTTTAGATTAATTTGACACAAAACACATTTAATTAGTTCACCTTTTGGTGATAAAAATCTTTGGTATTTTTATAGCAACCGGGCAAAAAGTGGCAACAACAAAATTTACGTTTCCTTCAATGAATTATATGCGGGCAAACACACACACATTCATACAGCAAGATCATGGCAAATATGTATGTGTGCAAGTGTGTTGTTCTTAAACTGCAAGAACGAGAGAAGACAATAAATTCCAATTATGTCACAAGTGAAATATTTTAATAAACATAAGCTGTGACTACTCAAGAAAGCCCAGATACCACCACTCGCCGGTACAAACACAGATATTATGTACGAGTATTATTTTTATTAACAAGGCACAACAAATAAACTCGTAAATATTCAAACAACCGCAGCAGCAGCAGCAGCAACAACAACAACAACATACTGGCAACATCAACGGCTAACAACAGCAACAACTGCAAACTTTTTTTTTATAACAACCAAATACAATAAATCATGAGCAGAAAAACGGCAAAACTGCACTCACTGGCACTCGCGCAAGGAACAGCTACAAACAACAATGTTTTTTAAACGTTCGAAGCATAAAACAACAATAAGCACACAAGGGTTCAACGTCTTATTGTTTATGTTGCTGCTGCTGCTGCTGCTGCTGCTGCTGCTGTTGATGTTGCAGTTGTTGCTGCTGTTGCTGGTGTTGTTACTGTAGCCGCTGTAGCTGCTGCTTGGTTTGTCTGCTTGGTTTTAGTATAGATAATAATAATAATAATAACAATAACAACAAGAGCAAAAGCGAATAAAATCCAGAACAACAAACTAAAATCTTCAGCACAGTGAGTGGTGGCTCACTGTCAAGTTACTCACTCGCGCAATTAATTACAAGCTCATTAAACAACATTGGACAGACCAAACAAATTAACAACAATATTCCGGCAACAATTTAAAGGCCAGATATTTAAAGTTTGGATTTATTGGTTCTTTTTTTTTTTTTTTGAAGGAAGTTATTAGGAAATGTAGATAAGCGTATAAAAATTGCAGCAGTTTCAGTATTTTAAATCGCTTGTAAGAGTTGACAATGAAAAAAAACACTTTTTATAGCGTGTGGTGTGTGTTGATATAAATTTCAGTCATGTTTACAAAATTTTTCAAGGAATATGGGACTGTTTTTCAATCCAACAGCAATAAATTTTTCTTTAAGTCCTTTGTATAACAAAGCTTAAATTAAACTAGCAATAATTGTAAACTCCTTATTGCACAGTGTCTAAAATCTCTATGCTAAATTAAATTCCGACTTATCGTATGTAAACGGGGGCTTCCCCTTTTTCATTTTCTTCAAGTTATATTTGATTATTTAATAGTAATCGAAAAATAAATTAAGCTTAAATTTCGAATAAAAGAGATAATCACATAATTTTTCTTTCCCGAATTTTTTACGTTGGCGACTAATCGCATCATTTGTAATCGAAGCCTCATGGCATAGTGAAATATTAAATGTTTTTTGTTTAAAAAAAATTTTGCTAAAGAAATTCTAAAATTTGATTACCATTTCTTTTGTGAGAAAATTGCAACATTCGGACATGTCACAGAGTTCAATTCCGTTCGGAATCGGAATTGAATAAACCTCAAAATGTCAATCCCTAGCCAGAGATACCCCAGCATACCACCGCCCTCCCTAGTCAGGATACACCTGACGAATTCCCGTATTTAAGTTTTCTATTTTAGATACCATCTCTTACAAAAATGGGATGGATTGAATTCCGATTCCGAACGGAATTGAACTCTGTGACATGGCCGATTGTTTTCCTTTTATATACTATTTTGTATTATCATTTAAGAAATTGTATGGCACTAAATTCAGGGAAACTCCCTTGTAATTAACTTTTCACATAAAATTTAATTTTTTCCCTTTGAAAGGGCTAAACTCTTGTCATTAATTTTGAAAAAGAAAACTATTTTTTGTAGTGAAAGTAGCAGAAATATTTATGTTATAATATATTGAAGTTGCACACATGCGCCCTGTGCGTTAGAGTACTTTTTTGTAAATAGTACTTTTTTTTTGGAAAAATATCCCTTTTTGTAAAAAGTACTTAAACAACCTTTTATAACGTATTATTTAAGTAAGTGCTTTTTCTTAAATATCCCTTTTGTTCTGTTTGCAAAAATACATATTATCGTAAAAACTTAACTTAAAATGTACCTTTTTCTTGCTAAAAGTACTTTTTGCCAAAATTATAATTCTGTGTAAAAATTATCATTTTAAAAAGAGTTTCTTTTTGAAATTATTCTAAACTGTAATATTTTTTTAATCGTAATTTCTACTATCTACGCTTTATAAAATGGTATCTTTTTGTAAAATTTATGTTTATGCTAAGAACCTTCTCGATCAAGTCACCTTTCAAACAGAAAAAACTAAATCAAAATCGGTCCAGCCGCTTGGTCTGTACGTGGACTCGTACAAACATACAGATACATGGATACACAGACAAACACTACAAATTTATAACATCCCTTTTTTGGTCGGGGGTTAAAAAGTATCTTTTATAAGACTACATCTTGGGTATAATCGTTCTTTTTCCATAAAAGTTCGTAAAAAGTAAATTTTTGGAAAAAAGTACATTTTTGTTAAAAAGTACATTTTTCGTAAAAGGTGACTTTTGGGTAAAAAGTACAATTTTGGTAAAAAGTATCTTTTTGGTAAAAACTTGGTAAAAAAAAATATTCTTTTTGGTAAAAAGTACATTTCTGGTAAAATGTAACTTTTTGGTAAAAGTACCTTCTTGGTAAAAAGTACCTTCTTTTTAAGAAGTACACTTTTGGTAAAAAGTATATTTAAGGTAAAAAGTACATATTTGATAAAAAGTAAGCTTTTGTTAAAGAGTACGTTTATGGTAAAAACTTGGTAAAAAGTACTCTTTTTTGGTCAAAAGTACATTTTTGGTAAAAGTACATTCTTTTTGGTAAAAAGCACCCTTTTCTAAAAAAAGTAGCTTTTGGTAAAAAGTAAGTTTTTGGTAAAAAGTTCCTTTCTTTTAAAAAGTTAGTTTCTCGTAAAAAGTACCTATTTCGTAAAAGTTACCTTTTTCGTAAATAGTGCCTTTTTCGATAAAAAGAATATTTTGTTAAAGCATATACTTCCTATTTATCGTTAAATTTACCTTTTATGTAAAAAGTACCTTTGTAGTAAGAAACATATATTTCGTAAATAGTACCTTTTTCGTAAAAAGTGGCTTTTTTGTAAAAAGTGCTTTTATCGTAATAAGTAGCTTTTTCGTTAAAAGTACATTTTCTGTAAAAAGTTCCTTTTTTGTAAAAAGTATCTTTATCGTAATAAGTAGCTTTTACGTAACAAGTAGCTTTTTCGTAAAAAGTAACTTTTTCGTAAAATACACATTTTTCGTAAAAAGTAGCTTTTTCGTAAAAAATACCTTTTGCGTAAAAGTAAATTTTTTTTGTACACATTACCATTTTCCTATTCCAAATAAGTACCTTTTTCGTAAAAAAATAAAAAAAAATTAATTATGATTCGTACAAAGTATATTTTTTGTTAAAGGCTCCTTTTTCGTCCTTACTTTGAGTATAAAGTATCATTTTGTTGATAGAAATATTTTGTTAAAAAGTATGCTGAAAAAAATACCTTTTTGTCCACTATTTCTTTTTTACAAAAAATTAACTGACTAAATTTTCATAATCCAACATCAATTAATTCTTTCAAATGGCTGCTAGGAGTCAGCCAGCATTCAGTCTAACAAGCAAACACAAGTGTTGCTAAGATTTCTTAGCTTCTTGTACACATTCATAAATTAAATTTTTATATGCACGATATACAATATTTTTATGTAGCTTTTTGTTTTGTTTCCTTTCTATCATAATTTTTGTTAATTGTTTTTTTTTTGCTTTACTCTTACCTCTTTCTCGCGTTTTAAAAATATGACAAAACAAATGGCAGGACAAGAATTCAGAGGAAAAAATTGTAATTATGTCAACATTGTCGTCGCATTGTCCACTTATAGTGGTGGTCTTCCGACAAATGTTGCAAATGTGGCTGCTGGTGTGCTTGGGTTAGCATTGTTGTTGTTGTTGTTGCTGCTGCTGGCACTTTATGAATTATAGAATTGTGTGACATTTGTGACATGCATTTGCTAGCGTTAATTAAATCATTTATTAAATTGTCTAATTTATTAAAAAGAATTTTTAAGTGAAATAATAATTATAATTATGTATGTTTCTGTATGCAAAAAGCTTCAAGTAAAAATGTAAAATAAAGTGATAAAAAAAGGATTTCTGTACTACTAAATATTTTGTGGGCAAAAAGATATGGTAGAATTTAAAAGGAGGAGGTTTTATTTGAAAAAGCAAAATGTCAATTATTTGTTCAAAGTCTGGTTAAATTTTAATTAAGTATTTGATAGAAATTGTTGCTTTAAATTGATTGGAAATGAATAGTAACTATATTTAGTCAATGAATAATTTTTAATTTCTATCGGCTCACTGCAATAAAGTCATAATTAATAAGTCAAAATGGCATCAATTAATTTATTCTGAAATAAGTCTCTATGACCTTATTACCAATGCAGTATGATGCAACTATGTCCTTATATTTCAATTAGTTAAAAAACAAGTTAAATAAAGGTTATTACTTTTGACCAGGGAAACCAGAAATATGCTTTAAAAACAGTGGTTTATGCGCATTAAATATGCACTAAAAACTCAAAAAATATGCTCTTAAAAATCAAATAAATTGGTTTATTTGTAAATGAAAATATATTTTTAATTCAAAAATGCAAGAAATAAGACAAAAATAATATAAAGCAAAAAATTAAAAAAGAATAACTGTCGTATTAAAAAGAATTATTTGAGTTTGAAGTGTACGTTAAAACCAAATAGTCATAAAAATTTTGACTAATGCCGGCCATACACTACACAAGTTCACTGCACAAGTCTGTCACTATACAGTGCGTTTGTGTAGTGTATGGGGGTGGTTGAGCTATTTACGCAGTGAACTGAGTAAATATCAAAATGATTTTATTATTTGCTCAAGTTTGAAAACTGTACAGTGAACTTGTGTAGTGTATGTTGCAAACGCTCAGTTGTTTCGTGATATTTTAAGAGTTCACTAGAAATGAGCGCAGAACAAATATTCTGGACAGAGATCCTAGAAATATACAAAGATTCACCAGCATTATGGTGAATTAAAATAAAAAATGCATAGTTTACTAGTATAGTGTGTGTCACAAGCTTAGTTTACACGGTGCTAGACTTTAGCACTGAACTTGTTTATGGCCTGCATAAACCAAATAATACAAATTATTTTTTTTATATTCACTTAAAACTTTAACTTCAACTTCACAAAAGAACTGTATACCAACAAAATATTTACCTAGGTTAGGTTAGGTTAGGAAGGGTAGTACTATACCACACCTCCACTCGGAGACCCAATTGGGTCCATTGCGATTCCCTTCTATTGCCCATAACTAGTTATGTTAGTCCTCCTATTTATAGCCATAAGTGACCCTATTATCCATCATTAAGCCACCGAATCCCCATGATGAGGACCCTGATGTCCTCTAATTTGCACTTCCCGATATCAGTAATGCTTTCATGGAAACGTCTGCTCAGCCACCCAATCCTATGATGTTGCAGCTTTGGGCAGTGACAGATAATATGTTCAATGGTTTCTGTTTTCTCTTCATCCCCGCACATTCTACAAAAATCTGGAGTGCCAGTTTCCCAAATGCTGGTTATTGCTCTGACCGAACAGTGACCCGTCAACGCGTCTATCATGATTCGCATCGCCTTCCTATCCATGTCCAGTAGCAGTTTGGATTTTCCTGAGTCAAGTGTTGGGCAAAAACACCTCAAAACTCTACAATCCTTCCTACTTCACCACGAACTGTTGGTCCTGCTTTCTAGCCAATTTCTGAGTTCCCTATAGCAATGACATATCGGTAATTTCACCGATCTATCTGTCACTCCCTCATCTAATGCCAACCCCATTTTTGCCAGCTCATCGGCAGTTTCATTTCCCTCAACACTTTTGTTGGCAGAAACCCAACATAGTCTGAAACTCTATTTATCCATAAGCAAGTTGATGTCTCTCCTACAGTCACTAACAAGTTTCGATTTGACATTGTGTCCCTTCAAAGCTTTTAGCGCTGCCTGGCTGTCGACGTAGAAGGTTACCTTCTCATCTTCAGATAAATTCCTGGCCACCAGCTCAGATTTGATCCAATAGTCCCTAACCGGAATTGCCATTAAGGGTGTTCTACTAAAATCGATTTCAGCGACCTTATAGTCCGTGAACCCAGGGGTTACGGATTTCTGATCACCAAATCAAGGCAGCCTGAGGTGTGCTCCTCTGAGCACCTGTTATGCTTATCGAGGCACATCTCTGAACCTTAGCTAGTAGTCTCCTGTGACTTTCCTTCCTCAGTGCCTACCACCATACCCCACATCCATAGGAAATAACCGGCCTGACAACCGATGTTGTTCCTTTCAATAGAGTTCCTGCATGCGTAGTAGCCATTGAGCCCTTTCTTTAGCCTTTCCTGCGTGTTCTTTTTCCAAGAAAGCTTGCTATCTAGGGAAACACCCAGGTATATTGACCTAGATTTTCAAATAAAAATCGTTGCATATCACATATAATAAAACTGTTATACAACGACAATGTTCCTTCAACGTGTACTCAGAGTAGAGTCCATCACAAAAAGCAAACTGAATTTTTTTTGAATCTACAGTCCGAAATAGGTGCGTAATATATAAGAAAAATTTATACACTAAATGAGAACGATAGATTCGATCGAATATTTATATTGGCAACAAAATCAAATTTCACTTTTTTGTTTCTAACATAAATTTTCGATCGAATCTATCGTTCGCATTTAGATGAGCAGGCCCCATAGATAGCGAAAAATAAAAATAAAGTATCAAAATATGCCCTAAAAGCTTAAATTATGCTCTAAAAATTAGAAAATATGCTAAAAATATGCGTGTAAGACTGATATATGCAGAAACATGCTGTGAAGGGTAAAATATGCAAAAATATGCACTAACAAATCGATGCCAAAATTCATAAAAAGTTCTGAAACGCATAAATATCTTGTTCCCTCATTAATACGTCACACAAGAAAAAACATGCTATTGCATATTTGCGGTTTCCCTGCTTATTACTTTATTTCAGTGAAAGAAAGTCGCTACAGTGTGCCGATAGTGTTGTGATCCAGGCCTAAGAATAAAATAAATTTTATCTCAAAAAAAAAAAGGTTTCCAATATTTTTATATGATTTCATTTAAATTTCTATTTGCATAAATCAGTTTTACATGTTATTGCACTATACAAAAGCAAAATCCATTACGGCCATTAACTGCATTAAGATTATTACCCCAGCAGATTTCTAGCAACAGAAGAACACCAGCCAACCCAGTAAACCTTAAGCTACTTTTGAGCAAATTGCATTTTGGTTTTAATGGTTTTTATATACCTTAGGAATTACTCATTTTCCTTTAACGACTTTTATTACCAACAACACAACAGCAGCCTGTTGTTACAAAAACTAAATAAAAGAAAATTCTGCTGTAATATAATGTAAGAAAATCTGTTACTTTTTGCTTTGTCTGCCAAAGCAAAAAAGAAGAAAAAATAGATAAAATAAAACAAAAGCTTAAGAAAAGGAAAGGAAAAGAAATAATGGTTAAACAAAATCCTTTATGACTTTATTGCAATTTCCAGATGATAATAACTGTCTGTGTGTTTAAATGTCTAAAAGAGTTTAGCAGAAAAAAAAAACAAATCGACTAGGAAAATGCCTTCAGGTTGAAGGGGTTGAGTGTATGAATTTTAAGCAAAAATAAACCAACAAAAGCAAACACACACTATACAGATGGAGAGACATAAGCCTAACTACTCCCAATGGTGACATTTTCAACATTTTGCACAATTTTCCTCATTTACCAAAAAAAAAGAGAAAAAAAGAAAAAACAAATACAAAAAGACATAAAAATCTTTATACTCCACCTCTTTATTGTTGAAACTACTAGTATTAAGGATTTTATGCACAACATCCCATTAAAATCACCACAATATGCCATTAAAGGTGCTTGTTATTACTTATTTTACTTCTATTTCAATACTCGTACCCACCAGCAGCCAGCCGCATCTCTTTAAACCAATGAAGGATTCTTAATGTTGTTGCTGAACATCTATAGAGTTTTCTTTCTCCGAAATAAATGGGAATAAGCAAAGAAAAAATTAAAAATAAAGGATAATATTGTTAATGTCTGCTGTATACGTCTAGATAATAAAAATTTGATTAGTTTTTTTTTGTCCTCATCAAAACAATGTAAATCTGTACACGGGTAACAGCAGCAGGATGAACAAAAAATAAATTCAGTAAAGTGCGACTTTGACTCGCGCACGAAGGGTTCCGTACGTTGGGCTTTGAGCATTTTTTCTAATACAGTGTCTTTTATGCTTTTTCAGCTGAAATAATTTTTTTTTTATTATTTTTCGCTTTTTTCTTGTTTTGGAGATTCTTTTAATTTTGGCGATTTTTTTTAATCTTAGCGATTTTTTTAATTTGGCGATTTTTTCATTTTGGCGACTTTTTTTCATTTTGGCGATTTTTTCATTTTGGCGATTTTTTCGGGTTTTCGCGATTTATTTTCGATTTAGATTTTTTTTTAATTTGGTGCTTTTTTTTTTGTTTTGGCGATTTTTTTTATTGATTTTGGCGATTTTTTTTTGGTTTGGCGATTTTATAATTTTGAGTTTTTTTTGTTTTACCGTTTCTGAAAATTTTAACAAGTTTGCTCTAACGGTTTCCAAGATACAGCAAGTTATCAAAATTACATAGTCGAAATTACATTAACTGATGGTACACCCTTTAATTAAAATTTTTTAAATTTTAGTGTTAGTTGTTGTAGTCTGTATAAAAATACACTAACTTTACAAATTTCAAGTGTATATACATACAATTGTATGTATATTACATTGGATTTTAACATTTTTCGTTGCTCGTTTTGGCACACCCTTTAATTTCCAACTCTCATGTATTTGTTGTTGTAGCGGCCAAGGGTCCCATGTAATATACATACATATAATTGTATGTATATTACATGGGATTTTAAAATTTTTCGTTGCTCGTTTTGGCACACCCTTTAATTTCCAACTCTCATATATTTGTTGTTGTAGCGGCCAAGGGTCCCATGTAATATACATACATACATACAATTGTATGTATATTACATGGGATTTTAAAATTTTTCGTTGCTCGTTTTGGCACACCCTTTAATTTCCAACTCTCATGTATTTGTTGTTGTAGCGGCCAAGGGTCCCATGTAATATACATACATACAATTGTATGTATATTACATGGGATTTTAAAATTTTTCGTTGCTCGTTTTGGCACACCCTTTAATTTCCAACTCTCATGTATTTGTTGTTGTAGCGGCCAAGGGTCCCATGTAATATACATACATACATACAATTGTATGTATATTACATGGGATTTTAAAATTTTTCGTTGCTCGTTTTGGCACACCCTTTAATTTCCAACTCTCATGTATTTGTTGTTGTAGCGGCCAAGGGTCCCATGTAATATACATACATACAATTGTATGTATATTACATGGGATTTTAACATTTTTCGTTGCTCGTTTTGGCACACCCTTCAATTTCCAACTCTCATGTATTTGTTGTTGTAGCGGCCAAGGGTCTACATACTGTGTCCAAATTTCAGGTCCGTAGCTCTTACGGTTCCCGAGAAAATACCCTGTGACGGACAGACGGACAGACGGACAGCGTAGCGAAAACAATAGGGTTCCATTTTCACCTTTGGTGTACGGAACCCTAAAAAACGAAATAAAAAACAAAAGCTGAAAATTTTATGAAAATTATAATGTTCATCTATTTGTTTAACAATCAGTTTCGTAAAAGTTAACAGCCTATTTTATGTCTTCCACATAATTTGCATGGCACAGTGAAATTGCAGCAAAATGATGTTGTTTGTATATGGGCATTTCCACAGAAAATTTCATCTCTTCATACTTACTTACTTTCTACATTAACATGTAAAAAAGTGTAGGAAATATAAGTTTTTGTTTGTAAAGAAACCTAACGTAACAAAGGTTGTACTTATCTGTGGAAATGCCCATACATGAAGTAAACTGGTACATGAGTATTAAAATTTGGTACATGTTTTGAAAAGTATGACAAATGTAAATTTTGTCAAGTTTCAATTGTCATTTTGGAAAATTATTCAAGAAATCTTATGAAACGGGAGTTGGCGTTACCGTCAATGGAGATCAATGATTTTGATATGAATGACATTTCTACAGTATTGTCTCTTTTACCTATCCAAATGATTGGTGAAGCGAGGACTGCAGCAACAAAATGGAATTAGTTCTCTTCTCGAGAAGAGAATAGCCTATTACCCTTGAAATCATGCCGATAAAAGTGTCCAACACTGCAAAATATCTCGGTGTCATTATTAACTCCAAGATGATGCTTGCGATATATATTATAGAGATGGTGAAAAAAGCAACAATTGCACCTTATATGTCCATGAAATCCATTGCAAAAAGTTGGCAACTCATCTCAAACATTGTTTACTGGATCTACACGCCCATAGTACGTCCACTTCTCATGTATAGTGTTATCGTAGGGAGCCCTTTTCTGGTATATATGTTACACAGGATTACTAGTGCTCTTCGCAATTTTCCTACGGATGAACTGGGTATACTTCTACACTTAATACCTTTGGATTTAAAGGACATGAGATAGCAATAATCTCTGGAATCCATCTTAAATTGGATTTTTTTTTTGTGGAGCGTATAAGACAGTGGTCACTTCAGAATAGTGGACCCCAAAGCTTGGCGATAGAAGCTGGACTGAACCTCCCCTCCTCTACTTCATGAACGTCTTTACAAGACTCAAAATATTAAAAAAACCGGCTACTGAAAATTATTGAAAGCAAACTCATTTTAAACCTTTTGGGTCCTTATGAACAGAACAGTTTTCTGGCCTTCACGGGTATTTCTTTGGACAGTGTCTTATCATCACAAATTACTGAATCGATCTTCTTTATATATGAAATACCGAAGTATATTTATTTGACATTCAGGGCCAATTTGATCAATTCTATTTAAATATCCATTCATATTTAAATGTTGACTTTCATTAATATTTTAGAAAAGTTACTTTTAAATATGAATTGATATTTAATTGTAAATAAAAGCAGAACGCGTTAATCGATTTCTATGATCTATGTCGCATTTTGTTTATAGGTTATGTGACTTTACACGAAATTAATAACACTTGATCCTTTTTTCCGTTTTGGATTTTTATGAATTTAAAAAAAAAAAATTTAAAAATTTAATTTAACCCTTTGAGGGTTTTACTATACTGACCTAGTACCATCACCCTGACTTGAAATTTATCAACCCCCAGACAATAATCCCAAAAATTTTCCATAGTGTAATAAATAAATAATTAGTAATTAAATAAAAATCATAATAAATATTTAAAAAATTTAGTTTTTAAGTTTAACATTTGCTAACGCACTAATAACCTCAAATTATTATTTAACTTATTCAGTAAAATATTTGTTTATTAAAAATACATTGAAATTGATTATTGAGGTGTTTAGCTGGATCCTAACTGCTGCTAATGCAGATCATCAGGGAACCTTTACCCAAACACATCTTAGAACAACTAGAGATATTAAATTAAACTTCCATTTAAACAGATGAGAAGTTCAACTAATATCAAAGTTGAAACAAGAACTCAATAATCAATATGGTTTTTATTTTTCTACTTTTCTATTGGTACATTAACCCCTATTTAAGTATGTAGTTAGCTAATTTTTATTTAAATTTAAGTTGTATTTAAATAGGATTTCATATTTTTTAGTGGTTAATTAAAGTTTTTGATTAAATTACATTGAAAGTACGGTAGCACTGAAAAACTTCCCAGTATTAGGGAAGGCTTTTCAAAAAACAGCTGTTTAACATACATAAGAAAGTTAGGCTATCAATATGCAGAAAACTAAAATTGTATATAACACATTTTATGAGACCAAAGGATTATGAGATCTTTCTCTTTATTTATTCCTTGATATGAAATTATGTATTGTATATTTATAAAAATTAGACCAAATTCTTTTTAATTCGACCACATGATGTTTCCAATACAACCACATGATGCTCATGTATATGTTTTCAGTGAAACACATACACGCATAAAAACATATGGTGCGTTCATAACTACACAAGGTTGTGCATTTAAGTATTATTTAAATATTTATTTATAAAATACAAGTTCGTATTTTAATAAAACTTAGAAATAATTACAGTTTGATTACCAACTCAAAAAATGGGCACAAGTCAATTAAAATTTTAATTAAAAATTTAATTAATTAAATTTAATTAAGACAATTAAATTTTTAATTGATTTTTAATTTTGAATTGTTCTTTTTTTTCTGCAAAAGCAGAATCATGCCTCAGAATATTTTAATGCCTTAGCGGTAGCAGCAACTCTTCAAACAAAAAACACTGCTGTGATTAAATCGACTTAAGCGATTATTAGACATTTTGTCAGATGTTATGTGGATCTAAAACCGTAAGAACTAAGCAGCAAGTCGAAAGGTCTGTTCTGAATGAAAATACTCAATGTGCTGCGCCTAATCCAGTGTTTGTGCACTTCCAGTACTCAGCTGCGTATTTGTGAGGGAGACAGTGTTATAATGCTTGTATGTATAAGGCATTTTTTTTCGATATGAGCCAGCTAGAAGCAATACATTCAGCTTCCAAAAAAACCATGAATTTTCTGCCTGAATAAAGTGCTTCATAGAAGCAATACTCATATGCAAAAATTATTGGTTTTGAAAATTTTCTGTGATAAGTTTCTACTTTGTTAGAGAGCCCGCCTTACACTGAAAGAATTTTCGGCCTAAATTCTATGAATTTCGACATTAATCTAATGAAAAATTCATTAAAATTCAACCAACGTCATGCTTCGTTGGATTAATGAAACCAGTTTCGTCAAAATTATTTCATTGAAAACTTCATCAAGTTTATTTAACAGTGTAATTAATGCAGTGCTATAACTTCATTCATCGAAACAATAAAATAATTTGATGAAACGAATGAAATAACTTAATTATTAAGGGGTTTCTTAATAATTAGAAAATATTGTTGTCATAGAACCAATAAAATATTCTTACCAAACCAGAATACCAGCGAAGCAATTCTAATAAAATTCTTTCACAATTTTCATGAAATTTTCATTGGATTTGTGAAATTATCATTAGATTTGTGAAAAAATGTTAATAAAATTCTTTCATTGGACTTATGAAGCAAAATTCTTTCGATGTACGTAATGCTTTTTAGAAGCATTTTTCGAAGCTAGCTTGTGTTATCAAGTAAGCAACGCATAACTTCCCTCAGTTGTTACAGCTTCCAAATCAGATTTATTTTTTGCTGAGAAGGCTTTAGATCAAAATCTAATAGCTGTTGCCAACTATTAAATAACTGAAACCGATTTGGCTCGAAAGCTGTGTTTGAAAGTTCATTTTATAAACCTGTAAACTTCATACTATAGTCGCAAGGTCTAGCTCTTAAGCTACAATACAAGATTTTCCATATTTGAAGGCCTTATTCACACAAAAAAAATTGCGATTAATCTTTCAACACACAAAATAATGTTGTTGCGCACTACTGTGCGTTATTGGATGATCTATGGCCAAGCCACCCAATACGACTTTTAACGCCCTCAAAACTTGGCACCTCAACATTACCTTCATCTCAACAACAACAACAAGAAGGAAAAATACCACCTTCCTATTTAACTTTTCCTGCACTTTTTCCCCCACAGAAATCTTATTAAATTATGGAAAAGCAGTAAGTTTTTTCTCCGTTTTTTTATATTTCTAAAAAAAACAACATCAATGTTGTTTTGCACACCTTTTTCCTGTTTTGACATGCTACTACTATTAAACGTGTAATGGCGTTTTTAAAGATTTCTTTTCTTATTTTTTCAATTCATATCCTTAACAATTTTCCTGTGAGTGTGTGTGAGTATGTGTGCATCAGAATGTTTTTAAGTTCGCAGTTTCCGTTTGCATTGAGAGTAGGGTTTGGGATTTCCCGGACTTTTGCACTTCCCGGGAAACGGGAATTAAAAAATCAAGTTCCCGGGAATTCCCGGGATTCCCGGGAAAAGCTAATTTTCTAAATTAAATACATTTATTAAATGAAAGTTGTTGAAATTTCGATTGTTTTATTAATGTAAGCATTGTTTTGAAATAAAAGTTAATAAAAAAGCAGTTCTAAGACAAATTTTTAAGAATTTTTAATTGAATTTAAGCAAATGGAATAAAGTTATTACACAGAAAAAGATCATATAAAAACCAATTGACGACTGTTACCACATTTAGTAGACAATTTTCTCATAAGACCTACCTTCATTTTAATAAGAATTTGCCTTGCTTGTTTCTCATTATTTTTGCAAAAGTTCCAGGCGGTTTCTTATCGTTAAGTACAAGCAGGTTACAGTACCATACTGCGCTGCGCCGAATTTTGAATACCCTGAGCCACAGTATGTCTAAGTGTGTTTCATTTTATTTCTCCTAATTTTTTTTTCTGCAGGGTTTCCATAATAGCGTCTACTACAAGTTGTAGTCAACTCAGAGTTCTTACAGCTTAAAATGTTCACTACACTTTTCAAAATTTGTTCACTAATTCGGTGAAAAATCACAAGTTCGCTAAGCATCGAATTATTTACTTTAGGAAACGATTATATCCATGCAATCATTAATACTTATACAATTTATTCCACTTTTTTAGGAGATATGGTATGTCCTCAATTTAATGGAATTTTTATGAAATTTCAGACTAGATTTGAATAGCTCACATTTTTATTTTATATTAAAAATATATGGACATTTTACTGCTTGTTTATCGGAGTCGAAAGAATTCTTTCTTTCTTACTGTTACATTTAAAACAAAAACAGGCGATGAAAAACGTGTCAACGTTCGTGTAAATTTAGTCATACAATCATTCAAACGAACTTTTGTAATATATAAAAAAATAATCAGTTTTTATATTAAAGTAAAATTGGATTATAAATTCTATATATTTATGAAATAACATGCACTTTAAATTTCCCGTTTTCCCGGGAAAATCTCAAAAATTTCCCGGGAATATTAGACAGACATTTCCCGGGATTTCCCGCCCGGGAATTCCCATTTCCCAAACCCTAATTGAGAGGTAAAATAACTGGCAGTCACTTTAACAAATATTCAATTGATTTCGTGGTGGTTTTGGCGCAAGAAAAAAACAACAACAGAAACCCGCAAAAAATTATATTGAAAATTGAATTTCAAAGGCGTATCGATACCAATTTTTTTGTTCGTTTCTTCTAACAAGCATATTTATTGTTTTACAACCTCAATAATACAATTTTCAGCGACGTACTTTTTATGAATTTGTTGTTTATTGTTGTTGCTGTTGCTGTTGTAGTGTGTTTGCGAATAATCTAATTTAATTTACATTTTTTCTTAGAGATTTTGCATATTTTATGGTTTGGAAATAATTTGATTTTTTCTTGACTTGCTGAAAATATTTCATATTTCTGGCTTTTTAATGTGACAGTAATAAAATTTGATTTTATATTTTTTAACAATCAATTATTTATTATTCACTTTTCTTTTGCAGGGTCACGCTGTCAATGACGTGGGGAATGGTGAGTGGAAATATTTATAATTATTTCGTTTATGTTATACTATATTTCTGTGCTTCATTATTTTTAGTTTTTATGTAAACTAAAGGTATATATTAGCTAATAATAGTGTGCAAAAAGAAAATACCAAGGATGTTGCAACGACTGATTCGGACAGAGAAGTAAATATTACATCGTTATAGTTACTTATAAGCCTCAAATTTATTTATATATTTTAGAAGGGTCATGATAGGTTAGGTTAGGTTAGTCTAGGTGGTCAAAGGACCTCGCATAGACCAAGATTGATCCTTAGCGATACCCAAATGTGACAAGAAATCTGCAAGTATGGCGGCCTAGTTCGCGGTGCCTGTATCGAATGACTCCCGCACAGATTTAGCAAACCTTAGTAGCCTACACATTTCTATTCCCGATACAAGATCAAGACTACGAAAAGTGTGATCACCAAGGCAGTCATACCTAGTGCGGTTTAGAGCCGGACAGTGGCACAGTAGATGTTCTACTGTCTCAATTACCCCGGGTTCCTTACATTTCCTGCAGGTGCCGTCAAGTATTTGTCATATTTTGACGGCATATGAAGCCGTCCAGCAGTGTCCAGCTAATATCCCCACTAGAAGTCTACAGTTTCTTCTGGTTAGTGATAAAAGGAATTTAGTCGATTTAGGATCATAGGAACTCCACATGATTTTAGAGGTTTTGCAAGTTTTCGTCGCACGCCAACTTTCCTCCGCTTCTTCCTTCATCTTAGAGTCTAAGATCCCTTTCAAGTGCTGAATTGGTTTCCGAACATATACCATTTCTTCCACAGGTAATTGGATTCCCCTTTTGGCCAGTGTATCTGCCTTTTCGTTTCCTTCAATCCCCATGTGTCCTCGTACCCAAAAAAGATGTACTTGTCTGTCAACACATAACCTAGTAGTTACAGTCTGCTGAAATAGCCTTAATTGCTGCTTGACTGTCTATATATATATTCACACGCGCATTCATGGTTTGAGGGGTAAAAGCTAATTCTGCAGCCATTTTGGCTGCATAGATTTCCGCCTGGAATATGCTACAGTAATCAGGAAGTTTATAAAATTCCTCTATACTGAGCTCTGGGCAGTAAACCGCAGCTCCTACCCCTTCATCCATCTTTGAGCCATTAGTGAAGAAATCCCCTATAGTTAAGACCTTCGAGATTTTCTTCTTCCCTTATAGTGTTCTGTGGTTTTTCAAGAAAGTTAATTTCTAGAATGATGTAGTCCGAGCTACACTCCATGTCTTCCAGCAATTTACCGTGACCAAATGGTTTGTACGACATCTGTCCTGTTATTTTCAGTCGGATTACGGACTTGCATGCCGCGTTCAAAGCGGTTAGTTTTATTGGCCCTTGTTTTGAGAAACGAAAACACTGTTAAGCTTTACAAACGCTGATACATCTATTTTTTTTTGCCCCCTTTATTATAATTACTCCTCATATTATCTTAATGCTTTGGAATATTTCTGATTGCATTGCTGGTTGGACTTTGGTAACTTAAAAGAAATCTTTCTATATCCTTTACCAAAAATATTAAGGGAATACATAGTCTAGTCATTCCCTTTTTATTAATAGCGTAGTAGAGTAAGCCAAGTCAGTCTGTCTACACCTGAAATCGATTTTCCGAAGCTCTGAGAAAAGCTAAAGACGTTCGGTGTTTGAATGATTTGTCAGAATATGTCTTTCCTCAATTAGTATTGAAAATTAACAAAATCCCAAAAATGGTTCTCAGCATTAACATTAATTTATTATAAAGCAGGGCTGGAAAATGGAAGCATATTTTGTTATGTAAAACTCACTAAATAAAACTAATATTTGACATATTCAATTGCACTCAAAATTCATGTCAAATACCTGATGTTAGCAAACAATATATGCTCAAGTAGATAGACAAGAATTTTTTTTGCAATCTGCTGAAAAAAATAATTTTTATTTATTTTCCATCATCTCACTTCAAATCGATGAAGGATTTAAGAGAAGATGGCACATACCCAAAGCTGGCATGTTTTTTAATCAAAATTTGACGTGAGCTAAGGAATAATGGTTCCAAATTAAATCAAACTCAGTCCGAAAAAAATCTGTTTTAGATAAATTATATGTTTTTGCATAATAATAATATCGAAGAATATTTATTCGCCTTCAGGTTAGGTTAGGTTGAAAAGAGGAGGAATTAAGAACGAACCCCATCTTTATAGGAAATCAGTATCGTCCCTCATAGTCCCTCAAAATTTTCCAGTCAATACCTCTAACCTCTGATACCATATGGTCTCGATTTGCAACTCTGTGTATTCTCGTTGTAAATTTGCTGGTGTAAAATTTCCTGCTGTCAGAATATTTCCTAACGTTTTGTTTGATTTGACAGCAGAGAAGTTATGTCAGCTGGTAAATTAAGATCACCTTATTTGAATTCACCTTGACCTCTAAGGTGGGTGATGTCCGGTAAGGTGTCATCCCCAAAAACAACGGGATATCGGCTGGGCGGAAGCCGGACAGTTACAAAGGAAGTGCTCCATTGGATCGATGTCCTCCAAGCGTGCCGTGTGTTCATTGTCATCCATTGCTTCAATCTCCTCGAAGCCTAGAGTGCCCCATTAAGATGCTATTCAACTTTCCTAGCTGGGGTTGTTTAGTTTCAACAGTCCCCTTGTTTTGTTTAAGTCTGGGTCACCCCATAGAACCGTATTTAGACTACCCACTGTATCACAATTCCATCGTATTCTGTGGGCCATCCTCGCCCAATTTTGTAACTCAATCTTCGCTGCCTTGAAAGCCTTTGCATTAATTAGAGTTACTGTTCGTAACGTTCTGGTACAGCGTAATCGTTAATCATGTTATAGCAATCTTAAATGGTCCTAGAGTTTAAACTTTCAGTCGGTAAATGCCCTAATTGCCGACTTGCTGTCTGTAAATATATTGACCTATGTAGGTCTACTATTCACACTGAACCATTTTAAAGCATTCGTGATCGCACGAACCTTCGCCTGAAAGACTGCATTGTGACCAGGCAAGCGGAAGTAAATTTCGATCTCTGGTTATTCTATGAAGAAACTTAGGTCCGTTCATTCCCCTACCTTCGAGCCATGCGTGTAGTAGCAAACTCCCACGGGTGTTTGCTAAAGGGTTCGGTTGACCTAGGAGTGTCTTTCTGGTATCAATGGCTAGCTTCGAGATATAACCCTAGTCACATATACCCGGTTGGACATTTTCAAAGTCTGGTCGCATCCGTGCAGTGACGTCTATATGTTCTGATGGTGTGGCAAGCTGTCTTGTCCGATCCATTCCCATTGTCCGATCCATTCCATTGGACGTTTTGTAGTAATAACGGACTCGAATGTAATATGAATGTCTATAGGTCTCCAATGCCCTAGTGGGTGTAATTGAACTTTATCCAAAATGTTAGTGTTGCACTTGATAGTGTTTAAAGAACTTAAGTCGAAGTTGCAAAGGTCGTAAATTTTTTATTTTTCGCTGCTTTTGCTTTTTCCAACTATTTAAAATTAACCAATGCTTTTGCTTGTGCTTGTGAAAATAATCAACAGTCGCAGTAGAAGCAGAAGTAGAAAATGACTTATGAAAAATTCCGCAGTTTTTGAACCGTCGACGATTTCAAAATATTGAATTTGATTTGCTGTTGCTTTGGGTAAGCTTCGCTAGTAAAAGCATAAGCAGTCTGCGTGCTTTTGTAGGTACCAAACAGTCACAGTCGAAGCAGCAAAAGCTCTTGCTTTAAGATGTTTTCAGCAGGCCTAGTCAACTATTTTGTGGCGTTTGTCATGTCTTCGTTGTTGTTTTTGCACATCAGACAAGAAGGAAAAGCAAAACTCACTAGTGCGTTTGCTGAAAACTTCTAAAAGCAGAAGTTTTTGCTGTCAGTCTGGAAATGTGACTGATTGTGACTTCCAAAAGCAAATAAACTACTTCAGCTTTTACTTGCGGTACTCACCAAATCAAATTCGAACTTTTCAAATTGTCGACTGCTGAAAGTGCTGCGCAATTGGTCATAACCCGTTTTGTGATTTTGCTTTGACTGAAACTGTTGTATTTCTTAAAAGCGAAATCAAAAGCAAAATGAAATGAAATGAAAAGCATTACAGTTTTTAAACACTGACACTTGATATCCACTTTTTTACCGATAAGTATGTTTAGAAGAACCAAAATTTGTAAAGGCTTAAGAAAATTACAAAACTTAAAATCAGTTTCGAAAATCTGTTTGTTAAAACAAAAATTAATCGTGCTTTTTTTTTGTGTAAGCTTAACAAACATTAAACCTGAATTTCTCAAAAACTATATATATTTGATTTGCTATGATCTATACGTCGTCTGAATATATTTTGAATTATATATACAGACACACAGAGCTTGTTTCTCCTTTTCTGAATTTAACATTAGTTTCCTAATCCAAAAATTGCTGCCACCCTAATGAAATTATTAATAAATAAATTCATTTAAAATCTCTTTGGAATGAAACTTTTACACAAACAACTAAATTAAAAAATATATACATATTTTTATGTTTATTTTATAGTTTAAAATTTTTATGTCTTCGCAGTCAGCCGGCAATACATCATTCGCTCATGTCAAACTTAACAACAAAGTTTGTTAATTTTTCTTGCCAACATCTTCTTGAACATCCTTCATTTAATTTTTTCAAGCGTTAAAATAAAAGCTTTTTGCAACAATTTATGTTTTAGTGCATAAGCACATAAAAATATTTAGCTCTCATTACCGACTGGCCAATATGTGCTTTAAGTGCGCGTTCTAGGCCTCTTTTTTTCTTGCTGCATTCAGGCTTACATTCAGACTTTAAATATTTTCTGTTTTTTTTTTGTGCAAAAGTATTTAAATAATCTGAAGTGAAACGCATCTGCAGCCATAAAGTGAGCAAGCAACAAGCCAGTGGACAACAAACAACAAACAACCAGCCAGCAACAACACACACACAGCACGTTTAATTACAACTTCAAAACTTCAGAAATCTCACACCTATTAAATCTTCTGCTCAAGTCCAATAATGTTTTCTTTACTTTTTTTTTGCTTTTTAACTCGAGTCATTTTAGTTTTTTCAATAGTGTCAGCCAGCAGTATTCATATTGTATGGCTCTTTTTCCCTACTTTATATATTTCATAATGCTCGTATTTTGTTAAAGAAGGCATAAATAAATTTGTTGCTTTAGCGGCAAAATTTTATGGCTTAAGTTTCAATCATTTTCTTTGTTTTTTGCTTATGTGTTTTCTTCAGCAGGTTTCGTTTGACTCCCTCTGGTTTTTCGAAGGCAGTTAATTATTTCAAAGGATTTTTTTCTTATTTCGTTGCATTTGCTTTTTTTTATGAGAAGAAAAGTAATTAAAATATCACTGCAGGCTTTCCCGCGCTGTTGTTTTGCAAATTTTTTTTATTTTTTATTTTATTAGTTAAAGAATACAATTTAAAAATTTAATTAGTATTTATGTATTTGTTGATGTTTTCAAAAATGTGGCTGGAGATTGCAATAATTTAATTGCATTAGATTTTTTGGAATTTGTTTATTAAAAATTAATGTTAAGAAACACTCAATAATTTTAGCTCTAAAGTGTAAGTTTATTAATTATCTTAGTAGTTGAATTTCTCTTCCAGATACATATACATATGGGTAATTCCATTCTGGCGTTACATGCCATTTGCACGACAAAAGGTTGAAAAAAAAAGTTTTAAAATTGTGTTTGAAAAAATTTTTTCTTACATTTGAGAAGTGATTAAATAGGTATATATTCAGTGAAAAAATTATAACAATCACACCTAAGGATTTCAAGATATTCGCAAAATATGACCTGGCGTTACGTTACAAAAAACAGAAGTGGGGTTTGACTTGACTAACAAAATTGCTTAACTCTGCGAATTGGCCAAGTATTTTTATACAAAACTTTTTTCTTAGGACTTGGACTGATATACACTTATTTTCCAAGCTTCTAGATTAAAAAATCTTTTTCCCAAAGAAAACAAATCTGTTGGTGAACTTTAAATTTGTCCGTCATGGTGGACTTTTTTTTGGAAGTGCCCATATGTGGATGTACAGGATGTATTTCTTTTGAAGACGAAAGACAATTTTAATAAATTTTTCTGCTAATAATTTTTGGTCTCTGCAGAGACCACGTGCTACGAACAAACATACACTACAATTATATTTAAATACATATTTAGATAAAAAGTTTAAATGTGACTTGGATTAAGATTTAAATGATTAGTTTTATATTTTTACAATTAAATGTGTCATTATCAAAACAAATTTTTATTCAAATGTTAATTATATTTTCAGGGTTTTTATAATTGTTACGAGCGCGGATCAATAAGTCCGTGACTTTTCGAACTAACCTTCTAGTTATATGAAATGCAACACTGTTCTCATCAAGTACAACATGGCAATAGACTACTGTCAAATTTTGAGCAAGTGTCATTATTTACTTTGCGTTTAACAGCTGTTCAAAACATACAACCTCGTGTATTTTTCTAAAAATACATTAAACATTATTTTTTATTTTTTGCGAAAAAAAAACCGTCAATCAAACCAAGGAAAAGCTCGATAAATACTGCAGCATCGATTTCAATGGTAAAAAGTGGTTTACCGACTTTCGTTGACGTCGCACAACCACAAATGACGCTGAACGCTTTGGACGTTCTACTGAGGTCAGTACACCCGAAAGTGTCGAAAAAATCCACGATATGGTGTTGGCCGATCGAAGAGTAAAAGTGCGTGAGATTATTGAGCCATAGGCATTTCACATGGCAGTGTGGTTTCGATTTTAAATGATCAGCTGGGCTTAAGAAAGTTGTCTGCAAATTAGGTGCAGCATTTGCTCACAATGCACCACAAACGCATGTGCAGCTTTCATGGCAAAAATCCATGAATTATGCTACGAATTACTCCCTCAACCGGCCTATTATTCAGATTTAGCCATGAGTTACTATTTCTTATTCCCAAACTTAAAGAAATGGCTCGTCGGAAAGAGATATGACTCCAACAACGAATCATTCCACAAACAAGGACCTACTTTAAGGACCTCGAAAAATCCTATTTTTTGGAAGGGATACAAAAACTGGAGAAACGTTGAACTAAGTGTATTGAGTTAAAAGGAGATTATATTGAAAAATAAATTTTTGTTTTGCAAAAAAAAAACTGTGTTTCGTTCAAAAAGTCACGGACTTATTGATCCAAACTCGTACAGGGTGGGCCAAAAGTCACGCCTGAGTGTAAAAATTTAATAACTTTTCCGTTTATTATTATTTTTTATTGTTTTTTTTTCTTTTAAATATAATATTGGCTTTGCACGATCTAAATTTTACGCAACTGGGCTCTTGCACAATTGGGCTCTTAAACTGGCGTTTTGCATAACTGCACGCAAAGTTACAGGCTCTATTGCCCTAATCTCAGCTACAATGTTGTGCTTTAGCTGCTCTATAGCTTGGGGCTTGTTAACATACACTAGTTCTTTGAGATAATCCCATAGAAAATAATCAGGGGTGAAAGTGCTGGCCAATTGAATTCTAAATTTCTTGAGATAATTCGGTCTTAAGTAAAATTCTACCACTTGGGTTCGTTGCTCGTTCGTTAAATTTTCCATGCTGGTGTAATACGATTCGATGAATAATATATAATGAAAACAATAATAACAAAAATTAAAAATTTTAATAACCGCCGATATATATCTAGAGAAGATGTGATATCTTCTAAACGGCTAGACCAATTTTCTTGAAACATAGATAAGAACCATCTCGATCAAGTCACCTTTTCAACAAAAAAAAAACTTAATCAAAATCGGTTCAGCCGTTTGATCTGTACGTGGACACGGACAGACACACAGATACACAGACACACACTACAAATTTATAACACATTTTTTTTGGTCGGGGGTTAAAAATAATAATAAACAAAAAAGTTATTCAACTTTTACGCACAGGCGGCACTTTTGGCCCACTCTGTATTAGCTTTCTAAGTCTTTTGAGGAATTTGATTCTAGGTATTTTAAGGAGTTAGCATTATGGCTGTGATACAAACTAGTGACACCAATTAATGTTTTGATGCACTCAATCAAACACTTTAATTAAAAGCTTACATTTTTTTTTTTAATTTTAGCAATTCTGTGGATTAATATCCTAGTTTTGCCAGAAAAAAAAATATATTTGGCTTAGTATTTCCTAATGGATGCAATATTCTATTTGGTGCTCTAACAAATTTTTTTTTGCTTTAATTATTTTCACAAGAGTACAATAGTAATTTGTACTATTTATCTTCTAGGCATTTCAAATTATAATTGAAGACTTTTCTTTGTGAACAAACAAATGCGTGTAATTTGTGGTTCGCATTCATCAAAAGTAGTTGCAAAATGAAAACAAAAACCAATCGAAATTAGACAAAAGTAAAAAGGATTTTTTCCCAGCCGTAAGACAGACATTATTAGTGCTATCAGTTAGAGATAGAAACGTGAGTGATTTTGTCAATCACGTTGTTTGTGGCCGAGATAAGATAATTTTTAGTTAATGGCACCCCTGTAATCTTCATAGTCAGAAGTAGCCCTCGACAAAATCTTAATTAGTTTTTGCGATTTTTTCAGGAAGTTATAGGGCCATAACTGTCCCCATCCTTTAATAGCAATAGCATCAGTCTCACCATCACTTTGTTAGAAATATATTTGTTTTAGTTATTATTTTTATTTTTATTTTCATTATTATTATTATTATGTTGAAGAAATTGTTTGCTTGTTTTGTTTCCTGTGCTTTTGTCTTTTGTTCTTTCTGCCCCAGGACTCGTCGCTATCCTTTGCTCTCACTCCTTTAGTAATACAAACAAACATTGATTTCCTTTTACAACATGGACGTATTAGTTTCAATATGAGTTTTTTTTTTGAACGCGCAATTCAAAAACTCTTCATTGATTTTGGTATTCTTTTGCATTTTGTGGATGAGCAAATTGCGTGTATAAGTAAGTGTTTTTGTGTGTGTTCTTATATTCGTTTTTTTTTTCAATATTACGAGTCCTGCTCCTGTTGCGCACTGCCAATTGCTTGCGGTACATATATGTACATACAAATGAAAGTATGTACAACAATTGTACCAAAACCAACAACTGAAAAGTAAAAGAATACGAACACAATGCTCATATCAAATGCAGCATTTACTGTTACTGACAGTTTTCGCGTGCACTTCAAATTGAAGTTCTTTTCAATTTTTATTTGCAAATACCCCCTCTTTGCAGCGCATGATGTGATGAGGATGATGATGATGTTGATGACGAGGTGGAGGCAGACGCTTGTGGTAATGTTTTTGCTGCTGTTGATGATTTCTTAGTTGGCTGTTTGCCTCAGTTTTTATTTCGTTCTATTTTTTTTGCTTCTTAAATATTTTTTGTTTGTTTTTCAAACATGTTGTAATTCGGCTCTTTAAGGACATTTCTCTTCTTTATTTTCAAAAGGAAGTGATGAATTTGCCTTCAATACAAATAGCATAAAGTCCTTAATTTGAAATTTTTAGTGCTGCTTTTACAATTTTAATACAAATTAATTTAGAAGATAATGTTGCGTAAGGTAATGATGCCCAGCAGCGTTTTATTAAGCAGAGAGATGTTTTTTTTTGAAAGAGGCGAATAATCTCTGTTGAGAAAAAGGATTTTTGAAGTAGTAGCTATCCATTGAACAGCCAAAATGCTGGCTTTATGTTGAAACCGCAAATTTTCTTTTATAAACCAATTTTCCTAAAATGATATTTATTTTTATTACGTCGTATTTCCTTTATAAACACAGCATCGTACACCTTTCAAAACTTCCCTAACTTTTTGAAATATTTTGGGCTGTATAATGCTTATAATGTGGTTAATCAACTGGGGCTTCTTAACAGAGATCAGGGAGTCTACTCTGTACTTCGAAACGAAAGAAAATGCTTTCGAATTTGTATGTTGTTAACATTTCAATTCCAAAGCATTTGCTTTCATTTCGAATTACACAGTACACACCCAGTACTTTAATATAGGCAAAGGTCCGATCTCGGCGACCACTTGACTTAGTCCTTCTCAAGATAATGAGTCCTGGAAACTTCATTTGCTATAGGGCTACTGATTCATGGATGGCGTGAGAAGTGGTTCAGGCCATAAAAACTTTGTTATCTGCTGAGTGGCACTGTATGAAAAGATCTATTGTTGTGTACAACGACGAATTAAAGTTATCGAGCCCTGATTAAAAGTTTCTTCCACAGCAGAAATATTTTAATTTGGACGAGCTTGGCGAAAACGAATGGATAACGATCTAGTTTCTTTGCATTTTTGCACCAAACGTCTGGTATCTTCTGTGTCCTTCCTCTTAAGACATCAAATTCAAACTGAAGTCTTATGGTCACCTAAACTTTCTCAATGCCTTGTATAATTATACCAATATTGGTTGGCCTGTTTTATTAAATACTAATTTAATTCCAATTTATTTTATGTATTGCCTTGGAGCGTCGCCAAGTGTGAAAATCTAGATATTGCAGACTTTTGAGAAGTTTTTATTGAAATCACAATCTCTATGTTACATTGCACAGTGGGTACTTTTGCAAAACAAATAAAATATTAAATAATAAATCTGGAACTCCTAAGCTACTAATCGGATTTATATGGAACTTCGAACATCTTTAGGAGGTTTAAGACATGTCTTGACAGCTATCTGGCTTAAGGTGGATAGTAGTTACAGTGGGCCAAAGTTGATCACCTAGGACTTAAAAAAAACTTCTGAGGCTTGTAAAAATTATAAAGCATTTTGAGCTGAGCTCAAAATTTTTAAGAAATAATTTCCTTAGATGTGTTTCCGTGTCTCTTACTTACAGAATTGGGGCATAAACACATTTTCCATACACAAAAAAGCAGCCCCAGAAAGCATTCGAGAGATAGAATCTATTTTATTTTGACAGCGTTTATTCTTTTGTTCTCACATATAAATACTCATTCTCTCAACAATGCTACCATATTTTCAACAAATTTAATACATTTTCTGACCAAACTATAAAGAAATATAAGCACAAAAGAAAATGAAACAAAAATTAGAGAGCATTTGAAGTTACTGCCGTAGATTTTATTATGGGCTTTGTTAATTTGACAGCGATTTTTCCTGAAGTTGCGGACTTGTTCTGTTTAATCAATAATCCAAAAAAAAATTTTTTTTGCCGCAACTTTTTTTAATATTTCGCTTATTACTTTTTAGTCTATTGTTGGATTTTAAATTAAATAACAGCATTAAATTTTTGTCAAAATTCTAAAGAAAGTTAGAAAACAATTAGTAATATCTGCATTCGTGAAATCGGGAATAGTCTAAGATACGAGTATAAAATTTTAAAACTTCCCTGAAAAAAGCATATTTTTCTTTAAAAAAAAAAAGTATCTTCGTTATTTCTAAATTTGTAAAAATCTTTGTATAACAAATTTGCTTTTTAACTACTAAAGACAATCTATTGAAAATGTGCTTAAAGCCAATTATTTTGTATTTTGGACATGTACCTTACATTCAGCAGTGTCCGAAAATCGCCATTTTTGAAAATATTTTTTGTTTTTAAGCGCTTATAAAAAGTGTTGACGTTAGATTTTGAAAGTTTCAACTAATACATTTAATCATGTAGATAGTTTTTAACATGCTTAACTAAAATTTTAGAGAGCCTTTTCATAAATTGCGCTCATACGCTCAGATTTTCTGAAAAAAGTCACAAATTGGGAAAGATAAAAATATTTACCAATTATTGATTTCAATTAAAAATTTAATTGATTCAATTGATCCGATTAAATTTTTAATTGTATCAATTAATTTGAGTTGAAGGTACTTACTTAATATAATTAAATCGTTTATAGGTGAAAATTTAATTAATTTTTTAATTGATATTGCAATTAGTTTAATTGATATTACAAAATTATTCATATTACTTTTTCGTGTGCACGTACCATAAACAAAATACATTAAAATAATTTTCTTTCTCACTTCCATATGAGTCTTTTTATTTCGTTTAAAAAAAATTATTCCAATATATTTAACTGATCTCGAGATATTTCGCAATTCAAAAAATATATAGAATTCGCGTATTTGTTTTCCCTGTATTTACACATCAGCTATTTACAACTAACAACCTAAATAGAAAAACAAAAATAAATTTGGAATAGTATATGTACAATTACCAAATGCCCATCCAGTTGGAGATAGGTAGACGTAAATGGCGCTGGATGGACATACGCTTAGAAAGCAACCCGACGTTATTAGCAGAATGGCCATCGACTGGAATCCAAAAGGAAGACCTGCTCATACTTGGAGGAGACAGGAAGTGATAGGGATAATTGGAAAAACTTTGTTGTGACCCTATGGAATTACAGGATATAATATATATATATATATATATATATATATATATATATATATATATATATATATATATATATATATATATATATATATAATAAGCCTATGTACACTTTTCGTAATAAAAAATATTTATCGTAATTATACGATATGTTTTATCATGTAAGTGTACTTAGTGCTAATAACGAATAACAAAACAAATTTATTAATGGATATGGCATCGAGAGGTGCTACCTCGTTATGCTACGGTTTAAAATAAGTTATCTTTCACGGCACCCGATATTTAAATAAAATTCGCAAAGGTGCTCTTAAATTATGCTGTATAGTATACAAAATTTTAACAGTTTTGTATGTATATATTGTTTTTTTATTATTTACCAATCGATAATCTATTTAGTATTAGACTATCAAAGTACGGAAATAGAAATCGTGTTGACTTGTGTTATTTTTAAGAAAACAACCCGAAAAAACTTGAGTTGCTTCAGTGAAGTCTTTATCTATTCCCTTAGTTATATTTGGAAACCATTTGTATTGCTGGTAAAACTGGATTTATGGATAAGAGTAAATAAATAATAAGTTCCTTGCTTGTTGAGCTCATTTTATAAGTTCTCCCAGTTATAGGATGTTAATTTCAATGATTTCTTTTCCATGAAATAATAACTTATGCTCAGTTGGCGTCATCAGTCTCCATGGAAATAAGTTGTTTATCAGTACTTTTGTTTCATTAGCAAATATATCAAATATTACATGGATTTTCTCTTTTTACTCTGAACAGTTCACAGTATTATTTTGAAGTTCTTTATTAATATTCAATCGAACCCGATTATCCAAGATGTAGTTTCAGTATCCTCAAAAAAGCGTCTATCAACTCTTGCAATTGTCTATGGTCCTTCGAGCTGAATTCTCAATGCCGTCGCTTATAAACGCGGCTTATTTTTTGCACTATAGCTTAGGCTGTTTAATATTAAGCAACTATAAAGTTTATACTTACAGTTTAATGTCGTGTGAATAAGCTTAAGCTGAAATTATTCTTAGAGTGTAAATAATAATTTTTCTGCGCTAAATATAAAAAAGAACTTGCCTTATACGAGATATTTACAATGTACTTATGTAATTTTCCTAAAGCTACAATTCCTCTTTGAATTTAATTATTTCACAAACGACTTCTTTTATTTTAATTTTAATATAATTCAAGGAAAAAAGAATTCTAGAGCCAGCCGCCATACACTTGAACAAAATCATGACACTTTGCATACATTTTTTATGAGTCTTAAACAAATGCAATTGTGGTAATTTTGTACTCATCAAATAACCAGACTAAATGACTTCATTAGCATACACAAGACGGTAAAACACAAAAGGAGAAAATAAAAACCAACTACAATTCAATTGAAATTTCACACAGCCAGCCTAAGGGTAAAAATCATTTTGCATTCAGTCCAGTATGAAACTTTGCACAACAAACACACACACACACATATACATATACATACACTCATGAAAAGCTAACAGCGGCAGTAGTGTGGGTGTCGAAAAGAAGTGGTTAAAAGATTCTTTTCTAAAGTATAATTTTGTTATAAAAATTGAAACGGATAAAATTCAATTTGCAAATAAATGCGAAATACTCCATCTCAAATAAACATAAAATTCAATTAAATCAAGTAGTTGCGAATCAAAAAAAAAATAAAAGACAAAAACTCAATAGTTAGTCCTAAAAAAGAAGGTGGGTTGTTGTAAATTGAAATGAAAACGAGCTGAACAAAAAATGAAAATTCAAGAATTTCATTAAATCTACATGAATAATAAATTCAATTTTTTCTTGTTAGACCGACATATTACAAGCATGTTTTTGCAAATTTCTGTTTTTTTTTGTGTATGCGAAGAAAACATGAGTAGGATTTTAAAGATTATATGCATAAATTTAAATAAATGATTTCTACTGCATTTACTTACAAATTAAATATTTTATTTTCACTACCCAAAACAAAAAAACCATCATTGTTAAAAAATACTTAAATGCTTGGAATGCAGAGTTACTGCATTACTTACCGCAAAAAATTTGATACGCCAATGAAATATTCTAAACTATTATTTTGACATTTATTTTTCTAAAAATATTGCAGATATTGTGTTTAATAAATATGTCAACAAATTTATAAATTGTAAAAGAATACGAGCAAAAAACCTTAGAAGAAGAAAACTTAAAATTTGCATGTAATTAAATTTAATATGCAAAAAAAATTATTTTATATATTACAAAGTTTTGTAGTGACATTCATATGTAAATTAAATAAATTCCTTGTGCTTTCAATACTATATATTTTTATTTGCTTACTGGCTTCTTTGTGGTCATCATGCTGTGGCCATCTTTTACGGTCTTAAAAAGAATTAAGTTATTTTTGTGCAAAACTTAAAGAAATATTTTTCATTATTCTTAAGAAAAAGAGAATATTTAAGAAAATTCATAAGGTTTCCTTTTGCAGAAATAAAGCAATTAAATGCTGAATTGTAAAAGGAATACAGGGTTGCACAATGGGTCTATGTTGTATGTTTATAAGCTATTGTTTGCACTTGAGTAGCAGAGTAGCAGGCATCACCATGAATTTAAACTTATTACTATTAGTTTATTTTGTTGAAAAAGCTAAGCTGCAGCTCAAATAAATTAAATTAAATGCATACTCTTGCAACTTGAAATGACTCTGCTTCAGCATGATTCCTTGTGTTATTTAAGTACCAAATTCAACTTTGATTCAAAATTATTCTTCATCTTGATTTCACACTACTCAAATATTAAAGCAACATGATATAAACTTATTCCAAAAGGAAACATTTTCTGTGAAGAATAAAGTAATCTTCAGCATGTTGAATTAACATGAGACACACATGAATCATTGCTGAAACATTTTAAATTGTTTGCCTAGGTTTTAATATGAAGTTTTTCTCTAAGTAATAATAATATATATAATATAATAATATAATAAAGGATATGATGGCAAACGGAATTTGTACTGTTTGTGCGTTCTTAAATCAAAAAAGCGATTTAAGAACTGTTGTATTTAATGAAGTTAATTAATTTGAGCGTTCCGTTTGGGTAACGTTGTGGTCGTGAGTGCTATAGTTCAAATATAACCAGCTTCATTCAGAATTGAATGACATGGACATGCTTTCAACAGGATGGTGCTACGTCCCACACAATGCTTAACACTTTGGGCATTTTTCACGAGCGATTTGAGACTCTATTATAACTACGGGAAAGTAATGTGAACTGGACATTTCGGATGCGCTCCAACCAGTGAAGCCGGGGCGTATATTTACAATAAGTTGTATTATTTTCATAATGGAATTATAGGCCTTTTAAACTAATAAAAATTTTGATGATATCATCAATGACATCATAATAATTTTTTTAATAATATTGCTCCCTAGCTTTATTTTTACCTTTTTAAGCATATGGTAACAGTGTTTGCCATAGAATAGGGGGGAAGATCTGGTCCAAAGACCGGCACTGCGACACCTGATGTATCTTTTGTGCCATAGATCTGTAAATCAAGTCAAGCTCTGTATGACTGTTCTTATGTAAGTCAGCACAGAGATTGGAAAAGCCCGCCCTATATCATCTGAACACAAAAACTCAGAATGAAAAACACGTCTTCTACTGTTGTACAAGACGATACACTCACAAAAAATGAGTGCCGTTGTCTGGTCATCTTGCAAGCATAAACAACATAAAGATAAACGAACTTGGTTACTTTTCCACAGAGGATAGTTCAGTCCAAAGTGACCAGAAAGAAAACCAGTAACAAGCCATAAATTATTCCTGTTGAAATTCAGGATGCCATAATATGTAAATGGCTGCATCAAAGCTTTGGCCTGCCTTAAACCAGGAGAAGCTGGCCACATTTCCTTAGCGATTGAAGTATCATCTTCTTTGATAAGAGACTTACGCCACAAAATGGCTCTGGGCCCATAAAAAGAGCAGCTTAGGCCCTCTTGGCCAGTTCAACCGCTTCCTCATTCCCTGGATGACCGTTGTAGCCAGGTATTCAATAAATGGAAACCTTGTTCGGTATGGATAGATTTTGTAATGATTCAAAGCACTCTAAAACTATCCCGGAACGGAATTTCCATGAAAGGAGAGACTTAAGAGCTGCCTGACTATCGGAAAAGATAGCTGCTATATGCGCACCTTTAATGCCCCTATTTAAATTAATGTCAATACATTTGATGATTGCCTGTATTTCTGCCTGAAATACCGTAGGCCATTTGCCCATGGGCAAAGAGGGTTTTACGTTGGGCTCAAAAACTCCAGCACCAACCAGATCCAACCGTTTTGGATCCATCCGTATCCACATGGGGACCGTTTTCGTCCCACACTGCCCTTGGTGGAATTGTGCCAGTGAATCTCCTGTCGTACCTCAGTTCACAGTGTATCCTTTCACTAGGCATTCCTAGCACTCCTAAGCTGGGCATTGTACCCAGGACCGTTGCCAACACAACGAGCAGATGTCCCAAGACCCAGCCTATAAGCGGCCATTACCGCATATGATCTAATAAAGATTCTTATGTAAAGATCTGTATGTCATATTTTTGACTTGAAAATTTGTATCAACAAAAATGTTGAATAAAAATTATTGCTATTGCAACTTATGCTGCAAATTTTCTGAATCAACAATTTAGCAAATAAGTTTTGAGTAAAAATAAATATTTAAAAAGCTTTTAACGGCAAGAAAAGTATATACTCGTATCAGCTTAAAACATTTATGTGTTTCCAAAAAGGAGTTAAATTCTAATTTAGCACCCTGTTTCTGTTAAATAATGCAATATTATAAGAAAAAGTTTTCTTCTAAAAATTCTTATAAAATTGTCTAACATGAATATTATTGTTGTTCCTTGTCATTTATATAGTATGTACATATATCTATATTGTATATATTATTATTTTTTATTTATTCACTGCTAATGCTTGCACTTACATACCAACACATACACAAGTACATATATACTTGTGTATGTTTGAGTGCCTGCATTTATGTATGTGAGTGCTTGCATATGTGTGACATTATATCCTTTTCATTTCAATTTATTTTATGAGTCTTTCCGTTTATGCTGCATTTTAAGCAGCACAAATGCAAAAGAAAAAAAATATGATATTGCAACCTTAGAAAGCAATTTTTTACAGATTTTATGTTTAATTTCAAAAAGAACTCTAAAGAAACTCAAATGAAACTTATATAATATATATTTTTCACACACATGCATTCATGTGCATTTTATTTATTTTTTTTTGTTCGTGTGTTGGCTGTTGCATTATTTTCCTTAGATATTAAACAATGACATCAACATCATTATCAACGTCTTTGTTGTCAATGCTTTTGTATTAGTTTTCTTAACATTCATTTCTTTTCCTTTTAGTTTCCTTTGTTTATTTTTTTATATGCTCTACTCTTCCTGTATTTCATTATGAAAAAGATGTTTAAAAGTTTACTTTTCTTGCTGTTAATATTATTTTTAGCACACAAGCACGTGTGTTTGTATGAGTGTGTGTGTGTGTGTGTGTGTGTGTGTGTGTGTGAGACAGTACGTTGTGTCACATCCTTGTTACTTAGACTCGTCCTCGTATTGTGCACATATTTTAAATAAAATAAATGAAGTACATTTTGTAGCAGGACTCAGAAGAGTGTTGCAAGAGTGTTGGTGCACTGAAAATTCACCACGATCCATTCACATGAATGCAGTAAGTAATTTTATTGCATTTAACATTTACAAAAGTTCATATATTTTTACAAATATTGTAGTTAAACGGCAGCATGTATGGATGTATGTACATATGTATATACATATTCATACTAAGTAAGTAAGTAAATGTCTTGTGGCAAGTAAATAGTAGTGGCAATTTCTTCTTTTCATATGTCATTTTCTTTCTGAGCACTCTAGTCGTGCAGTATAATGTTCTGAATAAATGAAGAAAATACTTTATTGTAATCGAGTGTAGAAAAGTTTCTTTTCTCCTTCATTAATGCGTATTAGGGTAAAGAAATATTATCTGTATGTTTTACGTTTTCAGCATACAATTAGTTTTTAATGCATCTTGAAAAGTTTTGTGTTACAGGTTACAGGGATATGCTTATGTTGAGATTTTCTGCTTAACTTAATTTCGAAAAATTAAATGTAGTATAATTGAAAAAGATTTATGTTTACATCATCATCATTTTTTGTTTAAGATACGGTCGTATACGATCATGTACAGTCTACAGTATGCACTCACGTGATTGAGTGCCA
The DNA here is from genome assembly GCA_944452675.1 of Tachina lurida. Lineage (NCBI taxonomy): Eukaryota > Metazoa > Arthropoda > Insecta > Diptera > Tachinidae > Tachina > Tachina lurida. Next base: position 182,022,524 of record OX101752.1, on the reverse strand, counting down.
TAATGCACTCAACGATATTTTCCAATCAATTAAAAAATGCAATGTACAAAAAATTTATAGAATTTTCTTGTGTCTGTCGCTTCAGAATTCAATATTCAGATATTTATCAAAAGTTAAGTACATTTTCTCTAAAGTAAATAAACTGAGTTAATTTGTTTTCTAAATAAGTGAAAAATGCCAAAGAAGCATTAAAAATATATCCGTATCTTCAGAAAATTCAAGTAATTTTTTTTATTATAAGCACAGATTATATTAATTATTTTTACATTTTGTGGCTTTATTTTATCATAAAAATAGCATATTTTAGTCTTTAAATATGTAAAACCTGATTTTTATTTTTGATGTTTTTAAAAATAGGCAAATTCGTTTTAATTTTATTTGATTGGTGCCACCTTTTTGTAAAAAATCCCCTTTTTGTGCCACTTTTTCAAATTTTTCAACGGTAACACTGGCCATAATGCTCGGAAATGACATGACATGCATGATAGTGAAAAAGAGTAAAAGTGGACATGGTCCATTTTTCTTTCCGTAAAAACCTAAATTGGGTTTTAACAACTATTAAAAAAAATTAACTAAATCGGTGCAGCCTTTCTCCAGTTTTAGATAAATTAAAAAAAGTGGGCGTGGTAAATTTTTCTTTCCGTAAAACTTGGGCCATAACAAACATTGAAAAAATTAGCAAATTCGATGCAGCCGTTCATCGATCTTAGATAAATTAAAAACAGTGGGCGTACAAGTGGGCGTTTTTTTTTTGGGCTACGACAAACATTTAGAAAAGTGATGTGATTACCAACGAACGACATTTGGTTTTTATGTATGCCGAAAATATATCGCTCATTTACTCAAACAACGTCATAACTCTAAAAATACAATTTTTGAATTAATTTTGTACAACTAATCCTCACATCGTTCTCCACATTGTGAAAAAGCTTTTTTACTCAACTCATGCAAATATCTGGTTGTGTGTAAATTGAGAACCTTAAACCCGTTTTCTGGCAAACTAATATTACTGAGTTAATACGTTGTTTGAATGAATGAGCGATATATAAAAAGGCATATAAAAAACTCTTGATTGGAGATCTCTCTTAAATGTAAAGTTTGTATATTTAGTTAATAAAGAAAAAAGTTAGTAAACATTAGTTATATACTTTTATACAACCAAAATATATTTAAATCTTCCATCCCTGGTACAGTCTTTTTAAGTTCGTTGCTTTGTAATACCAATCTATTTCTTTTAAAATTATAACAAATATTTAATTCATAAATAAATTTTTGTTTTAAATTTTCCAACCCTGGAACTGTTCTTCAGATTTTCTTATTTTCTATTATTAACTATTTGCTTTCTAAAATAGGATGAATGTTTAACAACTAAGAGAAGTCTTTTCCAGCCCTGACATCGAATTTTTGAAATCGCTGATTTTTAATATCATTTTATTTCTTTCAAAATTATAAAATATGTTTCATTCATAAAGAATTTTTTATTTTCAAATCACCTAACCCTGGAACTGTCCTTTAGACTTTGCTGACTTTAAATATTAACTTTTCGCCTTATAAAATATGAATTCCGTTTAGTATACACATATTTAACTTTAAGCTTTCCAGCCCTGGAAACATATTTTTGAGTTTTCTAATTTTTAATACCAATCGTTTTCTTTCTAAATTATAAAATATGTTTAATTCATAAAGATTTTTTTTGTCAAATTTCCCAACCGTGGGACTGTCTTTTAGATTTTGCTGATTTTCAATATTAACTTTTTGCCTTCTAAAATATGAATTATGTTTAGTTAGTTAAGAAAAAAAATTAGTTTTTTTCAAGCACTCTCATGTACCAAAAAAAACATTTTTTTAACTTTCCAGCCCTGGAAACATGTTTTTAAGTTTTCTGACTTTTAATATCAATATCTTTATTTCCAAATTACAAAATATGCTGAATTTATAAAAAAATTTTTTTTTTAATTTTCGAGCCCTGAAATTGTCTTTTAGATTTTGCTGATTTTCAAAATTAACTACATATATGAATTCATTTTCATTAATAAAGAAAAAAAATTTGTTTTAGTCTAGTTCTTTTATACTAAAAATGATTTTAAACTTTCCAGCCCTGGAAACATTTTTTTTGAGTTCTCTGATTTTTAATACCAATCGTTTGCTTTTTAAATTGTGAAATATGTTTAATTCATAAAGAAATATTTTTAAATTTTCCAGCCCTGCAACCGTCTTTTTGATTTTGCTAATTTGCAGTACCAATCTATGTAGGATAACATCTGACACATCAGTCCAAGACCTAATGACAATTTGCTTTCTACACTATATTTGCCACATTATTACAATGTAACTTATTGTTAAGAATATGCGGAAAAATATTAAAAACTACACTAAAGCTCATGTTCAACGTTAATTAATTTTATTTTCATACAAAATACCTACTGAGATAAATCAATTTGTATTTAAAAAGAATTGAAGCAAAGCATATGTGTTGGTATAAATGCGGATATAAAATAAATCAATTAAAAAGACATATTAAATCATGTTCCATATTAAAACTAGACCAAGTAGACTTTCAGCAAATCTCAGCAAGAAAAAAGAAAATAAAACACAACAACCAACCATTTGTAAAATATATTGCAGTTTGCTGTCGTTGCAAAGAATAAAATGTGACACTCACTACGAGTATTTTTCAAAACACATCATGAACTTTGCCACAAAGCCGGAGACACTTTCACATTTGCGACTAGAACTGCCACAAAACACTAACACATACATACACATACACATACACACACACATACAGACGAGTAGATTGCAGTTAAAATACATGCCATAAATTACTTAACAAACTGATATTGAGTTCATAAGATTTTATTTAAAACACTGTGATGTGAGTTGGTTTTTTTTGTTTTAACACTATTCATTTCTTCTGATTTTTTTTACTGAAATTGGAATTGAAATACAAGAAACCTAAATTTTTGCTGCATCTTATCAAGTATGGGTCTTGGCACAGTACAAAATTTGATACACGAGGGTGGTGCTCAAATATCTATATTTAAAAAAATCGCTATTCATGATTTCAAAAATTCGAGAAATGAATTAGTGAACTGTAATATAAATTTTTTAGGAATTCGTATTCTAAAGATAAATTTGTGCTTACAAGCATAAGTCGACTTAAGACCAATTAGAGTTATATATGCTACAAAGTTCTACAAACGAAACTTGATATTTACCTGACATCTCAAACCAAGTTTATTATAAGATTATAAACAAATCAAGTCTCAAAGAAAAAGTCCTATAAAATTTGTAACAAGCGCCAAATTATATGTTAATATGAATATTATTCATAAAACTTTGGGTACATACGTTACTATAGTAATCTTTATTTTAAAAGAAAATTATTTGAATTTGCCTATTTTGATATGCCAAACAAAAACACGTTACACGATACGCTGCACAGTGCAGCCAAAGGCCCTTGTATGCGGTCAAAAGTCGAAAAATGTAGAAAATGATCCACATATTGGTATATGGTGATTTTTGGGGTCGCCGATTACGATTCCGTTATCAGAAATAGCTAATTCAAAATGGCTGACCTAATATGGTGTCATGGCATACGAAAAAAATTTTAGAGCATAGAATTGAAAATGTATTAAAAATGAATAAATTAATAAATTCAGTAAAGTGTGACTTTAACTCGTGCACGAAGGGTTCCGTACGGACACTAGATATGTAATACTATTCGAACTTTAGCCTACATATGTACTATTATTTGTTTAGTTTTTGATTTTTTTCTGTTTTTTCATATGGTGTTTTGGCGCTTTTTTCTCGTTTTGGCGATTTTTTCGGTTTTTGGCGTTTTTTTTTTCATTTTGGAATTTTTTTTATTTTGGCGATTTTTTTTAACTTTAGCGACTTAGAAATTTTAAAAGTTTTTTTTATATTGGCGGTTTTTTTTCGGTTTTGGTGATTTTTTTCATTTTGGCAATTTTTTTTCATTTTGGGGATTTTTTTTAACTTTAGCTTTTTTTTTAATTTCAGACATTTTTTTTAATTGGCGAGTTTTCTCGTTTTGGCGTTTATTTTTTCGGTTTTGGTGATTTTTAAGTTTTACCGTTTTTGAAAATTTCAAGAGTTTCTTATTTATTACGGTTTCCAAGATACAGCAAGTTGTCAAAATTATATAGTCAAAATTACATTAACTGATAGAACACCCTTTAATATAGATTTTTTTATTTTAGTTTGTAGTTTGTTTTTGTATGTATATTACATGTATGTATATTACATGGGATTTTAACGTTTTTCGTTGCTCGTTTTGGAACACCGTAAGAGTCACAATCATGCCCTTTTCTTTAAGCACCAAGTAAATACTTTTTCTTGAATATACTTTTTTTGAATGAGTATTTTTTTTATAAAATACCATTCTCAAAGATGCATCACTGGAAAAGTATCTTACCAAAAAGTTTTCATATCCCAAAGTACATTTTCAAAACTTAAACTTTCATAAATTACATTTGCATTTCCATTTTTACCATTTTTTTTTTGAAAAGTACCTTTTTCGAAAAAAGTTTTGAAAGGTAACACATTAATATTCTAAATTTGAAACGCCAATGTTCAAGAACAAACTATGTCAGTTAATAATAACTAACTCAGATTAAGAATGTTTTAGTGATATGAATTCCCCCGAATTTAAAACTTTTAGCTCAATTTCCCGTATTTACTCTTTAAGTACTTTATTTGGCCCCTTCGAAAAAACTTGAATTTTTTAGTTAATTTTAATTATTATTGTTCGAACTTCATTTGTTTCTATATACATAATTTGATCATTTTTGTTAGATAATTTTTACATGTATGTCATATGCACTCTGTCATTAATAAAAAAGGACCGTAAACGGGTACGATTTTACCCCTTTATAAGTACGAATTTTCAGAAAGTGCCAAAATTTATTAGAGATTCTGTCCGGAAGAACAAAAAAAAAAAAACGCAAAAAAGTTTTCTGCTATGTTCAATACTTTAGAAGATGTGTCGAGTGAAAGAACGGGTACCAAAATTCAGTTTTGACCCCCTATAACCACTAAAAGTACACATTACGAGATAAGTACTAAGCACGTGTTGAAAAATTTTTTAGCAGCATTCGTATGCCTTTTGGAATTTGGAGTCTATCTATAGCAGCTTCCGAGATATGAGGATACCGATTTTACCATCTTTTATTCCTTTTTACCCACTAGCATTCGCATTAAAAAAAAGTACTTTCTTAGTGGATCTATACATTAGAGGATAAACCCACACAAAGAAAATAGTGCCTAATAAATACCTCATAAAATATAACAAAATTAATAAGATATCTTTATGGGTTTTTTCAAAAAGGAAGTCTTATTAATTTAATAAGGAAAACATTTTTAAAACAATCTAGAAGGATACTTGTAGTTTTTATTAGGTTATCTTATTGATTTTTTCAAAAAGATGTTCTTCCTGTTTTTATTATTATTCAATAATAATTAAAAAAAAATTTATTTTATTCTTTGTACTTATTTTCATTTAAATTGTTTACTATTCCCCATATACTTATTAAAAATAAAATGAATTTGAAATTCATTTTAGGAAAATTTTGTATGAAAACTTTGAAATAAAATACATTTCAAATTCATTTGAAATTTTATGAATATGGGGGCATATATGTATGTAAATGTCATTTATTTATATATGTGTATCTACAGATTATACTATATTATATTCTTGGTTAACTCACCATATATACATATTAATTAATTGAGAGGAGACAAGTATTGAACCAGCAACCTTCTGACTGATACACAAGTACTTTAACCAATAAGCTAAGAGCAGCCTGAATAGAGTTGAAATTATTATACACACATACTTATACAAAAATTAAAAAAAAAGGAAAAAATTTTCATTTTCATATATGAAATAACAAGAAAGCTAATATAATCAAGAAGATATCATTATTAAACAAATTAAGCAGATGATTTACACATAATCATATGGGAACATAATGAAAACAATAAGGAATACCAAATTATATGTGATAATTACACTGTACAACAGCCAAAATAGCCTTTCGATAAAAGTATGCGGACTATATGGATTTCAATGCGTTAAATTCAAATCTGTTGTCAGTTTTTCTCTATCACGTAGAAATTTTTTTTATGGGCGTGGCTAATTTTGGCCCCTAAATTAGTCGGCCATACTAATATATTTTACTATAACTCGAAAACCGCTATTTCGATTTTAATAAATAATATACCAAAAGACGCGCCACAAAATTTTGTTAAAAAATATTACTTATCATTTTTTACCTATCTTTTATGATTTGTTGCTGGATTTTCACGTTTTATAGCTTGTTTTATTCCTAGGATATGTGGTTTTAAGAAAAATGTAAAAAATATGAAACTTTTGAGTTTCTGATTTTTTTATTGCAATTTTCATGTAAATAAATTACGCGACTTTTGCATAAAAAAAACTTTTTTCTCTTTTAAATTCTGAATAACTCCCAAACCATAAAAGATAGGTAAAAAATGATTATTAACATATTTTAACAAAATTTTGTGGCGCGTCTTTTGGTTTATTATTTATTAAAATCGAAATAACGGTTTTCGAATTTTTACGTGATAGAGCAAAACTGACAGCAGATTTGAATTAAACGCATCAAAATCCATATAGTCCGCGTAATTTTATCTAAAGGACAGCCAAAAAATGTTATTTTGTTGTACAGTGTTATTAGTTGTAAATATTCTGACAAACACTTAGTTGAACGGAACAACTAGCTGTTTTCGAAGGCCACTAAACATCAGCGTTCTTTTGTGTCAGTTGATGTAGATTTCTGCTTTATATACTCATCCATCATTGGAAATGGAAATGTGAATTGTTTTGATTCATCGTATTCAATTTGCTGAATGATTTTTTGTAATGAAAGCTCAATTTTACTATCTCTAAGCTTACAATTGTCTTGTCATTGTCGGTTGCTCTTTCCTAATTATGCACATGTTAGTTAATTTGCTTATTTTTTGTTCTACTTAAGACAAACTTTTTTGGTTTGTTACTATTAAGTATTTTTTTTTTAATTTTTTTAATTAACTATCAATTTTAGATAATTTTAATTATTATTGCTCGAACTTGATTTCTTTCTATATTTATGATTTAAACAGGCTAAAGTTCGTATCGCTTTGTAAGCCAAAATACATGTGATTTGATAGTTTCGCTGAAATTGAAAACATGAAGGGTATTTGTGGGCCTTGCTATGAACATATATCTTCTCCTTAATTATTCATTTAGGCAGCCCAGTGACAAAAAAAAAACCCGAATTAAAAACTAGTTTTTTAGATTTTTGGGGATTTTGGACGCACTGTGCGCTGTTATCGCTTTACTAAAAATTTATTAATTTGGTTTAAGTTATATATACATCTAATAAGAGTTTCCGAATACTTTTTTACCTAATATCAATAGTAGTAATATTTCTTTACTAAGCCCCGAATTTCTCATACAACCCTCGCTTATTTATTTTTCACAATCATCGGCTATGGCTACAAGGTGGCGCTATAAATGGTTGGGATTTTTTTTAAATCTAACATTTGATGTTATTGCTAGTTACTATTGTAACTAATCGTAGAGTGAAGTAATGGTTGTATGTATAAGTGTGAGACTTGTATGTATGCATGTTAGTGTAAACGTATGAAGGAGAAGGAGGTTTTCGATGCACTTTGCTCGTGCTCTAGTTTGAACACTATAATGTTTGTATGCATTTTTTTAGTTGTTGTTTGTGTCGTCGTGGTTGCAGTTGTGTATTAATTTTTTTTTTTTTTATTTTAGAAATTGCAATTTTATATGACATTCTAATTGCAGAATGCAGTCAATGCGAAAGTGCAAAATCATGTCAACAACAATTTTCCATTGGCGGCATAACATTTATTTGTTTATTTTTTTTTTCATTCTTGGTTACAGTTGTGTTAAATGGCAAGAAGGAATTGAAATAGCATCAAAAATAGTAACACAATATGTTTGATTTTCAATGTGTGTGTGTGTGTGTGTGTGTGTGTGAGTGTGTGTGTGGTCAAAGTGGTTGTAAATGTTTAATGCTGGCAAATGCTGTGGTAGTTTCAGCATTTAGTTCAGGTGCTAAAACTTTATTTGCACAAATTTATATAGTCAATGATTGGTAAACCTGCATTTCACTCTTGTTATTTTGACCCAGAGAATTTGTAAAATTCAAGGCTTTATATATTTTATGTTACAATTATTGTTTTCGTTGGTCTTCGCCAATTCAACAAAAGTTTTCTTACTCATCTGACGCTGGCGGCTCTACTCTTCTACTCCGCAATCCGAAACAAAAGAAAACGCTTTAGAGTTTGCGCCTAATTATCATACAAATTCGAAAGCGTTTTCTTTAATTTCTCAGAATTTTCTCGGTATCATCTAAGCAGCTTTGGAGCATGAAACGTATATATGACTACTAATTGAGTAGTTTGGCTCATATATACACGATGGACACGATGGAATTGTCATACTATAGGTAATTTGTACCAAGGTTCTATGAGGCGACCCGGACGTATATAAAACAAGGGGACTGTTTGAACTAAACAAGCTCTAACTAGGAAAGTTGACCGACATCTTAACGAGGTACTCTAATTTGGGAGGGCATTTTTACAGAATTCGAGCCAGAGATGACAATGAATGCAGGTTATGCTTTGAGAAAATCAAGGCAATGGAGCACTTCCTTTGTCATTGTCCACACAGCTTTCGCCCAGCCGATATCCAATTATTTTGGATACTGGACATTACCCACCTTAGAGGTATTGAGTGGAAAGTTTTCAGGGACTACGTCAAAGATACTGAGTTGCAATAAAGGAAGGGTTCAATTATTAATTTACATGAGAGCTCACAACAGACGAATACTTGCTTATGTGTATGTCTTCGGACATGAGTGTAGGGATACCTCTTTTTGACCTAACCTAACTGAGTAGTTTAAAACTTGCATGCATGTACTAACAACAACATATTTTATAATTCTTTTGTGTAACTTTATAATTGCAATTTTATTTTTTAGCCCACGAATCAAGCCAAAAACATCTTGTTCAGTGATATATTATGTTATCAAATATTCTGTAAAATAACTTTTCTCGTTGATCTTTTGGATATTAAAGCTCTACAGTTTATGATCTGATCTTGTTTTTCAATTTGAAAAGCCATTTCATCTTGATTTTCTAACAATGGATTTATGGTGTCAGAAATCATAGTAAAATATTTTTATTGCCTACGCTACTTCAATATCTGTCAATTTTATGTACATAAATACCAAAAAGTTCTCTGAACACTAAACTAACTCATGGCATGGCTTTAATGAACAGGCTCCCAGCACTTCAAAAACATATGCAAATACTTGTATTCTTACTCTTTTCACTCTTTTCTCAAAGTCTTCGCTAATAAAGACTTCTCCAAAAAAGACTTCAGAAGGCTGACAGTTGACAGCGGCCATACTGTTGAAACTTCATTTGTCGAATTGGATATCATTTATTCAGTCTATTTTAGCAAATCTTCAAGGACGAATATAAAACATTCAAGAATATATGCAAATAATAAAATTCATTTTATCAAAATGAGTGATCTGATTGGGCAATATCTTCTGAGCGATTCCCTCATGTTACAGTTGCCATAATTGTTCTACCGTGAAGAACTATTACCAATGTAGTGGATTATTACGTCGCACTGTATAATACCAAAATTTTTTAGATATGGCTAATTCCATGTCAAATCGCCCGAACAAGAACCCAATCGATTCCAATTATATAAAATTTGGTCATAAGGGTTCGTTCATCCATTATATAATTACTGATTCTTCGGTATAGCAAACTTCAAATAAATTCCGATATGGATTACCTGAAGTCATTCTTCATAAGTCGGTACATTTTAGACCGATTGTAAAAATTTTTTTGTTGTCTGAAAGGGTATAGCCAATGGTCCTATTGTAAAAAAGAGGGCGGGGACACGCCCACAATTTTTCAAATATATAATTTTATGATATTCTACTTATATGACTGCTGCGAAACCTATAAAACACCTTTGGTTCTTGTAATTACACAATTTTAAATTAAAAAATGGGCGGTATTACGCCCATTAAAATTTATTATAATATTTCGTGCAGTTCTACTTAAGCGATTTTTATGAAACTGACCACAAAAATTGAGCTCTAAAGTAGACAAAATGTTTTACTTAAAAAATGGTTGGAGTCACGCCCATTTAAATTTAATATTTTATTTTACGTGATTCTGCTTTACCGATTTTCACTAATCTTAACACACACGCTAAGCCCTGAAAAACACACAATATTGCATTTAAGAAATAGCCGGAGCCACGCCCATTAAAATTTAATTTTATATTTCACGTACTTCTTCTTATCTTCTTCTATCAGATATTTGCATTGAAGTCGTTTTTTTTTGGCAGAAAGAATTCTTTCCTAAGCCGTTCAATTGTGTAGGACAGTGAGTACCAGCCTTAAATAATTTTTTCGAAGTTTTTATACATGTATAAGTATATTAACTACATTATTCATAAAAAACTATCTATTTTTATAATTTTTTTTTATGGAAATCTATTTTATAATCCTTTTATAAGACAAAAATATTTCTTAATGAATAAAGGTCGTATTCAGAAAAAAATAATTTAGGTTTACAAAACGTTTAGCAAACAAATTTTCATACACAATTTGCTGTGTAAAACTTGTGTAAACCAAAATTATTTTTTCTGAATATGGCAGTAAAGTTTCTAAAGTCTTTCAAGTATTTGATTGCAGATCTCTTGATGAGTTGGTATTAGAGTTATTGAAAGGCACTTAAAAAATGTTAAGCACAATTTTCAGTCAACCTGACTTAGTTATTAAATATTGTATTTAGTTTATTCTCATTGATTAACCTTAAGTTTATTTTATATCAGTTATTTTATAGAAAAGTTTTCCTTTTTAAAGATGGAGAGAGACCTGTCTGCTTCTCCATCACCATGTCAAAGCAGCAATTTGAAAATAATTGTTTCTGAGGACTAGATTACGCTATTGCAATGATTTCTATACGTACTGGTCTAACTAAAGTCAGTCAACTTTCCTTCACCACATTGAAACCTCAATTACAAAATGTTCTAAAGTGCAAATTTTTTTAACCCAAAATAAGTTATTGCTTGTAATGTGATACAGCCATTGTTTCTAAACTCAATTAAATAACATTCTATGGTAATTTAAAAAAGCTGAAGCAAAAACTGAGAAAAACACAAATCATTGAATTAGTCGTCGCACATGCCCAACAGGCAAAATGCATTTTACATAATTGTAATTACATCAACAAAAGCAGAGTAACAACATCAACAACAATAATAATAACACCAGTGATAACAATATTATAACAGCAGAAAGAAATAAATCCAAATGCAATAATAAAAATTAAAACAATCTACAGACAATAAAACACTTTGCAACACAAACGCCAAACGAAATCCTGTTGTTCATTAATCGACAAAAAAAAAGCGGGAACAACATGGATGAAATGTGTGCTGAAAAGTTGTAAATAAAATTGGAAATTCTTGATACAGTTGACAAAGTTTTCGCATTTGGGGAAAGAAATTTTTAAATAAAATTGAAATTAAAATAAAGATAAGAATACCAAAAGAAAACAAAGAAATCCTACGAATTTAACAATAACGGCCGTTGAAAGGCGTGTGGAAGAGATGCTCATATACTTGCAACTACATCAATGAAAATAACACCAACAAATAAAACATTTTAATGTAAATTATGTAAATTATCTTAGTAGACGCTAAAAAAAAGTAATAATAAGAAAAAAAAAAACAATGGAGCAAATAACTTAACTAGAAGTCTAAAGAGCAAAAGAAGGACAGCCAAGATATATTTTAACAAGCACACACAGGAAACATGTAGACTTACACTGAAAGAAATGTTTGAAGAAATTGTGAATTAATATATTTGTTACTACTGCATGCAGTGAAAAAAGAGCTTCTAAAGAATTTATTAATGTTTAAGAGACTGCGATAGGGATACTTTGTAAATGAGCATCATGGCCTGTCAATCCAAGAAGTTTCACTTTTTTCAACTTACTAATACGTTAAGGCTACACTGGAATATTGTATAAATGATTCATTACTTCCGCTGCAGTGATCGCCAATGAATAGTTTTTTCGCTATTCATACTAATTCATTAAATGTTAAATATAAGTGAGTGGACATCATTTAAACTCAACTACTCTGATTTACGCATGCTAACGATGACATTAATTTAAAAGTATAGGTTGAAATAAGTATGAATGCGACGTCGACATCATAGTCATACCACACTCACACTCATAAATCACCTCAGTTTGATATCAAATTTCAGGAAAATAATTATAATACTCACATTGATTCAGCTCACTCAAGTCATGCAAGTACTTATGTTTTTTTTAAAGTTTAGTCATTAAACAGTTTGCAAGTCGTATACAATAGTAGAAAGATAGGGTTGTTTTTTCAATTCCTGCAAAAAAGCAAACAAAAAAGCAACAGAGAAAGATATAACCTCATAATAAGAACTCTAATACTCGTATGCGAAGTGCACATTGTGAATAATATTTATTTTGCATCGCCCATAGGCATTGAGTTAAGGAGAATCGAAATCAACAAAGTCATAAATGTTGCTAAGTATGAGTTCGATGCGCACTTCAAACTTTCGAGTGAATATGATTCATAGACAACATTGCAATAAGTATGAGTGCGCATAAGTATAAGAAATTATAAGTCATGATTCAGCTCTACTCACTTTTTCACTACTCATTGCTGTTCTATGTTCTGCTGATACTCTCGATAAGCACGTTGATATTTTCAGGTTTGCTTTTTGCAATTAATTTTGTCTTTCATGGAATTATCTGGCCAAACATTTAAGCCCTTAGTGCCTGTTTCTACAATAATATTCACAATTATTGTCATTCCAACGATCGTGAATCACTCTTGTTCCAACTCAGGGTATTATCCATCTTTACCCAGAATTGGTTAAATCTATCATGTCTGGTTTGTAGTATTGTAACTCCACAGCACTTTCTTCCCTTAAAGGAAAGGTTATCTGTGATTTTCTGAGCTTGACATGCTAGCCAGTGATCGATTATATAAGCAATATAACCCTGGTTACAACAACTTTCGTTGGATATAGCCTTAACAGGTCGTCAGCTCTTAAGGATACAAGTTATTCTGAAACCCCGTAAGGATTTTTTGCTTAAAGAATTGCAGAGATGAGGGTCAGAAATACCTCTTTCTCTCCCTCACACTCGAGTTAAAGATACCTTTTTCTCTCCTTCCCACTCTGAAATAATGAATAGTGAATATACTATGCTGGGTGCCCAGATATTGGTGCATCAACACCTAAAGTTTTGTCAGAAGTTCAAAGGCTTGGTAAAAGAGAAATCTCGGGATCCTCACCTGTGTTCTATTCTGCTAAAACCACGGGAACCTATAGCCTCACTGAAATGAATACTAAGAGATTACATTCTTTTCCTTCAAATATGTCAGAAACTTTTTAGAATATCGGGGAACGTAATTTCGGTCAGGCAACCATCACGGCTGGCATGCAGATGGCATCATATCGATGTTAAATTTCCATATACTTTTTGCATAAAGTGCAGTCAAATTTCACCCATAACTCTTCGATTACAAATATTCAATAAAATAACAAATCAAACTAAATTCAAAGCAACTGTCTACTTGAGAGCTTGACATCAGCTGTCAAACAAAACAGTGCTGCCAACTCACTCAATAACTTAAGCGTCTAAGAACAAATTTTTTTTCGCTCAGTGTGCATTTCTGTTAAAATGCAAAAAATTGTTGACAAAAAAAAAAATTGAAACACAAAATGAAAAATATGTTGTTGTGACATATAAAGTGCGGGCGTTGATATCTTTTCTTCATCATTGTCATTGCAGCGTCATTATCGTCATCATGTGGTTACCAGATTCTTTATGGTTATTTGTATTACTTAAATACACAAGCGACAATAATAATAACAACAACAACAGCAGCAGCAGCAACAACAACTACAGAAAAAAACAACTATTAATTGCCTTTATTGTCTGTTAGCTGCTGTTTATTTTTTTTTATTTTTAATTTTCTTCTCATTTTTATTTCCTTAATACTAGAGGAGGTTTCTTATTTATTTCATTTAATACTCTGGTATAGCGTGTGGCAAGCAAACAAACATTCGTTTCCCTGCCTGCCACAGCAGAAACATCATTCAATATTCAAACAAATTGTAGGACTTGTGTATATGTACTCGTATTTACAAAAGCGCGAGAGTTGAGGAAACGATATAAAAAACCCGCACTTTAGATTCACTTACAAATTTAATTAAGTTCAATCGACAACAAAATGCTGCATAACAACGGCAACGACAACGACAACGACAACAACAAATACATACAAACTTATTGTCATAGTCATTGTTGTCATACTCAATGTCGTTGTCGTCACCAAAGTCGTCATCTTCATTAGCTTCAGCTCATTTACTAGACAATTCCTAACAACAATGCATACAATTTTCTATTTACCATTAACAAACGATAGAATATTTGAAAAAAAAAATTTTAATTTTTAAAAATATATAAAAAGAAAATTAAAAGTATAAATTGTGGAAATAAAATGTTCAATTTCATTGGTAGCAGGCACATCAATTTCAAGTATTTAATATAGAATCGAATTTATTTAAATTGAACTGGAAAATATTAGATTGGCTTGGCTTGGCTTTATTCAAACAAATCACTTAATGTGAAGGTTGTAAGCAATTGAAATCTTAACGATTTGAAGTAAACTTTTGTGATGCTAAAAGCGCACGAGGTGGAGAGAGAGAATTTTAGGGAGAAAATAAATTTCGCAAATTATTAAGATAAAAACATTTTATTATTTTGGATTATCTGAGTCGGAATTGATTGTTTAAAATGTATGCTAATTCGAGTGTGTTTTTTTAACGTCCAAGTTTTTTCGAAATATTTTAGCTTAGGCAGTTAATAAAAATGTTGCTGATAGCTATGTCCAGCTCTTATATTTCAAGCGAAAGTATATACATATAAAGCTTCTTCAAATATATAAAAAAAATATGTATCGATGCTTTAGAGCAGCTCAACATTTAAGCGTCTCCAGAATATGGTGAAGCATGTCTGGTAAAATACGCAACAGAAAACGATTAGCTTAATTTTTATCTCATTGCAGTTTTCTAATATATCTCATTCAAAAATCTGAAAAGAGTTACGGGATGAGTTTCCTATTAAAAACAGAATTGTATTCACAGTTTACTAAAGTAATTAAGAATGTACTACTGGCACCGAATTACCGCTTTCGTGATCGTGTTGGCTTTTGAATCGAATGAAACTTCATCACAAATCGAATTACTGCATTCGGTAGTTATCGTATCGAAATTTTAAAAAATAAGCCAAGTATTTTGTCCTCCGATTGTAGAAACGACTAGACAGTTTGTATTAAATTACAGATAAGTTTTGAGTTGCTTTAAGCTAGTACAACAACCGAAGCCAATTCGGCAATCGTGAAAGGGCTGACATGTTTTTTTTTTTTTGCTGAACAATCATATATATATGTACATATAAGTTCCTTTAACTCCCATTTGCCTGAATAATCATAATAAGTGAGAATCATAGTTTTGGCGTCTTATTTTGTTGAATTGCCATGAAAATTTTCAACGTGCTGTTTTTTTTACTGTTTTAAGTTTTAAATATATTTATAAACTTACATTTTTTGTACATATCGGCCTATCGTCTTGTGTGTACGATAGTCTCATACCTATCGAATGAAAATTCGACAGATGTATGTCTTTGCTTACTCGGTGTCGAATCCTATGATCTTAATTTACGATACTTTTCATTCGATATCGAATGGCACAATCTGAGACTGAAAAACTTAATCGAATCACCTCGTTATCGAAAGTGACAATTAGGCACCTGTGTTTTTTTAAATCAAAGTATTTCTGCCACTTATACAGGCTTCAGAGAATGAATGTTGTAAGACCTCTACACCACTTCAGCCGAAGTAAATTCTCATAATGTATAATTGAATGGACGTTTTGATGTCACACAGTAGGGGCTTTTGGAAAAAAATGCAGACCTAAGCGAGCTGTCCGGTTCTTATACAATTTTATGCAGATTTAAGGAGGTATTACAGAGCTAAAACTTGCAGTTTAAAAAGGACAATGATCCACGAAACCCCAAAGTGGGCCGGCCACTTCTGGTTAATGAAAAATTAAAATTTATGCCAAGATAACGTTTTTGATCTGATGAGAAATATTTTGGCAAGGAGATGTCCTATCGTATGTCCGCATACAGTTTAGGAAATACTCGTGCAAATAAATTCAATTTTAACTTTCTTGCCAACCCTCGTCCTTTGTTTTTCTAATGGAGAATTAAAATCTGACTTGCCCAAATAACGTCTTTATAGATTTACAACGAAATTTTTAATAGTCGGAAAAAGATTATTACATAATAACTTTTTTATAAAGCTTGAGTGAGGTCTTTTTTAAATAAAATTAACAATATAAGGAGAATTTTTTAAATTTTTTGTTGATAACTTTTAAGATACGGGCTCTAAAACTTTATCGTAAGCGACAATTTGCGTACAACAATTTTAATTTTTGTCGTTTACGATATTTCTTGTCTATGCTAGAAGGTTCGTGTATTTGCTTAATGATTTTGTTCTAAACATTATATCCAACACATATTATTTCATATATTTTTCAAACTATTGTATAATGCTTTAATATAATTTTTATGTTTTTATTATTTTTATTTTTCATTATCAAAGACAACAACCATTTTTGAAGAAAATAATTTAGAGAATTCAAAAACAAGAACTCAAAAGTATTTTCAAACAATTACGTCCTAATTAATAAAAAAAAGTTATTATATAATAAAAAAGCTTAAATAAAAGTTTCAAAGATCATGCAAAAATATTATATTAAAAAAACACAATTCAGATATTTAACCATATAAACCAACCTGGTCTTTATTTTCATTTTAAAATTAACCTTTTTCGAAAATATCACAAAGAAGTTAGTTATTTGTTCAAAATATTCCCATTTGAAGTATTTAGAAAATTTCAAACTATAAATAGGGATTTATTTGGGACTTTTGGAAATTTTGTTGAGATTCGCTCCAGGACTTAGTAGCGATTCCCAAGAGTTGCATTTTCCAAGTTTTTACTTTATAATGCACTTCAAAGAACACTTTGAGTCGAATATATTAGTAAATAAAGCCTTTATAGCATACTTTTCCCCAAGACCGCTAATGCCTTCTCAATATTAATTTATGGAAAAAAGAAACTCTTCTACTGTTAACAGGTGTGGGTAATTTTGGTCGCAACTATGAGTGAATTTTACTGCTTTGATTTCATTAGGATATACTTCGTGTCACTCTGTATGTCTTCCTATTGGGCAATAATTTTATGTATAAATCTTGTTTACTCAACTCTTGAAAGCAAATTGAAAATTTTCATTTTCTATTAAGTGACATGCTCATTGAAAACGTTAAACTCGTTTTTTGGCAAAGTAGTTTTTTTGAGTTATGACGTTATTTGAGTAAATGAGTGATGCGATAATTTTTAATCTCATTTAAGTTTTAATTTAATTATTATCACAAGTACGGTAGAACGGAACAACACATGCTGTTTTCGAAGGCCTCCACATTACAGCTTTCATTACATAAAACGCCTTAAACAAATTAGAGTATGTTTAATTAAAACAATTCACATATTCCATTTACATTGAAAGATATGTAGAGCTGAAACTTACACGAACTGATATTACACACAGTGGAGCAAATACAGAACGTTTAATAATGAAGGTGTAACGGCCTTCGAAAACAGCATGTTGTTCCATTCTGCCAGTATTTTAGCTTACATACCGTTACGAACTTTAGTCTAGTCGAGTCATAAACAAAAATAGTTCGAGCAAAAGTAATTAAACTAACATTTTTCCTAAATTATAATTATAATAATTATTATTCTTAAATAGCATTTTATTACAAATATTTTAGTTTTTAAAATCTTGTAGCACTGCGACATATCCGTTCTTAAAATGCAATAAAATAGCACGGTCACTGGTAAGTAGCGTTTTATCTGCCTCTCGCAGGAAATTTGCAGGTATTTTACATATATGTACATTAGAGTGGCCGTTAGTTGTATGGAGGAATATTTTTTTGTCGATTTCTTTTATTCTCATCCGCCAAATCGGTTCAGTTTTATGTAAAAAAAATACACAAAAATTTTATAGCGATAAGTTGTGTTTTAGGGGGTGCGTCCGGCCCTCAAAATTAGCCCGCAAGCCCATATATTCAAACTAATTTTTTTTTATGACTATACTCAATATATGTATGAAATAATTTATTAGATATAAACTTATTGTAAACGCTTAGTAAAATAATTTCCATACAAATGGAATTTCGGTATATATAATTTTTGGTATTTTGTTGGTTATTTTCTTCATTATTTCCTAAAATGTTAGTCTTAGCAAAAAACTTTCTTTGACATTAATGTTGTAGACTAGAAGAGTTAAAATACTGCCATACATCATTTTCTTGTAAAGTGTTTTTTTTAAAAGATAGTCATATGCAAAAAATTATATTGAAAAATAGGCTTGAAAGCCAACTTTGAGGGGCGGACGCAACTTATTGCTATGAAATTTGTTTGTATTTTTTTTACATAAAACTGAACCGATTTGGGGTTGAGAATATAAGAAATAAAAAAAAATATATAACGGCCACTCTAAAATACATACATATTTACTATGTTTGTATATACACGCAAAGAAAAGATATGGTTGTAGTATGGTTGAGAAAACAATATTATGTTCTCTGAAACAAATGCGTGGTCGTTGCAAACTAGTTATTGTTGTTTAAACATTAATTACGTTACGATAAACAAAGTAATGTTTGAACTTAATAATTACATTATTATATTCATAGAAAGTGCGATATGGTTAGAGTTTAACAATATACTTTTGTTAAAAATGTTTAACTACAATATAATTTATATTATTGTGTAAAAATAATATGATGTAAATAGCAATATAATGTTTTCCAAAACCATAGTATGTTAAGTTTAAAAAAAATCTTTTTCAAAAACATCTGTCAGTTCAGTGTTTCATTTGTAAGCTATTGGTAGTGCGCGCGTGGTGTTAAATAAATAAAAAAATTTATAAACAAAAGGGTAGATAAATAAAAAATTTAACATATGTAGATATGTATATCTCTTTATATATACGTGTCTGTATTTCGTGTATACACACATGTAAGTATACATTTCTAAATATACATTTGATTTCAACAATACTAATTTATTTTCTATTTAACGCACATCTGTTTTAAACAAAAAATTTACCAATAAATATATGATTAAAAAACAAAATATTATTGCTATATAAAATAATACTATGGTCGTAACAATATTATTATAATATTAGATCTTGGTATGGCAAGTCTGCATTATATTTTAGTCACATCTAACAATAGTGTTGTCATAATAATACTAAGATTAGGTATAACAAAGTTAATTGTTTTTGTAGATAATATTATTATTAACTCAGATAATAATATTATTTAAGCTTTGTTTTTTCTATTGACAATAATATGATTGGACTGCAACCACATAATTCAATCATAGTGTGTTGCTGTTTGATTATGGTTACCTCAACCATATTTTTTCTTTGCGTGTACACACATACACATACATAAATATGTATGTCACAAAAATTTCCATTCGGCATTCAGTGGGCCCCCACTTATAAAATTCCTCAAATTTTATTCCGTTTAATTACATTTGCAAAAATTATCTACGAACACATTTAATGTATGAAAATTTCAATTACACTGACACTCAACTACATTGAATTGGTACAACAATTGAAAACAATACTCGTCGTACTCTGTTGCGGCCATTAAACGTTGCCTGCTATTCTATTGCTACAAATAGAATAATGAATAAGTGTTGAATAATTTACAAATCTCGTAACTATTGAAGAGCGACGAACTTACACGTTCTACAAACACATATGCATACACAAATAAATACATACATGTGTATGTATGTATGTATGTATGTAAGAGTATGTAGGAAAACATTCAAATACTGTTGTATTGTCAATATAAAAACAACACTTGTTCGTTAAACAAATAAATAAATAAATGAATGGATGGCTGAGTGGACGGAACGGTTTGTTGGCCGGCTGTTGGAATAGTTGGATGGATGGATGGATGGATAGATATATAACATATTTAATTTAACAGATTCTTTTGTCTGTATAGTTGGAGCAAGATTGAATTGAATCGAAATATGTATGTACATATACAAAGCAGTGTCTCTACAGTTGTTACGACGACAGTTAAGTCCAGCGTGTAATAGTTAGCGTTTGTGTGTGAGTGATTACCAGGGCAAACGAAAAAAAGAAAAAGATTTGCAAGGCCATAGAGAATTTTATGTAGTATATTTTAGCGACTACAGCACAAACTATTCAACTGGCTATGCGAAATGAAATACTTGGTGTATTTCTTTTTTATATACATACATACATATCGCTGCCAAAAATGCAAAATGCTGATTTTATAACATACTGAAAATTTTACACGAGAAGAAAAAATCTTGTTTGGCTTTTTTAGAATTAAATAAAATTCATTAAGATGAAACTAAGAGACAGGTTGGAAATTTAGCAAGGATATATAGTTTGACTGAAGTTAGAAATAAATAAGGATGTGGTGGCGTTGGATGAAGTTGATTAAGAAACTGAAGGTCCTGGGTTCAAAACCGATTCTCACAGCCATTAAATAACAACACCGCGCATTTTTCTGATGTGCATTATTAGTGTCCCTTTGTACAAGTTGTTGTAGAAAAGTTTAGATGATGGTCACTGAACTACTCCTGCTTCAGTGGATAGTAATCCTAATGTTACATCAGAGCGCCCTCCTTCGTCGGTATTGTATATAAGAGCAATCGGTGAAGTAAAATAACCCACAAAATGGCTAGCAAACAAAACTTTGAAAATTTAATACAGCTTATGGACACCAGAGGCGCTGCAACACAGATTTATTAAAAACGTGCAAAAAAGCAGAGTTGTAAAAGAATGAAGCTTTCCTCTATTTCTTCCTTCACCAGCTGTCTTCTCTATCACTATCCCTTTCCTAAACGAGGTTACACCTAGTAGGCATTCAATGCCTGAGTGTTATTGCTCCTAAAAAAAATTAATAAATTTAATTTTAATAATTTTGCTTTTTCACTGAACAACAACAAAATGTATCTAGACATGCTAAACTATCAACAATTAAATTTTTTTTAAATTCTTATTCACTTGAACACGCGTTAAATAAAAATATAAAGTAAAAAAATAAAACTTTTTATTTAAGTAAACTTTTAATCAAAAGTTTAATTGTCTTAATAAAATTTTTAATTAAACTTTTAATCTAGTGAAATGTGAATTAATTATAATCAATTAATTGGCTCAATTAAATTTTTAACTCATTATTTAATTTTCTTTTCTTTTTTAAATAATGGTGTTAATGGAGAATTTTTTTTGTGAAGAAGTTATTGTAAATAAACAGAAAGATTTCGCATATTTTGCTGGGTTAGGCGATTTGCGTTTTGGATGGCGACATGATTGATTGTAGTGAATTTTATTTTTACAAAAGTTTGTCAAGACTTTTAATTTGATCCCCATTACACACCTTCTTATTGTCTTAAATACGAGAGTTTATGGGATGTTTACCCGTTGTCAGAATTATTTAAGTGTTTTTGAAACTATAGCTAAATCCTTAATAGTTAAATGTCTTATAGAGTCCCTGAACATTTCGTTGAGAGAGTGGGCTTTTTGCTCGACAAACTCAGTACATCAAGTTCGCTTTAGGTACTCGAATAATACAATCGCTATTTGTAGAATAAACTTAGCGGTGTTTGCCTGGAATAACAGCTCGTGCAATGGACATACATGTCTACTCTATGCTGCTTATTATGGAGGGAAAACCGGCTTCTTGTGATCTAAGTACAGGTGTATTACAACAGTCAGTTCGAAATTTCAGCTGGTGATACACCGCGATAGAAAGCTCTTCAAAAATTTTTGTTCTGCAGTATATATAAATAAACACGGATTCAAAAGTTAAAGATTCTATGCATCAAAAATCAGGTGCGATAATAATGTTCGTGCTAATTTCAAACAAGCGTGGAAATTCGTGAACATGACTGTATGATCTTGAGGTCCTATGCTCCTTATAGGAACTAAAGGATCTAATATATATATATATATATATATATATATATATATATATAACTGTATGATCTTGATGAAGTCTCGTGAAAAGAAACTCTCTAAGAATTACCAATGTATCAAGCGAACACTGTGTTGCAAGGGAATGTGTCCTAGTATCCTAAGAAATCAGGTCAAATATCATATATAGTTATATATTGATGAGGTTCTACTCATTGATGAATTGAATTTTCTAAATAGTCTCTTTATGGGAAAATACTCTGCGATCCTTCGTATCCTTTGATCTTTGATACTCTTTTTTGGTCTAGGGTGAACTCAATCCCTGGAGGGCACCTTGTGGCTGGGTGGTAGAGATGCTAGCCTCTCAGTCCAGAGGTCGTGGGTTTGATTCCCGCCATTGACTCTGGTTGTTTTCCGTAGGCAAGCTAATCGCTTCACGGGTTGCGTTTGTTTCTTTAAAATTATTAGTTAACTTCGCAGTTATAATGACTAAACATTGTCATAATACTGGTCATGATAAAATGGAAGCCATTAATGTTTACACAGGGAAAAAACTGCCTCATAGAATCAATAAGATTTTCTCTATGAATCGTTTTTAAGCTAAGGGCTATCCCAGCAGAAAGAAGCGAAGATTTTGTCATAGAGATTCCTTATTGTTCTTATGTGGTAAATCTTATTAATTTTATCAAGAAGAAAACCACATAAAATCAAGAAGAAATCTTATTATTCACAACTTTTTTTACTCAATTTCCGTTATTTTTGGCACCAAAAAAACAAACAATAGAGAAAAACTTCGTGATTCTATTAGGTTTTCTTATAAATTCTAAAATATAGGGATTTCTTATTGATTTCATTAAATAACCTGCTTGAGTTTTTTAAAACGATTTCTTCTTGATTTTATTAGGTTGCTTTATTGATTTTTTTTAATAAGGTTTTCTTCTTGATTTTAGTAGGTTCCTATATGATTATGTGTAAAGCATCTTATTGATGAAATCTTCTTGATTTTATGAGGTGTTATTTCGTTTGTATAAATAGACATAGAGACAATTTTTTTCATGATCTTTTTCATTTTTGTATAAGAATGTTTCCACAATAATTTCAATGGTTATTCAGGCTGCTTGTTTGCATATTGGTTAGAGTGCTTGTCTGTCAGGTAGAAGTTTGCTGGTTCAATACTTGGTGAGTAAGTCAGTTAAGAATATAACATATGTGTATGTATATATGTATAAATAAATAACATTTACAATATACTACATATATACATACATATGTATATGGTATAGAATTTAAATGAAAAAACATAAGCACAGAGAATAAAGACGCATTTTATTTGTTATTTTTTTTGAGGTCGCCTAATTAAAACAAGAAGAAACCCTTATTGAAAAATCAATAAGATAACCTAATAAAAACTAGAAGATTTCTTCTTGATTTTTCCAAAAAGATTTTCCCTATGAAATTAATAAGATTTCCTTATTGAAAAAAAAGCCATAGAGATTTCCTATTAATTTTTCTCTATTTTATGAGGTATTTAGTTTTCTCTGTGTAGTTAATTGGTAGACAATTTTGTTTTCATAGTGCCAGCAGATTTATTTTCTTTGATATGTCAAAATACTGTGATATGAAATATCAATTCAAGTCTTACCTCACCATAACAACTATTTCAGAATGCTGAAAATATAGAATGCTGAGACCGAATTGTACAGATCTTGAGAGCTGTGTTATGAGATACTGGAAAACGTTCTTTTCGAGTTTTTTTTTCCATAAAGCAGAATCAAGTTATTTGAAATGAACTCCAAACCTGCAATAAAGATCTATTGCCTTGCAGTGATTTAGAGTTTTCGGCGATAACAATGTTTATATATTTATTGATCGATTATGGAAAGCGACCAAACTTCTCTCAGAGCAACTGCTTAAAACTGTGCTATCGAAATCAGATACGAAAAAAATTGGTTTCATTTCCAATGTGTGCTAAAAAAATTTAAATTTAACTAGCTGCTGATTGCTTTTTAAGGATCAGATTTATTGATATTCTGTAATCATTTTTAAACTTTCGAAAAAAATCTAAAACTCATATTTTTGCAATTTTTTTTAGAAGATTATGGGCCATTTTAGAAAACTAGGGAGCACTACAGATATTTTTTTTATATAAAAATGGTGCTCATTATGGCTTTTTAAAGAGCAGATAAAGAGCAATTTTGAAAATAGTTTCGGAAACGTCACAAAATTAATTTAAAAAAAAAATTATTTTAGCAAAAGCTCTAGATAGGATTGAGGAAAGCTGTAATAA
The DNA here is from genome assembly GCA_944452675.1 of Tachina lurida. Classification (NCBI taxonomy): domain Eukaryota; kingdom Metazoa; phylum Arthropoda; class Insecta; order Diptera; family Tachinidae; genus Tachina; species Tachina lurida. The sequence continues at coordinate 181,997,978 of OX101752.1, read as the reverse complement.
CATGTTTATATCATGACATATTTGATGTACATCTCGTAAGGAAACCTAAATATATTATGGTAAGGCGTATATTTTATTTGTAAGCTATTTTGTCCAATGATTCCAATCTCTTCTTAATATCAAAGAAAAATTCTAATAAGAAGGGTATCTGTACATCCTGCAGCTTATAGCTCACTATAGTTCCCGTAATACAATTTTTACAAATAGTAGTTTTACCCTTCGTTTAAATTAAATCAGTGTATTTTGTTTTGATATCCTTAGAATTCTCGTTTATTTAAACTATGGGTGTTTTTTTTAGCTGGGGAAAGATGCACTTTGTAACACGGGTTTTCAATTCCTGCTAGAAGCCTTTCGCAAAATTAATTTGTTAGGTCTTGAGTTTGAAAGATAGACGGAAAAGAAAATGGGAGCTGCTTCAAACTCAAGACTTTGCAAAGTAAGATTTGCGTATACGAAAGGGTTTCTGCAATGTCTAATGAAGCAGGGGTAGTACCCTACAGTGGCCTCATAGTTATAATCGCTGAACTGAAATAGATTTGCGCTCAACAGAGGCTGAGTTAGCAGTTAAAAGCCTATAATATCGGTAAGGCAGTTACAGTGATTACAGAGCTACTGCATATTTAATCCTGTAGGACCACATTTTCCTCAAAGGATCTTAAAACATAAGAAGACCAGACGGATTTTAATATCTTAACTTTTTAAAGAACTATTAAATCGAATAATGATGGTTGGCTTTCTGTCTCCCTTTTCCGGCACCGATTGCTGGCTGGTATTTTAATGCTGTTAAGTAAAACTACCGATTTGTCAATCGTTCATTTGTTTGAGGACAGACTTTTGCCAAGATGTATGAACATACTCACGCTCACACTCATATGTTTTGTTGCATTTATGGATTTACATAATTGAATTTGTTATTTTGTCACATTTCGAATGTAGATTTTTACGCTTTTCACAATTCTAGCTGTTCTTGTCGTATTATTTTTAATCAAGTGCTACACAACAACGTTGCACACACAGCTGCTGGTTAAATGTTGCTTAAGGTTTAATTCGTTTTTAGTTTCAAAGTTTAAAAAATAAAACTGATGGTTATAGAAAATTTTTGTGCTACAATACAATATGATAGTACTGTTGCTTTATTTTGCTGCTGCTGCTGCTGCTGCAGACTGTTGCTTGTAATGCTGAAAATGATGACTACGATGGCATGATTATGATGGTGTGTTCAATTTGTTTGTTTTATAGAATACTTCAATAACAATTGATAGTTCCGGTGCGTTTGTCGCTCGCTCTAGTCTTCGTCGTCGTCGTCAACATAATTTTCATCATCATCGTAATTTTATTCAAGTGTTGTTTGTTTTATTTTATTAAACACAGCAACTTTTTTTACGTGCTTCTTTCTACAAACACACACCACTGCCCTCACTGACTGACCACTATTCATATTCCACGGCATGGCATAGTTTGGATGACATTCAACCGTCCAGCATGCGAGTTTTCCGTCACAAAAGTGTATAAAAGTGAGTGATTATCATAATTTGTTGTGTTTGTTTGGACTTTTTTTTCCATGACATCCATCCAATCAGACATACGAAGGCAAAGTGGAAAGTCTAATGTTTTACACTTTACATATTTTCGGCTTCTAGTGAGAAATAATAGAGTGGCATTGACTGAGGTAGTTAGCACGTTTACCTCTATGTTCTATGTGCCCAAAAAAGCGTAACCACTAATTACTTATGAAAAACTATTTGATTCAGACACATATTTATTAAGTTAAACAGTTTCACTCACAACTAATAGACATTTTTTCATTAGTAATTAGTGGTTACGCTTTTTTGGGCACATGGGACACAGTTGAAAGTTCGAGTGATGAAGGCATAGACACTGGTGACTGAACTACACTGGCTTCAGTAGATGCTAATCCTAATGTAATATCAGAGCGACGTCCTTCGTCTGTATTGTGCAGCAGAATCATCGGCGAAGTAAAATCATCAATAAAATGGCTACTAAACATAGCTTTAACAATTTATAACGTCTCATTGACAACAGAGGCGCTGAAATACTGCATTATTAAGAACGTGCAAAAATCAGAGCTGTAAAAGAATGAATCCATCCTCTATCTCTTCCTTCACCACCTGTCCTCTCTATCACGATCCCTTACCTAAAGAAGGTAATGCCTAATAAAAGTAGAAGGTATTTATTGTCTGAGTGTGACTTCTCTTTAAAAAATAAAAAAAAAAAAATGAAGAGTTATGGATCTTAATTTATAGAAAGATTTTCAAACGATGTTGTGTCGGCAGTTCATTGCCTTTTTATTGAAACTAAATATAACCTATATTCGTTTTTTATAAGTGATAAAATAATTTAACAGCTTTTAGAAGGGCGTATCAAAGAATGACTAAAATTTCGTTTTAAGTACTCCTTGAGTATTGGCCGTCAATCAACTATGAATACGCACTGTACAAAATAAAACACGCTCATACCCTGCAAATAACGCGAATAGTCCATACATGCATGTAAGGACTACTCCAAAAAAGACCACGACTATTACAAAACTAGTCCATATGTATGGATAAAACATAGTCGATTTAACATTGCGATGTCCTAGATATGGACCGCGCGGTCCAAATTTGCACTACATTGGACCACCCCCAAAACTACACCATATGGAATATTTATAGACTACTCGCACGAAGACATATCGTACATCATTGAAAGCTTGTGCGAAAACGACATGATCCATGGCTGAATTACATAGTACCATGTTGTAACTAGTCTGTTTCATATATATTGGACCACGTAGTCCAATATTATTTGCAGGGTATACACACGCATTAATTTTAAAGCGAACGCTTATAACTATAAACAATGAACAATTTAGTTCATTCACATTTGTTAAATTACGCAGCATGCGCCACAATCACACTCATGAGTTAAAAATACTCTGACTATTATTCCGCTATACATTCGTAGATACCGGGCTATTTTATTTATACACATATACAGCATGTTTTCAAATAGCCAAAACACATTCTTCATTAAATTTTATGTAGAAAAAAAAATATTCATACGGTAGCGAATGATGAATAAATATCCCGAGTATCATACGTATACTTTTTTGTCCGAATAAATATCTATACTCTGAGTATAAGCATACTCAGACTATAAGTATGACAAGCAGTCAATGCGCTTGATATGCATATGCATTCTTATGTTTAATTGTACTATGCGGTGGCGAATGATGTATAAATATCCCAATTATCATGGTTATATTTTTGTCCGACTAAATATATATACTCTGAGTATAAGCATACTCCTACTATAAATATGATGGAGAGTCAATACCTTGATAAACATATGCCTTTTTATTTATAGTTAGAGCGTATTTTAGCTTTTCGCATAAACAAAGTAAAGATGCTCTTGTATGTTGGAATCGGCTATACTCATAGTTGCTTTAGAGAAAATATGTGAGCGTACGAATTGTTTGCGCTAACTGCAATTGTGATTATACGCTGTTACTAAAATTAAGTATATTTAATTAAGTATATTTAATTTAATTGCATGCGCAATTATTAAGAAAATTTATTTATGTTTTTCGTTGCCAAACATCCGAAGTTTGCCGATTATTTCAATATCTTCAACATGAACACCAAAGTGAATATTGTTTTGAAACTCACATCAGCTCTTCTTTAGGCAGTTTTGTCTATTCGTCTATGACAGAATTGTAAAACTTAGGGATATTATTACAATTTGGCTATAAAGTTCCGTATAGTTAATCCTAAGTTTAGCAAAAGTTCACCGTAAAGTGATCTTTAAAATTGTGTCATTATACTGTTTCCGAACTCTTCTTGGACCACCCTCCTTCATGTACACATACTGGCGGACCGGACAACAAACCATTTATACAAGTCTATATGAAAGTTTTGATGCTGAGCTGTTTATGTTAAATGTTTGATTGCAATTGCAGATGCGAACGTGTGTATGTGTGTGTATGTGCTTGCATGTATTAGTGTGTGGGTTAGTGAATATATTTAGTACCCATGCCCTGATGCCCCACTGTGCTTGTTTTGCTTGTGTTGCATGCCACAAAAATCACCACAATTTGTCAATAAATTCAAAAAAACGATACATACTCACATACCATAAGCAAAAGACTTACTAGCATACATACGTTTATATGTATGTATGTACATATATACATATATTGCTGGTATAAGATGGCAGCAACAACTATAAAAATCATCAACAAACTACAAAACAATTGTAAAATAAACATTTTTAGTGTTTTATATTCTTGACGTTGATGTTGATGCTGTTTATAAAATTGTTTGTTGTACTAAAATGGAAATTTCGCTATTGTTGTTGATGTTGTTGCTCCGAGATTTCATCAGATGCTGATCTGTTGCTGTTATTGTTGTTGTTGCTTATTTTTGTTATTTATACGCTGCTGACTGATATTGTTGCTGATGATATTGCCTTAACGGCTGGCTGATGGTTTGTTAAGTGAAATAAAAAAAAATAGTGTTGCTGTTGCTGCTGCCGCTGCTGGAGTATTTACATACATCCAAGTGACATAATAACCATCAGCAAGTATTCATCTTTTTTTTTTTTTTTTTTTTGCCTGATGCTGCTGCTTGTAAAAGTCGTCATGGTGTGGCGGTTATAGATGGTAATGTATCATAGAGGTCGTCGAAGGTTTGTATACATTCTGCGTGGGTTGACAGTTATATGACACTTAATGACACATTATTGAGTTGTTACTTTAATGAATGATTTTGATAATATAATTTACTTTTCTTTTTCGCTTTAGTTTAGGCTTTGACTTTATCAAATAGAATTTATCTGTTTGAATATGATTTCGTGGAAAAAGGAAATGTAATGAAATAATTTAACTAATGAGCATAATTCGAGTGAAAAGATTAAAAGAAATTCTTATAATCATTTAGTTTTTGAGGCAAAATCAAAACCGATTAAAATCTATTGTTCATAAAGAAGTCACTATGGAGGTGTGGGAAAAAATCTTGGAAAATGTTTCGGGAGTCACATGTTATCGGACGGATAAATATTTTTATTATCTATATAAATTTACTCTAAACTAAAAATTATAGATAAGCTAACTTCAGGCTTGCCCCACCGGTAAAGTTTTAAAGTTAACCTTTAGAATTTGAAATCGCTATATTTTCTGCTGAAGATAGGTGGGTTAGGTAAGGTTAAAGTTGCAGTTTTCTGAGCAGAGAACGCAAGTTTTCAGCTCATTTGGGTCGAAATAACAGGTCCCTTTTGTGTTACCGGAGAGTAGGAAAGGAATAGTACAAGTACAGATGATGAAGCGACAAATAGATAGCGAGAACATAAACTGAGTTAGTTGATTTTCGTTTTTACAAAACTACTATTAGTTGTAAGTAGCCGTATTACTTAAACTTATAAAGCCATTTTATTAGTTTTTTCGCCGGCGATTAAAAGCTGCATATATCGGGCAAGGAAGGAATTTTTGATATGCATTAGAATATAAACATATCAGAAAAATCTCGGATATTGATATGACTGGGTCTGGCCAGGGTTTGAACTTGGGCTCTCGAACACCGTCATTTTCTTTGTAGTTGAAACGCTAACTACATCAGCAAACACTACTCCCGGAAGATGTTGTAACGGTATTAAGATTTAATTTCACGTACTCTTTCAAATATGAGATAATGTCATTCTTAGGGCTCCTGGTGTGTGAAAATTTTCTTTGACTTCAAGAATTCATTTATAATCTTATACTTCCAGTAAGTCTGATCTTGGTTACTATAGTTCTGATAACCAACTTCACTAGATATTAAAATTAATTTTTTATGCGTGACTGTGTCATTGCAAAATTGACCTCAAAAATATTTATCGCAGACAAAAAAAAAATATTGGGTGTAAAGTTTCATAGCAATCTGTTTAAAGGAAATACATATTACATTTTAAGAGCCATGACACCGCCCGCTTTTGCAGGCATCATATTGCATCATTCCAAAAGCCAAATTTCGTGGTCATTGATTGAGAAAAGTAGAAGTACTTATAATGTGATACTTAATTTTAAAGGGTCATGTCCTTTTTACTTAATGCAAGATCGTGGCACTTTCAGAGGCTTGGATGTGTATCCAGTTTCTGTTAAGTAAAAGAAACGTAATAAATTCATGGTATTAATTTAGAATGAGCGTGACCACTTATTTAAGCTCAAAATTATATCAATACCAAAACCTAAATTATTCGAAAAGTTTTATGAGAATCGGGTAAATAGAAGAACAAACTGGTTGTCAAGTTCCATGTGAATCACGTGAGCACACTTATTTTTATAGGAGAGAGAAATAAATAACAAAAATATTCGAGTGACTGAAGTGAAGTGTTTTAATTTAATACACTTAGAAAAAATATTGGTGCGAGAATAGTTAGACCGATTAAATATTACTTCAATAACTCACGCTATAGGTTAGAATGGGTGGTGGAAGTGATATGATTCTTACTACGTTTATACGCAGGGCTTATTTGCAAATAAAACAGTAAATTGTTGCCATATTATTGTTTTTATTGCGACTTACTAATTCAGAAAACTATTCACGATTAACGCACTATTTGCAAATAAAATGCCTGAGGTTGCCACGCTAACAAATGTTTGATAGCAAAAAACAATAAATGGATAAATATTGCAACAAAAAACATTGATAGAAGCAAATGATGACGATTAAAACAAACAATTATTTGATATTTTGCACATTTACACTATTTTTTTGTCAACATAAGTAAGTTTTCTGTAGAAGTGCTACCAAGTTTGTGTGCTTTTGCTATGCCGTATAAACAGTGTGTTAATTTATTTGCAAATAATTTTATTTGCAAATAGTGCGCGTATAAACGTAGTATCTGACAATTCCTATATTGATTAGATTAACCGATCGTACGATTTTGTCATGACTAAATAAAAGATATGATGTACACAACCGAATAAAATATTATGCATTGGATTTTAATTCCAATTGTTGCCATTTGCAACTAAATAGTTGTCTATCTAAATTTATTATATCAAAATAAAGACTTTTAATCGGTTGTTGCAATTTAATGATTATTAAATGTATTTGCAAACTTTGATAACATCAAAATTAATAGATTTGCAATCGAGTTCAGTGCTGTTGCAGCAACAACCAAGATTCGATTGAAAAAATATTCGGTTGCATAAGAAATCTGTATTCTCTGTGTACGCAGTAACTAATTTAAAATTCGATTTCTCATTTTTTCTTGTCAACTGACGATATTATATAACACTAAAATTGATAGTAGAACGTGTGCCAATTTTTGTAAGAATTGCTCATAAAATATAACACATATACATAAGTGGGCGTGAATCCGCCCATTTTTGAAACTCGAAATTGTATTAAAAAAAATTAACCTTGTGCCTAGTTACAAAATAATACATTAAGTAAAGTAACGTGAAATATAAAATTAAACTTTAATGGACCTAACTAATTATATTTTCAACTCGATATATTGTCATTAAGGTTCAAATTCGCAGTCTTTAGCTAACTAAAACCCGTGGTTTAACTAACGATTTTTCTTATAGATTTCATTGGTTACACCACTTTCACTAGTTAAACTAATGACTGTGAATTTGAACGTAAGAGATCCCAAATTATATGCCAAGGTTGTTAGCAATTGATAAAACTATATAAAATAAAATATATATATACATATATATGAAAATATATGAGTATTGCCCACTTTTTTTGAATGGCACCAAAAAAAATTTAAAGCGATGTAAAAATGACAGAGTTATGAAGTAACATACATTCAAAATTCAGACGAACAACTGATAACCTCCTCCTTTTTTTAAGTTGGTTGCCGGTACACATTTTTCACAACCCAAATTAGTCCGTATTCATGTTGTCATCAGGATATGGAATAAATTCAGTAAAGTGCGACTTTGACACGTGCAGGAAGGGTTCCGTACGGCGATGGTTCCTTTTTGGCGCCTGTTCCGGTTTTTTGCATTTTATTTCGGTTTTCGGCAATTTTTGTTTAGTATTGATGCTTCTTTTAGTTTTGGTGGGTTTTCTTTTTCTTTTCAGAAATTGTTTCGCTTTTTAGCTATTTTGGTTTTGTGTTTTTTTTATTTACAATATATATTTTTACATTCTGCGTTTTTTAGCTTTGGTGCTTTTTTCGTAATGGCGATTTTTTCGGTTTTTGGCGATTTTTTTATTAGTTTGTTGGCAACCTTTTTAGTTTTGGTAATTTTTTGCATTTTAGCGATTTATTTTATTTTTTGAGATATTTTTCATAAAAGCGTTTTTTTCATATTGGCGATTTTTTGTTTCAATTTTTTTTTTTTAATTTTGGGATTTTTAAGTTTTAGTGTTTTTGAAACTTTGAAGACTTTGCATTTTCCAGATGGATCAAAAATGAGGGAAGGCACAGGGGCTGGTGTCTATATCTTGGGAACGAACATTCGTAGTTCTTTCAGATTGCCTAATGAATGCAGTGTTTTCCAGGCTGAGATCTTGGTGATCCTCAGGGCCATGGAGCTGGTGGCCATTAGTGTAGCTGAAGGTGAGAAGGTAACCCTCTACGTCCACAGCTAGGCAGCGCTAAAAGCTTTGAAAGGACACAATGTCAAATTGAAACTTTTTAGTGACTTTAGGAAAGCCCTCAACTTGCTTATGGATAAATATAGTGTCAGATTATGTTGGGTTCCTGGCCACAGCAGTGTTGAGCGAATGAAATTGCCAATGAACTGGCAAAAATAGGGTCGGCCATAGATGAGGGAATGGCGGACGGATCGGTAAAATTATCTATAGATCATTAATATAGGAAACTCAGTAATTGGGCAGAAAGCAGGACCAACAGTTCATGGCGAAGTAGGGAGGATTGTAGAGAGTTTGGGAAACTGGTACTCCAGATTTTTATAGGATGTGCGGGAATGAATTGGAACCAGAATCCATTGAACATATTATTTATCACTGCCTGAAGCTGCAATGTCATAGGCTTAGATGGCTGAGCTGATGAAAACATTACTTATATCGGCAAGTGTAAACTAGAGGACATCAGGAGCTTCATCATGGGGATTCAGCGGCTTAATGATGGATAATAGGGTCAGTTCTGGCTATAAATGGTAGGGTAAATATGGACCCAATTGGGTATGCGAGTAGCGGCGCGTTATAGCACCACTCTTCCTAACCTAACCTAACTTTACCTTGTCTCTTCCAGTCAAACACTTAAGAAATTTATTATTTGAAATATTGTCATAAGTTTATTTAAACTTAAATTAATTTGGTGGTAGTTAAGCAAGTCCATATGCTTTTCATTGGTGCCTTGCCGAAAAAAAAATTAAAAAGTAATGGAACATCCTTTAATTTTGACTTTTTGCATTTCAGTGTAGCATAAAAATATATTAACTTTGAAAATTGCAAATGTCTATAACTCGGACGAAGGTTTTTAAAACGCAGTGCACATATATTTTCTTCTTGCCTTCCCTGCCAAGAAAGGTTCTGGTTTTGGAAAAACCTCTATTATTTTCGGAACATTATAAAAGCATCTGATATAACAAACAACCCAGTAAAACAGGGAATTGACATTCTTCAGTGCGCTCTAGATTGTTTGTTATTTCAGCACGTCATTTACACCAACCAAAAAAATTTATTTCAAAGGAAATTATATTTCAAACTAATTAAAGTGCAGATCTTTCTTTTTGATGTATTAACTAAATTATTGACCAGTGTTTAGATATAAATTAAAATCTATAATTGTCTAGACTTTAACAAATCGTTCTACAAAATACCTGATGTCACAGAAAATTCTCTTTTAAACACTTCAATATACAAAACATTCAATTAAATGGCCGAAACAAGCAACTATTGGATGACATTAAAATATGAATGCTAATGTATTTAAGTATGTACTCGTATGTATGTATGTACCTATCTGTAATGAAATTATAAGGCAGTTTTTCTTCCAGAAAACTTACAATTACAAACATTTACAAACACTTATGAGTTTATAATTAACGCTAATTTGTGGCATGAAAAAGCAAATAAACAAATAATTTAGACAAAAATGATTAAAAATCCATTTGGTCGCCAACACCTCAAGTTAATTATAATTAATTACATTTTTACCCACACAATTCAACTTAATTTCATATATTCCTAAAAACGTCTGAACAAACGCACATGTTTGCTTTTCAAAGCATTCCTTGAACTCTTCTGCTTGAGTCCAAAAAAAAAGAAAAAAAAATCCTGAGAATTTAAGTGTTCTTTAACAGCTGTCGAAGTGTTGAAAAATAATACAAGAAAAAAAAATAAAATAAAATTAAGTTTTGTTGCTCATCCTGACGTGGAACCCAATTTTCACACTTCAAATGTCATATTCAAACTTGACCACACCGTTTATTTATTTATTTATCAGTAGAGAGTAAAATACGATACTTTTTGAACCATTGAAGCAGGGGAGCGACGAGCATCTGATCACAACAGCACACCAGACAGAGCCTTACTTACTTATTTCTCAATCATTATTTTTAGGTTTGCTACAAAAGTTTCCTGCATTTCCATTTAATAGCTGGACATGAATGAATTTTAGTCAATTAATGTTTAATCATTTGTTTTAAAAACGAATTTTTCTCAGGTTTGTCTTGAAAGCAGCACGCAATGCATGTTGGAATAAATAAGCAAGCAGCGATTGTGCGAATGAGAGTGACCGACCGAGCGACTCAACAAGCCGTAGAGTGTGACCCCCCCACCATAAATTTAGTTAGAATTTTATTTGTTGAAAAATTCATTTATATATTCGACAAAAGAATGTGAATGAAATTATGTGTGTTTGTGTGTGGGTATTCCATCACATGTTATTGGAAATTATCCTTTCGTGACCTTTTGTTTTTGTGGTTTGAAAATTGTTCCATGTTCTATATTTTTTCCAGTTTAGTTTTGGCTTTAAATGCTCATAGTTTTCACAGAATATCGTATAAGGAATTTAGTCTTTTGTTTCTCACTTTAATTTTGTTAATTGGTAATGGTCATTTGTGAATTGTGTGCAATTTAATTGGTTAAATTTTCTTATTACGCTCTTAAGGAAAAGAAAAAACAATGCGTGTGTAAAAAGTGTAGGAAAACCCTGACTCCAACATATGTTGCTAAAACGAATTATATACATACAGTTCACATATTGTAAAAATTTAAGTTAAATGGGGCCAAATTTTTTATTTTTTTATTTTTAGTGGTTATGAGCCTTTATGGGAAAGTTTTAAAATTGTAACAAAGTCCGTTTAAAATATATACAGTTTGTCGTTCTTACAGTTTCCTTAGAACAAAATACTATTGACTTTATTATCGGTCCTTTTCTGTAAACCGATCGATGTGAAACCGCACGATTTTACAAAACTAACTCCGACAATAGATGTATTTTTTTTTAGATTTTTTTAAATGTTTATATCGCACACTACATTTGTACAGTATCAATAGTTGTTTGCAACTACTCAGCATCTGAAATTTTTTGAGTTGTGACTCTTTATGATTTAGTGTGCGATATTATATATAGATACAATCCCAAATATCATATCTGAAAGAAAATTATCGTGTGTGATTTGAAACACGTCTGCAGGACCATTATTAATTTTTTGGAAACGAGACATTTAATTGGATTCGGTGTACAGAACAAAGTTGCAATTCAGTAACTTTTAACGATTTTGTCTATACATTTTCTCGCTTGCAATAACGATTGTTTGATTCTGTAACTTCTTTTTAACGATAGTACGCAACTGATATTTTCTGTTGATATTTTTTTTTTCGTTAAAATTAACAGCATATAAATTATTGTCGCGTAAATAACGACACAGCTGACATTAACCTATAGCGAATATCGTTAAAAATTTTACCGAATTGAAAATTCGATAAATTTTCGTTATAATTTTTTTTAACAATTATCGTTAAAAAATAATTAGTGAATCGCACTACAGGGCTGATCATTTAACGGCGTTGCACGCATTTTCAAAATGACACCACAAGAAACGCCAGATGTGTACTCAGCATTACGTACATACGACTAAGTATGTACAATTTAATGTACACATATGGCGAAGTTTAAGGTATGATGGATTCATTGTGCCCCGGCCTTCAGTCGTAAAGCAGATCTGGGCTGGGAACAGCTCTCGCGTTATCGTAGTTCTTTCTTAAGTACGAGCAGGCTTGTGTGTTTTTTGACCTTCGAGAGTTTTGCATCTCACTTGCACTTGTTAATGGGTACCGCAACTTACTGTATGGCTTACAGTTATTTAGCGGTTTCTTCCATTACCCGAAGGTCGTCTGCAGCTCCCGAAGGAAACACCTAATGTGGGATACCCTGGCAATTAGTGCACTTGCTTCTGCCATTTAAATTAAACCTAACAAACAAATAAACAAACAAACACACAACAAAAACATTTAAAAAAGGTTATCGGGTTTGGAATTAAGCATTTTTGGTGGCAGCTGTTCCTTATTGGATTACCAACCTAATGATTTTAACAAGGCGTGATTTGTAAGCGAGTAATGAAATTTGGTAATCAGAAAAGTAAGTCATTATATGGCAAGTAGTTCTGATGGTAATGTGTAATGTTTTGCTGGGCAACTAAACATATGGATGGCGTTGGGTAAAAATATCCAATATTCTAGTGCGAGATTGATCCTTTGTATGCAACACCATCGATATGTATTTAAGATTTCATTGGTAACATTATTATTGTAAAAAATCAATTTCATTTTATTCTTGAGTCCTACTTTTTCAAGCAAAAATTCTACTAAAATTCTATCTGAGAAGAGTGTAGTGGGTTAAGATGTCCCACAAAAGTTAACTCTTAAACATTTAAATTTTAAGCCTTTAATCATCATTTAAGCGTACTTAGTTTAAACCTTTTTCGAAAGCAAGAAAAAGATATTCAGAGTTGGAAGATTGAAGTATTCCACAAAAACTTCGGCATATGATTTCATGTAAAACTGCCAAAAGCATCCTATAATGTAATCCTTAAAGGGATCCTAGTCTTTGCTTGATTTCTGGTGTCTAAAGGCCATTAAATAATAGCTAACATTTTTATTTTATCGGATGTATCATTATACTCGTATCATTAAACTTTGTCAGTTTAAGGACTTACCTGGCCAAGTTTGATTGGTTTTTACTTTCGTTATTGCTACAAGAGTATAATGCCGGCCATACACTACATAAGTTCAGTGCTCAAGTCTGGCACTGCGTAAACTAATTTTCTGACACACACTATACAAGTAAACTGTGCAGTTTTATTTTAATGCGCCATAATCCAGGTGATTCTTTGTATAATTCAAAGAACTCTATCCAGAATATTTTTTCTGCGCTCATTTCTTGTTTTGAACTCTTAAAAAATCACGAGACAACTGGGCGATTGCAACATACACTACACAAGTTCACTGTACAGTTTTCAAACTTGAGCAAATATTAAAATCGTTTTGATATTTACTTAGTTCACTGCGTAAATAGCACAACCACTCAAATACACTACACAAACGCACTGTACAGTGCCAGACTTGTGCAGTGAACTTGTGCAGTGTATGGCTGACATAAGTATAATCCGCAATGTATTGGGTCAACAGTGCCTGCTCCTCTTTGCAGCGTAACATAAATAAAATATTTTCAAAATTTTCCTCACAACTTTATAATTACATGTACGAATAAAAACTTTATTTTGTTATTTTAATAACTTTTCGTAAACTCCAGCCAATCATATTCGTTAGCAAAGTGTCCAGCTTTTGTGGCCACATACATACAAGAAGGTAATAACAAAAATAATTATATTAATGTGGTGTTTACGGCCAATTTAAATACCATTTTGTGTTGTCTTATGCTCCACAAGGAAAATATGCAAATTTAAAATATTATAAAATATAATAAAAATTACATTCTAACCTCCCTTAATCCAACTGCCAGTCAAAGACTGACATCTCATATTAACTGGCCTTTAGGTATTTATTTAATAGTATAACAAACCATAAATGTCCTCTTTAACATCTATTAAAAATAAGGACACACACACACACACACACAAACAAACCAGTTACACACATAAAATCCCCCTGCCTTCTTATGCAAAGGGAATATTGTGTAGACGGAAGTTTAAAAATAAAATAATAAAAAAATATGAAAAAACTTTAAGCACCAAATTAAAAAATGATTCATAAAAACTTTTTAAGCTGAATGTTTAAATGAATTTTTAATTTATTTGCTGTAATACCGAAACACATTCTCATGTACGTATTTTCATCCTGTTCCTATAAAAAAATATATATATAAAACAAAATCGCAGAGATATGAAATTATAGTAAAAAAAGTAAGCAGCAGCAGCAAATAGAGAAATAAAAATTCAACAGCTTATGTTTTGTATTTCATTATTATGAATATTAGCTGACTTTTTGTCATTTCTGTAAAATAAACGAGTCTTATTTTATATGCAATCAAATTAGAAAAAAAATATTGGGTTAGAGCAGGCGATATGATAAAATACTTTTTTTATTTTTTTTTCTCATGAATTTCCAAACTGGCACATATGTACGAGTATTTATATAAAAAAATTATTTCAATGCATATTTTATTTTTATTTAACGCGAATTTAAGAAAAAACTTTATTCGTTGTTGGTTAAGCACGTTTAGATGCATTTTATAGCTGCTCAATGAATATATCAGTAGACTTCAAGCACTTTTTGGATTGGGGGTTTCTGTCTCCCTCCTCCTATACCGGCAAGATTTTGCTGGAACATGCAGCTAGTTCTAAGAGCTACCCATACAAAATTCATGATACAATAATACAGGTAACCGCGAATCTACAACAAATGTGATGACAACTGTCAAAAAACCAAGAGAAAACAACATACATGTACTTGCGTTTTCTCTCGGCCTTGCAAAGCTTGTTTATATTAGTACAATTTTAATAGGCACTGTGCGCGTGTGTTGGTAAAACATAAACAACATTTGGCAGATCACATCACGGAACAAGCAAAACAGCTGGCGCTTCGCAGTTACCTGTATAATTGTATCATGATAAAATTTATATGAATACAAACTACATAAATAATTCTAGTTGAAATTAAATTTCTATCAACGATTTTGAAAATTGTGTCTGTTTTGTGTTCTCTCTCCATTCAAGGTTCTGAAGTTTTATATAAAAAAAATCACTTCTTAATTCATTTGAATTTCTTTAACTTTTTCTCTTACCCAATAATTTACTTACACCAGCCTCCGTCCAAACTGTCATGAAAGTTTTAAACATCCTTTGCTATTTACAACTATTTGGTTGGTATTTGTTACAATGTCAACATTTTTCATAAATAATAATTTAATTTTACATACGTAAATGTTTTTCTTTAGGGATGGATGTTTAGGTGGAGGTTTTTTTCTCTTACAATTTTTAATCTTCTACAGTAGATATTTGTGCAGCATTTATGGACTTAAAAAAATCTGTAGTTTTTATAAGTTTTGTAAAGCCAAAAAAAAAATTATATTAACATATTTTTATTTTAATGGTTTAATCCTACGCACATGTGTCTCTGTATTGGTATTTAATTGCGTGAGTGTGTGTGTGGTAACCACGAGTGCATTTGTGTGATATTTTCATAAAGCCGGATTATAGGGTGTCAAAGCTATTGAAAAACGAGTGGTAACATTTTGTTGCAGCTTTATGTTAAATATTAAACATACGAGTACCTTGATAATATTTCACACGAGACCTGCAGCGATAAAAACCAAAGTGGCTTATTTTTTAACCGACTTCAAAAAAAAGGAGGAGGTTAACAATTCGACTCTATTTTATTTTGGGCGAGGGGAGGGGGTGTTACTTTATAATTCGGTAAATTTTAGACCGATTTAAAAAACTATTTTTTTTGTCTGAGAGGGTATAGCTTCCCATTGTAAAAAAAGTGGGCCCACAATTTTTTGTATTTAACTTAATGATATTCTGGTTATTTGATTGCTGCGAAACTTATAAAACACCTTTCTTTCTTGTAATTACACAATTTGAAAGTTGAAAAAGTGGGCGGGGTTACGCCCTTTAAAAATTATTATTGTATTTCAGGCGGTTCTAGTTAACCGATTTTTATTAAACTTACCACACACCCAGAGCTCTAAAATAGACACAATCCTCCATTAAAAAAATGGCAGTCGTTAAGTAGCTCAGAGTTGGAGAATTAACTTGGGTCGAACTCGTTCCCTAGTTCATTTTTGCCACAAACCAATGATCAAACCCATGTAATTTAAATGGGTTTGATCATTGGTTTGTGGCAAAAATGAACTAGTGAACGAGTTCGATCCAACACTATTGGAGAACATCTCTTGCCTCATCGTTATTATTTCTTAAGTGCGGTCAGGCTTGTGTGCATTGTTTGGCCTTCGAGAGTTTTTCGTCTTGCTCGCACTGGTTGACTAACCTGCCACGGATAACCGTATAATCGTGCAGTTTTTTGTTAAATTTCTTTAAAAACCACGTTGCTACTTCCTATGTGAAGGAATAGGTCATGTACAGTCAGTCACAAAACTTTTTAAACTACTGTTAATAACATCCTGGGCATATGGCCTTAGCTACTCCGCTCATATTTGTGCAAGACCATATTATGCAAATTTTCTTTGTATAGTATGTCAAATAAATAAATAAAAAAATGGGCGGAGTCACGCCCATTAAAATTTAATATTTTATAATAAGTATTTCTACTTTAACAATTTTTACGACTTAACACGCACCCTGAGCTCTGAAAAACACATAATCTTATATTTAAAAAATGGGGCGGAGGCACGCCCATTAAAATTTAATTTTATATTTCACGTACTTCTTCTATCAGCACTTCGCATTGAAGTCGGTTCTTTTTTTGGCAGAAAGTATTATGTTTCGTTTTTTTTTTACCAAACTTAATTTCGAGTTGAACGAAGACAGTCCTTAAATGCCGAAATCTGTAAATTATTGGAAATAGTTAAGATTCACACAAACTTTATTTCGAGGGAGAACTCCTAAGCCAAATTATGCTACAGCCTTGGAATATCAAATTAAATTTTTGTAGTGCAAAAGTCTTAGCAAGGCAAATATATTTTAATTTTTGTCAACAGCCCTGGTGGATATTATACAAATTCCTAAGCATTTTTCTTTATGAATTTTTCAAAGCTAATTGGGGCGAGTCTATCTTATCTAAATATGCCTTAAGAGCTACTTACAACAAACTCATTGTTTAGAAAAATATTATAAAACCAGGTGGCATATACGTTGTGCTAAACTTTAAATAAAATTAATGCTGCCTTGAAACATAAATTATGTTTGGCATATCAAACGGGCCAGAGGGTATCATGTTTTATTTGAATAATAGAAGCACAGTGAAGTCATTATAATATGAACAAATTAAAGACAGGTAGGTTTACTACTCTATACAGTGAAGTCGCTATAATATGAACAAATTAACGACAGGTAGGCTTACCACCCTATTTTAAGACTGTTACTATGATATGAAAATTAAAAAAAAAAAACATAAAAAGCTTGTTTGAATGAAAATAATGGGCCTTATTATGAGTGTCGTATTACTACTTCGAGTACGATGATTTTTTGCTAGACTAAAGAACATTGCAACATTTTTTCTTTAATCTAATACAAAATCTTCCGTCGTAGTCCTAGTCGAAATGCGACACACGTAATCAGGCCCAATATCTCTATTGTAAATAAATTGAGAAACATCAGCCCTGATATCAACTGAGAGTTACTTAA
Organism: Tachina lurida; assembly: GCA_944452675.1. Taxonomy (NCBI): domain Eukaryota; kingdom Metazoa; phylum Arthropoda; class Insecta; order Diptera; family Tachinidae; genus Tachina; species Tachina lurida. The sequence goes on along the minus strand of OX101752.1, from coordinate 181,980,238 downwards.
CACATTAAATTAATGTTGCCTTGAAACATAAATTATGTTTGACATATCAAATGGGCCAGAGGGTATAATTTTTTATTTTAATAATATAAAGCACAGTGAAGTCATTATAATATGAACAAATTGAAGACAGGTAGGATTACTACTCTATTCTAAGACTGTCAAAACACGAAATCAGGCCCACGTAATCAGGCTCAATATCTCTATTCAAAATAAATTGAGAAACCCCAGCCCTGATATCAACTGAAAATAAACTAAAATGTCTTGTAATACGAATATTGCAAATAATAATTCCTCACTAAAAAATTCCTTCCACACAGCATTCATTTACACTTTCAACACAACACGCAAACATTCTTTAGATTTTCTCTATTTACAACGCTTTATTTACCAAATAATTTTAAATTTATCATTAGTTCACCCTTAAAATTTAAATTATCCGCAAAAGTCAACTCAACAATGGCATAACAAAATAACTAACGATAAAATTACATTAAATATTTAAACATTTCATTTACAAAAACTGAAACGAAAATAAAACAAGGAAATGAAAACGGAATCACAAATCCTCGTATACGAGCAGCAAGGTTTAAAAAAAAACCAGAATCTTAATTTAGGGGAGGCGGTATAGAAATTCAATATAATGATGACGAATACGAGAATACGAAAGCGATACGACTCCATTTGGGTATCAAAAAAAAAAAAAATAAATGAAGGCAGGAACTAAAGTCACTGGAGGTGGCAGACTTCTAACTAACAATGAGATTGTACAAGAAGGAGCAGCATGCCATACAAAACACCAGACAATGTCTGGTGATAACAATTCAAGCGTAAGCAACTGCCACAACAACAACAACAACAACAAGGACAACAACAGCAAATGGCAGAGATATGAAAAAAAAAAGAAAATGCCAGGAGAAATTGTCGTGTGGCATGTGATTAATGATTGTCAAACAAATTTGAAAATTACGAAAAAGTGAAGGGAACACGGCCCATCAAAAAAAAAAAAAGAAACAAGAAAGGAATGGTTGTGTCTTGCTGCCTTTTTAAAGGGAATTTTTGATAAAAGATTTAAAAATTTAAATAAATGTTTGACAAGAGCAAAACATAAACTTGTTTAACACCTGTGCTTATACTATATATATTATATATATACTTTTTTTTCTTTCTTAATGGTGTTTATAATTACAAAAACGGAAAATTATCTGAAACACAACACAAGGCTTTTGGGAGCAAATAACTAAAATGGATTTGATGCAGTTCAACTGTTGCCAATGTTTTGAATGTTTGCGCAAAAGACAAATAATTATAGAGCTTCTATTGCAACTGTATTTGCTTAAAAATCCGAGCTCAAAATTTTGTTTGCAATTAGGGCCTATCAGATATTTAGGCACTAACTGAACGACTCTGATTCTAGAGTGGATTGCAATGAATGACGCGAGAAATATCTACAACCATATTTACGATTCGAAAAATGGTGAAAGATCGGAAAGAGGGATCTATGACTTGAGTCGAAACGTGAGAAAATTCTTTCGTCTATGGGATCATAACACAGTTTTCAGACTGAAATCATTGCCGTTACAGAAACCATTAATAGTTCGAAGGAAATTGATAACAGAGTGCAGCCCATATTTTCACGTCTAGTAAAGCTGTTGTCAAACCCTTAACTTATATCTCGGAACTTGCTTCCCTACTGGCTCACTTCTGTGGCTATAATGGTTTTATTAAGGTGAGTAATGTGCTTTTCCTTCAGTTTCTAGCACCAAGCTTTGTAAGATCTTCTTTCACTTGATTTTTTTAGTTTTCGGTCTTCCCTTCTACGTCTTCCTGCAGAATCACATTCAAGTAAATATTTCGCTACAACATTTTCATCCATTCGCAGTACGTGTCCTTGCCATCGTGGCCGTTGTATTTTTTTATTCACTCATGGTTCATTCAATGGGGATACTCCATATGCCCATATATCTTCAACTATTGACTTTCATGAGTACTGTTAAAATAAATAAATACAGGAAATGTTCAATAATAGGAGGGCAGCCTTCTGCTGCAAAAGACTTTCTACGCCTATGAGTATGCGAGTATAATTTCTGGCAAGAAGAATTTTTTCCAACAAAATGTTAAAAAGATAACAAGATAGACTACCACCCGGTCTGAAGCCTCGTTTGGTATTAAAAGTTTCGCAGAAGTCTTTCCAAATTTTATCTCATAAACTCGTGTAATTTAAGTTATTCTGCCTATTCATATGAGCTTAGCTGGTACTAAAGACTCAGATATGGCTTTAAATACTTTTATACGTATCGGGATATCAAGGAACACTTGGTACTTGTCGATTTTTTTTTTTGTGAATGGTCAGTAGTAGATGTAACCAATAATGTCCTTCAACTTAAAAATGGAATAAACTCATACAGATATTGTACAGATTTACAGATACCAGAACATCAAGCTATAACAGGAAAAAAAGGAGAATGATAGGCTTGCCAAGATGGGATCATATTTGACTAACGTCACACCTTTTAAGAGATTTAAAATCGAACTAAAAAGAGAAAATAATGCCTCATAGAATCAATAAGATTTTCTCTATGAAACGTTTTTAGGCTAAGGGTATCCCAGCAGAAACAAGCAAAGATTTTTTCATAGCGATTCCTTATTGTTTTTATATGGTAAATCTTATTAATTTTATCAAGAAGAAATCTTATTATTCACAACTTTTTTTAATCAATATCCGTTATTTTTGGCACCAAAAAACAATCCATAGAGAACAACTTCTTGATTCTATTAGGTTTTCTTATAAATTGTAAACTATAGAGATTTCTTATTGATTTTATGGGGTTACCTTATTAATTTTTTTAAAAAGGGTTTCTTCTTGATTTTATTAGGCTATCTTATTGATGTTTTTTAATAAGGTTTTCTTCTTGATTTTAGTAGGTTCCTATATGATTATGTGTAAAGCATCTTATTGATTTTTTTAATAAGGAAATCTTCTTGATTTTATGAGGTGTCTTGTTATTTTGTTTCTCTAAATAGACATACAGATAATTTTTTTCATGATCTTTTTAATTTTTGTATAAGGATGTTTGCACAATAATTTCAACGGTTATTCAGGCTGCTTGTTAGCATATTGGTTAGAGTGCTTGTCTATCAGGTAGAAGTTTACTTGTTCAATACTTGGTGATTAAGTTAGTTAAGAATATATATCTGGGCAGATATATAGGTATTTGAGGTACCCCGCATTTTCGGGTAGAGCGCACAACATGGGATATTGGGCATGAATGCGATCCTGTATGGGACTGGGCAACTTATTTGTCCCTCTTTTCAACTTAACCTGATCTAAGGGAAACAAAAATTATTTGAAAAACCGAAGTATATTTATTTGACATGAAGTCTTTATTTATTCAATTTAAAAATTTGGCTTGTTTTTATGGTTAAGCAATTATCTATATGCATTTCTAATTTTTAAATTTCAGTGTTAATACATATCGTCGACTTGGCTCCGTACATTCTACAAGTTGATATCTATTGGTGCCTAGATATCTATCGTGTAAGTTGAATTTTATAAGGCAAACTCGTGGGTAAAAACCTTAGGTAAATTACCTGTGTTTAGAAATTACGGGCATTAGAGTGTAAACCTGCTAACACACTTCAAACAAATTGTGACGGAGAGACAAAATACTGTTAACATTTTCAAATTAAGTCATATTTTATAAAAAGTGGGTTTAACAGGCTTACACTCTAAGCCGATGATTATGTAATATTATATTTTACATAAAAATTCACTAACTTTGAAAATTTCAAGTGTCTATACATAATTGTCTGTATAATACATTAGAATTTCAAAAGTTTTCTTTGCTCGCTTTAGAACACCCTTTGATTGTTTAACTGTTATATTTTTGTTGTTGTAGTGGACAAAGTTTTACATATTCTGTGAAAATTTCAGGTTCGTAGCTTTTACGGTGCTGGAGAAAAGAGCCTGTGACGGACAGACGGGCATTGTACCCAAAATAATAGGGTTCGCTTTCCAGAATTGGATGAAAATCGATTTTAGAGAAAACTTTTGATAAACTCGTTTTTTTTTTGTATTTGGTATATACTTTGCAAGAGGCTTTTAATAATTTTTTTTAGCAAAACATATTGCTCTAGGAGTTTTACTTATACGTACTATAACAAAATTTTTTTTAACTAACACAACACAGCTCGCGAAGCGATTAGCTTGTCTGCGGAAAACACCCAGGGTCTATGGCGGGAATTCAACCCACGACCTCTGGACTGAGAGGGTAGCATCACTATCACTTAGGCACAGGGGCACCTAAATCAGCAGGGTCTATCAATTCACTGTGAATTACAGAAATACAGACCAGTGTTGCTGCTAATAAAAACAAAATCAATCTTTTGATATTTTTAATAATATTTTCTTTTATTATTATTATTATTTTTTTTTTGCGTTTTCATTTAAGTGTTAATTTTTTATAGCTTAAATTTTTCACGTTTTATTTTTATAATTAATTTTATTACAATTTTTGAAAATTCTTTTAAGATTAAGATTGTTTTATTTTATTCATTATTATTTATCATATACTTAGCAATTATTTTACACATTAAGCAATTAATGACTTATTTTATAAATTAATTAATTTGGTAATGATAAACGTTAAGCTAAGGTTATTTTTTTTAATAATTTTAATACAGAATATTACTATAAAATAATTCATATAAATATACATACACTCACATACAATTCATTTAAAATTAGTTTTTTTATTTAATAAGTTTTCTTGACCTTCAAGTGTTCGTGACTGTTTAATATAATTTTTGTTTGTGTTTTCTGGGAGAAGAGTATTTTAATTTAATTATTTATTAATTTTGTTTTGAAAGTTTTTTCTCTTATTCTCCTTTTTATAACCATACAAAATATTGCTAAACTCCCGGTCACTCATTCGTTCCTTTAATTATAAAATATTTATATACAGCCCAATTCTTATTATAACTTCTAGGGAATTAATTTTTCGCTAGAATGAAATCTAGCTATTCCAAACAGACAGCGAAAAAAATTAAAAAAAAGAGAATTCTGATTTCTCGAAATCAGCAGTTTCTTTAAAATAGGGCATCAAATAATATGGAGAGATTCTCGCGGAATTATTATTCAGAATCAGGCTGATTATAATCTTTTTTACATATTATTTTATTAAGGTTTTAATTTTGTTTTTTGGTGCTAATAAAAAACTAATTTATATTGTATAATTTAAATACTAGAGAACAATTTTTTTTTAGTTTTTGTTTTTAATTTTTGTATATTGCATTTTAGATTTCGTGTACATATTTTAATTTCTAAATAATATTGTTATATTTACAAATTCTTATTTATTTATTTATATTAAATATATTTTTGCGTATACTTGAATTTTTGTCATAAATTAAATAAAAAAAATCACATAACAAAAACTAATATTTTTGTCGCTTAACCTAAAATTTTAAAGAAAAAAGAGCTTTACCGAAAAATTTTGCTTCCGTGCTGAATTGTGAAAGTTGCAACTATTTTTTTTAAATCACATCATTTTTTTTAATTATTTCCTTGCTCTTCTCTTAAATTGGTTCTGTTTTGAAATGAAAAATGATTATTTTTGTTTCTATTCTAGAATTTCAAATTAATTCGTATACATTTTTTACTATTCATTATTTTTTTTTTTCATTAAGGCGCACTGTACATTTAAAAATATTTTCAAATTTTAAGCTTATATTACATTTAAAAATTACTTTTAATTTATATTTAAATAAAGTCGTATACATTTGGTTGTTTTTTTATTTAATTTTATTTTTTGTTTTGAAAAAGCTTTTAGGTACTTTTAATTATACATACATGTATTTATTTATATATATAAATAATGTATCTGTAAATAGATTTATTTTGTAAAATAAAATTTTATTAAATTTAGCATTTACAATTACGTATATCGTTTGGGTTTATTTCGTAATAAAGTGGGCTCATGCATCATTCCACCCACCATTTACAAATAAATTCAGTTCAAAGAGCCGCTTACATAGAATAAAGTAAATTGTAACTGAAAAAGAAACAAATTATATAATAAAAACAAATGAAAACTCAGCGAAGTTTGCATTAGAGTTCGCTGTCTGGTAACTCTGACAAGATACGAGAAAAAAGAGCCGATAATTTCTGCTTGATCGTTGTGACCTCAATAATGAGACATTATCTACCAAATACCTGTGTTAATAAAATCACATTTTTACGCAAATATACCGCGAACTGTCCTAATACAAAAGTTGTTCATAGAAAATTTTGTAAAATATAAAAATGATTGATAGATTATTATCCAAATAACATAAAACACAATAACCAAACATAGAATAGGATGCTGAAATAAACATTGAAAGCATAACAAGAAATATTTCCCCTTATTGTGAATGGGGTCGCTGACGTCACATCAAGACAACAGCAAAAATTTTCACTTGTCTACTCTTTGTCGACAACAATTGACTACTAACTATTAACATGCTCCATTAATTTACAAAGCCTTAGAGAATAGTAAGAGATTGTCAATTGTTGCAGATAAATAGTAGACAAGTGGCAATATTTACTGTCGTCTTGATGTGACATCGAACACGCCATTCATAATAAGGCGAATTATGCTATACCTTCTATTTCTTAAGAAATATACAAGCACACAAACATATAAGCCAATGCAGATACTAGAGAGAAACAACAAGAACATTTTCAAAATGATGCTCTGCTACAGTGATCCGCAAACTAAATTATGTTTGTATTGGTGAGAAAAATTAAGGTCAAATAAAGTTACACTTGAAGAAAAGCTTTATAAATTAAAATACATGCTGTGGTTATTCATTGTTTAAAATTTTATTGTAAATAACCAATTTAATAAAAACTTAAGTAAAAAAATCTAATAATCCATTCAACAATGTAGCGTATAAATTCCAAATTAAATTAATTCACAGCGCTGTGAAAACTATTAAAATGCCCTTTTAAACTATCTTCCTTATTATTTTTAAATGTTTCATGACATAAAATGCACTGCATATTGCCAAAAGCATTTTTTATCTCGAAATATTTCTTAGCTTCCATAATTATTTTTTTGCTGCATAAATTAATTGAATTTAAACTTTAATTTCGTTCGGTGTGCTCTAAAAAACTAAACAAACAGCCATGAAAAAATTCCTACATGCGTGTACAACTTCATGCATAGCTCTCTCAGTGACTACTAAATGAAAGAGCATAAGCATGTGTGTGGTTTTCTTGTCCACAATTGTGGTATGATGTGCGCTTTGCTGCTCTACTATCATAAATACACACAAAACAATTAGAACATACTGTAAGATGTGACGTGCTCTAAAGCTAGCATTAAAAAGCTATCGAATTTGCTATAACTTTTTTGATGTTTCTAACAGTCTTCTGGAAGCATTATGTTGTCTTAGGACACTCGGTTATAGCTATGCTGCTTAGCTATATAAAACAAACTTAATTCATCGCAAATATTTCAATACTTTCCTATTATTTTCTTTTCTAGCGGCGTACGATTAAATTAATTTATTGTTTGTGGCCGTTGGCGGCTGTTAGCCGGCATGCAGCCCATCGGCTGTGTTGTCTGGTTTTTGCTCATGTGCAAAAGCAATACAAGAACAAATTGAGCAATCCTTCTCATTGTTTTTGTTACACGCACTTCAAAAAACGAAACAAAACAAAATCAAATAATTTGTTTCATTTATTTTCGTACACTCGTGTTAAGTAAAAAGAAATCAAAACAAAAATAAATTTATAACTGTAATAATGTCGATTATTTTTATTACGAAAATCGCGTCATAGGTCCTGTGTCGTGAAATAAGAAGCATAGCTATAAAAATCAATGCATCAGCTGAATAGCCAGTATGTATTATGAAAACAACAGCAAATCTAACTAACATCATGGTATTCCGGCAGTGAATGATTTAACATTGTGTGTTGAACAGTTTTAAAATCAGTGCTGATAAAGTGTTTGATTTGATGACAATGTTGTTTTGAGATATTTATGAAATTAACTTCATTACTTGGCAACTTTTATGGCAAAAGAGGAGCATTAAAAGTAGTTAATAAAATATTGAACTGGTTAAGTAAATTCGAATCCTTTTTAATGATGATAAAGTAATGAGTATAAAGAAAATGAAGTAATTGATATTTATACAGTACAAACGTACGAAATATTCACCTCGTATTAGTAAATTTGTGACCTAGGAATATAAATTGCGAACATTTTCTACAAAAAAGGCCTATTAGGTTGCAAAATAGCTCTGAAATATCCGGGTATGACGTTCTTCGAAATCAGCAACATTCTCTCTTTTGTCGGAAACAATAAAGAAAATGCTGTTACTTACCATGAACTCTAGGCGCTATTAAACATGACAACTGCACTGCTCTTTTATGGCCTTAATTGAACCCAGCAGGGTTTGAATTAAGCATTTTTGGTGGAAGCTCTTCCTTACTGGATTACCAACTTAATGATTTTAACAAGTTGTGAGACTAAAAGAATGGATTCTTGACAACATGTTCACGTAATCTATTTAATCTAAAAGAATCATTCTCCTCATTTATCAACTTGTACATAATTTTTTTTAAATTTTATGTAATGTGATTTGTAAGCGAGTAATGAAAATTGGCAATCAGAAAAGTAAGTCATTATATGGCAAGTAGTTCTGATGAAAATGTGTAATTTTTTGCTGGGATATCTTTGCTTTCAGCAAATCAACGCACAATGGGATTTTGGGGTTAAGAACACTATTTTTCATCCACTGAATTTAAAAAGTCAAATGAGAGCGAAATATTCAAATATAAAACCTGCATTAATAGTTTTTCAGAAACATTGTCCTTTTCGAATTGTAAACAAAACTGATAATGGAATTCGCAGATGTGTAATGATTTCCATTGTCTCTTACTCGTATTATAGGAAATAACTTTGAATGCCTAACCATTTTATTAATTATTAAAAATATAAATTTACTTGATTGCAAAATATATCCAGCTGTCAGAAAATATAAAAACCTCCAAGTTAAATCTGACAGCAATCAGCTGAAAATAAGCTAAGCAGCTGATACTGGTCTATGTAACTCCTAAAACATACATACAATCCACAACATTTCAATTAATGACATCAAGCTACCTACATATATTTTGTCATTTTCAAATCCACTTCCAATGATCATTTCCATTCCATGAAAGCCCAACATTTTTAATCAAAATATCGCAACTTGATGATGTGCTGATTTTTAATTTTTAGCATGTCTACTTTTAGTCTCAGCTGATATATTGTCACAAGTGCAATTGGTTATAACAAGCGCCCTGCTCTCTTACGCCCAAATATTCGCCAAAAAGTTAAAATATCAGTCGTTAATTATTTCTTAAGTGCGGCCAGGCTTGTGTCTGTTGTTTGGCCTTCGAAAGTTTTTCGTCTCGCTCGCAATGGTTGGCTGATCTGCCACGGATAACCGTACAATCTTGCGGTTTTTTTGTAGCATTTCTTTAACAACCACTTTGCTTCTTCCTACGAAACCTTTTTTTTGAGAATACTGTTAATAACATCTTGGGCATATGGTATAGTTACTCCGCCTATATTCGTGCAACACCATACTATGTAAATTTACTTTGTATAGTATGTTTCAATAAATAAAATATCAAATATCCGGAAAGTGCACAATAAATCAATAAGGTCGGCTTAAGCTAAGACGCATCCAATAATATATCTACTATGTAATGGAGTCATTAAATTTTTTACTTTTTATATTAAAGTTTATGTCAATAAATACACTTGCAATTTAAATTTGAATCTTATAGAAATTTAAGTAGTTTTCATTAAACATTCAGCCTGCTTGCAGTTTTCGTGATGGCGCTTCCGCCTAGGAACTTTTTTTTATAAACAAAACAAAAAATAGAGCTGTTATAGTGTTGCAAACCTTTGCACTTCTCAGTCTGCAATTATATTTTTTTTGTGTTGAATATATGAATTAGTGTAGGAAATTTTCATGGCATATGTTTTATTGTTGCGCTATAGCAGAATGTAGCACACATCGAACTTGGACTTGCTATATTTGCACCAGCAGTTTGCAATGATAAATGAATACCCCTAATGCATTTCCTTTCATGCGCTGTTTGTCAGAATATACTGTTTTCTGCTGACATAAAAAGAGTTCATGACACCTGCTGAGGTCGCATCAAGCCGCTAAAAACCAAAAGCAAGCATATGAAATTAATATTTGGCACAAACTTAAAAAAAGAAAATTCTTCCAAGTCAACCAAAAAAAAAAAAAAACGAAATAAAAACACAAAATATTTTTTTTTATATTTTTTTAAATAATTATTATTTTTTATAATAGTTTCTTTTTTCTCTTAAATCATTTCCATTTTTTTTTCATTCATTCAAAAAATAATCATTCATTAATTAATAACTACAATAATTAAAATTAAAAATAATAACTAATAAAAATAATATTAAAATAAAAATACAATTGTTCTTTTATTAATTATTTAATAGGCATTAATGTAATTAAAACTATATGCAGTTGCTTTATAATTAATATTTATAGATTTAAAATTAATTATTTATAATTAAAATAAAGTACACAATAGAATTATTTAAGAAATTACCGTCGTTTAAAATAAATCCAAAAAAAAATTTACAACAAATTAATAATACTAGAAATTTTTGAAGAGATAAAAAAATAAATAAAACAAAACAATTTTTATAGTTTTTTTTCTAAATTTTTAAAGACAAAATCCAATGTTTAATTTTTGAATTATTTTGTGAAAAACAAAGAAGTGGTTAATTATGATAAAATATAATAATAAAGCATTTTGTTGTGTGTTTTTTAATGTTTTTTAATGTTTATATGTATATATGTATTTTTTTAAACTTAAGGAAAGATAATTTACACAGTTTAAATAGCAGAGAAGATAAAAACAATGCTTAACAACTTTTGCTAAGGGCTTGAAAAAAGCTGCTTTGACCATTATGCTTTTAATGGGAAAATTAATTCCTAAGGACATTTGTTCTTTACTTTTTAAAAATTTTTTTCTTTTGTTTTTTAAGAAGCAGAATTTCTAGTTTGAATATTGAGCAAATTTTAAAATTTACAGCTGATTTATTACTGAATATTTTTGTCGCGGTTTTTGTAAAAACTTTGCTTTTTCCCATTTTCTTTCAAGTGTTGTTATTAGTGAATAAAAAAATTTCTATAGACAGGGGACTTGAGGTTGTCAGACTTCTTAAGTCGGCTTTTTGGTACGAGTATATGCTCAATGATGCCAGATCACCAAGTCAGCAAGCAAGTCGTTCGCCTGATGATTTGTAGCGTTCATTGAACTGCTTTCACACGACCTGTATTTTACTTTTGACATGCAAAATTTTCTGTAATAGTTAGGCGGATCTGTCAGAAAATTTCAATTAGAGCGCGCTCTGTTTTGATGTGACATCAGCTGTTTTGGTATAAGTGTGATAAAGAGTGTAAAAAAAGAGCTTATGTCAGATAAAATTAAACACAAACGATTGAAAGCAAAAATGATAACTAGTTTGTAAATTGGTGATTTTGAATTTGCAGACGTCAAATTCAGGCCTAGTAGAACCAGCAAACATTTCTTCATAAACTGTCCTGGACGGCAAGAAACCAACTCACAAAAGTGTTCACCGGGAACAGTGTAGTCATAGTGAGTATAGTCAAGTTTTTTTGATCTTTCAAAGATCGCATTGGTGAGACCACTACCTTTAAAAGATCTGCACGGCAAATCAACGGTAATCAATTAAGTATCGCACAGCGAACGTTATAATGCCATTATTAGATAAACAACTTAAATTGAGGATATGTCTCATCCAAATAACCTGAAACGGTCACCAAGATTGTGAAATTGTTTTCCTTTTTCTCTTAGTGTATTCCGAAGACGCAGCTATATGGCAATAGGCTTTCCAGCCAGCGTTGCCATCACAACCAACTCCACTGAGCTCATTCATATACAGTAGAATCATGCGTATTATCGTTCACAGATAAATTAGTCATGTGAACCGTAAACAATCGCACTCAGAAAATTTTTCCCTCAACAAAAAAAAATTAATTTTATCTCAACCAAAAAAAAAAACACTAATTGCAGACGATGCCTAATTAGATCCGATTCACATATAATGAATAGTGAATATATTTTTTCTGCACTTTTTTGTATATTTTTTTTGTCTAAATAATTCTCGTATTCTGTTTCAATTACAAAATTTGCGTGCACTGCTACAATTATTATTAACTAACACCACTCGCAGAGATTTAATCTTATAAAATATATTTTTTCTACATTTTATTTTCTTATATTTTGCCTAAACAATTCTCGTATTCTGTTTCAATTAATTTTTTTTATATAGAACTAAAATTTATTTTAACCAACACCACTCGCAGAGAATTAATCACATGAAAGCTGGTGAATGTTAGAATTCTTATAAATTTTCCTCGGTCTATTCCATCCTTTAAAACTCCCACTTGCCCAATAAATATGCCTTGCTAACATTGCAAGCCCTAGCCTAACTTATATAAGAAATAAAAACTAATTATTCTTAATGCATCTATATAAGTATATTCAGGCGGGTGACACTGTGAAGTCTGATTTTTGATTTTCGGTGTGTGGGCGGAGGGGCGAGGCAAAATCAAATTTTCATATTGCACCACCAATGCCATATATATATATATATATTTATTTTTTTTTGCGGGGAGTGTAGGAGTAGCGAAGCACACCGGATTAAGCTAGTAAATAATAAAATACAATTCTTTTATCAGCCACTTTGAAAATTATTCATTACTTCGCAATATAGATGGGCGCGTATCGAATATTCCCAACACGAAACGACACGAACAAGAACCAATACCAAGACGTCCAACAGCTACGAAACACGAATGGGAAAATTTTTCTCTACGCGATACTGCACAAAACGCAAGAAATTGTATAGATATCTTATTGAAAGTCACAAAATTTAATTGATTTGTTCAAGAGTCACTTTTCAAACTGTGGCGCCAAGTTGGCACTGCCAACATCTGATATTATCGGTTTACGTACAGAAATGTATGCTTTGATAGACCCCTACACCAGGGATAGGCAAATGAAAAAAATGTATTGATATATATCGTGTCGACATATATTTTCGCAAATATCGATATTTGGATATATCGAAATTGTTTGCCCATCCCTACCCTACACTACTAACAAATTTGCTGGTGTTGTGTGTGTTGACGATACAAAACATCAAATTTTTTCTCTTAGAGAAATTCAAAAATCGTTTCGGGTTTTCCGTGCTAATTTTGTTCAACACGAAACGACCCATTATCTTCCAATGTATCATCCATATATCCCATATATCTTCGTGCGTGTACACTGGAAAAAGGCTTTCACACCTTAAGTGAATTTTAAAATAAAAATAGTAAGAATTAACTAAACAAAACCTTTTAAGAAAAATGAAATAAATTCAACAATAAATGAAAATATACGTTGATACAACATACAATTTATAAACATAAAAATTATATTTACATTGCCCATGAAACATTTCTTGCAGTGCATTTAAAGCAATCCGAGCGACTGCTTTTTTTCACTTAAAATACTGCATATGAGATATAGTTATAAGATCAAATAAGTATAAAAGTTAGAAAAGATTTTTTTGTGTGACGCTTATTTAAATTTATACATATATAATACATATGGGAATTTTATCAAAGATCTCTAAGAGAGTATCGGATACGAAAAGGAAAATAACCCTTCTTTGAGCATTAGGACTCCTTGAGAAGTAAAAAATATAAATTTATTCACACTTTGGCAATTATAAATATGTATGTCATAATTTAAGAGCGATTTCCATATTTTTTGCTTTATGTTACAATCAGTTACATTTTTCCTGCCAAGGGAACATATTTTTTTAAAAGATTTTCAAAAATTGAGTCCTCATCATTTTCCCACGTTTCGAGGTCCTGTGAGCCGCTTCTGACTATTTTGTGTGTGTATTTGTAAGCGTCTCACAACTTAACGCCTCAGCGGAACAAAATCAAATTTGCCGCACTTGAGCTCAATAAGCTGATTAGATCAAAATCTAATCAATTCTTTACCTCAGAAAGATACGCCGATGGCGGCCAATTTGACTGAAATAGGGTGATTCGTTCGAGACGCGTTCACGTAGACCAAAAGTTTCGAAAAAAAATCGTTAATTTTTTCTAATAACTCCAAAAGACTTCGTAAAAAATTACTGATTTTTATAGACTTAAAAAGTATATCGTATGCCCCAAATTTGGCCAAAATCTGTAGCTTAGCGGGAAGTTTCAGGATTGATGTGTAAGTTCAACCAATTCCCATATTCTTTTTCTACTAAGTATAAGCTTTTTACATTGAGTTTATTCATTTATTCTCTGATACTTTTAATACCAAGAAAATTCAACTATAATATTAACAATCACTGATTTTCCTAGAACTTTAAAATAAATTATTAATACAGATCTAGTGAAATAATGAGAAGATTTATGCTCGTAACTGCGGGAAGTTTTTTTATCGGATCAACTGAATCAGGAGTGTTGAAAAAAATTCTTATAAAGATACTTTGATGCATTAGAAGCAAGAGACTAGATTTTGTTGTTAATATTTATAATTGAATATGTAATGCTAACATTAAACACAAGACTTTTTTGTTCAGTCAGTGTATTCGCTGCCAACCTCTTAGGAATCGTTCACCAACTGTCAGTAAATTTTAAGTACTTATGTTAATTTTAATACTAACCAAACGAGAATTCTACTATATCCTGCTACAAACGCTATATGATGTGAATGACCACTAAGCTGGTTTTGAATCTTTAAAAAATGAAAATATGATCAACATAACAAAACTAATATTTCTTTTGTTTAATAACAACTAAACGTACTTAGCATTTCCTTGCTTGGGGTAACTGTTCGTTTGAGTTCTTTACGATACGTCTAATGTATATCAAAACAATAAAAATGGATATCAAGGATGAGAAATGTTTATCAAACTTAAGATCTCAGTCAGTTCAGAAAAAGAATTGTATCCCAGTAATAAACAAGGGCACAAGAAACTAATTCGTTTTTATCATAAGCTTTTGATCAAAATAAACCAACTAATGAAATCTATTCCAAACTAGTGAAATTCATTCCCAGTAACATTTTAAAAACTGTTTGACGGCATTTTTATTTCAAGTATCATTGTGCTTAATGCTCAATAGTGTGTTTACTGGGTTCAGCCCACGAATCTATCACAGAGAGTTTAAACGTCTGGTCCTTCTTGGAATACGAGTATCATGCAGATATTGTTTCCTCTCAGTTGCTGTTACGTTAATCCATGAAAGGCGAACCCTGCGCCTAAGCAAGCTTTTGCAAAATAAAGAAGTCGTACTGACCTTAGGTTGCATTACCAGGTTACCAGACTTTTTGCTTTCACTCAATCCCTATTAAATGATAACAAATTATTTTTTTAACCCAAGATCTGGAAATTCATTTAAAAGCTTTTAGGCAAAGTCTTGCAGCAATATTTTTAACTTAATTCTTAAAGAGGCCTTTTTCTAAAAAACAAAAAAAAAGAAATTTTATAGATTCTAGATTCTTTTTCGCTTTAACATAAATTGTTAATGTTTTTTTTTGTTTATAATAATAGTTAAACATTAATGATTTTCTTTAATTGTTTAAGTGATTATAATTAAAAACTTTTTACATTTACACTTGGTATACATGGTTGTATTACATATTTATATATGTATATATGTGTGTGTGTTTTTGGGTGGTGTGTGTGTGTGTGTGTATTGGTTGCTTAAGGTTTGTGTATTTTGGATTGTATTGGTTTATTTTAAGATTTTTACTAAAATTTTTTATTATTGCATTATGATTTTTGTTTGTTTTATTTTATGTTATTTTATAATTAATTTATTAAATTATGTATACATATGTATGTGTTTCTTTGCCTTACAATGATAAATATTAATTTAAGATTTTTTTTTTGATGTAAATTTGCAATTTCTTGGTTTTTTCTTCCTTTTTATTTTTTTTTAACTAAATTCTTTTAACTGTGTTTTTTTTTTTGCTTTTAAGTAGATTTGAAATCAAAATTTATATTCGGAATTAGTTTAATTTTATTTCGTGTTATTAAATATCTTTCTTGCAACATTTTGTTAAAAAAAAAATAATAATAAATTTTTTTTGTGTTATCTATGCAATTAAAGTTCAGCTCATGGGGCCCTTAAATAAGGAGATCATTTTCTTTTTACATAAAATTAAAAGTTAGAAATTTAAGCTTAGTTACAGGACTTTTTAAGTGATAAACGAAAATATATGTTTTATTTTTCAAAAATTAAATTCGCTGTGTTAAGTTTTTAAAGTTTTTTAGTAGAACATAAATTTAATAAAACAGTGATGCCCCTTGGAGAATAATGGGGGAACTGGTGTTAGCATGTCTGAGAGCTCTTTAGCTAGAGCAAGTTTTTCTTTTTTTGTAGACTTTCGTTGTAAATAAATTTCCATAAAACACTACGTGGTTGGAGAAGTTCTATAAAGACAAAGAAAAATAAACAAAATTATTAAGAATTATTGAGTTAAAAAATTAAATCAAGGCTGTTGTAAGTTTAGAGATGATAAAATTCTATCTATTCGCCATAAAAGCTGAGTATATTAAACTGAGAAAAAACTGACTCATCGAATCAATAAGATTTTCTCTATGAAATGTTTTTATGCTAAGGGGTATCCCAGCAGAAAGAAGCGAACATTTTTTCATAGAGATTCCCTATTGTTTTTATGTGGTAAATCTTATTAATTTTATCAAGAAGAAACCTCATAAAATCAAGAAGAAATTTTATTATTCACAACTTTTTTTTTACTCAATTTCCGTTATTTTTGGCACCAAAAAAAAACAATCCATAGAGAAAAACTTCTTGATTCTATTAGGTTTTATTATAAATTGTAAACTATAGGGATTTCTTATTAATTTTATTAGGTTGCCTTCTTGATCTTTTTAAAAAGGCTTTCTTCTTGATCTCATTAGCTTGCCTTATTGATTTTTTAGATAAGGTTTCCTTATTGAAAAAAAACCATAGAGATTTCTTATTAATTTTGTTCTATTTTATGAGGTATTTAGTAGGCACTGTTTTCTCTGTGTAAGCAGAAATCTACATCAATTGACGCCACACACAGTGGACCAAACACAAAAGAACGCTGACGATGAAGGTGTAGAGACTTTCGAAAACAGCTAATTGTTCCGTTCTAAGTACTGATGAACTGCCGGGTTTTCACCCAACTAAAAAGTCTAGTTTTATTCTACTTCTCTTAGTAAAATCACATTCATTTATAAAATTATTTCATTCAATAAGAATTAAAAATACTGAACCCTAAGTACAACTAAGAAATTATTCCGGATTAAATTTAATGTCTCACAATCAGGGACCGTAACTGTTATAACTTTTATCGTAAAAGTCAGAAAATAAAAGTTATTTTTTGACTTTTATTTTTTCGAGCAGAAATAAAAGTTATTTTTTGACTTTTATTTTTTTGAGCAAAAATAACAGTTATTTTTTACTTTTATTTTTTCGAGCAGAAATAAAAGTTATTTTTGACTTTTATTTTTTTGAGCAAAAATAACAGTTATTTTTGACTTTTATTTTTTCGAGCAGAAATAAAAGTTATTTTTTGACTTTTATTTTTTCGAGTAGAAATAAAAGTTATTTTTTGACTTTTATTTTTTTGAGCAGAAATAAAAGTTATTTTGTGATAAATTCATTATATTTATTATAAATTTTGGCGCTTTTGCAATAGTGAATCGTTAAATTTACTTATTTAGAAAAGAATATTTGGAATATTAAATAATAATTTCTTTGTCAAAGGGGTTGAAAACACAAAAATAACTTTTATTTCTGCTCAAAAAAATAAAAGTCAAAAAATAACTTTTATTTCTACTCGAAAAAATAACAGTAAAAAAATAACTTTTATTTCTGCTCGAAAAAATAAAAGTCAAAAATAACTGTTATTTTTGCTAGAAAAAATAAAAGTCAAAAAATAACTTTTATTTCTGCTCGAAAAAATAAAAGTCAAAAATAACTGTTATTTTTGCTCAGAAAAATAAAAGTCAAAAAATAACTTTTATTTTTGCTTGAAAAAATAAAAGTCAGATTTTTAAAAAGCATCGTATTTTCTGACAATTTGGCCCAATACTTGCAAAATGGTATACTTGGTTTCATTCTCCGACATTTCCTTGAGGTTGCTTTTTTTAATCAAAAATTCAAAAATAACAGTTATTTTCGGTCCCTGCTCACAATAATGATTATATTTAATATTTATTAACATACTCTCAGTATATAAACTTACATATATGTATATTTATATAAATACATACAAACATTTGTGATTTTTTTTTTTAATATTTGTATGGGGAACCCCAGGAGTGGTTCCAGGGTGTGTGCCACTGGCATAGGTGGGTCGGTCCTCCAAAATTAGTGGGGATCGGTCATACATTTTGACTCGATTGAGGAACTCTAAATGGGTCAAAGTGAGATTTTTCAAAATTTGACCCTTCAAGAAAATTTGACCTTTCGGATCAAAAGTCGGGACATCAAAATACATTTTAGAGGTATGGTTCCTTTGGCAAAGTTTCTTACTTTGATCCCTAGAATACGATTTTCCTTGAAATTTGAGCGATTTTTTTGCCTCCATACAAATCGACCCGCCCTAATATACATATGTATATATATATATTAATATATATATTTGAAAAAATTTTTAAATGCTTACCATTTGTTTACATTATTTTGAAAACCTTTTCTTTACTCTTTCTTTCGTGAAGCAAAATTTTGTTATAAATTCTTAAAAGTTTTGGATGAGATTAAAGCTTTTGAAAAAGTTTAACATCTTTACGTATATCCGGTATTTTTTTACGCGTTCATTTTAATTAAATTAAAAGAAAAAAATTAAACAACAAAATAGTTCTTGATCCCATGTATATTAGCCGTGTTGCTTATTTAGTTGCTGTGTGTCGTATATTATTTAGGACTTATAGATTTGCTCTAAGATTTTGGTTTAGGGTGTCTCCATTTGTTTCTTTTGTTTTGTTTTCTCATTCTATATACATATATATAAATATATATAGTTTATTTTAAATCTTTGCCAACTTCAGAGTTTTCTAGTTAGTTTTCTAGTTGGTTTTGCTCTGCTGTTCGCTTTTTGTAAGTTTTTTTTTCTTAATCTGTTTAATGAGATTTTATTGCTAAACTTGATTACAAATGTTGTCCATAGTATTCAGCAGCGTGGGGATAGTGAGGATATGCTTGATGGAAGCCGGGATCACCGGGAGGACGATGCATCATATGGGCTTGGCTGTCCATCATATAGCCCATGGGATCGTGACCATAGCCAGACGGACCGGCATGCGGGGTATATACTGGAAGAAAATAAATTTTAATTAATAATTTTATTTTTAATAAAATAATTATTTTATTTTCTATTATTTTTAATCAGAAAATTGTGTATGAAATATATTTAATAAAATGCACTTTAAAGTTATTTTAATTTTTATAAATATGGGGAAAATAGTTTAAAGATTATGCTATTTTTTTTTTTTTTGAAAATAATTTTGCTTAAAATTTTTTCTATATAAATATGTATAAAATAAATATATATGTATGTGTTTATGTCTATGTATATTTAAATTACAAAGTCCGATTCTGTTGTATTAAAATTAATTTTTTGGTTTTATTTCTAGATTTTGAATACGAATTTGTACACTTATTTTTTTAATATTTCTAATGTAATGATTTTCGAAAAAATAACTGATGAAGTAATATTTACTTTAATTGAATATATGTTTTAATTTTAATAAAAGTACTTATCGTGCCATAAACGCCAAAAAATCTTAAGCGACATAATTTTTTAGGGGACTGTCCCGCGATGTTGATAGCGTTCGACTTGTCGCACATTTTTTTTTTTATTTTTTTTTAAGAGAAGTAACACTTAGGCAATTAATGCCTACTACTATTACGAGGTGTTACCTTCTTTAGGAAAGGGATAGTGAGAGAGAAGACATGTGCTGAAGGAATAGATAGAGGAAAGCTTCATTCTTTTACAACTCTGCTTTTTTGCACGTTTTTAATAATGCAGTATTGCAGCGCCGCTCTGATGTTAAAATGAGGCGTATTAATATTTTGAAGCTTTGTCTTGTAGCCATTTTATTGATTATTTTACTTCGCCGATGATTCTGCTACACAACGAAGGAGGGCGCTCTAATGTTACATTAGGATTATTATCTGATGAAGTCGGTATAGTTCAGTGACCAGTGACTATGCCTTCATCACTTGAACTTTCCTACAACAACTGACACAAAGGGACACTAAAGCACATCAGAAAGATGCGTGGTGTTGTTATTTAATGACTGTCAGATACAGGGATTGAACCCATGACCTTCGGTTTTGTAGTCAACGTGCTAACTACTTCAGCCAACGCCACCCTCAAACAATAACAAATTTTAAGATTTTGTTGTTGTTTCCAATGTAACTGTGCGACATGGCGAATGTTGTCAATTACTTCTGATCGTAAATAATCGATTGTTGTAAAAAAAACGCTTTCCAAAAAATGTGTCGGTTAAGCTTTATTTTAGGTTATGGTTCGATATATATATATATATCATTTTTTTAGATATTTCTATTATCGAATAAATAACTGATATAAGTGACTTGCATTGACCTAGCTCTAAAAATGTTCAATATGTGCCGAAAAATATATTATTTTTGATTCGAAGTTAAGTTCGATTATTATTTAAAAATATTCAAATGTTATACCGCAATGCTGTCAATATTTTTAAGAAATGTATTCCTCTATTAATGAGTAATGTGATCGTGGGCCAAATGAATTGGCATGACAGTCAGTTCGATTTGAATAGAAAATGTGTTCGGTGTTAACTACATACATATGTAATTTTTTTAAATCATAATTTTCTTTACTATGTTCTTAGACAAATTTAAAAAGTTTGAAAAAAAAACTTCGCAAATATTCGTCTTATAATACATTCTTATTTTATTTGAAGTTTAGGAATTTCGGAAATTTCGAATTTTCTAACACAGGTAGCAAGCAGTATATGTCATCATGAAAAATTTTTATTAAAACTTTGCTTTGAGTTTTATTAAGTTACATGGCACTGATTTCGCAAAATTCGAAATTTCATTCGAAATCAGTATCTTACATTTTTAACATTATATATACATAATGTTTTGGGATATAAGTGCACAATACAGTCTTAATAAAATTTTACTAGCATAATGCATAAATTTCGTGCTTAGAATTTTCGAAGTTTGTAATAAAATTCAAATGTTTTTTTCGTTAATTAAAAAATTTTAACTTGAGATGAAATATATATATATATATATATATATATATATATATATATATATATATATATATATATATATATATATATATATATATATATATACATATATATACATATATATATATATATAAATATAAATATAAATATATATTTTCTAGTATCAAGAAAATGAAAAATTCGAAATTTCGAAATCTGGTTCGAAATAATTTTTTACACTTTTTTATAAAAATTTCAATCTTATGCTAAGGCATAAATTTAAAGAAACTTAAATTTGAATTTGAAAATGAAAGATTCGAAATTTCGTGCAAATTTTCGAATTTTTGTACAAAAATTTTAATCTATAAGTGTTTTGGGATAAATACAGCATAATTTTAATTAAATTTTACTAAGCTAAGGCATAAATTTCGTATTTCGAATTTTCGAACTTAGGAAATTTAAATATTTATTTATCTTTGCTAATTTGATAACTTGTATTTACGGCGAGAAATTTTAATTCATATATTGGAAACATTCGAAATTTCGAAATTTTATTCAAAATGAGTATTTTACATTTTTTACAAAAATTCAATATTCATAAAGCTTTAGATACACATACATATTCGTATATAGGACAGTTTCCAGTAAACTTAGCTAATATAATGCATAAGTTTCGTGTTTCGAACTTTCGAAGTTAGTTATGGAGTTTCAGTTAATTTTTTTAATTTTGAAATTTGAATTTCATATGCAAAATATGTACATTTACAAAATTCTAAATTTCGCAATCTTATTTGAAATATTTTTTTTATAATTTTTTTCATTCATAAATATCAATCATGTTTTGCGATGTATGTACTCGTATGTGGTAAATTGTCCAAGTATAATGCATAAGTTTGGTATTTGGAATTTTCGAACTTAGGTTTAAGATTTAAATTTGTTTTGCTAATTTGATATTTTGAATTTGAGATGAAAAAATAAAATTTTTAGCCACTTTTTGAATTTTTACTGAAGTGAAATGAAGTAAAATTTTTTGCACACATATGCCATTTACTAAAATATTTAGTATTTTTTAAGGAGATACATATGTAGTTGTCCATAAAAATTTCGAAATAAGCCTTCAAGTCTTATGTTCTCATTAAAAATTTTTCTCTTTTTCTTTTTTATCTTCGAATCAATAAGCTAAAGCTACGGTCACACTTGACAAACGTTTGCCCAAAAAAGCGTAACCAATAAATACTAATGCAAAATTTTTTTGCTTCAGACATGTGTTTATTAAGTTAATTATTTTCGTATTTAACAAATAGGCAAAGTTATAGAACACAATATCATTGGAAACTATTGAACTTAATAAACACGTGTCTCATTAGTATATACACTGAAAGGAAACCCTTCATTCAGACAATGAAATTCTTCATTGTATTAATGAAAAGTTTCATTAAAAGTCAGCTAATGAAGCCCTTCATTGGATCAATGAAGAATGTTTCATTGTATTTATGAAGTTAATTTTGGCGGCTATGTCATAAATAGAATGAAACTATTTCATTAGTTCAATGACACTTTTTCATGAATGTAATGTAATTGTTTCATTGATTTAATGAAGTTTATTCATTAATATAAGGAAAATTTCATTAAATTTCTGATGAGATTGTCATAAATATAATGAACTATAAGCAGTAAATAATGAAAATTTTCTTTTAAACACATGAAATCATATGCCTTCCAATCCACATACTTAATAAAATATATATATATAAATTTTCTTTATTTTATTTAATGTATACAAATACATATGTACTTATGTATGTATTTATTAAAGCAGAACATTTGAAATTTAAGGAACTCATCAGTAGAGTTCAACCCAAATAATAGTTTAAGTAAGCCGAAAAACTTACATGTTTATAGTAAAACGCTAAATATGTTGTTGAGAATCACAATGCAGAAACATAAGTTTAAAAAAACCGCACAAAAATCTTAACAAAACAAGCATCTTTATTAGATGTTTGGCACAACCATTTTGTGTTTGTATTATGGTGATAGGGACGTGATTGGATTAAAAAAGAGAAAGAGTGAGATGTGTGATATACAATGAAGAATATTACATTGTATAAATGAAATTATTTCATTGCATTTATGACGACCATACTGCTTTGAAATTAAAAGGGATTAGAAAAGTTTTCTTATTTTTAACAAAATAACTTTTGATTTATTTATGTTTGACAAAATGCATACAGTAAGCATATAAAATATGTGAAACTTACTTATATTTGCCCCAAATTCGCTAAAAAGAAAATTGGTTTAAACAATGTAACGATTTTCATTAATACAATGAACTATGAAGAACACATAAAAAGCAGAAATTGAAAGATTTCATGTATACAATGTAATTGTTCATTGTATTAATGAAAAGTTTCATTAATATAATGCAGAACATTTAATGAAACCGTTTCATTGTATGAATGAATGATTTTCCTTTCAGTGTACTGGTTACGCTTTTTTGGGCAAATGTTTGTCAAGTGTGACCGTACCTTAACGTAAATGACTCAGGTCCATTTATGTTTATTTTTCTTTTCGAATTTCACATTTCATAACTGTTTTTTCATTATCAAATATTTTTAATAATGTACTAAAATTTATTTATTTATTAATTAATTTTATGATGTGAGCTTTCCCTCTAAAGAAACCTTTCTTCGAATATGTATGAAAAATATATACATATAATTATTTTTTATATATGTATAAAAAATTCTATTCGATTAAGATTAAAATTATGCAATCTTCGATCAATTGATTTTGAAATAGTGTATGTATGTGTAAATTTTTACTCTAATAGTCTGTCTTATTATCGTATTTTACATTAATATTTAATTCAAATAATTACCTGCACGATTTGATTGATCAATCATTGGCTGCACAATTCTTCGTCTCGCATTAATGAACCTGTATCAAAATGAAAATAAGGCAAACAAAAGTTATATTAAAAAATTCAACTAAAATGGAGAACAAAGAAAAACATTTAATAAGAAATTATTGTGTTGTATGATATGTACGAGTATACATGTTACTACTCATATACGAGTATAAAATCCGTTTTTAACAAATCATAATTAGGCTTATAATCCCATAAATGTTTATTTCATAAATAATTTATAAAATGATTTATAACATCTCTTTTTTCCATTGGCTCTGTTTTTTTTAAATATTTTTGCGAGTTGGTGTACGAGTATTTTTGTATTTGATTCTTAAAGAACCGAATCTTTTTGAGACACAGCACAGCTACTACGACCATAAAAAATAATAAGTTTTTCTTTCTGCAATTTTTATTGTATTTATTTGCTAGTTTTTGTTGTTGTTGTTGTTGTTGTTTGCTGCTGATTCAATGTGCTGCTGCATTAAACCATGATAAAAGTCTAAAATGCCGACAATTGTATATTTTTATTTGTAACAAACAACAATCAAGAGAAGAGCTGCTGCTGATGATGATGATGATGCTGGTTGACAAAATCATAATAATGCAGCTAAGAAATTCTGCAGCAAACTACAGATATATATATATATATCGGCATTATTATAACAAAACCAAAAAAAAAAAAAAAATCAACCTGATTTAAATTTTTTTTATGCTGTCCTTTTTTATACATAAGTATTTTTTTGTTTTTGTAACCATGATTCTGTGGTTGATATTTTTTTGTTTATTTAAGATGTTTAATACAAAATATATATTTATTTCTTTGTAGTTCTTGTTGTTCTTATAACTTTTCTGGGTTGTTATTTCTCAAAAAAGCAAAAAAAAAAAAAATGAGCAAAAACTAACAATTTCTTGGCAAACAAACATTATTATTTTTTTTTGTTAAAGGTTGTTGGTTGGGTTACACTTTTTTTCCTGCTGCTGTTGTAAACTTAAGTTGCAGTTAAGAAGAAAAATAACAGAAATCGTATATAAAAACCTTATTATTGTTGGCTACAAATTGAGGTTAATGCTCCAAGATTGTTTTTTTTTTGTTTATTTTTTTTTTTGGTTTGTTGAAACATTATTGTTTATTAAGAACAAATGAAACTGACTAAGAAAAATCAACGCTGAAAACCTTGGCACAAAACAGCCAATAATTTTTGAAAATTATTTCGTTCGCAAATGATTTCTTCGAGATTCGTCAAATTTTGCAAGGCAAGTGAAAAAGCTTGGCCATATAAAATTTACTTTAGATTTTATATATATACTAGCTGACCCCGGTCCGCGTTGCTGGCCCTAAGCAAACATTAGTGTTGTATATGGCATTGGTGGTACAATATGAAAATTGGATTTTGCCCACTATAATACAAGTATTAATACTTTTTTGGAAAAAAAGTGTTTTGAAATTTTTTTAACAGAAATCAGATCAGGGAGGCATTTTCGTCAAAAGTATTAATACTTGTATTATAGTCTGAGTGGCCCTTAAGTATTACTGATATCATTGATTACGTAATGTATATTTTTACCACTGGGTCAGTGATCCGCAAAATAAAATATGTTTATATGGGTGAGAAAAATGAGAGCAAAATAAAGTTACACCCGAGAAAATTTTTTTAATTTAAAATACATGCTGTGGTTATTCATTGTTTGACTATTTTTTGTAAATAAGCAATTTAATAAAAACTTGAGTAAAAAGTAAAAGATTTAATAATTCATTCAACAATTTAGCATATAAATTCCAAATTAAATTTATTGAAAGCGCTGTGAAAACTATTAAAACTTTCTTTTAAATTATCCTCCCTATTATTTTTAAATGTTTCATAGCATAAAATGCATTGCATATTGCCAAAGGCATTTTTTTCACAAGATATTTCTTAGATTCCATAATTATTTTTTTCCTGCACAAATTTATGAAATTTTAACTTAAATTTCTATCCGTGTGCTGAAAAAAACTAAGAAAAAAATCAGGAAAACAATCTTACATGCGCGGACTACTTCATTCGTCGCTTTCTCAGTGACGACTAAATGAAAGAGCATGAGTATGTATGTCCACAATTGTGGTATGGGCTTGCGGGCTGCTGTACAGACGAATGTCAGATCTTACAATATTGTCAGATCAGGCAGTGTGCTGACAATGTACTGGCAATCCAATGTACAGGCCAGCATAAGGTAGATTGCTAGTTCACACGGTTGTATCAAATGTGTCAGAAAATCTAATAATTTATTGCCAGATGGTTGTATGACAATAAATTCATCTGACAAAATCGCCAGACGAAAAATTGTCAGTTCACACGGTTGTCATATGCAAGAATTACCAGATATGTTGTTATGCGTTGTCAGACTCAAAGCATTTGCTAGAAATTGTTAAATATCAATCGCTTGTGGTTGTGTTAAATGTAAAAAGTGAAAATATAAGTTATTATGGACCATAAAGAAGCAATTGCAATTGCAAGAAAGAATTCTCTTACAATGACGCCATTGTCAGATGCATAAGCTTCGCACATCTGACAAGATTAAAATGTCTTACAAATATCTGGCAATAATTTTACAATGTGTTCACACGATTGTAAGATGTCTGACAATTTGTTGTCAGCTACTAGTTTTGCAATGGACTGGCAATGCTTCTCTGGCAACGACGTCTAACTTAAATTGGCAGTTCACACGGTTGTAAGAAATTTTGAGCACATTTTACTGGCAATATTGTACGATCTGACAACTGTCTGTACAAAGCTTAAGTCGTGATAATTTTTACACTATTGCTGCTAAAATGAGCACTGTTGTATGCATCTCCTCTTTGATAAGAACAGCTCAAAATCAATAAAAACCATATTGAATTACTAAAAAACATTAACGAAAATCTAGTCATGTTGAAATTTCTTATTTCAATATGGAAAGATATTAATTTACAATATTAATTCATTAATTTTATTTATTTTTAAGTATCTCAATATACATTTTCTATTATATTTCTATTATATTGAAAATTATTGAATTAATATTACGCGTTCTTATTTTTAAGTTGCAGCTTTTCCCTGAGTGTACATTTGGAGGATTCAAACGCTAGTCTTAAGTGTCGTAGTGTTAAAATGCTTTAAGTTATTTTAATATAATTTTTTTTTTGCTTTTTTTCTTAAACAGCAATTTTAAAACAATATGACCCTCAATACTACCGTTTGAATCTCCCAATTGTGTGTCTTATTTATTCAAACTTACCAGTTATTCACTTGCAGTATCGTTAGGCCGGTATCTTGCGCCAGTTGTTTTTTCTGATCTTCGGAGGGGTAGGGATGCTAAAAAAACAAAATAATTTTTATAATTATTAAAAGTGAATTAAATTAAAATACAAAATATAATGAACATGTACTCGAAGTTAAATATTTCTGCAAGGAAAAAAGTGAAAATAGTTATGTGCAAAAATGTGAAGAAATATGAGACCAGGAAAGCAAAAAAAAAACAATAATCAAAATTAGTCCATAAATTCTCGTTCATATAAAATGTATCACTTATTAAAAATCCAGCAAATTGGGCATATGCGCTTGTGGCTGAAAACCCTAAAAATTGCAATCAATCATTTTCATTTAATAACTAAACCTTTTTTACTTATTTATAATTTATTTTTATAAACAAATGATTGGTAGTTTATCTAAACAAATCCTTTATTTGATATTTATATATATATACATATGTATTTATGGACAAAAATGTGTAAGTTAAATAAAAGATTACCAAAAAAAAAAAAATAACGCCACTAATCTTGGTAATTTAATACCATAATCATAAACACACACTTAAAAAATCCTTAATTCTCAGTTTATATGTATTTACTTCAAACCATATCAAAAATTTCTGATAATTAGAGAGAAAAATGCATAGTGCAGTCTAAATTATTTGAAGAAATATTTAACTTCACTATATGTACATATGTACAGACGTACATACATATTTATTTAGCCCGCCCTCTTATATTCCCAAAATTAAGCTCAAATAGAAAAAGAAAAATTATATTAAAAAAAAAAAGAAAAAGTAAACTAAAAATTGAAAACATGTCTGTCTGTCTGCCAAGCCGCCGCCAGAGTGGCGTCAGTATATAAACAATTATTTGTTGGATTTGAAAATCATATCAAAAATCACACAATAATATCTAAACAAATTCTTTCCATGCGTTAGATACAGCAATTACAAAATTGTTGAATTGAAAATCGAAAGAATTAATGTAAAATATACTTGAAATGTAATAATTTTAGTTAGTTTACAAATAATCATTATAACGAATCATTTCTATTTATGTATATTGAAATCATAAGTGCGAGGGTTGTTTAAGTATGATGAAAATCTCAAGCAATTTCTTTAAAAAATTTTTTTAAAAATTTGCTTTTTACTTGCTCAGTTTGTAATATATTGCTTTGCTAAAAAGATAACTTTTTTGTATTTCAAGAAAATAAAATTTTTTAATTTTTTTTTTTTGCTGTTGCCGAAGCAAAGATGTGGGGCTTGCTTCATATTCCAGTAAGACATAAGGCTCTGCTCAGCCATTATTAGACATTTATCTACCTTAAAGTTTCTTACAGGTCGAGATGTGTATTTCACCCCTGTTCTGTAGCGTGTTATAATATATATCAAGATATTGGTAGTGACCAAATAACCGACTGCCCCTGAATAAGCGATAGAGAATTAATTCAAGGCTGTTGTTCTTTCTTAAAATAAGTGTTCTGAATTAAAGTGAACCTGATGTCATTGCATTAAATAAATTAGAAAATCTCCATATTTGTAGGCGAGGCAGTAATTCTTCTTCTACATTAAACTCTGTACACAGAGAAAAAATAACAAGAAGATTTTGTATATAAACCGTTTTTAGGATAAGGGCTATCCCAGCAGAAAAAAGCGAAGATTTTATCATAGAGATTGCTTATTGTTTTTATGTGGTAGATCTTATTAATTTTATCAAGAAGAAAACCACATAAAATCAAGAAGAAATCTTATTATTCACAACTTTTTTTACTCAATTTCCGTTATTTTTGGCACCAAAAAAACAATCTATAGAGAAAAACTTCTTGATTCTGCCTTATTAATTTTTTTCAATAAGGTTTTCTTCTTGATTTTAGTAGGTTCCTATATGATTGTGTGTAAAGCATCTTATTGATTTTTTTAATAAGGAAATCTTCTTGATTGATCATAGTTAACACAGCACTGGACTTGGATTGAATGCTTTCAGTAGCTCTTGTTTGGCACAAACCTATGATCAAACCTAGTTAAATTATATAGGTTTAATCATTTGTTTGTTTAAAATAAAATAGCTACTTAAAGAGTTCAATCCAAGTCTAGTGCCCTGTTAACTACAAAATAGACTCTGCTAAAAAAGTTTGGTTATTGTCTCCACTTATTAAATCTACATATCTTCACACATATGATATAACATTGTTATAGCTAAAATTAACTCTCCTGTTAAACAAGTACTCAAGCCTCAAAAGAATACTGACACCTCTTAATTACTAAGCAACCCTCGTAACTTATTTTCATGTTAATCTAATCTTTTATTTTTTTACTTTTTACTTTTTGTTTTGGTCTTGTTATCTTTGTACGAGTATTTAAACTAATATAAGCCTAAAATATTCTCTTTTGTGGCGCTTAATTTGGGGTAAAATTTTTGTGTAAATGTTTAATATTTTTGAGTGAATAGTTAAAAAAAGACAGTGGCAGTTATTTGCTTAATGATTAAACAACTTATGAAAATAGTAAAGAAAAATGATTGATTAGACTGCAGCAACATGATGATTACAAGTTCATTACATACGCGTAATGTAGAGAAAAAGCATATAGATAAAAAAAGACAATCTTAATTTTTCAGCAAGAGAAGAGTAACAGTGAACAACAAAATTATACTTTTACTAACTAAACAAGATTTTCATGAATTATTTTGGAGGAAGAGACAAGATAAATTATACGTGTAAGGGTGTTTTGAAAGTATATGTCTGTGTCATATTTGTAGTTCCGCCTCTTTTGCAGATAGTTGTGATGAATCGTTATCGGAAATCATGACAGCCCTGCATTGTACGTTAAGTACGCATAGTTTTGTGAGATAGCCAACTATAGTTGGTATATGCAATGTTCAAAATTCGAAAAGATTTTGATGCAATTAAATAAAATACACTGTGTCTAAAGAACCAAAAAAAAATTAACAAAAATATTGATTTATCTTGGAGTATAAGTCGATAGTCAATAGTGATTTAATCTCTGTGTAGCTTGTTATAATTTTAGTTATAATAAAATTAAAATAATAATATACGGAAAAACTCATATGAAAAATTATATATCAATTAAAAGTTTGTAATATTAACTAAAAAGTTAATTAAATTATCGCCAGTAAAAAATTTTCTTATGTCAACTAAATCTTTCTACTCGCATTAACTAAAGCATTAAAAACTCAATTGAACCTATTAGAAATTTAATTGAATCAATTAAAAAATTTAATTAAATCAATTAAAAATTTAGTTGAATCAATTAAAAATTTAATTGAATCTATTAAAATCTTTAATTGAACCAATTAAAAATTTTGTGGAAATAATTAAATTTTTGGGGAATGGGTATTGCAAGTAAGGCTGGAAAATTCTCGATTGCTGCTTACTTGAGAGTGGCCAGGACTGATTACTTTGTTGCAATGTCTATGCATTTCACGACCTCCGGCTTTAGGCCAGGTATTTCTCATGGGAAATTACTATTAAGCACTCGTTCACATCTAGTGAATGTGAGAAGGTAGCTCAGTAAGCTGATGGTTAAAATAACGCCACAGGCTAGTAGGGAGATAACTATCCCTGAAACTTATATTTTACCAATACAGTGACTTGAATTGCCTGATCAGAGTATCAAGAAGTAGTAGAGAGAAAACTAATATGCCTTTGGAAAAACTTATAGCAACGCTTGTCTGGAAGGCAGCCTCAGCACCAGCATTGGATTAATCCTAACCAGCTACTTCGTCTTAAAATTAATTGATTACCGAATTAAATAAAACATAACGATTTGATTTACCGATGATGACCACCGAGACCCTACGTACCTTACAGGAAGATACTAATAGGTGAACAATTTTTCTGTGTACTTTGTAAACAAGTTGAAATAAAAAACACAATTACTGGAGCAAAATCGTTCAATCAAAACGAAGATTGGAGTGCTAAAGTTGGCTTGAAAACCAAGTGATGTTTGGCGAGACCCAACATTCAGTTTCTATGGCAAAAATCTATGTATTGGGATACTAATTTCTGCTTCATCTGCCCATTTCATTGAATTTAGGGCCGATTGCATATTTTCTATTCCCAAACCTGATGAAATAGCTCGGCGGAAAGAGATTTAATTCCAACGATGAAATCAACTCACAACCAAATAACTATTTTTATAACCTCGACATACATATCTTATTTGTTGGAAGGGTAAATAAAAATTGAAGAAACGTTGGATAAAGGGTGTAGAGCTCAAACAATACTACTTTGAAAAATAAAATGATTTTTTATCCAAAAACCTGGGGTTTTTTTAATTTTTGATAACAAGTTTTTTTTCAAAAACTTTGCTTGTTGTGGGTTAACTACATCTAGAAGCATTTAGTTGGCACTCATCTAAAGACTTCCAACCAAATTAACAAACTCTTACAAGACTCATAGGCTTATAGAAATACTTACAATATACAATTGAGAATTATAAGCATGTGAACCCAGTAAGCTAAGAAAGTTTTTCAAACCTATAACAAACAATGCTATAATCATAGCTGATAAGTAATGATTAGTAATCGTAATGATTACTAATTGGATTACTTTTTTTTAAAGGTGAATTAATGATGAAATTGTGATGATATTCAGTTTCACACGATTACTATTTCATTACGATTACTAATAATGGAAAAGTAATCTGAATTACTTAAAATTACTAAAAACAATCAAAAAGAACCAAAAAGAACAAAAAGGATTACTTTTGATTCTTTTTGATTATTTATTAAGAATCAAAAGTAATCTTTGAAAGTAGTCGGATTACTTTTTTGATTGCTTTTGATTCTTTCTGATTATTTTTAATTCAGATTACTTTTCGATTATTAGTAATCGTAATCAATTATTTATCAGCAATTCTTTTGAAGGCAATTATATAATCATTACAATTCTTTTTAAAATGTAATCTAATTGATTACTAATCGTAATCGAAGTTTAACAGCTCTGATTATAATAGGACATGTGTTTATTATATTTATTTTATGTACTCGTATTTTTTATTTAATTTTTTTTTATTATATTATAAAAACCAAAAGCGGATGTTAGTTTTTAATTACTATTATCAAACCCCTTTTTAGCACACATTTCCAGAAACAAAAATATGTATTTTTAACTCAACAATAAAACCTCAACTAAGGCACGAGTCATCACTTAAACAACATCCGGCAGCTGTAGTAATCCTTTATATTTCCACAATTGTTTTAAAATAAATTTCAATTTAAGGACACACAAAAAAAAAACAAATTTAATGCGAATTTAAGCACAACAACAAAAACTTTTATTAATTTATGAAAACATGACTTTTAACAGAAAATAGCAAACAATAAATGAATTTTATAAATGCATACTACACTTTGTATTTTATTATGTATGTGTTATTTTTTTAACAAGCATCAATAGATATTATAGACCAAGAGCAAAGCTTTCTAAAGCCAGAAGAGTAGGACAAACCACAACATGAAGCAGGAGAAAACCTATGACAATTTATGGCTTTTTCCCAATAACTAAAACTGCAACAACAGCAGCAGCAGCAACAGCAGTACGAGTATTAGAAGAAACTGCAATTTTCTTTGAAAAGAAAGCAAAAAAAATAAATAAATATAAAATAGAGAGAAACTCAACTCAAACTAACAACGTAATAAGAAAATGTTATGCAGTGTGTGAAGTAAATATATGTATATATTGTTGTTTTTCTTGCTTATTGTAAATAGTTAGAAAACGTAATATAATATGCAGATAAATGCACAAATATGCACATACATATGCTTGTCATGCTGCACATACAAGGACACAAACTCTTATGACTGCTTATGTCGCAAAGTATGTGCTCAAGCAGGATAACAAGAAAATATATTCAACAAGACAGACCAGCTTACACACACACGCGCCAATATATTTATATATATATGTGTGTGTGTGTGTGTGTGTGTGTGTGTGTGTGTGTGTAAGGATACTCTGGCAAGTATTTTGTTGAAAATTTCAATTTCAACATATTTTCCAACTAAAATAAATTGTATATTGTGTAAATTCAATATTAATATTGTTTTCTCTGCAAATGCAAGGAAACACCCAAACTAACGTGTTTAAAGCATTTGTATGCTTGTGTATGCGTGTGTGTATGTGTGTGTGTGTTCAAACAACAATAAGAGATGTCCTTGTTAGCAAAACATGATTTTGCATAAGAAAACGGTAAATTTCACGCAACAAATGACAATTTCGACAGAAAGCAAATACCAATAGTATTGAAAATTGCACATTTATTCTGGCAAATAGCAACAACTTACTCACTACGCTTTTGAGCTGATAAATAAATGCATGCATGCATGTGCATGTCTGCCTGCAAAATCCTGTAGGTGTGTATGTGTGTGTTTAAGTAATTCCTACTAACCAAAAGGTATGTAGTTATTGTTAATAATATTTGCTGGCATTGCTGTTGTTTGTTCATTTGTATTGTTGTTGCACTCAAGTATTATTTTGCAAAATAATATTGATTATTTAACAAAATTGCATTTTATTGTCATTTATTTCTCATTTGCTTGTCACAGCCAACAAAAGGATATTTTGTGCAGCTTTGCTTGCCATGCACTTTTGTTTTCTTTTTGTTGTTGTGCTTCATTTTAATATTATTTAGTTATAGATATATTGTTTTGTTCATTGTTATGTCAAAGTTTTAAGGCGTGTTTTTTACTTGTTTCTTTTTTTTACTTTAGTGTGTTGTTGTTTTCCAAACAATAAATTTTCTTTAGAATAGACGAAAACAACATTTTCTCTTAATAAAGAAGACTGAATGTATGTGTTTATTATTTTGGCAGTTTTTGCTAGACATTTGCCAGAAATTAATAATTTCTAACATTTTATGCATTTCATATCCATGGGGAGTTGTCCTAACATGAGACTTGAAGGCCATAAATTTAATTAAAATCTTGTTCAAGAAATTAATTTATTATTAACCTTAAGGACATAAATTAAAATTAAAGTATTATAGCAAAGAAATTCTTTGAAACACAACTAAGGAATATAGATTTTGAAATTTAATTTAAACTTTTTGAAAATTGTTTAAAAAAGTTAAAGAATTGTAAAGCTTTTATTAAAATTTAGAGCAGTTCCCTGAGATGTTCGTAAGATAAAAGGGTTCTCCCCCATTGCCAGAGCCGTGCAGGTTTTCACGGACGGCTAAAAACGGGGGAAAGAGTTGGAGGTGGCGTGTTTATTCCAGAATTCGGAATTGAAGTGTCCCGCAGAACAAAAGAACAACACACTGGCTAAATTTTTATCGGATAAATAATGGAAATATCCATATAATAACGGTCAGCTAATCTACCATCAAGTCCTTCGCAGGTGTGTACTCCACATCATTACTGGTCCAAGAATGTCGCACAGCCCTAGATACGGTTGCGTAGCACTCATCCATTACACTGTATTTGTTGGGTGCTTGGACACAGGACTAATTCAGGCAACATAGTTGCCGATGACCTGGCAAAGAGGGGAACACTACACAGACTAGTCGATACTGACAATCTCTGCGGGCTTCCTCTCCCATCTTGCTGGAGATGCTTCGATGCTGCCTTCCTAGCTCAAGTTAGATGGCGCAATGAGCCTATCTGCGTTACAACGAGAACGTTTTGGCCTCGCCAAACTAAAAACCTCATCAGCTTCACCAGGAAGCACTTGAGGAATATCTTGGCTATAGTAACCGGACACTGAATTTATGGAATCCATGCTTAACATATGGGTCTCCCGTACAGATGTGTTCCAGATTATCGTGAGCACCTGCCATTACGGCTTTATCTCACGGTGGTCTAAGCAACTGGTGTAGGAAAGACGCTCACCATCGCCCCCTTGCACCCTTTTAGAATGAACCTAGTACCCATTCCTCATGGAACGTAGGTTGCAATCATTGAATATAGTTATCCCTGTTGTATGACAACAGCACCTAGAATAGTGTCTGGCTGACCGCGTCACGCCAATTACTAGCATTGATTTAACACTAGGAAGGCAAGACTATTATCTCAGAGTTTTTAGTAGCAACCACAGCCAGTGTTGTCAGATTTACTTGTCGAATATCGCCAAATATCGCCAATATAATAAAACATTAGATTTTAGCTACAAAAATATTTTTATTATGTAATTGCATTGCAAATATCGTTAAATTTTAAATTCAGTAGGTAACGTCTATCGTAAAACATAAAAAATATGTTGTTTAAAGCGGCGCACCCACTTGCAATATATCTGTGGCAAAAAGGAAAAAGTGCTTAAGTCGAGATAAGCAAATTTTGAGTTAATGGCACGTCCGTAATCTGCATATTTGAAAGTATCACTGATCAAAATCTCAATTTATTAGTGTGATTTTTCATGAAGTTATAGCACTATGACTTTTTAGACTTCTAATCTCATTTGGAATAATATCTTAATTAAGGTTATAATATGGTATATTTCAACTCAAATGTCTTACTTATAGTGTGTAAAACGATGATTGGTTAAAAAAATAAAGGTTAACAGAAAATTTCCTAATTTATCTGTAAAAAAAATAAATTTCTGAAAATCGACTTGAAACCTTAAAAGTGCTCTCCTGTAAAAGAGTAAAATATGACTTAAGCACTTTTTCCTTATTGCCACAGATATTTTTTAATTGTGCAATTTTTCGTATTGTACAATAATATCGCCAATGTGTATGTCATATTCGAAGGTAACACAATATACACATTGGCAAATATCAAAAGACTTCTGATTTTTATTGTACAATCAAGAGAATTATGTAATGTGGTGGCAACATTTTTCAATGTTGTTTACTTTTTCAATGTCAGGAATATTGGGCAATATTTTCTTTGCAATAATATTGAAAAGTATTTAAATTAACATATAAAAAGTACTGGCGTATAAAAGACTTAAAAATAACTTATTGCAAAAATTAATCTTAATAGGATAAATTGAACTTGAACACCAAGATCAAAATTATTATTTAAATCTTGTGATAAAACGGAATTAACGTTCATTTAAATGTGTGTTAAAGTACACATATCATATCCTTGAAGTAGTAAGTGCCAGCAGCATCGTCATAATAATACAATTTAGGCGAGAACTCTTTCAGCCTTTTCCTGCTTCATTATCAAAATGTTGGTTCCAATTAATAAAAGGAAGTTTTCTTAACTGTGTTGTATAAACATCAAATGAGATTTTTTGTTCCATAGTTTTTTTTAACTTCTTGAGTTTCAGATAAAGACTCACAACATTTAGAATTTTTTGCACGAAATATTTTATGTTGGAGAAAAAGTTGCTTTATATAAGCATATTTTTTAACATTATTCTATTTTATTGAAATCTTAAAAATATAGCCAAAAATATCGCCAAGTAAATCGCCAATCGCCATTTCAAAATTTTCATCGCCAAAACCAAATTTTTGTCGCCACGTTTGGCGAGATATCGCCATATCTGACAACACTGACCACAGCCACAACGTTTATTCTCCCGGCATAGCTCAATAACTTATCAGAGATACACGCATGCCTGCGTCGCGAAAAATCCAGTGCCTAATCCACACACATCAAAATCATCCCTTTTACCCCGTGGGTTACGACAGACTCGACGTTTTAGCAAAGGATCCTGACGACCCAAACACCTAGAGCAGCTCGACTGTCGGGCTACCGGCACCCGTGGAACCAGAAGTAGCCTCTGGTGAGACCTTGAAGTTCCACCACAAGGGCTTCACCTCTATCGTCTTTTGAATTCAGGGGCAGTTCCAGGTGATACTGCTTCTGATTGACATCAACAGGATCTGCCTTCCTTTTTTTTAATATGTGCACATCCTTTGCTGTCTTGCCAGAGATCGGGTAGTAACACATAAGTTCTATGGGTAATGTACCAAAGGTACATACATCAACGGAAATAGCCAAATCACCGCAGTTGGGGCCCCAGGATTGCCACACCCGTAGTCAAAAATAGACTCCCCTGGGGGGAAGGGTCTCCCGTACAATGATTACTGCTACAGTTGCAATGATGAAGAAGAGGAGGAAAGCATTTCGCAACTACTCTATTTCCGTCCCGCCTTGGAGGACTTCCGTCTGCGATTTCTTGGCAGAATATCCTTAAGTAGCTTGTCCGAGTTACTGGAAATAGGACTCAGAAACCTAAGTTTATACATAAGGAGCAGTGGCTGGTACACTAGACCCTTTTCTGACCCACTTCTCTTTTATTCTCTTGTATTCTCAAGAAACTTTTCATCCATACAAGTATCTTCCCCTTTATTCCCTATCGCCCTTTTTTATACTACTTTCAACTTACAGTTAGCACAAAGGGATCATCGTATTGGACCCAAGTGAGCTGGATCCCTATATTTAATTTTTTACCAGCAGCATGCTAACCTAAACCACCATAGGACAATAACCTGCCGTTAAGTTAAGATTTCTAATAATTCAATGTGGTTAATAAAGAAAACTCAATAAAAAAGAAAAATCTACATCCCCTTAAACAATATCTAACTAAATGACTTATAAGATCGGCCAACAAATGCCGGGAGTTGAGTGCAAACATATATTTTCTTCTAAATAAGAGATAAGATCTTTTTAAAAGTTGTTATAATCATAAACCAGCTACTAGATTTGCTTTTCTTGCTGCAGCCAGTCTCTGGCTGTTTACAGAATAAATAAAAATCGAATTAAGCAAACAATTCTGCTTTTTTGTATAATTTTTTTTTTAATTTTAAAGTAAATATGATATAAAATGCTTTATTAGCTGGTTGCTTTTTTTTAATATTATTATTGTTGTTGTTTTTCTGTTAGCCAAGTATTTGAGTGTGTGTTAGAGCAAAAGTTGTAGTGGTAGTGAGTCGTAGTGAGTCGTAGTGAGCATTTCTGTAGTTTTAATATGGTTTATGGTTGATTCTGTATGAACGAACGAACGAACGAACGAATGAATGAATGTATGTATTAACGTGTGTGTAAGCTTTATTATTATTATTTTTTTTATTTCATTATTATTATAAAATTTTTATGGTAGGAGGTGGAGATTTGCTTTAATGCTTGGTGGCTGGCTGGCTGGCTGACTGACTGCTAGAATACAATATTTAGCCAGCCATATTTGTTATGGTTGCTGTCTGCTGTATTTTCATTATGAAATGATACGCAAAACTGTGTTCAGTTTGCTATTGGCTACGGCCACCACACATCACATCACTACTGGCAACGAACAGCTCTAAAGAGAGGTTGCTTTATTATACAGATATCAACACTAGAAATTGAAGGCTGGCAAAAAAAAAATTAAAAACAACTACAACATATGTACATACATACATACATACGCACTTACAAACTTACATACATATGAAATATATTTACATACGACTACTTCCCAGCTAGCCAAGAGCTTTTTAATTTGTAGACGTTGGTGTTTAATATACAACTCCTAAATGATTCTTCTGCTGATTATTTGGAGAGTGATATTGTAGCGTTTCTGTTTGACGCTCTCTTATAAATCCTGCAATGTTTAATCGACGATACATATATCTTTTTTATTTTCATATTTACTGTTATAAATTGTTGTTTTATTCTACATTTCTTCGCTGATGCTTTCATTTTTAGTTTTGAATAAAAATATTGTCGGTTTTTTCAAGTGTGTTTTTATTTTTTATATTAATTAAAGATATATTAAAGTGAAGTATTTTGCATCAAATATTTATTATTGGATGTAAATACATACACTCAAAATATTCCATGCTTAAATATACGAAATATTTTTTCGTAATTTATTTTTTGTGCAATAAACGAAAATTTTGTACATTTTACGAAAATATTTGTGGCTTGTGCAGGAGAACAGATTTTGTAATTTTACGAATTTCGTTAAGTTACAAAAATTATTTCGTACAATTATTTTCGTATATAGTACCATATCTTTCGTTTATTTTATTGAATTTAGTATAAAATAAAACATTTTTATAAAATTGGAAATTTCGTAGAATAAACAAGTTTTGTTTTGTTATCATTTTGTTTGCAGTACGAAATTATTCTTAAATTTACAAAAGTTTCGTAAATTTTACGAAAAAAAATTGGAAAAACTGTTGTTTTGTTTTATTTTTTAATGTTTTCCCCATTTGTTTTCTTGTCATTGTATACAAATAAAAAAAAATTTTAAGCAATTTTCAATTAAAATAAAAATTGTTGTAATAAAAAATTACTTTTTGGCTTACGATAGGAACACAACTGGGAATAACGATAAATCTCGTCCACGGAACACCAACAACGAATAAGCAACAGATCTTATAAGTGATAATTGTGCAAAGAAAGAGAAAATCCATCTAAATAAATCTATCGCAGAGTTCGTCAAGGAGGACGAAGTTCGTTTGACAGGGGTGTTGTGATAATCTTCATATGAACAAATGTCTTTTATTTTCTATGTCGAAAGTCCGCAACGAAAAATTCGTTGTTGGTACCAGTTGTGTTTCCAGTTTGATTCGTGAGTTTCAGTGCAAAATATGTATGTATGTGTATGTGATGTATGAGGAATGCACAGGCTGTAACAATTCCCTTCCCTGTAATTCCAAGAATTACAGATTATTCTACAAAATTATCTTTCAAATGTAAAATATATTTTTTTGCAGATTTTTATATTCGAAAGATTTTAATTTTACACAAAATTTCGTATTTAACACAAAATTGATTTTCATTATTCACGAATTTATTTTGTAATATAAACATTGAGTTTCGTAAATTTACGAAAAAAACCTGTAAATATACAAAATTTTGTTATTTGCAGACAAAAAATATTTCGTAAAATAAACAAATATTATTTCCACTATTTACGAAGCATTTCGTACCGTAAAAACAACAAATATTTTCGTAAAATGAACCACATTTCTCGTTTATTTTACCTATGAAATATTTTGAGTGTACGTAAAAAGCTTTCAAAATAATATAACTCTTTTAACTAATTGCATTTTTCATAGATCTTTGCCATTCAAAGTTCTTGCAGCACAATTTTGTGCACGCCAAACATACAAGCAATAGACGATTTAAAAAGCCAAATTCAACATACTAGTAATCATAAATTTTCTATGTACGAGGGCGGACCAATAAGTCCTTGACTTTTTGAATAAATCACAGTTTTTTTTTTTTTTCAAAACAATAATTTATTTTTCAATATAATCTCCTTTTAACTCAATACACTTAGTCCAACGTTTTTCCACTTTTTGTATCCCTTCCAACAAATAGGATTTTTCGTGGTCCTTAAAACAGGCATATGTTTGTAGCTAAATTTCTTTCCACCGAGCCATTTCTTTAGGTTTAAAAGTAGGAAGTAGTCACTAGGGGCTAAGTCCGGAGAATATGGTG
This sequence comes from Tachina lurida, assembly GCA_944452675.1. Lineage (NCBI taxonomy): Eukaryota > Metazoa > Arthropoda > Insecta > Diptera > Tachinidae > Tachina > Tachina lurida. The sequence goes on along the minus strand of OX101752.1, from coordinate 181,939,383 downwards.
GATGGGGTCCCAATTCGTAGCCCAATTCATAGAGTTTTGCTATTGAGACTGCACACGTGTGCACTCGTGCATTATCTTGATGAAAAATAAATTTTTTCTTGGCCATATGGGGTTGTTTTCTTTTTAAATCCTCATTCATTGGTCTAATAAGTTGTCATAACATTCGCCGTTTATTATCTTTCCCTTTTGAAGGTAATCGATGTGGATTATCCCTTGTGCATCCCAAAAAACTATTGCCATCACCTTATTGGCCGACAAACTCTCCTTGTCCTTCTTCGGGGCAGGTTTAGACGGATGGTTGGTCTCCGGAGTAAAGTAATTGATCCAAGTTTCATCCACAGTTACATAACGCTGCAAAAACTTGTTTGGAATGCGGTTAAACAGCTCCAAACAATCCTTTGAAGTTGTCAAATGTTTACGCTTATGGTCAATTGAGAGCAAATGTAGGACCCATCTTGCAGACAACTTTCTTAAGCCCAGCTGATCATTTAAAATCAAAGCCACACTACCATTTGAAATGCCTATGGCATCAACAATCTCACGCACTTTTACTCTTCGATCGGCCAACACCATATCGTGGAATTTTTCGACATTTTCGGGTGTACTGACCTCAATTGGCCGTCCAGCGTTCAGCGTCATTTGTACTTGTGCGACCACAACGAAAGTCAGTAAACCACGTTTTTACCATTGAAATCGATGGTGCAGAGTCCTCATAGTGTTTATAAAGATTTTCCTTGGTTTAATAAGGACACGAGATTCACTTTTGCCCATTTTCTTCTCTAAAGGTGAGGTAGTCTGTTATCAACGGCTGCCAAACACAAAATAAATGACACAGCTTGTTCAAATTTAGACAGGAGTCAATTGACAGTTGCCTCTTGACAGCAGCAGTGTTGCCATTTCAATCAAGAGGCGGGAAATTCAAAAGTACCCATATATATGGACATAAGAAAGTCTTTGATCAAGTAATGAAGAAAAGTTTTTTTTATTATTAAGTAAAAAAAATTTAATTTGTTTGTTTTTTTCATATTTAAAGTGCAAAATAAAAAGCAGACTGAGTATTGTACGATTCCCCAAATTATTATCTAATGATTATTTTACAACTATCCCAATGCTCAAATAAGATTAACGTTGAAGAGCCTCATACGATTCGCAATGTTCTTCAAAAAAGAGCTGCAAGATAATCTCTAGATAAATATCAAATGATTGCATCTACGACTAATAAAATCGCCTTCTGAGGCTCTTGTACACGAATCGTCTTAGGTGACATTTGCTCTCGTGCCAAGCATCTTCCACGATTAAAATATAAGCTCGTCTGCGATTGAAAATACTCTGCATACGATTTGCAAAAGACTCTTCTGCGATTGAAAAGGCTAGCTGGGTTGTTTTCATATTTGCTTCAGCAGTATAATGAATTGTATACTACTCGTATTGTTCCTTGTAAGAAAAAAATAATAATAAAAAAACGGAAACAAAACTTTACCTAATGCACATTTTAACACCAAAAATTTTTAACTAAAACTTTATTTCCAAGAAATTTCTTAAGTAATACATCACTGTCAAACTTTCTAAACACTAACTTTGTATACAAAAACCAAAAAAAAAGATGTTAAGCAGAAAGAAAATATATATTTTCCTTTTTTTACTCAACCAGGAAGAAAATAAAATTTCATTTTCTTAACATGCTGCTGCCACATTAAGATTTGTATCTACACACAGCAACGTTTTAAAACTACATTTATGTGTAAATGTATATGCAAGTCTATAATAAAATGAAATGGCCAAGAAACATCCTTTAATCTCTTTTAATACTTTCAATGTTAATTTGGTGGTCAATTTCGGTTAAGGATGTTTTTTTTTGCTACTCTTGCTTTGTAGGTATAAATGTCGGTGTGTAAGTAAACAAATATATAAAATTTTAGTATAAAAACTTTTAACATTTTTTTTATTTTTATTTTTGGCAATCCTTTTTTTTTTGCAAACATCCTTTTTGGCTATCGTTAACTCTATATGCTTGGCTATTTTATGGCTTAAGGAAATCATGATTGAACTTTCATGGTTTTTAAGAAGTTTCCTAAAGACATTTTCGTTATTTGGTCTGGCTTCATAAATGAAGCATAACAAATAGAATTTATTTCCGGTCAGTGATTGCAATATTAAATAAAGTGGTAGTTTCAGAAAAGTAATTTAAATATATTGTGTATGTAGATAAAAAATTAATAGAGAAATTATCATCGAATGTTAGCAATTTGGGAAATACGTACACGCAATTTCCTTGAGCCAAATGATACGGCAAAGAGACAAGCACACAAATACACATACACGTGCACATCTTTAAAAAAATGTGCTACTGCTCAAGGAAAGCATTTAAATGGCGGGCGCTATAAAGTAAGGCCCAAATAAGAAATGAAATAAGGCCCAATTAAATAAAAGGCAAAAAAATGAAATAAGGCCCAAGAGAAAATTTATAAAGAAACACCCAATATAAATGAAATAAAGCACAATTAAAAAAGCCCAAAAAATTTAATAAAGCCCTACCAATCTCACGATGAATTAAAGCCCAAAATAATTAAAATAAAGCCCAATTAAAAATTCTTTATGATATGGTAAATTTGGACTTTCATTACAAAAAAGCTTTCAGCATATTGAATACGATGAATCACAACAATTCACATATTCCATTTGCAATAACGGTTGAGTATATGAAGCAGAAATCTACATCAACTGACACCACACACAGTGCATTAAAGGCAAAGAACGCTGATGATGAAGTTGAGCAGTGGCCTTCGAAAACAGCTAGTTGTTCCGTTCTACTATGTGTTTGTCAGATTATTAACAATTAACTTTGGTGTTATTTGTTCCTTAATAATTATTACATCTAATTTGGCTTACAAAACGATATGAATTTTAGCCTGATCAAATTATAAGTATAGAAACAAACGAAGTTTGAACAATAATAATTAAATTTAACTAAACAAAATTCTTTAATTTTTTTTTTGTACTTATATCATTTTCTTATTTGGGTATTATTTCCTTGGGCCTTATTTCATAGCACCGGGATTTGGTTGGATATGGCAAAACAACACGGAATTCAATATTAGAAATCTTGATGGTGTTGAAAATGGTCTGTACGAGTAATAATTTTATTGTATAAAATATTGTGATTTTAGCAGGTCTAATTTTCTGACGTTTTACATAAAATTTATATTTAGTTTCTGGCTCAACCTGGTCAGATTAAGAAGCAATGTTTGCATATATTACTCAGTTTGTGTCGTGCAAGAAGGTGACTTCATATTTGATATAAAGAAAATTTTTAAGGTACAAAGTGGTCTTAATGAGGTATTTGGGGTACCTGTACACGTCCAGATTATGCTGATATGTTAACAAAACTTTATCAACTTTATCGTAGCTACAACTTTGCTAAATATCATTAGAGAAAAAATAAAGAGCCACTGGAGGTTATTCTGATAAAAAAAAATTTTACTTCAGTTTTGCACGAAAGTGCACGAAAAAGACAAGATTTGTTTGGTAGACTCTTAGCTGTATTATAGCCATATATAGCTCTGGGTAATAACCAAGTCTGAATTAGCTGTAAGCCAACTCGTGAAACCATTTTTTGAAGGGACACTGATTTTCGAAACCTTTGGAAGCCCATAAAATTGGTCACCAAAATCGCTAAACTGAGTATAGACTATAAGGTTTTACTACCCTTAGGTAGTACTATCGATACTATACTATCAACACCATTTGGATTTTATTTGGGTTTTTATCCATAAAATATTGCTAATCGTTTTATATGAGAAATTTTTTTTTTTTACTTTGGATCCTCTAAACCACTTATAATTAGCATTCACGTCACAAAATCTTCTAAAACTACAAAATTTTTGGTAACGCAGACCTTATAAATCCCTTGCAGACTTAAAATATTTAACCTTTGTTGCAACACAAAAAACTTAGGGCCTGTTTGTCTAAAGCGAACGAAAGTTTCGATCGAAAATTTATATTAACTAAAAGCAAAAATAAAAAACTTAAATTTGTTTTTGTTTCCAATACTAATGTTCGACAAGCAGGCCCTTACTTACTTACACAAAAAGAGTTTGAAGCTTTGGATTAATATTGAAGTCACACATAATTTTTCTATCCCTAGAGCTTATTTTAAATTACTTATACGGGATATGTCAATAACTAAAACCTAGATATTTTCTATCATAAACGTACTCACAACATTTTGATGTACAACTGCTATTTGTTTTGTTTAAAAGTGAATTCAGAAAATAAATTTCACAAAAAAATGGAAATTTCAAGAGAAGGTTTTCGTTGGATTATTGTTCACAACTTTCGAAGTGGACTATTTCAACAAGAATTTGTCGATGAACTCATTTCCTTATATGGCGATAAAGCACCATCAAAAAGCACAGTATATCGCTGCTACAGCGAATTCTATCGTTACCATATTTCCGTCGCCCACGAATTCCGTGTAATATTGGTCCAAAATCGGTTGTTGTGCCACAAAACATCGATGTAGTGCGTGAAATGATAATCCAATCTCGTCAGGTGACATATTGTGAGATAGAGGCAGATTTTGCATGAACACTTAGTTGTAAAAAAAATTGTTCGCATTGGATACCCCATAATTTATAAATCGCTCAAAAAATGGCTCGGGTCAAGTGGTGTAAGGCAATGATTAAAAAGTGAAAACTGTGGTGCTTCAAAAGACGTGTATAAAATTGTGACAGGTGACGAATCATGGCTAAATGCTTTTGAGCCGGAAACAAAACAGCAATCGACCGTGTGGGTATTCCAAAGCGAGCTAAATCAAACAAAAGTTGTTCGTGAAAGAAGCACAGTGAAGCAAATGGTCGCTTGCTTCTTTAGCCGAATGGGTTATGTAGCCACTGTTCCGCTTGAGCAACGTAGAACTATCAATTCTAAATGATACATAACCATTTGTTTGCCGGATGTGTTCGGAGAAATTCGTAAAACTAAACACCGAAGGTGAATCATTCTTCATCATGACAATTCGAGCTCTTACACATCTCGTCAATTCAGTGAATTTTTAAGCAGTCAAAACTTGGAATTGATGACTCATCCTCCATATAGTCTTGACTTGGCACCCCATGAATTATTCTTGTTCCCAAATATCAAAGACAAACTGCTTGGTCAACGATTTGCGTGCACTGAAGAAGCAATTGAAGAGTGCAAAAACTATGTTGTGGAGGTATATCAAGAGGAATTGAAAAACTGCTATGACAAGTGGTTTGAAGGAATGCAAAAGTGTATTGATCATTAAATGGGAATATTTCGGAAAACAATAAATACATTTTCATTTAAAAAAATTTGTTATTATTAGCTATTCCCGAAATATAAATAACAGCCCTCGTACTTTTATGAAATTTTCACAATTACAAAATTGCCATTAATTTTCTTATATTCACCAACAAAAAAAGAATAATCCTATTAGTTATGACATTCTTGCATCAAAAGATCTTTATGTCTACTGACTAGACCTGCATGCAGAGCGCACCTTATTTCACAAATCTTATAATTAGCACTTTTATTTAAACTACTTTTTTCTTAAGTCATTCGTATGTTAATTAATAATCCTTTCTCATCTCACTCTCAACAAAATTTCTCTTCAATTACTACTTGCCTTTTAAATATCACTTCATTTCTCCACTTGAATCATTTTATTAAAACTATATCTGTCTATATCATTCCTTCTAACCTTTTAAGTATTTTTTTTTTTTAAATTTGTACAAAGTGCAAAGTAAGAATTTGTGTGTCAACATACGAGCCTGTATCAATCATAATACAGTTTATACACGTTGTCTGTTTAGTATTGTTTCCCAAATATTTTTTTTCCACATTCGACAATGGTATTCATACATCTGATAAACAACACAAGAAATGTTTGTGTAAGAATTTTGAACACACTCACTTACATTATTAACTAGAGTTATATTTCTCAGAGTACATAAGTATTTACTCTCTGCATTCGTCAATCGTATTAATACTTAAAGCAACGTTGCCAGAAAGTTTGGAAAAAAATTCAATCATTGTATATTTAAGTAAATATGTAGGGCTAAGTTCATAATGAAATAAAATGTATTTAAAAGGAATTATAAGAAAATTTTTCATAGAACATTTTCATTAAAACATATTAAGAATCCGACCGGCTTATGATATTAACTGCCAATTTATAGAAGCCATGTGAAAATTCTCGTCTGTCTATTTACATTGAAAACAAAAACAAATTTGATTGCTTTGTTTTTGTTTTCAATATAAATAGACACACGGGAATTTTTACATTGCTTCTATAAACTGGCAGTAAAAAGGAGCAGATTTTTATGTAACGTTAAAATCACAATTTTTTATACGTCAATAAATCTGTGGCAAAAAGGAAAAAGTGCTTAAGTCGACATAAGCTAATTTGGAGTTAATGGTACTCGTTTCCTTAATGCCACAGAAATGTAAATGAACATTTATATATTTTTACAAAAATATTGACCAATGGCAACGCTGCGCAGTCCGTTATTTTATTGTGTGCAGTAGACATAGAATTTACTTTTTATGTATTTATACATTTATCATGGGCGTACCTACGCCTTTCTGGGGGGGATTGCCCCCCCAGAAAGTCACATGTTTTTGATAGTTGATCTAATGCATATTAATAGTTGAATATTCGTTGCGAAATGTATGTATTAAATAGAACTTCAGAGGAAGCTTTTACACTTTTTAGCTTTGTACATGGTTTTAAATTTTGTTTCTGGTTAAATGACATACGAAAATACATAAGTTTTGTTATTTAGCATTCGGTACCCTAAATAATATCCAATAATAAGTACTCACATAGCTATAAGCTGTACATATCTAAAAGATTACTGTAAGAAAAAAATATATAAAATTTTGGCCATGGATGCCAAGAAAAGAAAACTTTTCTTTCAGTAAAACCAGAACAATTGTACAAAAGTTTGCAAATATTGTGGTAAACAAATACGCTCAATAAACATTTGTAAGGCACTGTTACTAAAAGCAATCCATTATTTAAGTATTAATCTGAGTACATATTAGTAAAACCCGTAACCGCATTAAAAATCAGAAAAAATAATTTTGCCCCCCCCCCCCCCAAGAAACAAAGTTACGCCAATGACATTTATGCCAACAAATTTTACAATTATAATCTGTGAGGACAAAGATGTACAGAATTTGTCATGCTCTTTAATAACGGTAAATGTCGGTAGCGAATTGTGTTTTTCTTTAGGATAATCATTTTAATATCTTGCATTCAGTTCATCAGTATTCTTGACAGCAGATAGGACAATTTATGTATCATGGCGACAAACAATGAATTGATTGCACAAAAAATTGCTAGCGGAACATATACTCTTTCTTCGAAACATAAAGGAAAAAGTTTCGTTTGGAGCATTTTGGCCGAAATACTAAAGGAAGACGGTACCTTGCTGGAGGGTTGGATCCATTGTCGCACTTGTCGTAAGGTACTTAAATATTTTAATAATCAAACATCAAACTTAGTCCGCCACAAGTGCTGCCAAAATTTGAAAATCACGCGAATACTGAAAACAGTTACAGCTAATGACCGTGAGCTAGCTATTGATGCCTGCGCAGAATGGATGATTGAAGATTGTCGTCCCTTTTCATCTGTTAGTGGAACAGGCTTTGTCAAGCTTGCAAAGTTTTTCATCAAGATCGGCGCACATTATGGAGCAAATGTTGACTTGTTACCCGACGCAACAACAATTTCTCGCAAGGTGCAAAAAGTAGCCGATGAAAAGAGAGATTCTTTTAGCGATAAAGTTAAAGATATTGTGAAAAGTGGAGGAGCATCTGTTACGATTGATATGTGGTCTGATCGCTATGTAAATAGAAACTTTTTAGGAGCAACCTTACACTTTCAACAAAACTTCGAAATGTTCAATATTACGCTGGGGCTTAAATCGATGGATTTTGAAAAGTCAACCGCTGAAAATATTTTGGTTAAGTTAAGAACTTTGTTTTGTTTGGTGTTGATAATATTAATAATTTGAAGTTTGTTACTGACCGCAGCGCGAATATTGTAAAGGCGTTGGAAAATAAGACACGCCTGAGCTGTAGCAGTCATTTGTTAGCAAACGTGTTAGATAAGTCATTTGAGGAGACAATCGAGCTCACGGAAACATTGCAAACATGTAAAAAAATTGTTAAATATTTTAAAAAAGCAAGCTTGCAACATAAGTTGTCAACTTCTGTAAAAAATCTATGCCCAACACGGTGGAACTCCAATTACACAATGCTTAAATCAATAACTGATAACTGGGATGACATAAATAAAATTCTTATTGAAACTGGAGAATTTAAACGACTTTTCCAATTAAATATATCAACTTTGACAGCCTTAGTTGAACTTTGCAAGGATTTCGAGACAATTTTTAAAAAACTTCAGGTTTGCAGCTCTCCGTCATTATATCTCGTTTTACCTTCAATTTACAAAATTAAATGTATGTGTGCCCCCAGTGAAAATGATATTGCTGCTATTTCAGCTTTGAAAGAAAAAATAATTAAATATATTGATGTAATTTGGGTACATAATTTATCAATTTGGCATCGAGTAGCATTCTTTTTATTTCCACCAGCTGTAAACAAACAGCCCAATGATGTCAGTGATATAAAAGAGTTTTGTATTTCCCAAATTACTCATTTTGGTGATTGCTTTTCGGCCTCAACTTCGCAATCAACTTTATTCGTAAGTAATGACTCACCCACTACTTCTTACCTCAGAGTTCCAGAAACACAAATATCTTCGCCAAACAGTCAAAATTTTTTATGCAATCCAAATACTTCAGACAGTACAGTAGTAATATCTTCTAATAACAAGGACAATCAATTCTTTTTTTCCAACTGGATAAATACATCTTCAAATGCATTGAAAGAATCTATAAATGATGAAGTAGAAAAATATAGCAGAGAAGCAGTAAATATGACTGATGACTTTGATTTAATGCAGTGGTGGCGCAAAAATGAAAAATATTATCCTCGCTTATGCAAATTCGCTCAGCATGTACATTCAATACCGGCAAGCAGCGCTGCATCGGAACGTGTCTTTTCATTAGCGGGTAATATTCTAACTGAAAAGCGAAGCAGATTAGGGCCGAAGTCATTGGACAGTTTGCTGTTTTTAAATTCATTTTTAAAAATATTTCCACAAAATATTGCCTAAAAACATATTTGTTATTTAATAAACAGTCGATTTGAAATAAATTTTGTTTTTTTCCTTAATTTTTTTAACTTTAAATTTATGAGAAGTATAACAGAAGTTTTGATCTTTGATCTTAAAATAAATAATCTTGAAATATATATAATAAAACAGGCACTAAACTAAATCATCAAAACGGCTAAAATCGTCAAACCTAAAACAAATCTGGCAGCCGTGGCTGCATTGAATGTTGAATAGTAATACACAAATATATATTAAATGAATATGCGGGTAAATGTGCTGTTACAAGCTGATCGTAACACCAAAGTAGTGTTAGTTGAATACAAAGAAGTTACCTAACACGAAAATAGAAAAAACACGAAACTTCGCTCTGAGTGGATGTGCTATTGTTGTTACTTTTTTCTGCGCTCTTACTTATTTCTGTAATCAACACAAGTACAAGTTAAAAAGTTATTGTGTATATTTTCATGCATGAAGCTCGCTCTGTATGAATAACGAGCCAATAAAACAACAAATCAATAAAAGCGAGTGCTGAAAAGTATTCGGGACTAAAAATCATTAGTAAACAGCGAGTGCACTCGCGAGTGTTATGTATTGTTGCAGATCTCTGATATGAATGTCATTTTGAGACAAAGTCCATTTCATGTATTAATTTACCATACAACAAAATAATTAATTACTGTCACGCCTTAAAAAGAAAAACACAAAAAAAAAATAAAAAGAAATAAATAGAAGACAACAACGGCGAAAATTAAACATTTGCACATAAACTAGAGAACAATTTCACTTGCACATTTAAAAGACTTATTGAATTTTGTGTTGCAAATATAAAAGGCAAAAACATGGTAAGAACAATAATCATACACATGTTGCAAGCAGACAAACACAACAACAACAACAAGAACAACAAATAAATGTACATATTTATTTTTTGTTGTAAGGCAGAAATTTAAGGGAATGAAATCTTAAATAATTTTTAAAAGCACTAAATCATAAATAATTGAAGCAAAGCCACGAATAACGTTGTAAAGGAGAAATTTTCCAAAAACTGTTGTTCACATATTAATGTTAACAATACTCTATTACGTTGTTCAAACATCAAACCATTTAAAATTATGCATCTTATCGCCGTCACAATACAATTGCAAAGTGTCAGTCTATAGAACCATTTTGTTTAAAAAATTAACTAATGAACGAGTTTATTCAAATCTGGGATTTTTTTGTGTCCCAGAAATTCAAATGTTGTTTGTTAACATAATCACTTGACTGGAAATTGGCTTCGACGACTAATATGATGTTTGATATTAAATAATCATCTTCTAGCACCAAGTTTAACAGAGAAGGCTTCTATACTAACATTTCCCGACCACGGTTAGCAAGCAGAAATTCGTGATCAGTTTTCACTTTGTATACAAAAATTTTCTTATCTTCCACCAAAATTCCAATAAGCCACTCACGTCTGCTGATGCCTTATTGTGTGCAACGTCGTCTCGTTGATGTAATAAAGTACACAGAAAAATATTTAGTTATGACAAGTACTTTTTGCGCTTGAGAAGTTTGTAATTGTCGTAAATAAAAAGTAGTTGATTCAAATGATATTGTATTTCTCACAAAAAGTTGCGGCAAATACGTTGCTTTTATCGCAATAGCAAAACAGCAGTAGACAAAAATCTAGAGCAAAATAATTTTCAAATACAATCCTTAGTTAATTTTGTTATGTTATTAGAGGTAACAAAACTCTGTGTAGTTGATAATAGCAACGATTAGAATTCATATTATATTTGGTATACATAAAATATTTGCATATAATTTGAGCTTCTCTACTTCTTCTTGGTTTATTTATTATTGGCCTTAAAGATGTGCATACACAGTTTATATTACCCAGTTGACCACGGCTTTCGTTAATGATATCGATTTCAAATATATCTCGAACATTTATCATGTAAAACTATCGAGAGTGACACTCAAAATTCAATCGAAAAAGTTCACCTGTCGCTCAGTTTTGTCCCAAAAAACATTTCATAACGAAGTTTCGCTAGCAATATCAAAAGTGAGAAATTATCGAATTAATTTCGATATAGCAAAAATGCAGCAGAAAAAGTTAACAAGTTATTCTTTATTTTTTTAATTTATTTATTTTAACCTTACTTATTTTATTTATTGTTTTTTAGATATTAATTTACGCTGCATGATTTGAACGTGGTACCTCCATTTTTACGAAATTGAGTTTTTCAGTGAACAGAGAAAACAGTGCCTAATAAATACCTCATAAAGTAGAACAAAATTAATAAAATATCTCTATGGTTTTTTTCAATAAGGAAATCTTATTAATTTAATAAAGAAACCCTTTTTTAAAAAATCAAGGAGAACTCTTCTACTTTTTATTAGGTTATCTTATTTATTTTTTCATTAAGGTTTTCTTCTTGTTTTTATTAGGCGACCTAATAAAAAATAAATTGTTTCTTTATTCTCTGTACTTATGTATTTTCATTTAAATTCTATAACATATACATATGTATGTATGTATGTATGTAGTATATTGTAGATGTTATTTATTTATACATACATACATATTATGTTATATTCTTAACTAACTAACTCACCAAGTATTGAACCAGCAAACTTCTGACTGATAGACAAGCACTCTAACCAATATGCTAAGAAGCAGCCTAAATAACCATTGAAATTATTGTGCAAACATTCTTATACAAAAATGAAAAATATCAAAAAAAAAATTGTCTTTATGTCTATTTATGGAAATGAAATAGCAAGACACCTCATAAAATCAAAAAGATTTCCTTATTAAAAAAAATCAATAAGATGCTGTACACATAATCATATAGGAACCTAATAAAATCAAGAAGAAAACCTTATTGAAAAAATCAATAAGATAAAATCAAGAAGAAACCTTTTTTAAAAACATCAATAAGAAATAACTATAACTATACAATTTATAAGAAACCTTAATAGAATCAAGAAGTTTTTCTCTATGGATTGTTTTTTTGGTGCCAAAAATAACGCAAACTGAATAAAAAAAGTTGTGAATAATAAGATTTCTTCTTGATTTTATGTGGTTTTCTTCTTGATAAAATTAATAAGATTTACCACATAAAAACAATAAGGAATCTCTATGAAAAAATCTTCGCTTTTTTCTGCTGGGACACCACTTAGCCTAAGAACGTTTTGTAGTGGAAACATATCATATAAGGATACCTTAACAAATATGTCATGTAAACGTACTATTCACTTCTATCACTAATATTATTATAGACTACTTTATTTTGCATGCATGTAAATAAGGATAGAGATAAGTAGATAATAAGAGAAGATTGAATAAAGAGTTGAGTTAATATTTGGTTATCATTGAAAGTGGAAGTGTTTTTGGTAAAGAGGCGATGATCCACCACAGTTTCATAGAGAAAATCTTATTGATTCTATTAGGCAGTTTTTTCTCTGTGTGCTTCCAATACATTTCACACAAATACACCTTCTCACAAAAATATATTGCAATAGTGCAAAAAATAACGCTTTTACAACCAGTTTTACAAAAAAAAATATATTGTGAATATTAAACTTTATATTATGTTTTACCTTCTCCTGTAAAGTTAGAATTGTTTGAGTTAGGGCATTTCTACTTAAGACCAGCGATATGTAAGTATGTGGTTTTATTTTATTCTTTAACTTACAGTGATGTCATGCTTCGAACTTGGTACCTCTAAATTCTAGACTAACAGTCAAACATTCGAAAGACTATCGAGAGAAGTGCGAAGTTCGTAGCTTTAGCAAACATTCGAATTTTTTTAGATTTGCTAACAAATATCGAATAATTTGGTTTCAAAATGTCTTCGCTTTAGTGAGCATGCGTTTTTATCGAATCTCAGGTCAAGTGGGTACCCACTGTTAATGCTGTTCATCCATACAAAGTAAATATATGTATATACATATGTATGTATATCGCTAATGAAAATTTCAATTTAAAATTAACAATTTAATTTGCTAAATGTTTTGCATAAAAAGGTACGGCTTAGTTTGATTTATTGCTTCTTAATGATTTGTTACTTTTAAGTAACTGCCTCATCACAAGATTCAGGAATAAATGCAAATGCTTTGCAATTGTGAGTTACAGAGTATTGTTGTTGTTGTTGCTGTTGTTGTAGTTTTTATTTTCTTTGGCAAAAAGATGATATTTGTCGTTTGGCTGTCATCAGGGGTGTAAGTAAGTTAGAGACATTAGTTTGAATTTTATTTAATGCAACAACATCAACAACAACAGCAAACAATAAATAAGTAAATAATTTATTTAAACTTGGAGAAAATTATAAAGTAACAATTTTTGTTTTAAATAGTTTTAATTTGTTTTCATACATATATTTTTGCTATTTCTTGCCTCATATTTCTATTTAATAATATGTACTTTAAAACGTGTACAGTGCGTGGAGTTGTTGCTGTTGTTGTTATTGTTAGTGGTGTTGTTGGTGTTGGTATTGGTGGTGGCAGTAGTGCGAGTAGTAGAAGGTTGTCATGACAAGTTTAACATTTTGCTGGAACGTGTTGTCTGCAATATTTTTATTTTTATTTTATTTTCCATTTTACACACTGCAATTTTACATGTTTGTAGAAAAGTGTTAATGTTTGCTTACATATACGAGTATGTTTGTTCGTATGTTGCATACTCATGCATTGTGTGTGTGTTTGTGTTTATTGTGCAGCCAACAAATGTTGACGTCGCCATGCGCAAATTGTTTTGTAGACATTTTTGTTGTACGTATGTTGTACGTATGTATGGCTTCTGCTGTGTTGATGTTGTTGTATGTGCATTAAAATTAAAAACAGCCAGAATGAAAAAATATATAATACAACAACAGCAACAACACGTTAAATGCATGATGGTGTTAAATAGCGAGCAAAAACAATAATAACAGGCCAACAACAACAGCAGCAACAACAGCAGCAACGACGACGACGTCGAAATATGCACATGTTATTTTAAAAATAGGCGGCCTTAAAGGCGTCAGCCATTATGGTTTATATTTTAAGACGAATGCGAAAAAAAACTGATTACAATTATATGCATTAAAGGAACAAAAAAACAACAACAGAAAAGTAAGAAAAAGTAATAATTACTTGAGATATTTTCAGGCAGTACCTACCAATTGAAATGAAAAATAAACTAAGAGTAACCTAAGTATCTTAAGGCCTTATTATATTACAATGTTGGAAACTTGCAAGGAAGCTTTAGAGAAAGACTAATTTGTAGCAATCAAAAATTTTCAAATTAATTTTTTGATTTTTAAAATGGGTCACATCATTGCTCTGTTGGTTTATACATATGTATATTTTTAAACTTAGGAAATATAATTTCCTTTTAATTTTTTTTTTTTTGTTTGAAATTATTACATTTCTCGCTGTTTTTGTTTCGATGAGGCTTAAATGCGTATTTTGAGGAAGCGAAAGTTAAAGACAATTATAAGCATTCTGACAAATACTGGCAGAACGTAACAACATGCTGTTTGTGAAGGACCTTCATCAGCAGCAATCTTGTCTTTAGTTCGTGTGAATTATTTTGATTCATCGTACTCATATTTCCTGAGATACTAAATTGAATCATTGCCAAGTTACGATAAAGTGGTTTATATTCTTAAAGCTTAGTATAATTTCATTATGTTGCTTAGGCTCACTAAAAAGTTCAATGAACAGTTATTTTGCAACCTTTCTATAAAAAGTTTGTAAAGGAAGCTCAAATGTACCCTCACTAATTTACAACAGTGTTGCCTTTGCGTTTGCTTGTTTTTACTAATCATTCACATGTCTATTAATTTGCTTAATTTTGTTTAACTTAAGACAAACTTTTTTGTTTTGTTACTTCAAGTTACCTGCATCCAAACTCACATATTCCGATATTTGAATTTTTGTTAAACAGCTTTAAAAGCTTTTACAATTTGCTGTTGCAAAGTAAGCAGCAAGCATTGTTTTCGCCGATATCTGTTTGGCTGTTGTGCACTTGTCGGAGCGAAAGCACAAAAGCTCTGTTGTAAAAGTTTGCACAATGTGCATATATGTATATAGTTTGGATGTAGCTGTTTTAAGTAAGTACCTATTTATTTATTTATAATGTTCCATAATTTATAAACAACAAAATAAGAATTGTTTGTATAAAAAAGTTATTTGAAAAAGTAAAAAGTAAACAAGAAAGCTTTGAGCTTGATTTAAACCAGCTCCAATCCATATGCAGAATGTGCAAACTTTTACAAAGAGCTTTTTGTGCTTTCACACCGACGAGAGTACAATTTACACAACAGACAGCAAAAGAAATAAGAAACAATTTAAGAGCTTTCAAAGCTGTTTTTTTGTCAAATTCAAATATCAGTGTATGTGTGTTTGGACGTAGCTGATTTAAACTATTGATTTTATAAGATATTTAATATTTTTTTATATTTATATGTTGCTTAACTAATAGCGATTTTTTTTCTGACAAATATGTAGCATATATGTTACATGTTTTGCATTTCTGTGTTCTGTGGGAAAAATTTTCAATTTCTGTTCTAAATATGTTGCAGGAAAAACATATAAATATGTTACATATTTTATCCTCACTTTATCTTAGGTGTACATACAGCCCTTTTTTCCAAATGCGATAACGAAGGTTTTATTGGGCATGTCATGTTTGCGACTTCGAGAGGATGTTTCTTAAATACAAAATATAAAAATTATTATTATAAAATTGCATGGGTTAAATCAAACTTGTCGCTGTAAAGATCCTTTTATATCTTTCAAGCCTACTAAAGAGACTTAATTTCTGAATTTGGTCGTTTATACTTTAAAACAGTCACTTGTCACCCTAAACGCCTTTCAAGCTTTCGCTAAAAATTCTTTCCTAATAATTTGGGGAAGTTTTTCTTAATAATAATAAGAAAATAATATTAAATAAAAAGTTAAAAATTAAAGCTTTCTATGTTTAGAATTTAACTTAAATTTATAAGTTTTAAAATAATCAGCCTGTCCCACGATGACGACAGAAAATAATCGATCAATTATATATGCGCCCCACACACGTTTCAATCCAATTGACAACTGAGTCGGTTGTTGTCCAAACTGAGCCGTGTATGGTCCTGTCAATTGATTAGTTTGGCAGTTGTCGAGTTGGTTGAAGAAAAATAAAAATCTTTTGATTTGTTCAATTTGGTTAGTAAGTCTTACAATTTGATTGTGCTGTCAATTCGAGTGTCTTGATCAGCTGTCAAAATTTATGTTAGTAGTTTTCTTTAGCAAAGACAAAGTTAAGTATTTTTAAAATTGTCTGTAATTTGAAGTAAATGGAATTGAATTGAGTGTGGCCAAGAATCAATTCAATTTAAAGACTGAATTGACATTTAATTGAAACGTGTATGGGGTGCTTTAGATTACTTTTCTTTCAATATTGCCTAACAATATCGGCCGATAACTCTAAAGGTTGTAAGTTGAAGTTAAATTCTAATTGCCTTATTACAAAAAAATATTTCTGTTTTATAAGAGGTTTATTGAACAAATTTCCAATGGAAATTAGGCCCGAAATGTGGAAACTTTACATTTTTAAAACCTTTTTGCGTGCGGTTCACACTTTCATTCGGGTCTTCCTGGATGGATAAATTCAGCTTAATTCTATTTTTTTTTTTTCTTATAATTATAAGTTACTTCCCACCAAAAAATTTTTTTATATCGTTTAATTTATACATGTATTTTTAATATATTTACTTGTTTATTAGACTGTCACTTTCACTTTAAAATGTGAGCCACAAAACTTTAGGAATTTTAGCAATTCACAAAAGCTATTGTCATTCCTAATATTAATTGATAATTATTTTAAAATTTTTTCGCTCTGTCTATCTATACTTTTAGGTGGGCAGTTTTAAACATTTTCTGTCTACATTTAACTCTCTTGTTTCATAAGTTAGCACTCATTGGTAAGCTTGATACCAAGAAAATGTTTTTTATGAATGTCCGTCCCTCGGTCTGTCTTGCGAATAATATGTGCGTCTGTCATTCAGTCAGTCAAACCAACATGCAAAAGACGAGTTCCAAAAAAAACTACAACAGAGACTCCCCTCCTACTTTTTGTTTTTTTTTTGTTTTTATTAAGTTTTTTTTCTTGTTGCAGGAACATAATATTATTATAGGTTTGTTGCTGCATTTGTTACTGTTGTTGCAAATAATATGTTCCATGTGTTGTTGGTTGCGCGAGTAACCATAAAGTAATTTTACAAAGTGTTTCATTTGCACAATGTCGACATTTATACATATAAAGCAATAATAAAAACAACAACAACAACTATAACAACAACATCAGCATGAAAGTAACATTTAAAATAACACAAGTTTTTAGGTCGTGTCTGGCTTGTAACACACAATTTTAAGTTTCTACTTTTCTTATGTTTGTACGGGTATTTAGTTAATGTTGCTGGGTTGTTCTTTTTATTTCTCCCAATGTTGTTGCTGTTGTTGTTGCTTTTCTTATGCCATTTCTGTTAGTGGCTATTGTAATTGTTGTTTTTGTTTTTGTTTTTGTTTTTGTTGCTGCAGTTGTTGTTGTTACTGTGTGTTTATTACGTTTTCATATAAAAATTTTTGTTTGATGGCTGACTGACTTGACTGTTTCGTTTTCTTTTAGCTGGTTTTTTTGTTTTAAGCATGTTTGGTTGGTTGTTTGCTGCTGGCTCCGCTTAAACTTATGTTTTAGTTAGTATGTATGTTGTTTAGTTGTTGCTGTTGTTGTTGTTGTTGTTGTTAGTATACAATGTCTGCTACTCTGTGGCAAAAGCCTGGTTTTTGTTTCAGTTTTATTTAATTTTCAGTTGTAAAATTTTTTTTATTGTATGGTGGCTGTTTTTGATAATTATAGGCTACTAAACGGTTAATTATCGACATTTAATATGGCTGTCGTTTTTATAGTTTATAGACTGGCAGTTTTTACTAAAGTTTTTATATGTTTTATACGTATGCATGTATGTATGCATGTGTGTACGTTTTTACGGGGAGGGAAACAAACTAAAATGGCGCGCTTTTTTTTAAGAAAAAGCGAGTTTTCTTTGTTTGCAGATGACAAAAATAAAAGTTTTAAAAAGAAAATCTACTTACTGTTAAATGCTGAAACAGCCACGCTCTTAAAATATTTGTTGCTACTTTTGGGAAAATGCCACGTTTCTTTTGGTTCTTTTTGCCATTCGCATCGTCGTCCTCTTCGCCGGTGCCCTCGCCGCTACCTATACTAGCGTTGCTGGCATCGCCTAAAAGTAAAATAGATTAGGCTTGGATTAGATTTGGTCTAAGTTGGTATTAAAAAATAACAATAATGTCTAAGTAGTATGGTAATGTACATATATAAAAATATTTCATGTATACTGGATATAAAAACACTTTGGAGTAACTAATAAATATGAGTCTACTACACAGAGAAAAAACTGCCTCATAGAATCAAGAAGATTTTCTCCATGAAACAGTTTTAGGCTAAGGGGTATCGCAGCAGATAGAAGCGAAAATTTTTTCATAGAGACTCCTTATTGTTTTTATGTGGTAGATCTTATTAATTTTATCAAGAAGAAAACCACTTAAAATCAAGAAGAAATCTTATTATTCACAACTTCTTTTACTCAATTTCTGTTATTTTTGGCGCCAAAAACAAAAACAATCCATAGAGAAAAACTTCTTGATTCTATTAGGTTTTCTTATAAATTGTAAACTATAGGGATTTCTTATTGACTTTATTAGGTTGCCTTCTTGACTTTTTTAAAAAGGTTTTCTTCTTGATTTAATTAGGCTTTCTTATTGATTTTTTCAATAAGGTTTTCTTCTTGATTTTAGTTGATTCCTATATGAGTATGTGTGAATCATCTTATTGATTTTTTTAATAAGGAAATCTTCTCTATTTTATTAGGTGTCTATGTATATACTACATACATACATACATATGTATGTATATGGTATAGAATTTAAATGAAAATACATAAGTACAAGGAATAAAGACATAATTTTATTTAAAAAAAAAAAAAGGTTTTCTCTATGCAATTAATAAGATTTCCTTATTGAAAAAAAACCATAGAGATTAATTTTGTTCTATTTTATGATGAGTAGGCACTGTTTTCTCTGTGTATATATTCCTTAGCCTTAATTAATTGATTTTCATTTTTCATGATTTTTCCAGAAATAATATTTTATTGCCATAAAAATATATAATGTTATTAAGAAGTAGGGTTTCTAATTTCCCGGACTTTTTCAATTCCCGGGAACCGAGAAGTAAAATGTTTTATTCCCGGGAATTCCCGGGAATTTCAAATACATATGAATTTAATTAAATGACGTCAATAAAAAATATAATTTTATGAAAAAGTATACATCACAAAAAAAAGTAATATGAATAATTTTGTAATATCTATTAAAATATTTGTAATATCAATTAAAAAATTAACTAAATTTTGACCTATAAGCAATTTGATAATATTAATTAAGTTTTTCCACTCAAATGAATTAATAATTGATTCAATTAAATTAAATTCTTAATTGAAAACATTAATAAAACATTAATTGGTGAATACTTTTTTCTGTGAACATTCAAATGAAAAACAAAACAACTTTATTCATTAATTTCATCAACAACAATATTTAAAAAAACTAATAAAAAAAATCCTATGCTTTGAGTTAAGCATGGATGGAAATTCCATCTAGATCTGCCAATCTAGATACTCTTTTCTATAAAGACTTCATAAGTTAAAAATATTTCGTAACGCTGGAAGTTGTTGGATTCACATCGGAAGGCTCTATTACATCTGTTTACATGCTTATACATATTATGCATCGTTACAGAGTTGTATTTTTAAGTAATGAAACAACGAACAGCAATGTAAAAAATTCCCGTTGAGAATTTCCCGGGACTTGCAAAAAAATAATTCCCGGGAATTCCCGGGATTTTTTTCCCGCGTAGAAACTCTATTAAGAAGTCTTATGGCTTATTATATGCATTCATATCTATAATTTTGAAACAATTTCAATGACAATTTATTATGCCAAAGTTGTCGATTTCGCCAAATAGATAGTAAAAATCACCAAAAATCGCCAAAATCAATTTTATGTAGTTATTCTTAATATATCGTCACTTTAAATGCAAACGGACGTAAGTAAATAAGAATAAAGTATTCCAAAAAGTTTTCTTCGAAATTTACTTGTAGTATGGATACTTCTATGTTTTTATCTACTTATTTCCTTTTTTATATATATATATATATATTTTTGTATTTATGGTAGTTAAGTTCTTAAGTTAAGTTCGCAGAGTTCTAGATATTTGCGAGAACATGTAGTTTGATAAAATTAACTATAACACTAGCTTACACCGAATATGTACATTTGATGAGAGGTAATTTTCCTTCTGTTTTTGAGATATTATGATTTTTTCAGTTTTTCGACCTTTTTTCATTTGACCCATCATATCTCAAGCTAGGATTGTCCCATTGGGTCGTTATTAGTATTCAAATGAAAGGTATTGAGATGACAAATAAATATGTATAATTGGATCTTTAATTGGTAAAGCGGTTCAAGACAGAAAAGTGCAAATCGTTAAAAAAAAACGTCTGGTTTCTGTTCATGTACGTAAAGATAATACTTTTACGTAAGAACTAAGACCAACTAGAAGAAAATCGACTGAAAAATTACAAAGTTATAAGCAGTGGAGTGAATAAATCCAAAGTAAAAATACATAAAAATAACAAATAACACTGGTCAACAAAATGAAATTTATTATATAAGTTCAAAGGTTTTGTAGCCAATTTGTATAAACTAAGTACTGTGTATCAATCCCTTTAAATTAGTTTTTTTTTTAATTGACTCTTTATCTCGAGATTTTCCGTTATAAAGAAAAAAAGAGGATGCTGTATCACATAATTTGCTTTAAATCGAGAACCAGTTCTTCGATTCAATAAAAAATTACACCGAAGACTAGGAAACAAATTGACCTTTAAATTACCATCTTCATGAATTTTTTAACAGTCTTATAGTTTCAGAGATATTTAGAAAGTTTTATACAAAAAAAAATACTTTTTTTCAAAAATAATAGAAATCGTTTGTTTTTAAAAGACTCATTAAAATTTTAAACTGAAGAAAATTTTATATATTATTGTTAATTGTGATACCTTTATGTGTTGTAAATAAAACGAGCCAAATTTATTAAAAATCATTCCATTAATTATGAATTTATTCACAATTAAGTGCTAGCATACGAGTATATTTAACGGAATTTTTTAATTTTTATTTATTTTATTATTATTATTTTATTCTGTAAATTATTCCGGATTAAAATATATTTTTATCCAATTTTAAGCTTCATATCCTTATATTTTACTACTTAAGGACCATAATATTGATATATGACTAAATCATTTAAATTAGCTCTTCGAATATAACTTAGTTTTGAGTTTTCTTCGGTTCGAATTCATAGATAATCATGAAGACTCGTATACATAAAACATTGTTCTCATCATTATTGAAATCCCAAAATTTCTTAACAAAAGTGCAGACTAATTATATATAAATAATTCTGAGATATCGAATATAAAATTTTTTTTTTTTAATTTCTAATGGAATTTTTTAATTGCAATTTTTATCTTAATGGTTACAATTGTTGAGACTGTTAAGAAAATTGGAAAAACTTTATTGCGAATAGAACAGATTTTTTAATCCTTTAAAAACAAAAATTTTAAACTCGTAAAAGTGTACTGAAATTTTGTTATGTACCTGGTCAAAAAAATATTCTTTTTTTTTTTATTTTAAATTTAGAAATGATTCCCATAAAATATGCGGAAGTTAAACACTCGTGAGCCATAATTTTTCAAAACATTTCTAATTATTAAAAAGAAAACTAGTTTTTATTTATTTAGGCCTGAAATTTATATCTTAAATAAACTTCCGTTTATTTATTGTTCAAAATGATTTACATATTACACATAGTTTGTATTTTTTTTAATATTAATTTCTTTGAGTCATTTTGGTAAATTTAATTTACAACTAAAATTGTTTGACTATCAAGAAAACAATACAAACAAAAAACAAACTTTACAAAATAATTTGAATAAATAAACATGAAAACAAAACATAACTTATTTTTTTTAAACGGCATTTAAACAATAGATAAAAAAAAAATTATTTAAAAAAATATTAAAAGAAGATTATTAGAGATGGCAAAGTGACTAAAATTTTTTTTAGAATTGTGCACCTTAACAAAAAAAAAAAAAATTAGGAATATGGTTTTCCAACACATGTTCGTAAAAAAAAATTTCCTTGACGATTTCGATGACAAAAAGGAAATTTACATTAAAAAAAGTTTTAAAAGATTTATTTCATTTTCTGTTTAGAAAAGCACTCACTTATTTCTATATTTTTGTGTTTCCAAAATTTACAAATTATATTTCTCATAAACTAATGCCCTAATTCAGTAAGAAGATTTAGGACGTTTTTGTTTGAAAATGCTTCTGAGTTCTTGTCTTTGAAGTCTCTAAATTATTTTCTTCAAAAATTGTTGTTGTCTTTGACAATGAAAAATATAAATATTATTGCCATGTTTTTAAAACATAAAAATTCAATTAAATTATTGTACAACAGTTTGAAAAATATATGAAAAAATATGTGTTGGATATAATGTTTAGAACAAAATCATAAAGCAAATACACGAACCTTCTAGCATAGACAATAAATAATAATCGTTTCAAAGAATCAAAACTGCTGCTTTTTTTCGTCCATAGACAAGACGATACATTCGTCGATCAGAATTAGGGCATAATACCGATTTGTTTTCTAGAAAAAGTGCAAAATTTTTAAAGCAAAGTAAAATTTTACGTTCGTAAGGAGCGATGTAATTTCTAATAAAATCGCAATTTAAAATAAAAACTAAAACATTAATTGCAACTTTTAATTGAAAAGTGCAATAAATGTAAACATTTTTCCTAGAAAAGAAAACGCCATAAGCTGATGAACTTAGTCACTTCTTCCTTCAACACAGCTCTACCCATTTTCCGTATCAGGTTTTCAGCTTTAAATAAGAAATATGTTCATAATTATTTGTTTTGAATACAACAAACAGAATCAATGATCATAAATGTTTTGAAGTTCAAATATTTGTTATTACAACTAGAAGTACGAGTAACATGAATAATTTCGAAATTGAAATTCGATTTGTTTATTATTTGAGCTGTTCTTTTGTATTTGAATAAATTTTAAGGGCTTTTGTCAAACAACAAACAACTATAATTATAGTAAGTTTTCCAAATTAACTTTCAATTACCTAAAAAAGTAAATACAAACACACATAATGAAGACGTTTGAGAAACAGACTTCACTCAAATATTTATTTTAATAAATAAGGTGGTACACAAATTGTACAAGACCACTATTTGCATGATATCAAACACTGTATGGACCCGAATAGCAGTGTTAGTATCAACTGTTGGCTGAGAGAGAACGGGAGAAAGTAGAAACTACAATCAAACCCTTTAGTTTTCATTATATAATTTTTGATTCATCAAAGTTTTAAAAATTTTTTTAAACGTTTAAATTTCGCTAGAAAATCCAAAATTCACAAAAATTTAATGTGCAGTTTCCACAAGTCAAGCAGACGACTCGTGTAGAAAATTTGTATGAAAATCACTCAAACAAATGAGCTCTTTTCATATAAATTTTATACTTCAGCAGACGTATTTTCACATGAAAAATAACTTTAAAGAAATAAAGTTTCTTAAAAAAAAGTAATGATGAATTCTTATATTATTTATTTTAAAAACATGTAGAATTTCATCTAGTTGTGGCTAAGCAAAGTCTACATGGATTTCGTTTCTGCTTAAGAAACTCATCAGGATAGGTTAGGTTAGGTTAGGTAGGGGTGGCAGTCAGAAACCTGGACTCACTTAGAGTGTTTTGGTCCATTGTGATACCACGGAGGCTCTGCTTATGCGGAGTCCCCACAGCTACGAGTACTCATACGTTGCAGTTCAACACTAGCAACGTTAGAAAGTTCCCTGAACTCAAGAGCGGCCATTGTGGCCATTCTCTTTCTTGCAAGTCCAGGAATGTGACATAGAAAATTTTCTACAATTTCTTCTTCATCGATATCCTGGCAGCTGCGGCAGAAATCATTGTATTCGACCCTTAACCTTGGTGCATGCCTACCTATGAGACAGTGTCCGGTTAGCACGAACACTAGCATCTAGATTTGTTTCCTATTCTTTTAAATTAAAGAAGCTGTATTTTTCCTATTTAGGTGAG
This sequence comes from Tachina lurida, assembly GCA_944452675.1. Lineage (NCBI taxonomy): Eukaryota > Metazoa > Arthropoda > Insecta > Diptera > Tachinidae > Tachina > Tachina lurida. The sequence continues at coordinate 181,914,902 of OX101752.1, read as the reverse complement.
TCCATAACTGCCTTATGATTACGCAATAATATCTTGTGGCCCACCTTCTATTTGTTTCATCTTCTGTCTTGCGCCTGAGTCTGAGTTTGCCAGAGAGTAGGGGTAAATCCACACATTTCAAGTCCGGTAGAACCTGTAAGGTAGTCCCAATTCTAGCAAGCTCATCAGCCCTAGAATTCCCCTGAAAGAGTGTCTGCCCCGGGGCCCAGATGATCCTAATATCACACTGATCTGCCATCTCATTTAGAGATGGTTGGTAGTCGAGGGCTGTTGTTGTTCTTAGAAGCGGGAAGGGCCATAATAACTTCTCGACTATCAGTGTATATGTTTATTAAGGTCATTGAAGTGAAATTCACTTTCAACCAATCCGCAAATTTTTTTATAGCAAGGATCTCTGTCTGGAAGACACTGCAGTGATCCGGAAGTCGCTTTGCAATACAAGGACCTAAAGCCCCTGAAAAGAGTCAGTCCGTAACCTACAGCTTGTTGTGTTTTGCAGCCGTCCGTATAAAAATCAACACTTTTCTTTTTGCGTGGAGTTCCATTCATGCACAATTCTATGGATGGTATCCAGGTTTTATAAGGACGCTCGTTTAGCAGAGCAGGTGAAGTTTGGTCAATCCTCCATACCCAAGCTTCATCGTATTCTACAGTGGCCGGTGCCATTTCCGTTCCAGAGAGAAGCACAACGGTTTGCTGAGGTTGTTACTATCTCCTTCCCTACTAGGTCCAATGGTAGTAGTTTAATGCCCTAATTCTGTTCGACGAATGTATCGTCTTGTCTATGGACGAAAAAAAGAAGCAGTTTTGATTCTTTAAAACGATTATTATTTATTGTCTATGCTAGAAGGTTCGTGTATTTGCTTTATGATTTTGTTCTAAACATTATAGCCAACACATATTTTTTCATATATTTTTCAAACTATTGTATAATAATTTAATTGATTTTTTATGTTTTAAAAACATGACAGTAATATTTATATTTTTCATTGTCAAAGACAACAACCATTTCTGAAGAAAATAATTTAGAGACTTCAAAGACAAGAACTCAGAAGCATTTTCAAACAAAAACGTCCTAAATCTGCTTACTGAATTGGGGCATAAGAAGCATACCCAGTGCATATGTAAGAGCAGTGCGAAGAGCACTGGGTATATCCAAGCATGAAAGTTTTTGTGTAAAACTAAAAAACTCCGTTTTCGTAAAGAAGAGCACTCAAAATGTTATTACATATGTACATAAATATTATAATGCCCTAATTCTGTTCGACGAATGTATCGTCTTGTCTATGGACGAAAAAAATAAGCAGTTTTGATTCTTTAAAACAAATATAATTTATTGTCTATGCTAGAAGGTTCGTGTATTTGCTTTATGATTTTGTTCTAAACATTATATCCAACACATATTTGTTCATATATTTTTCAAACTGTTGTACAATAATTTAATTGGATTTTTATGTCTTAAAAACATGGCAATAATATTTATATTTTTCATTGCCAAAGGCGACAACCATTTTTGAAGAAAATAATTTAGAGACTTCAAAGACAAGAACTCAGAAGCATTTTCAAACAAATACGTCCTAAATCTTCCTACTGAATTAGGGCATAAATTAAAAAGGCTCAAATAGAAATATTTTTATCCGATTCTGAATCAGTTTTTCAATTTGTCTACCGTATCATAATACAGTCTTTCAGATTGGAATTATTACTTTTCCGGATGGCCTTAAATGCCCAAAGATTAGTAGAGAAGCATTAATAAATCATAAATCTCTATCTCGAAACATCCAACGAAGAGGCGGATTAGCTGAGAAGGAATAGTAAACGCTCAAACAAAACATAAAACTAGTTTTTATACAATAAAGGTCTCCTTAAGCAGGTTTAAATATCTCAGCTTCCTCGGCTATTTTGCGACTACCATTAGTAGATAGTCAATGACGTCCAGAGTCCTGTTTTGGGAATTCAAAGCCGGGAAAAACAAAAACTGTTGGCGACCCTGTCACAAATTGGGGATTTTGGGGATTTTCATCAAGCTATAAGGTAGCTGATCTGGTTTTCAAATCAGGTTATGGTATCAAATCATGCACCTGACAACCTGTTGAAAATCCCCAAAATATTCCATATGTAACAGGGTTGCCAACATTTTTGGTTTTTTCCAGTTTTGAATTCCCAACACAGGCCTCAGAACGATATTAATTAATGGTAGTTACAAAACAGCCAAGGAAGCTGAAATATTTAAACCTGCTTAAGGTTTAACCGATTAACAGTCCTCTGTTATGTGTACGATGAGCGAGCCTATGGTTTGTGTCTCTGCTAGAAAAATTCATATTTATCATCTCATACAAGTAATAGTTTGTCTTGTAAACTATACACAGACAAAAAACTGCCTCATATAATCAAGAAGATTTTCTTTATGAACCGTTTTTAGGCTAAGGGGTATCCCAGCAGAAAGAAGCGAAGATTTTTTCATAGAGATTCCTTATTGTTTTTATGGGGTAAATCTTATTAATTTTATCAAGAAGAAAACCACATCAAATCAAGAATAAATCTTATTATTCACAACTTGTTTTACTCAATTTCCGTTATTTTTGGCACCAAAAAAAAAAAAACAATCCATAGAGAAAAACTTCTTGATTCTATTAAATTGTAAACTATAGGGATTTCTTATTGATTTTATTAGGTAGCCTTCTTGATTTTTAAAAAAGGTTTTCTTCTTGATTTTAGTAGATTCCTATATGATTATGTGTAAAGCATCTTATTGATTTTTTTTAATAAGGAAATCTACTTGATTTTATGAGGTGCCTTGTTATTTCATATCTATAAATAGAGAGAGACAATTTTTTTCATAATCTTTTTAATTCTTGTATAAGAATGAATGCACAATAATTTCAATGGTTATTCAGGCTGCTTGTTAGAGTATTAGTTAGAGTGCTTGTCTATCAGGTAGAAGTTTGCTGGTTCAATGGTGGTTGGTGAGTAAGTTAGTTAAGAATATAACATAATGTGTATGTATGTATGTATAAATAAATAACATCTACAAGATACTACATACATACATACATATGTATATCTAATAGAATTTAAATGTAAATGCATAAGTACAGAGAATAAAGACGCAGTTTTTTTATTTTTTTTTATTGAAAAAATCAGTAAGATAACCTCATAAAAAATAAAAAGATGTCTTCTTGATTTTTTCAAAAAGGTTTTCTCTATGAAATTAATAAGATTTCCTTATTAAAAAAAAACATAGAGATTTCTTATTAATTTTGTTCTATTTTATGAGGTATTTAGTAGGCACTGTTTTCTCTGTGTAATTTCAACATCTTAATGCATTGTTAATCAGCTTTATTCTGAACAACATTTCCCAGGGAATTTATTCTCTATTCATTTGCAAGTTTTCAGAAAATATTTGGGGGAGAATTATGGCATTCCATACTATTCGAAATTTAAAAATATTTCCATATCAACTCTATTGAAATATTTCGTAATTTCGTACTATAACGAGTGCCATAATTTGCCTCTTGACCTCAAAAATTAGCAGTTTTTGCTCAAATTTTAATCTTTACTTCAATCTGTTTTGGAAAGGTGGATTTTATATTAGTAAAAAAAAAATGAATTCCGTAAGAATTATTTCTCGGGCAATATTTATAATTGGGCTGAATAGTAATCAAGTTTATTAGTAAAGCTGTTATTACACTATTACTTTTGAACTACAGTGAATTTTATAGGTTGTCGTTTTTCATTGCTGCAAAATACGAGAGAAAAAAATCCCTTAAATTTATCACTCAATTATTAAAATTTTGTTAAAATAATAACACTTGCATAACTAATGAAAAGCAGTAAAGAAAAACTATTGGAAAATTTGTATGTATGTATGTGCATTTAAGGTTTTACAAATAAACTTTAACGCAAAACCGCAGAAAAAATTTAATTATTTTTTTATCCAAGGGAAAAGTTGCTGCCGTAAAACAACACATTATGTGGCTTGAATTAAAAATAAAAACACACACACAACGTCAACAAATTAAAATAAAAACGATGCGGCCACCACAACGAATTAAAATTGCGTGTTTTATTTTTTATTTTTTGTTTAACAATTTTTTCACCTACAAATTATTTAATAAAATATATGTGTATGTAGAAAAACTGCAAAAAAAAATTAAATTATATTTGTTATAAATTTCACATAAAACCATAAATTAATCATGAGATGTGTGAGTTGGAAATGAAAAAAGGAGTTGAAACGCCTGAAAAGCTGCTTTAAAAATTAAAGTAAAAAAATTTAATTAAAAATATTTAAAAAAAAAAATTTATTTTATTTATGTTGGTATATTTTTTTACATTAGTTTTCGTATTTTAGTTTAAATATAAAGAAAATCTAATGTAATTTTTTTCTTGTTTTCGTTGGTCTCTTCACAACAAGAAATAAAATCTCAAAATTTACTGCAAATTGGAATTGATCCTTTTTTTTTGTTTTGGTTGTGTGCAGTTTTTGTTGTTTATTTTTGTTTGTTTTTTTTAGATGGAGGAAGAAATATTGCAAGGAAAACAAACTATAGCACATCCTTTTAAATATATTAGATTGAAATTTAATGCAATCATACGTAAAGCATATGAGAGAGAAAAAAATAAGTTCGAATCTTGCTTTGTAAGGCCGTCACATAAATTTGAAATTTACTTGTATTACAAGGACTAAAGAAATAATATTTTTTGTTTTTAGTTTAAACAAGCATTTGTTTAAGTAGTTTCCTGAATATTTTAAAAACCAGTCAAGGACTTTTATATTTTTTCTCACATATCAAGACCTTTGTAAAAGTTGTAATTTAATCATCAGATGGTGATAAAGGCACATTCACAGAAATCGTCAGCCGAATTACCTTAAGCTAGCATTCTAGATTTTCTATACAAGTTCTTGCTTGCATTGCTAAACCATACACTTAGTTCAATACTTATATTTCGTAAATGTAGTTCAAAATAATTTTAAGTCTTTTTTAAGATTTCTTTTAAACACTTTTAAAGAGAAGTTTTATATCTATATTATTTAAAAATACGCCACAAGGGAATTTTTAAAAACAAAAATGTGCAATCTTGAGTTTGGTTGATTTTTTGATGTTTGTGTTAAGTTTTGGGCTAAGCCCTCTTTAAGGACTTATGGTAAAATTTTTACAGAATATTTCATTTAAATGTATTTTTATAATTTGCCATTTACCCTACAATTGCCATTGTGTGGGGAGATAGACGGTTGACATGTTCCAAAAAAAACATTTACCTTCATATTTTCGACAAAAATGCTGAACGTACCATATACCTCAAATGTAAAGAACACATTGATTCATATAACGATATGCTGCACGAACAGGCCTAAGGGAGGAAATCTAACCTGTCGTAAGTGTCACAACTTTGAGTTGGCATCACTGCTTTATTTGAGCAGCCATTTAACAGCTGATAATTGCTTTTTGATAGATTGTTTTTGACTTACACCAGAGTAAGGCGTGCAAATTGTTTTTTTTTTTTGTATTTCCATTAAAAATTCTATTTACCGATGAAGCTCATTTCAAGTTGAACGGGTACATATATAAACAGAATTGTCGCATTTTGAGTGGGGAAATCCCGAAGCTTTGGTCGAAACACCATTACAGCCACAGCAAATTACTGTTTGATGCGCTTTATGGGCTGGCGGAGTTAATAGCCCAAATGTCTTTAAAAACAATGATGGTCAGACTGTCAATGGTGAACGGTATAGGATCATGATTCGAAATCTTTTCGTACCTCAATTTAGTGGCATTAATCTTGATGTTTGGTTGCAACAGAACGGAGCCACATGGCACACAATTGATCTACTCAAAGAAACTTTTGATGAAAAAATAATTTCAAGTAATGGGCCAATTAATTGGCCACCAAGATCGTGTGATTTAACCCCATTGGACTGTTTTCTTTGGGGCTATATTAAATCACTTGTCTGCGTCGTTAAACTACAAATAATTGAACAGCTGGAAATCAACATTCGAAGAGTTATCGGCGAAATACGGCTGGAAATGCTGCGAAAAGTTGTTGAAATTCGATGTTCCAGATTGCACCTTCTACGCGCCAGACGTGGCGGCCACATGGCAGAAATCATATTTACACATTAATTTCATAAAATTTTCTGTCCAATAAAGCCCGTTTCACTGATATTAAATACATATTTTCTTGTTTTATTACAATTTAAACTTGTGTCACTCTAAAAAAACACTCTTTATATTCTTAAAGTGGACACCGAGTGTTTCTGAAAAATGTATCCCTAGTTTTTGTTTTGTTTTCCCTCTTTGCATTCTCAAAATCAATGCTAGCTTGTTGATAAATTATAAAAAACTAGCTGACCCCGGTCCGCGTTGCTGGCCCTAAGCAAACATTAGTGTTGTATATGGCATTGGTGGTACAATATGAAAATTGGATTTTGCCCACGAATAAACTAAATATTGCGTCATCTGCCGGACGAACTTCAAACTACACAGAAACGATCCTCACGCCCCATAGAGCATGTATGTATATAAAGTTTGGTCGAAATCGGTGCAGTAGTTCTTGAGTTACGGTGCAAAATCACAACAAAAAAAAACTAAATATGGCGCTATCTTTCGGACGAACTTCAAACTACACAGAAACGATCCTCACGCCCCATAGAGCATGTATATAAAGTTTTGTCAACATCAGTGCAGTAGTTCTTGAGTTACGGTGCAAAATCACAACAACAAAAAACTAAATATGGCGCCATCTGTCGGACGAACTTCAAACTACACAGAAACACTACTTACGCCCTATAGAGCATGTGTATGAAGTTTGGTCAAAATCGGTTTAGTAGTTCTTGAGTTACGGTGCAAAAACACAAAAAAAACTAAAAATTGCGCCATCTGTCGGACGAATCACTATTTCTGAAAGGGGCGTAGCATTTACCGGGGTAGAATATATATAAAAACATGCACCGGTCTTTTACAAATATTTTGTGGGGTGGAAGGCGAAAATCTGTTGGGGCATTGAAGAGTTCACCCATAACAAATAAACGTGTTTTTGTATTATATATAATAAGATACGTACAAGCTTTCCCCATTTTTTTTCGGTTTTCTAATTCCTAAAATCGACGACGCGTTTGTAGTGGAGGTTCTTTTATAGTATTATATATACTCTCTTGTCTCGATATGTACTGCTGGTCATACAGTACACTAGTGCAATGCTGAAGTCTGGCACTGCGTAAGCTAAGCTTGTGACACACACTATCCAAGTAAACTATGCATTTTTTATTTTAATACGCCATAATGCTGGTGATTCATTGTATAATTCTAAGAACTCTGTCAAGAATATTTATTTTCCGCTCATTTCTTTTTGCGAACTCTAAATAAATCACGACACAACTGAGCGTTTGCAACATACACTACACAAGTTCACTGTACAGTTTTCAAACTTGAGCAACTACTAGAATCATTTTGATATTTACTCACTTCACTGCGTAAATATTACAACCACCCTCATACACTACACAAACTCACTGTACAGTGCCAGACTTGTGCAGTGAACGTGTGTAGTATATGACCGGCATTAGGGAAGAAATCAATGATAAATTTGGAGGTGGCATACTCAAAATGCCTCAGACGAATATTTCTCCTCAAAGTTCTCAGTTTTATATGTATAAAATTTCTACAAACAATTTTACAATAATCGCATCGTTAAAATAATTATAACGAAAATTTATCGAATTTGCTATTCAGTAAAATTTTTAACAATATTCGCTGTAGCTTCATGTCAGCTGTGTCGTTATTTAAGCAACAATAATTTATGTGCTGTTAATTTTATCGACAAATCAACAGCTGTATACTATCGTTAAAAAGAAGTTACAGAATCACAAAATCGTTATTGCAAGCGACAAAATGTGTAGACAAAAATTATAATTGTCGGATCGAACCACTGGTAAAAGAGCATTCGCGGTTTTGGAAACTCTCCGACTTGGGGTATTAACTTGGAGATGCTGAGAAAAATAAATAGATTTGTAGACAAGCAAATACCCCTTTTAGACCGGCAAAGCTTACTTTGTTATCAAGTCATTATTCAGGGAGGAAGGAATACTTTCTCTTTCTGTCTTTCCACCAGCTGAACAAAGACTTGGCAAAGTATATTTTGTGTGTGTAAAAAGAATCAAACTTTTTTTGAAAAAAAAAAGTAAATATACTGAAATTTATATAAAACTAATATACAACAAATGTTGTTCCTTTCCATAATATCACAAATATTATGAATTATATTATAAATATGAGTGTACATCGAAATTGTTTCCCAAGTTTAAGCCCTAAACGATCAACAGAAAACCACTTGAAAATCGCTTGATATCAGATTTTTACAATATGTATTTCAAATTGCTGCAGCAAAATTTTCTTAAATTTTCAATTGAAACCATATGCATGTTTAACACACACACACACACAAAGAAAAACCAAGAATGAATTTAATTACATGATCATCATGATCATGTTGCCCGATGATATAAGTGGCTTTTGCACATCGTTATTATAACAATAAGCAACACGCCTAAGAGATTAATTTTGCTCTTGGAAATTATTGTTTTTGTTGTTGTTGTAGTTATTTTCCATTACACTGAATTGTTGTTGTAGTTGCCTTAACCCAGAGGGGAGGACGGTATGTTTATATGGTGTTTCTTATTATTATTTTTTTTAAGTTGATAATCTTTTTATGGTTTCAAGAACTTTAATTTATATAAAAATTATGTTGTTGCCACTACACACACGAGTGTACATACATACATACATACATATTTGCTTTGCTTTTTTGGCTGCAAACTTTAAGTGGTGCTAAAGTGCAGTCTTAAAACCACTTGATAGATAAAGAATAAAGACGATTATTTTTATATGTATATGTATATAAAAAAATCCATTAATCATGGATTTTGAAATTATTAGTTTCTTTTTTCCATACTATAGTGTTTATGCTCTAATATCAAGTGGTGTTGGGAATTTTTACGTTCTGCTAAAGAAGAAGAAATGGAAAGGAAAAAAACTTTTCTATAAGTGATTTAAAGTTAAAGAAAGTATAAAAATTGCACAAGTTTATTGAAGAAAGTTTCTGGTAAGGTAGTAAACAAGTTCCTTTTAATCAATTAGCTTGAAATTTAACTTAAATATCGGAAATGAGTTAAAATTTCAATTCTATTTAAAGTTATGCTTTATTTTTGGGGGCTCAAGTTGTGTTATCAACTTTATTATAAAGTTTGTTTTTTATAGAGTTACACAATTCATAATAAAATATATTTTTAATGTCAATGAAACGGGCTTTATTGGAAATAAAATTTTATGAAATTAATGTTTTAATATGATTTCTGTCATGTGGCCGCAACGGCTGGCGCGTAGAAGGCGCGATCTGGAACTTCAATTTGCATTTGCGGCCGTATTTGGGCGATAACTCTTCGAATGTTGATTCCAGGTGTTCAATTGCTTGTGGTTTATCGACATAGGCAAGTGACTTAACATAACCTCAAAGCAAATAATCCAATTGGGTTAAATTACACGTTCTTTGGGCCATTACTTGAAATTATTTTTTCATCAAAAGTTTCTTTGAGTAAATCAAGTGTAGCGCCCGCTGTGTGGCATGTGGCTCCGTCCTATTGGAAGCACATACCAGTAAGATTAATGCCACTTTATTGAGGTGCTTAAAAATTTCGAATCATGTTTCTATACCGTTGACCATTGACAGTAACATTCTGACTATCATCGTTTTTGAAGACATATGGCCCAATGACTCCGCCAGCCCATAAAGCATACCAAACAGTAATTTTCCGTGGATGTAATGGTGTTTCGACAAAAGTTTGTGGTTTCTCCTCACTTCAAATGGAAGAAGTGCACGATGAGTTTGACGAATAGAACAATTATTTTGATTAAAAATTTCATTAATTTGCCAGCGTTGCTCTTGTGTAAGTCGATTCATAATGAAATTTCAAAGCAAACTTAACAAAAAACAACTATCAGCTGTTAAATGGCTGCTCAAATAAAGCAGTGTTGCCAACTCAAAGTTGCGACACTCTAAAAAAATACCCTATATTTAAAGACTTGTTATAGAATGAATTTTGTTAAATAATTTTTTAATTTTGCGAGTTAAACCTTCTCGAAAGGAACAAGAAAGAACATAAATCTGTAAAGGTTCACTTAGACGTACCTTAAGCATAACCATAGAAAATAGCCGTTTAAACCAAACTAATAGGCAACACTGTATTTGACTATATGTGACTCAAGACAACGCCATAGCCATTGCCATAGAAAACAATTGAATTTTGGTTTGGTTATGGCTATGGCACGTCTAATTTAAGCTTAACAGTCGATTTAATAGCTCTCGTTTCTTTTTTCTGGTATAAAATTTCTTGCATCAAACCAAAAGCATTAATGGTGCAATTAATTATTTATTTAATTAGTGATGCAGCAGGAGGTTGTTGTTGTCTTCGATTTAAATCGCCAATTGTTATGATAAAAATCTTAATTCCATAAAGCATTACGTTTGTTAAGAACATGGCTAATTTATTTTGTTTAGTGTGTTTTTTAATTTATTTCAATAGATATTTCAAACAGAAATTAATAAATTCTATTACTTATTTTGTAAACATTGTTGCGTGTTAATTTTTTTTTTTTTTGTTTCTTCAAGTAAATATTTCAATTATAAATGTTGTTAATTTTGTTTTTTGTAAAGGCATTAAACTGCAATTCATTTTTATTTTTATTTTATTTTATTTTTACTGCAAAACAAAATAATACTATATTTAAATCTGTGCTTGCCTTAAATGCATAACCAGTTTGTACGAGTATGTATGTACGTACAATTATGGTAATAAATTTTCACCTTTAGCCAATAATTTTAATTCATTAAGCACATTGTCTTTAACTGTCCTCCTTTATTAGCTGCCGTATTGTGATAAATGATGAATCAATAAAAGGTCATTAAAATTTTATTAAAAAAAATAATATTATTATTTTTTATTTCAAAATAATAACTAAACAACAACAAAATTAATAATAAAATAATAAAACAACTTTTCAAGCAGTTTGTTTAAGCCAGACAGACAGACGTTGTTTATACTTCTTTTATTTCCCATATTTTTGTTTTGAGCGGGAAGCAAGCAGGCCGTCAAGCAGGCAGGCATCAGTGTGTGGTCTGAACGTGCAGTGGCACAAAAGTTCACAAGAGACGACAGTTAAAAACAACAAGGTTTGTTTAAACTTTAATAAGCATAATAAGAGAAGTTGGAGTGGAACAAAAAGTCATAAAGAAAAAAAAAATAATATTATGAATTTAGAAGAGTCATTGTTTTTATTGTCATTTAAGCATGTTGTACGTGTCGTCTGTAAACACTTGAAACAACAAGCTTTAGCACCCATCACGAGTATGATAAACAACACACACACACACACACACACACGAACAGTGTCTAACAAAAGCCTATTCAAATTGAATTCTCTTTATGGATAATTTCTTTAAACAAATTTACTTTTCTCAGCCACTGTTGGACGTGCATAAATAAAATGTTTATGCAACATACTAAAATTTAAATGTTGTACGAGTATTATTGGTCTTAAGCAAAACTCTGCCGCTTCATCTCCATCTACTTAATGCTCGGATCGCAAGTCTTAAGCCACACAGCAAGTTTGGTTAAATTGCTGCTTACTTTTATCACTTAATGATATTTATTTATTTTATTTTTTATTTTATTTTTGAAGTGTGTGTGTTGAAAAAGAAAATATGAATATTTCCCTAACACTTTGCTGTTGGAAAAAATAAACAAACATACATACATACATATTTACATTGCATTGTTAAGTATTTTAAAAATTTCAAATTGTGTTAAATGATAAATTCTTTTTACACAAATCAAGTCCTGCATTTATTCATCACTTAAGCAAGAAAGACAGAAATAAAATGTGTAAAAAGCAATTGTTTTGTTTATTTTAATTAGAAGCAAAAAAAAAAAAAAAAAACCAAGCTAAAATGGAAACTACTACACTCAATAACATGCTTAATAAATAAATATTAAACATGTGTGCAAATGAATTTGTACCAACACTTTCATTACACCTAAAACACCATAATCCACGAAACGGCCTAAGTAAAAATAAAAATCAGTTCAATACAAAACGAATACACAGCAACACAACAAAAGTAGAAACTTTGACTTTAAACAGATTTCCGGTCATGTACGTACGTACTCGTACTGTTGCCCCAGTATTAACGCTTTCATAAACCATTAAACATTCTATATATTTTCTTTTGATTGGTTGTTGCGTTGATTGACAGCCGATTGGCATGATTTTGTATAAACAAGCATTTGCATAGACTCGTTACATTTTTGCCAAACCATCGTAGCACGAACGATTCGTTTTAGCAATATGGAACATGAAAGTTTATTTAAGAAGAACGAAAAAAAAAATAAAATAAATATACGCTTATGTATTTTAAATAATCAACAATAATTGCATGTGTTTCAAGTTGTTTTAACATATAAAAGAGGTAAAGTAAAAATTAATGAATGAATAAATAGAAATGCTAACTTTGATGAAATTTGAAATAAACAGCAATAAGAACAAATAATTTAAAATTATGACGCTTTTGCAACATTGTGTGGCGTAGTTGGATGGAATCAAATGTTAATGGGGTTTTTACGTGAAATGTAATAAAATATTTAAATCAAATAATTACAACAAATAAAGCTTTTTAAAATAAATTAAACCCACTTCAGAAATAAACAGTAAAAAGTTAAAATTAATTTGAATTATTTAAAATTTTCACTTGACCGATTTTTCCAAATTCTATGCTCTAGGGCTACTAATATTTGCGAAGGTAGGCGTATCCACGCCTCCTGAAAATTTAAAATTGACTGTAAGTTAAAAATGCAGCTTATTAGAAAAAATTTAACCGACTTTCTGAAGCTTTTTGTATATTTGCAACATTGTGTGGCGTGGTTGGATGGAATCAAATGTTAATGGGGTTTTTACGTGAAATGCAATAATATATTGGAGTGTCATAATAACAAAAACTAAAACTTTTTTTAAATAAATTGAAGCCACTTCAGAAATAAAGACTAGAATGTAAAAAACAATTATTATAAGAGTATTAAGTTTTAAAATTTTTATCACACTTAATAATAAGTGGGCGGGACCATGCCTACTAAGAATAAATATTATATATATCTTGCTTCTGCTTGTTCGATTTTTACGACACTTCACCCAGAGAAAAACTAACTTAAAATCAATAAGAAATTACTAACTCCAATATGAAACAATGTTAATTTGAAATTGCTATATAGAACTAATATTTTTAATATCGGCACTAAAGTGAAATTGAAATCTTATGATATAGTTTATTTATTTATTCAATATTTCGGAATTTAAATTTCAATTTAATTAAAAAATTAATAAAATATAATCTGAAAATAATATGTTTCATTTTCAAAACAATATTGATGCAATATAATTCACGAAATATGTATATAGAAACTACATTAATTCAAATTTGAAAATTATTGATTGAATGTATTTTTTTCTTATATTGAAAATTATTAAATTAATATGACGCGTTCTTATTTTTAAGTTGCAGCCTTTCGCTGAGTGTTAAGTACTGAAAGCGACTATATTTTGCTTTTAGATAAGTGGGTAGGACCACTAACATTTGCAAAAGGGAGCGTGACCCCCGAAAATTTAAGTTTGACTGTAAGAAGTTTAAAAAAATGTTTATTAAAAATTTAACCGAATTTCTGAAGTCTAAAAAGTTAAGAATAATTTGGACTCAGTTAATAAAAATAACATTTTTATATGTGTTGCCTATAATGATATTCAAAGTCGGTGCTAATGAAGTTAGAAAATTTTACACTTACATATTTGCAGACTTATTTATAAAAATTATTAAAGGTTTATAAAGCGTTGTTAAAACAAATTTTCATAAAAAATTTTTCTTAATAAGACTTTATAAAGCCGTAATAATTTTTATAAATACGGCTGTTCTAATTTATCAATATTTTTGCAACTATAGGTAAGCCATATAAAAATATTTAATTTATTTCAATTTAAATTAATTTTAAATTATTAGTGCCAAAGTGGTTTCAATTTATTTTAGAAAACTTTATTTTTAACCTCTAAGACCCAGTTCAAATTTTTCAGGGCCATGGTAACGCCTTCTTTTGCAAGTATTAGTGTCCCATTCACTTCTCTAAATGCAAGATATCACTACTTTTATAGCTCAAGGAGTATGTCAACTTGTGTAAGAATCGGTCATGTAAAAGCAAGGGAAATATAATATTAGTATTTAATAGGCATGGCCAGCCCACTTTTTTAAGCACAAGATTACGCCATTTTGGGAGGCCGAACTGTTTATCAAGATTCGTGCGAATCGGATAAGTAGAAGTACATTTAATTTATAACTTAAATCTAAGAGGCGTGGCCTGTCTATTTTATCGAATGCAAGATCGTGTCATTCCTAAAGTCCAAACTGCTTACCAGGGTTCCTGGGGATCGAATAAGTGTAAGTATGTACATATAATTTAATACTATACTTGAATGGGCGTGGTCTCTTTTTCTTAAATGAAAGATCGCGCAATTTTTATACTTACTGTTTCTTAAGAATCGGTTAAGTAGAATCACGTGATATATAACTTTGTATTTTAATGGACGAAGCTCCGTATATTTTTTTAAATTCAAGGTTGTGTCATTTTTAAAACTCAAGGTGTGTGTCAAGTTTCGTAAGAATCGATTAAACAGTTAACCGGTTAAGTGAAAGCAGGTAAAATTAAACTTTAGATTTTAATGGACGAGGCTCCCCCCATTTTTTATAAGCTCTGGATTGTGTCATTAGGAAAGACCAACGTGTGTGATAAGTTTCATACCGATAGTATAAATAAAAATATTTCATACCAAAATAAAATATACATTGGAAGTGTTGCCGATCACTTTTTTTATTAGGGATCAAAACGGAAGTAAAACTTTTTTAAACAGAAAAAAAAAGAATATATGAAGTAACACATAAAAAATATAGAAAATATAGATGAATTTATAGTCTTTTTATATTTAAGCACTTAAATTTCAGTTAGGAAATTTTTAATTAGCGTGCACACGGAAAAGTAATCCTAGTACTCAGAAAATAAAATAAAAAGATTTTTCAAGACAATTAATTATTTAGTAAATAGAATTGAAATTTTAATTAAAATTTCTGCTGCTTTTGTTAATACAACCACGAAATTCGCAAGTTAAAAAATAATATAATTTTAATTATTTGCAGTTTAATTTGTTGTTTAAGCAAAATTGAACTTTTAACGAAAAAAGATGTCCAATCACCCTTATTATAGTTGTCGACAACAACTGACACCTGTTGGCAGGTTTATGCTTTTTTCCAGACCTTAGGGAATGGAAATAGATTGTCAGTAGCACAAAATTGCTCCCGAGAGCGAGTAAACAAGCTCCAAGTTTTTAATAGTGTGTTAAGGTGACGTCGATGTCGACAACTGGAATAAGTTAGGAATATTTGTTAACGAAATAATACTACAAAATTCTTAGTTTACGAGTACTAATTCAGCAAAAGATTTTTTATTAAAAATAAGTGAAATTGATTAACTATTTAGGGCTTAAGCTGATGTTAAATTGGTACAAATTGTTCTATTAACAATAACAAACACAGTGGGTCAAAAAAATTTGCATAAAACAACAAACAACATTTATCATTGTTTTTCTTTTACTAGGCCTACTATCCATAGCTATGATTGTAGTTTTGTAATTCTCAGTAATTTGTTGGAATTCTGTATATGTATGAGCATTTAGATTTGGCAAGCTTGTTTCAGTTGTAGTTGAGGTATACTGTTGAGTTGCTTAAGCAGGAACGAAATGCATCTAGACAAGCTTAACCAACAACAAACACACATTCTTTATTCACCGTCAGATAAATGTTCTTCGGTGTTTTAAAATTAAAATTTAATTTTCATTAATAAAATATATTTTTCTTTCTCCTTTTGTGCATGAGTCACATATTCCAAACAATAACTAGATAAATTGCAGCTTCTTCAAGCAATATGTAACTGGAATATTGAAGCAATTTTAATGATATTTGAATGATTATATAAACTTATGATACCTTTGTTGCCTGTTGAAAATCATAAATATTATTTATAATTGAAAAGTTCACATTTCTTTCCCACTAACACCAACCGGAAATGGTTGAAGGCAATAACTTTATCTCATATTCCCGAAAAGAAACACAAATTTCAACATAAAACCTTAAACAATATAATAACTAATTGCATTTAAAGAAACATTTGTGTTCTCTTAACCAAACAAAAAAAGCAGCAGACTAAAAATCGATATATAAATGCGAAACAAAGTTTTTTGTAACAAACTCCAAATAAATGGAACAAAAAAAATCCACTGCAATGGATCACACAAATCCGCCATGAAAATCCACACAAGCCTTAAGTAAAAAACATATAAAAAATAATAACAATAATAATAATAACAATAAAAAAAAACAACAAAGTAAACCAACATACAGCAGCCCTGGCTGCCAATGCCACCATCTCGGTACCACAATAAAAAACATGGTTGCAACAATATCGAAAAAAAAGAAGAGTATTAACCAAAAAAAGGTTAATGCCATCATTTAAACAGCTAAAATATATTTAAAAAAAATATTATTATTGACTTTGTACGAGTATGTTCTTTTCATGATGTGGCTATTGCAAAATACTCTACGTCTGTCTCGCTGTATGAGAGCGAGACTGTGTGAATATGATGTTGCAAATGCAGGTTGCCTCGCAGTTTTTTTTATTTTTTAAATGTGCTTTTTAGCTTTTTTGTAGATGTATTTTTTTATAATACAACCAATATATTATTATTTTGTTGCAAGAAAATAAGACGCAAAAAATCATTTTGTGATGGTGTTGCTTGATTGGTGATCCATCATAATTTTTTTCGCAAGTTGAATGTTTTTTTTTTTGTTAATTCTGTTCATGCTTTTTAAGCTGGTTGGCTTAATGAAGGTGGTTTATATGGCAAATCCAAATAAAAAAATAAGGATTTAGTTTTTATATGAACAGGATTTCAAGCTGCATTAAGGCAAGTTAATAAAAAAATAGGATTGGCTTGTTAAATTTAAAATTGAACGAAATTAAAAATTAACAAAATTTTATTAATTTTAAAATCGTGTTTAGTTAAAAACAAATTTCAAAAGTTAAAAAAAAATAAACTTGCTTGTAAATTAGTGCTATTGGCTGCAGCACTAAAATATGGCCTGGCCTCTAAAAATAAATAAAATATCAAATTTAAGCTGTTTTACAACTAAAGCACTTCAATATGTCTTCTTTTAAAACAAACTGCATCAACTGCTCATTAAATGTTCTGTATAATAAATATTTTTATAAACATTATTTCACAAAAATATGGTTCTTTTTTTTTTTTGGACTTTCGTGTTGAAAGATTTTCACATGAATTGAAATATGGTACATTGCATGTTTATAATATGACTTATGCGTTGAATTAAAATAATATGCAATATTGTTTTATATTACAAAACAAAAAAAAAAGCAGCAAAATTTTTTTAAAAGGAAGTTAGTGCTTCTAAAAAAAATTGTTCCCGCACATATTTTATAATGAGAAACATGTATGTATTTATTTTTTGCCTCTTACCCTATTCCATATGCAAGCAATTATGATGTCAAAACAGCCTAAGGATACGACGGGTATACATATGTATGTGGCTGCATATATTTCGCTTTTTTTTTTTTGTATAATAAAAATCTTGAATTTTGTTTTTTAGTTTTGCAAATTGGAAACACAAAAAACGGCGAAATTAATCTGCATACATAAAATTAAGAATAAAGTTTTTTTTTCATATGTATCACAAAAAATATATTTTTGGATGTATTAAAAGCCATTTAATGAGCATAAAAATAAAAAGCTTTCGAGCTCTGTATGAGGCTTTTAATGCTTTTAATATTAAAGAGCAGTTTAAATATTAACTGAACTTGCCGGAATAAGCTAATTTATATATTCAAGTAAGCTATTATACTTGCAGAGAGATTCAATAAACAAATTCTTGCAAAAAGCTACAAGACTTCACTTGTTAAAACTCCCGAAATGTTATAAGCTAAAAAGAACCAAATAAATATACATAATTAATTGAGAAATATAATAAAAATTACTGATAATATGTGTATTTAAATTGTGTGACAAGCTTTTTCTAAGCTAAAATTGTACTTTAAGAGCTTTTTCCAGCTTTTTTCGAAGCTTATATTAAAAATTTCTGAGGCAGGTTTTGAACATGAAGATATGCTTGAATTTCATATCTAAGTTAAGATCTGAATAAGATCGAAGTTTACTTTTTTATTATAATTTTTTTTTGAAAGTTTTTTTATATAGTATTTTAAAGCTTTTAAAAATTTTTATTATTTCACAATAATACTAATTAGTAATTCTTAGAAATGCCTCAAGATAAAGAAGATAAATTCATAAGGCTGCTATTATTATGAACAACAGCGTGGGTCTACTTTTGTCGATTTTAGTTCCTGAAGTCCAAATCGCTGCATGTTGTACCTGGCACTTTGTGTGAACCAACTTCTTTTCTATTTAGAAAATGTTAACTTACTTAAAAATATATAGCACTGATACCCGTAAGTCACAAATATTGTTTCCCTTATACATACATATGTTCTGTTTCCACATTACCAACAATCAATTTGTCTAGAAACTTTATATGAAAGCACTAAATTTGTTGTTGTTGTTTTTATATTAAAATTTTTCGACAAGCCTACTGCTCATAATGTACGTCAGTTTTCCGATTGCAAGAAGGCTTTTTTTAACACATTCAAATTTTTTTGTAGTTTTTGTATTACTCGTATATGAACACCTTCTGCCGATATCAACTAATATTTATAATTTTCATATTTTTTTATGATTTTGTTATATTTACTAAGCTTGGGGTCGTTTTTTTAAATATTTAATTAATATTATTTATTTTCATTTGAAATCTTCATATTCCTTAGGGCTTTTACGAAAGCTAATTAATAATGATATTCCAAAAGCTTTCTGGGTTAATGTAACTTGTAGAGCTTTATTTTGCTTTTACCCCTTTTAGACACGCAAAGTTTACTTTGCAAAGTCTTAATTCAGCTGTCTGAAAGACAGAGAGAGTAATGCCCTAATTCTGTTCGACAAATGTATTGTCTTGTCTATGGACGAAAAAAAGAAGCAGTTTTGATTCTTTAAAACGATTATTATTTATTGTCTATGCTAGAAGGTTCGTGTGTTTGCTTTATGATTTTGTTCCAAACATTATATCCAACGCATATTTTTTCATATATTTTTCAAACTGTTGTATAATAATTTAATTGAATTTTTATGTTTTAAAAACATGACAATAATATTTATATTTTTCATTGTCAAAGACAACAACCATTTTTGAAGAAAATAATTTAGAGACTTCAAAGACAAGAACTCAGAAGCATTTTCAAACAAAAACGTCCTAAATCTTCTTACTGAATTAGGGCATAATACTATCTCTTTCTGTCTTTCTCCCAGCTGAATTAAGACTTTGCAAAGTAAACTTTGCGTGTCTAAAAGGGGTATTTCTATAGCAAATGAAAAATTTTAGAGCATGACTGAGTGCATTGATCAAATCTATCTACTAAAAAGGAAATTTTTCAAGACACACACCGTTATTCACACAGAACCGCGCAATTAGTATTCAGAGCTTTTATGAAGACTAAGTGCTATTGTTATTAAATTTCAAAGCTCTTAAAAAGCTTTTAGAGCTTTTAGTTTGATTTTTACAGGAAACGAACCATCTTGGAGCGTTTGAGTGCATTTAGCAACTTTAACTAAACAAATTTGCAGTAGTTTTGTAAAAGCTCGTCATAAAGCTTTCTTTTAGCTCTTTTCTAAGTTTGCAATATTTTGCCAAAAGCTCTATATAAAGCTTTCCTTAAGTTGAAGATTATTTTCAATCAAAAATTAATTGGTTTTTTAATTTAAGCAAAAACTTATTTTAAATTTAAGCTTAGCTTTATTAGTTGAGAAATAATTTGGGAATACATACTTTGAACAATAACTTTTGTAATTTATGTTTTTGAAAAATTTTCGAGCAGGTAAGAAGCTTTGTAATATTTTGTTTAAAGATCCCTTTAAAGCTTAATTTAAGTTGTAAGATTGTTTTTAATCAAAAATGAATTTGGTTTTGAGCTTTTAAGAAAATCTTACTGTAAGTTTAAGATTAACTTTAATATTTGAGAAAGACAGTGGGAATATTCTAACTTTTGAACTCATATTTTTGTATTTTTCCATTTTCTTAGAACTTTAAAAGCTTATTTTAAGCTTATAAGCCACTTATTGTTAAAACTTACTTCCTAAAAAGTTTCCATTAAAGCAATTTGTAATGTTCATATATATTAAGAAAGGTTAATTTCCTTTCTATTTTAATATTTTTGTTTATCTATTTTTGCAAAAATTTTGCTAAACGTTTTAATAACCAAGAACCAAGTTGCTAGTCATTAAGACTTTCTTTTGAAAGTAATGCATTTGTGGCTCAGCTCTTTAAATATTAAAATATCCAACTGTGTACACACTTTACATTAATACGAAGACCTTGTCTCATTCATCATCATCATCATCATCATCATCGTCGTCGTCATCGTCATCGTCGTCCAGCACCATCTTCATCAAGCTGTACGATAACATTGTAAAGAACATACAACATGCCACCACACATACAACATACTATCTATATACAACAATAACACTGCAAATGCTGATGATGATGATGATTATTCTTAAAATATGTTTAAAGTGATGTGATATTCAATGAATTGCATTTAGATATGCATGTATGAATTGCATACATTTATAAATACGAGTATGTATGTACGTGGACTGACTGGCTGCTTGGCTGGATGGATGGATGGATGCCTGGCTGGTTGAAAGAGTAGATTTTTCGGGTTGCCATTATGGATGGTTTGTTTGTTACATACAAACCAAACAAAACCAAACCAAATATACAAAAAAAAAAAAAAATTAAAACTCAGAAACACAAAAACGGTTGTAAACTTGTCTCCTAATAAAGAACTCAAATTGGCGCGTTCAACAAAACGACATCAGCGGTGATGATGACGACTGTGTATGTTTTGTGTAAAAATGACTACGAAACCAGCAAGAGTTCTATAAATTGTATAGGTGTGTGAATATATAATATGAAATGTCATATGAATGCAATTTTTGCCAGCCAAAAAACCTTAAACACACAGCTTCCCCAGCTCCAAGCTCTAATGCGTCAGACAGAGAGGGATTGAGAGCACAAGAGAAAGAAGAAAAAAAAACATCATGTAATATACAAAATAAACTTCAACCTCCTGCGGTGTAAAGTTGACGTACGATCATGTGGCGGGCATACAAAATAACTATAGATAAAATAACTTTAACAAATAAATTGCTCAACAAAAAAACAAAAAGAAAAACGAATGAGAATAGTATTTAAAAATTTTATAAAATAACTGAATTTTTAATTTTTTTACTACAAATTTAAATTTTCTTGCAAACTCCTTAACAAGTATTTGCCCATCAATGACAATTTGTATGGGTATTAATTGAATAATATATTTTTTGCTGCAAATGCCAGAATTATATAAATTTTTTTTTTTTTTTTTTTTTTTTTTTTGCCACAAGCATACGAATTAATGTCACTTGTTTAATTCACATACGAGTTTATTTGTTGGTTTGTTTCCTTATAAAAAAAATTACAATAAATAAAAGTTAAAAAAAATTGTGGGGCTTCAAGATTTGCATATTTTGTTGGCTGGCTTGGCTCTTTTTATTTTTAGTATTTGGTGTCTTGATCTCAATTTCTTGTCGTAAATTCATGGATAAAAATATTTTTATTTTGTTGGTTTTCCTACTTCACGTCTCCGCTTCGTTCTGTTCCTGTTCACTTCTAGTGGTGGCCATAAATTTGGCAAATTTGACAATTATGAGCGTTAATAATAAATAAAATTGACAATCAATATGGTGATTTTTTCATATTTATTTTCTATATATACATACTATGTGAATACATGCAAATGTTTATTCATGCGAAAATGCATTGTAAATAAATTTACATACAATCAGTGGCGTTCGGACGAAGGAGAGGTTTGCCTCATAACTCGGCCTTCTTCTTTAATTAAAGACCAACTTATTGTAAAATTTTATTTTCTACTGTAACAATTAATTTCCTTGAAGGGACTTGCACTCGCCATCCTTACTTCGAGTTACAAAAAAAAAGCAATGTGAGTCCGATCACAGGGGAGACGTGTAATGAAAAATTTTATTTTAATATTGGCTTATGGTAACTAAAATAAGATATAAACATTTTTGACTCCACTGTATTTAAAAATCTATGAAAAACTTCATCTATAGAAGTTGTGGGGGTTTGGGGAGAATTGCTCATTGGAAAACGCCAAATAAAAATTTTGATAAAGCACCAGCTTCAGTGTAAGGCAACAGTTCTTAATGAAGATATGTTATAATATAATATTATAAATTCTTTATAAAGACTGCTATATATCTTTTAAACAAATATTTGACATTTAAAACGCTCTTTTATTTAAAAGTTTATATTTATTTTATATTTTTCAACTTTTTAACAAAATTATCCGCACTGGCAACACTATTACACTTCACAAGCAATTTCTATTAAAATTAACATTGCTCCTGAAGGTATGCTATAAAATTCGTTTGAGTGTATTTCTATGCAACTGTTAAGTTTCTCTGTACTTCTTGTTGTTTGTATGCTTACACTAATACACTTATAGAAAGCTCACACCGAGTTGATAACGATTCACGATCTTACTCAAAATTTGTGATTGTATTGTAAAAAAGATTTTTAATCCCTAGCGTAGAGATGTTTACACATCAAAAATAACTTCCATTAAAATCAATAACCTACAACTACTAAGACCCATAAGTAGTGCGAATACGGTGTATTTCTTATGATTTTAATAGAGGATTGTCATTAAAGGAATTTTGCATATTTGTATGCATAAGCAACAGTGAAATGCCCATAGGATCCAGCTAAGCCCCTCAATCAATAATTTCATTGTATTTTTAATAAAAAATATTTTACTGAATAAGTAAAAGTTTCTCGGTAAAAGAGTGGTATTGGTATGAGGCCTCCCACACAATAGCTGAACCGTCTTATTTTTTTGAAATGGCTTAGTTTTGCTTATCCCACCCCCTTGTCTTACTACGACCTTGCTTATTACACCGAGACATGTGCATATTTACATATGCCCCGCTCACACAGCCTGCCGGTATGTCAAACATTTATAAGGTGGAAAAACATGTGTAGCAATACAGAGTTTGAGCGAACTTTTAATATAATAAACAAATAAATTGATAAAAGAAGCAAAAAACAAAAAAAAAAAAACAAGAAAGACTTAAATAAATAAGATTTTAAAATGATTATTGATGTCGCTTATGGGGCTCATGAATTAAGGATTAATGACAAACGAAAGAAATTGAATATAATTGAATTTTCGCATTGTAGCAAACTTTAATTTTATAAACAATGGAAGGGGTTTATCGCCGATAGGATTAAGTGAATAAACAAGAAGCAAATAATACAATATAAAATATTTCTATTTATATTTAGAAACATTTTAAAGCTTAAAAATAATAATATTTTATCATGTAGTTCTCATCATGCAAAAGAATAATTCTGGAGCAACCTATTAGGTTAGAAAGGTTAGTGCAGCTCCACTCGGAGAACCATTTGGGTCCATTGTCATACCCTTCTATTGCCCGTTAAAAGTAATATTTACCCCCGTTTTCATACAGAAGTTACCCTATTATCCGGTCATTAAGCCACTGAATTCGCATGATGAAGCTCCGGAAAGTGTAAACTGGGGGATATCAGTTTACACTTCCCGATATCAGTAATGCTCTCATGGAAAAGTCTGCTCATACATCTAAGCGGATGACGTTGCAGCTTCGGGCAGTGACAGATAATATTTCCAATGATTTCTGGTTCCTATTCATCCCAGTGCCATATTGTTACGGGACCGAATGGCACTGGGATGTGTGTGCCTCAGCTAGCTCAATATCTTTCTCTGGGAGCACTTCGGGCAGTGTTCTCAACCCTTTTCCCAGTCCACGGACTCGCAGCAATTATATAAATAACAAAATTTTTATTTTATTGAATTCTCTACGACGCATGACCTAGGGAAGATGGATGTTCCTTCCGACGGCCCAATTCCCAACCATGGTCACCTCGCTCGTTCCATAGTTTCCCAAACATTGGTTCTTGCTCTGACCGAGCAGTGACTAGTCAAAGCGCCTATCACGATTTAATAAACTTATGCCCTAATTCTGTTCGACGAATGTATCGTCTTGTCTATGGACGCAAAAAAAGAAGCAGTTTTGATTCTTTAAAACGATTATTATTTATTGTCTATGCTAGAAGGTTCGTGTATTTGCTTTATGATTTTGTTCCAAACATTATATTCAACACATATTTTTTCATATATTTTTCAAACTATTGTATAATAATTTAATTGAATTTTTATGCTTTAAAAACATGGCAATAATATTTATATTTTTCATTGTAAAATACAACAACCATTTTTGAAGAAAATAATTTAGAGACTTCAAAGACAAGAACTCAGAAGCATTTTCAAACAAATACGTCCTAAATCTTCTTACTGAATTAGGACATTAGTGGCATGAAATTTTAATTCTTTTTCAAGAGGAAGATTGGTGAAGAAAATCACATCCAAAGATTTACCAAAAATGATTTAGAGATACATGTGCCTCCATTTTTTTTATTCTAGATCTCTTCTCCAGCGCTCCTCTTACGAAAGAGAGAAACTTTCGTGCAATAAATTTCTCGAATCAAAAAGTTTCATAATGCAAATTCGGTATTAATGATCTAAAACGAACTTCAATCAGTATATAGTTTCCTTTAACTGCTACAAAGGCTGGTACTCACTATCCTACACATTCCCACGACTTACGAATAAATAGAACCCTGATCTAGTGAATTGTTGTTGTCTTTTGAAAATTTTCATAAACTCCATAATTTTTTTTTTTTTTTTTCATATACATTTTTATTTATTGTACACCCAGAAAAAAGATTGGTTGGAAAATGGTTAGGCCAACAAAATATCATTTGCATCAACTATATTTCAGTTCACACAATCAATTTTCTGTTAATCCAAAAAACAATCCATGTTTATTGCCATAAGGGCATAATTGTAATAAAGATATGATTCTGACAATTCTTAAATTGGTTGCATCAACCGAGCGTATGCTTTTGCCATGACTAATTCATTGATTGATTAACACAACCGAATAAAATATTATGAATTGGATGTTACTACCAACTTGTCAACTAAAAAATTTTCGTTCTATATTAAGGTTAAAATAAACTCTTTCTATCAGTTGCTGCAACTAACTATAGGTTGAGCTTACTATCATAGTTTATACTCGTTGCAGCAAATTAAAAATTAACTTTTGTGACTTTCAAAGATATTATGATTTATGAATTCTCAAATGGTTTTTGAAAGTCTGTGCATAAGATAACAGGTTTGTGGCTGTTCAAAATGTGTGGTTGAAATAAATAAATTTCAATTAAAAATAACTTATGACAATATGTTAAATAATAAATTTCTTAAATTGTATATTTTTATTTGCGTGTATTGCTTATTTTATTTCAGCAAGAAAGGCCAATTTTTCTTTCACAGGTACCAATTATGATATTGTTTCAGTTATACTAACCACATTTTCGGTAGCAAGAATAAATTTTTTTCAAATTCTATACTGTTAACCAATTTTTTCTGTTGCTGCAACTATTTGTTTAAAGGTTATAATTAAAATATAGTGGTACCACAAGAAAATTGCAGTCGTTATACCAGAATTCTATATAGTTGGTGCAACCTCCAAAATTCGATTGGCAACAAATTCGGTTGTCTCAACGAATCTGTTTTCTCTGTGTATCTTCAAAAATGAACTAACAATAAGTAATCAAATCTTAAATCTAAATATAATTATTAGGCCCGACCAATATCGGACATAAGCTTAGTGATAGTTATAAATAATACATAAGTAGTGATAATCAAAAAGAAGTATTTTTAAGCAGTCCCATCTGGAGTGTTGGGTATAAGAGCCCTTGTGTCCCTTTTTTTTAAGCGGATGTGTCCAGTAAAGCTCAAAATATTACGGGCAAGCGGATTAGGATGTGACTCGAGTTTAGTTAAATATTTGCCTGCGTATTTTGCAATTTCTTCACTCACTAGTGGCATATTTAAATCACGATGAATATTTGAATTTTTAACGTACCATGGAGCAGATGTTATCAAACGTAAAATTTTGTTTTGCCTTCGTTGGATTCTCTCGACATTTGAAGCTGAAGCAGTGCCCCACAGCTGAATTCCATAGCACCATATTGGCTTCAAAAGCGACTTGTATATCAAAAGTTTGCAGTCTAGGCTGAGTGTTGAATTTCTGCCAATTAACCAATATATTTGAGTCAATATAAGTTTCATTTGGGTTAACTTAGAGTCAATATGATATTTCCATGTAAGCCTTCGATCAAGGTGTATGCCAAGGTATTTGACTTGAGAATGTTGAGGAATATTTTGATTGTTGATTCGAATGGGGGAACAGGTATCTTTTCTTAGGGTAAACGTTATATGAACACACTTTTGTTCATTGACTTTAGTTCTCCATAAGTTCAACCATATTTCAAGCTGGGTAATGTGTGCTTGGAGATTGCGGGATGCCTCATCAGGATTTTTGTGAATACTCAAACAAGCTGTATCATCGGCAAATGTAGAAGTGTGGATGTTATTGCTCACAGGCATATCACAAGTATATATTAGATACAAGACTGGCCCCAGAATACTACCCTGTGGCACACCAGAAGATATAGAATCGGGTACACTCATGAAGTCTCCTTCCACAACGGTAAATGTCCTATCAACAATATAACTTTCCAAAAGCTTTTGTATATTTATTGGTAGGTATGTCTTCAGTTTTAAAACTAGGCCTTTGTGCCATACTTTGTCAAATGCCTGAGAAACATCAATAAAAAGGGCAGAACAATACTTCTTTTCTTCAAAAGTCCTCCTTATAATTTGAACCAATCTATGCGTTTGCTCAATAGTGCTATGCTGACTTCTAAAGCCAAATTGATGGTCCGGGATGCACCCAGTATCAGCTAAAATTGTGGACAATTTAGTCATGAGCAGCTTTTCGAAAAGCTTTGAAATTGTTGAAAGTAAGCTTATAGGCCTATATGACTCAGCCTTGGTAAGATCTTTGCCTGGCTTTGGAATCATTTTAATCTTGGCAAGTTTCCAGTTATGTGGAAAATACTGCATTCGTAAAATGGCATCAGGGTTGCATTTTCTCAAAAGTAGAACGATTGTGTAGGATAGTGTCTTTAGTTTGTTCCAAATTTTTCATATATTTTTGGCCTCCAGGTCAAATTGGAGATGCCAGATGTGGGATGGTCTGCTTTTTCTGAGGGATCCTTGGGGATTCCCTTAGCCTGTCTGGTGTGGCCAAGACGTCACTATTCTCAATGACATCGATGTGAATTTAGTTTAGATCGGTGTCAGCCTATAGTCTTTCACTCTACATAGCTGCTAGCCAAAATATTCTCATAATACTACGAAGATAGTGATTTACACAGACTTGTGGAAATTTTGCTGTGCTTTCGTGTAGGGTTCTAAGATCTTCAGCCATACAGGATCATTGATTTGATGCATGCAACGAAGATGTTGATTTTAATTCATCTTGTAACGTCAGTGGATCGGTATATGGAGTTTAAATTGCGAAATAAGTGTTTGCCGGATTTTATGGAATTTTTTATATATTTGCTGCAGCCTCCAGATTTTCTTCAAATAGTATTCAATTAATAGAAGGTATTAGTGTTGTTCCAATCGTTGTATTTATTTCCATTACTTTGATTTGTGCAATATTGATTTTCAAGCCGGTCTTATTTTCTTTTTTATGTTGATATTTATACCTGCATTTCATTGAACACTATGCGCTAGTAAGCAAATATCGTCAGAGTAATCCAAATACTCGAGTCTCCAATTGAGGCCCCATGCAGTTCCTCACTGTTTTTTTTTTAAAGAGAAGTTACACTCAGACAATGAATGCCTACTACTAATACTATGTGTTACCTTCTTTAGGAAAGTGATCGTGATAGTGAAGACAGGTTGTGAAGGAAGAGATAGAGGAAAAACTTTATTCTTTTATAACTCTGCTTTTTTGCACGTTTCTAATAATGTAGTGTTGCAGCGCCTCTGGTGTCAATGAGGTGTATTAAATTGTTGAAGCTTTGCTTAGTAGTCATTTTATTGGTTATTTTACTTCGCCGACGATTCTGCTACATTACATCGACGAAGTATGTTATTTTAGTGTATATGCCCTCATCAATTGCAGTTTCCTACAACAACTGATACAAAGGGACACTAATGCACCTCAGAAAAATTCGTGATGTTGCTATTTAATGACCTTCGCTTTTATAGTCAACGTGGTAAGTACTTCAGCCAACGCCATCCTCCTCTGTGCTTCCGCGACAATATCATCATCATGCTAACACAATATTAAACATAAAGAAATATATAATACATCATTGCCTCTCACCAGCCCTATTTTTTTTACGTTCGTTGACACATACCTGAGGGAGATCCAACAGCTTGTGTTACTGTATAGGCTTTCTATGATGTCTATGATTTCCTTGTTATTTCCCTTGCAGTCAGGAATTTGTGTGACAATGTTTCAAAATCTTTCTAAAAATCTAGAAAGACTAATGCCCTAATTCACTAAGAAGACTTAGGACGTTTTTGTTTGAAAATGCTTCTGAGTTCTTGTCTTTGAAGTCTCTAAATTATTTTCTTCAAAAATGGTTGTTGTCTTTGATAATGAAAAGTATAAATATTATTGCCATGTTTTTGAAACATAAAAATTTGAAAAATACATGAAAAAATATGTGTTGGATATAATGTTCCGAACAAAATCATAAAGCAAATACACGAACCTTCTAGCATAGACAATGAATTATAATCGTTTTAAAGAATCAAAACTGCTTCTTTTTTTCGTCCATAGACAAGACGATACATTCGTCGAATAGAATTAGGGCATAATACTACAGAGGGGATCTGCATTCTACGGACTGTTCTATTACTACACGAAGGCTGATTATATGATCTTTACACGATTTTCGTTGGCGAAATCCTAGCTGTTCGTTGCGTAGAATTAATGCTGTTATAAGCATCTCGTCTATTATTTGGTATAAAACCTCTTTTACGGTGTCGATTAAGATGATAACGCTCAAATTTTTTCATTGTGAAAGTTCACCTTTTTCTGGTGTGTTTATAATAAGATCTTCCTTTAGATCATTCATATATGATGCTGCAGATGAGTTTGGAACTGATTAAATATATGAGGAGCTACGTTCTTTAGACCATGTGACTTATTTTTTATTTTTAGTACTGCATTTTTTACTTTCCTTGAATAAATTATAAACCCAAACTTTAAGTGGTTTTAGTATTAGTAAGACTCTTGGTGTCACTGTTATTCGAGACTCAATTATTTTTACTGACTGACAGACATCCCCTCTAGTAGGTGTAACATTCAATATTAAATAAGCTGCTTAATTATGAAAATAAATTGAATCTTTCGTAATCATCATAATGTTCATTTCTCATTTCTGTTCGTACGGAAAGAAATTAATGAAAGGCAAAATGAAAGACTCTTAAGAGGAATACAAAGTTATTTCAAATATTTATTTTTAATTCGAAATATATCTTGCTTACTTTGTTTTTGCTTAAGAAAACAAAGGTCAATATGTTTTTGGAATTATCTCCTACGGCTTTTTCCTTAAATATGTTTCGAAGTACAAAAAAAAATTCATATTATAAGTATTTCACAGGAAATCTTTATTTCGTATTTAAAAAAAAAACAACCAGCAACAAAAGTATTCAGAAACACCCGCAATCAGTGTGGCCACAACTAAAAAAATTTTGAATGCTAAATGAGGCTTAAAATAATGCTAAAAATGCTAAAAAAATATTTGAAAATGCTAAAATATAATGCTAAAAATTTGGAATGATTTTTTAATAATTTTACCGGTTTAATTATGAATAAATATTTTATTTAACTTTAATAACACAAACAAAGTTAATTCAAAAGTAAAAACAACAATTAAGGAAGATGTAAAATACAATTGCTGAATTCATATCGTTGTATGATTGTATTAAATATAATAGTGTAAAATTTGTTGTTGTTAATTTTCTTATAAAAATGAAATATGTACATAAAATAATTTTACACTTTAATTTGATACGTTTTAATATATTAGGATGCCAGCTCTCAACATAATGTGAAAGACATTTAAAAAATACTTTTTGCATCAAAAAAATTTATTAAGTTACTTTTTTTAGTTTTATTTTTCATTGTATGTCCAGGAGCCGGATTCCGCAACGATGAATTTTGAAGTGTTCGATCCCAAAAAAACATAATTTTGAATACTTCTTTTCTTCTTATTATTAGGTGTTTGACGTTTAAAGCGGCTATTAGACGGTGATACTCGGTGTATGAGCATGACAGACTTTCGCACATTTCAATAAACACATTTAATAATGCGCGCTCTAACCAAGTCATCAAATTTGCACTGAGTTTGACAAGAGATCTAAGATCATACTAAACAAGTATGATGGTATGATGACAAATACAAAAATTCAAAATTTTTTGAAAACCAAACTAAGCTGAAAAACACGAATTTTGCATTAAAACAACATTCTCAAATACCAAGTACGACAGTTTAATAGCCGCTTAAGACGTCTTATGCTATTTACACGGTTTCCATCATTATACATTTGTATAAAAATAACAAAATACAATAAAATACATTAATTGACAGAGGTTTTTACTGTTATAAATGGAAAGGAGCATATCAAAACTATAGAATTAAAAATGCTAAATAATGCTAAAAAATTAATACAAAAATGCTGAAAAAAATGCTAAATGCAAAATAAAAAATTCACTGCTAAATCAAACTACATAATGCTAAATTTAGCAGTGAAAATGCTAAAAGGGTCACACTGCCCGCAATCCGAACATGAGATGGAACATATCATTCATACACACACATACACATACACATGCATACATACATACATACACACTTTTTTTAAGGTATTTTATTTAATTTTTTATTTACTAATTTCTGCTTCATCTTCAGATGGCATAACTTCATAATAAAAACCCAAAAAGAAAAAGTTTTTTTTTAAGATAAACTGAAGCTTTCAAGTCTTTCTTCATTTTTAAAAAAGGCTCAAATCAAATGCGTGTGTGCATTTTAGGCCGTGGCTTTAATAATGGTTTTTTAATCAGAAAATTTTAACTTAAAAACAGAAAGAAAAAAAAATAAGACATACACATACATTTGTAAAATATGTGATAGGAACGATATGATGGAGCCTGAGTTAAGAGTTGACCATTTTTATTAAATCGTTTTTTTTTTTTGCCCCTGCATTGGCCATGTTGAGGAGTTCTTTTCCTTTTTTTTTGCTAAAGTTATTGGTTTTGTTTTGTTACGATCATCTTGTGATGATAATAGGTTACGCTTGATCATATAATTATATAGCGTGTCAGATAAAAATTGTTTTAAATGAAAAGTTTATACATTTTTGAAACGAAGAAGTAGGAATTTATACAAAAAAAAAGTTCGTAGAAAATATTTGTTAAAGAGATTTTTATTTGCATACAATATATAAATAAGTAAAATGATATACACTTACCACTTGCACTTGTGCCATAATTGTCTGTAATTTAAAAAAAAAAGAAAAATATAATGTTTAAATCATTTGCATTTAGAGAGATTTATTTATTTTAAAAGTTTTTGGTTGAGTAAAAAGTTTTCAAAAATATGTTCTACATATTTTATTGTCTAGATTGAAACATTGAAAACAAAAATAAAGCTTTTAAATATATTTTTGTTTTCAATATAAATAGGATGACGAGAGTTTTATAGGCAGATTTTGTAAAAAATTTCGTTTCTAAACGTTTCAAATTTGTATGAAAAATATCGAAAAATCGTTTCAAAAAATATTTTTTTCCATACAAATTTCAAAACGAAAAGAAGGTTTCTATTTACAAAATTTGCCTTTTAGATTGTCTTCGATAAACGGGCAGTTATAGCCGTAATTTATACAAGTAGATAATCCATATGTGTACAGATATTTATAGTGTTAGTTACATTTTATAGGTGAAGGCCGTTGGCATAAACGCTACACAAATTATCTATCACGGCAATTATGAATGAAATTCCGTTTCAAATTTAAATTTTTTTGTTTCCCTATTACTTGCTATTGTTTGAAATTGCTCCCCGGGAAGCCCTCTTGCCCTCTTTATGTAGAAATTTCGGACATTAACGGCTAGAGAAAATCCTGCAGTTATGTTTTAATTTTGGTATTTATTTGCTTATCAGAAAGAAGCCTCTATGGCTGATTAGAGAGGGACAAAATTTTTATAATAACTATGTATGTAATAGTGAAAATATGGTTTGTCAAATCGATGTTTATTTACGGAATAAAATTAAAAAAAAATTTAATAAAATATTTTAATCGAATGAATTTTATTCGGTAAATCAATTAATCGAATTAATCGATTAATCGAAGGAATGATGCATACAAAATTTTATTTCGAGAAGTAAGCCTTGTTTTTTTTTTGGAAAAAGTTTAAAAAAGCTCAATCACTTATAGAATAATTCTATTCGATTAAAATAAAAAATACATAAAAATTCGGCCAAAAAACCGATTTCAATGCAAGGATCTGATAAAATATTTTCAAAAACAATTAATGGGATATAAAATTAAATTTTAATGGGAGTGACCCCGGCCATTTTTTAAATGCAATATTTTGTGTGTTTTTAGAGCTTAGGGTGTGTATTATCAGTAGAGAAGAATCACTTAAAATAAGATATTAAACATTAAATGGGCGCCGCCCCACAAATTTTTTCAGCTTTTGTGCAATTAGAAGAACCAAAGGTGTTTGCTAGGCTCCATAGCAATCAAATAAGTAGAATATCACAAAATCAAATTAAAAAAATTGTGGCGCATCTGCGCCAGAAAAAAAAAATAATGTAAAAAAATATAGTTGAATTGATAACCTTCTCCTTTTTTTTGAAGTCGGTTAAAAATTATATTTATGGTGAAACAAAACAAATATAATACTATTTAAAATATTTATATACTAATAAAAATATAATTTTCCAAACCAATAAATATCAACACCATGAAAATTTTTACAATACGTATGAATGTATGTATATGAAATAATATTTTAATCGAGTAAATTTTATTCGGTTGTTTGAACGTTCGCTCTTGCATCGTTTAAATAGAAAATATAAGAAAATTTATTTAAGCAATTTTATTCACTTAATCGATTGATATTATTCGAATAAATTTAATCGAATAAATTTTTTTCGATCAATAAAACCAATGATGCGTAAGAAATTTTATTTTAATAGCAGAGCAAAATTCAGACCAACTCTAATTTTATCTGAAAATTTTGCAGTATATTCGATTAAATTTTATTCGATTAAATTAATAACATATAGAAAAAAACTTTATTTTAATAGTGAAACAAAATAAAGCTAAATCTTCATACGTACTTAAAAGTGTAAATATAGTTTGCCAAATCGACAAAATAGATAAATACCGATTAATTTTCAATTATTTTAGGTAAATTTAATTAATCTTTTAAAACACACACAATCTTTCATTAAAAAAATGGGCGGAGTTACACCCTTTTTTCATTTAAACAAACTTAACCCGATTTTATTGAAACAGATTTTCAATTAATTAATATTTTTTTGGTTTGAGTGAGTTTACTTCCAGTTTTGGTGCCATACATTTTTTTTCTATCAGATTTTTGCATTAAAGTCGAATTTATTAGCTTAAAATATTTCATATTAAAAGGATTCCATTTTTTTTTAATCTACTTTTTTTATAAACGTTTATAACGTTTGATTCTAAGCAGGTGTCTCAAATGTTTGCCTTTAACAAATTTGTGCTCTATAATTATATTTTTCCAGTCATTTATCATTAAAGGAATTTTAAAACATTTCAGTTTTTGTTTTGCAATTTTGGAACTTCTAAGCACGAACATCTTTTTCTAAGCCATAATTCAAAATATAACTTGATTAAAGCTCTACAAAAAAGGGTTTCTTTTTTTGCAAATATATATTTAAAATATTTGCAGAAGAAAAAACCATCAATCAAGTTATGGTTTTAGGGTGAAAAAAAAATCATAAGAAAAAGAAATTCCCATCAGAAAAAAATGCTGTTAGTCATAAAAGAATGAATTCTTTTTAGTGACTTCCAAGCACTGGACCCCACCCTTCTTCAAGGCTGTTTTTTCACTTTTCTTGCTTTTACTTAGCACAACTTTCTTAAGCAAAAATCTGTTTTAAGCTTGCAAGACAAAACTCAACTACAAATAATGCATTAAATATGACCTTCTACGTGTTAAATATATTAAATTGCTTATTTATTGTACTCGTATATTTTTTTTCAGCTGCTGTTTGTGATTTTTGCAGTAGACCAGCCAACCAGCCAGCCAGCCAGCCAGCCAGCCAGCCAGCCAACAACTTAAGAGCCAAAAACAGTGTTGTCAACTTTCTTGTTTGTTTATGTCATGTCTCTTTAACCAATTTTGCATACTAAAATAAACAAATGCCAAATAGGCGCGATGCATAATGCATTTTAAATGATTTCTATAACAACGAACGTATTCCAGCCAATAAAAGCTGATGATAATGATGATGGCTTTTTAAATGGTGTCTAAATATGCATCTTTTTTTTATTTATACATCTTTTTTTTATTCATTTCAAAGCCATGGTTTCTTGGACTGAAATGACAAAAATCAATTAGGAATACAATAAACGTAATAACAATTTTTTTCCTTCTTTTTTCTGAAGTGTATGTTCATATGAATATATATATATATATTTTTTTTTAACAAGCAACACGTACTTTTCATTTAAAGCATCTTAGAATATTAAAATGGGATCAACGAAAAATGAGTTTGAAATGCAGCTGAAATAAATGTCTGCCTACAGAGACCATAATTTTGTTTAATTTGCTGCTAAGCAATTTAATATGCTAAAAATGTTTTTAAACAAAGAAGTAAACAAATTCCTGGGAGTTTTAAATTAAAACAAAAATTGTTTAAAGAAAAAACTATGCTTCTTTTTTCTCTTATTTACTATATGTAAACGTTTTGTTAAACATGCTGAAATATTTTAATCATACTGCCTTCTTTGCAAAGTATTTAAAATTTTTAACTAAAGTACTTAAAGGAGTAGAAAGCAAAAAAAAAATACACAAAATTCCTGTAAGCACTTTTAAATTTTTTCCTTAACATTTTGCTTATGTGGAGGCTTAAAATAAGGCGAGAATTAAAGCTTAAGCTTAATCTTGCTAAGGTTTTAAAATTGTATATATGTACTGGTATTTGTTAAAAAAAAAAAGAAAAAACTTGAAATTTTTACATTTAAGACGATTATTTATGAACTGCAAGCCAAATGTCATGTGATGCTTACTTAAAGCAAGCTTGTTGCTGTTTATAGCCTTTACCACCAGCATCAGCATCAGCATCAGCACCAACACCACCTCCACTAACACCACCAGCCTCAGCATCAGCATCAGTATCAGCCTCATGAGCCATATCAGAGAACTGGATGAGTTGATTCAATTTTGTTGTCCACTCACATCTTTACAATGCTTTTGTTTTGTTTTTTAACATCACTATATGCCAATGCAGTATTAACTCGCTAACAACTGACTGTCATTAACTAACTATTGGTTTTTAAGTACTGTTTGCAAAAGTAAATAAAAACTTCTTCATGTTGTCAAATCACAAAAACACGTTCGACAGATGAAGTCTTAAGTTAATAAAACAGTGTGAAAACACATTTTTAAAATAAATTTAAAGAACTTTGGAAGTGTTTGAAAAAAATTTAATATAATGAATTCAAAAATAATAAGAATAAGGTTTTTCAAGAAGTATTCAAAACAATCATACACATTCATTGCTTTTGTGAATCATATCAATGAACAGAACTTGCAAGCAATGGCATGCATTTATTAACAATAGTCTTGTGATTACGCATCATGCATTAGCAACTTTAATATTTTTAATTTTAACTGCTAGATAAATATTCTATTTTCAAAAAGGCAAAATTATGCCATTTGATTCGTAATCATGCCGATCTCTCATCCACATCAACCTCATCATTACCATCATCGTTAAGATAATGCGTTCGGTCGTTTGCTGCTCTCAACTTTGCCTCATAACCATCAAAGCTTTTGGCTTTTGTAAGAATTCTCTTTTCTTTCTCTTTTGGTGTGAGATGGTATAGCTTCCAATTGCTCGCATTGTTTAAAAAAAAGGGCGGAACAACGCCCACAAATGTTTTTATTTGCTTTTATGTTATTCAACTTATTTGATTGCTGTGAAACCTAACAAACACCTTTGGTTCTAGTAATTACACAATTTTAAAGGTGGGAAAATAGGCGGGGCTACGCTTATTAAAATTTATTATTATACGAGTATTTCATGAGCTTCTACTTAACCGATTTTTACGAAACTTACCACACACCTTGAGCTTAATAATATACACACAATTTTCTATTTAAAAAATGGGCGGAGTCACTTCCATTAACATTTCATATTTTATTTTAAGTGGTTCTGCTTTAACGATTTTTACAAAACTTAACACCTACACCCTGAGCTCTGAAAACACAAAATCTTGCATTTAAAAAGTAGGCGGAGACACACCCATTAAAATTTAATTTTATATTTCACGTACTTCTTCTTAACCAATAGATTTGTAAAGTTTTTTTGTTTGCAAAAGTTTACTTCCAGTTTGGTCCCATAAAGTTTTTTTTTTCGAAAATATTCTGTCAGATCTTTGCATTGAAATCGGTTTTTTGCAGAATTATTTTATTAATAAAATTCATAAAACAATGAAAATTTATTATCGATAATAATTAAAAAATAATTTGTCCCCCTTATTGGGGTAAAAACGTAAATTTTTCTCAATCTAAGAACCATTTCACATATTACATGAGACAATTTTTAAGGAAAAAATGTCACTGAAGACAATAGCAAATTATAACTTGCTAAGACAAACACTAGCAGAACGGAACAACATGATGTATTTGGCAATGGTATGCATTTATTAACAATAGTCTTGTGAATACGAATCATGCATTAGAAACTTTAATGTTTTTAATTTTAACTGCTAGATAAATATTCCATTTTCAAAAAGGCAAAATTAAGCCGTTTGATTCGTAATCATGCAGATCTCTGATCCACATCAACCTCATCATTACCATCATCGTTAAGATGATGCGTTTGGTCGTTTGCTGCTCTCAACTTTACCTCATAACCATCAAAGCTTTTGGCTTTAAGTTTAGCTTGTTCATCATCATCATACTCCTCATTATAATTATTGTTGTTATACTGGTGTGTGTATCTCTGTTTGTCCGTCCGTCCGTTAGTGCATTTTCTACCTTAAATACGGGTATAAATGTTTTTTGTATGTTAACAAACGTGTATCAATGCATGTTCAATAACTTAAATGACAAAGAAATCAAAATGAATGAAAGTCTTATGAAGTTTATTTTTAATTTTCTTAAGCAACAACAAGAACAACAAGAACAACAAAAACAACAGAAAACTCCTTCCCGCCAGACTGTATTCTTTTTTTTAACTTTTAGGCCTTATTTTGTGTGTGTGTGTGTGTTTTTTTTTCGTCATACTATTGCTGTGTTTGTTGGCTCGAAGCTTCATATTGTGAAGTGATATCCCCAAGTGATTTTAAGGTGTGTTTCAGGAATTCACTTTTTAGTTTTTAGTCATTTCATATCAAGCAGCAGTATTTTTTTTTCTCTCTCTTTCTTTAATTTCAATATATTTTCTGTTAAAGACTTAATGTCTTTTTAACAAAAAAAAAAAAAAGTATATTTAAGCTTTAGAGCAAAAGAAGAAAAAGAAATACAAAACAATCAACTTCATCATCATTTTCAATATACGATTTAAGGTTATTTCACATTTTGGATTTTTATTTTTCTTAATTTTTTTTATTTTCTGAACGTTTCATCACAACTTTTAAGCCATACATCTATGGCTTTAACATTAATGTTGGCCACAGCCACCAAAAACCAAATAAGACAAAAAAAATATAACTCTTGAAAAAAAAAGAAGATTCGTGTTGATCATCTTTAACATCATCAACTCAAACGTATCGCATTTCATTGAAGCGCGAAATTATTATGCCTAGTTGGGGATTTTGTTAACAGTGCTTCAGTTTACGTTTGTTGTTTTTGGTTTTGTTGCTTGCTTAAGTCCAAAGTTACAAATATGTATGTATGTATAAAAAAATGATTTCAAGATTTTCAATGATTTCTTCAAAAAATAAAACATATAAAAAAAATCAGTCAACATTTTAACCCGACAAACAAACACAAAAAAAAATGAAGACCGATTTTAAACCTTTATATAATCGTACATATATTTTTATAGCGTAAATAAGAATTTATGGGACAACCTTAAAGAAAACCAAAAAAAAAAAAATATAAGCACAACTTTCAAACTCACCGACAAAATCATCTTTAATTCAAAAGCTAAATAAATGAAATATTTATACAATTGCTAAACTAACTAAATAAAATTACTAAGGTTTCCAAAAACAAAAAAACTTGACAAAATCACAAACAAAAAAATCCCTTGACCGAGACTGTGACTATTTTAAATCCAAGTTTTAGTAAATTAAATCATTTAAACCTTAAGGGTCGCATGCAGAAAAAGTTAACAAAGCTTTGCCAAGCAATGTTAAGTAAAGTTGTATTCTAAAAAAATTATTATATCAAAATTCTAAAGTAGGCACCTACGTTTGTTAAGGGTCCTTTAAGTTGATATTTCCAAAATGTGTATTTTGGTCTTCAAATATTTTTGTTAATATAGCGCATATTGATTCATGATACATCTAAAAATGAAGCTAGAAGTGTTAGCTCTTATCTTAAATCTATTATTTCTGTTATATTATGGAAAACATCACCAAATTATCCAACTGATTCGAAATACATAGCAAAATCCATAAAAAAATATTAAAATAAATTCAATTATACAAAAATGTTTTAGTGATGCACATACAGTCAAAACGAATGGAAAAAATCTGGATATTCAAATACTCATTTCATTCGAATAAAATATATTGCCACAATTTTTCTTTGTTCATCATATTATTTTTACTTTTATTTCATAAAAATGTTTATCTGTTTTCCTTCCATGTCAGAAGCTCATACTTTTTAAATTAGGTTGCTTTACTTCAAGATAATACAAATTTATTTAATAAAATAAAAAATTATTTGAATACTCGAATTAATTTGTATTCCATGTTGTACATCATAAGCCGTGAAGTGGTTGTTGAACACGGTGGTGTTACCAGTATTTATTATTAAATTACAAAATAATTAAAGTTGTTTTTTGCATACAATTTCTTAACAAAGCAATGTTAGCCTTAAAGTGCTTGGTAACTACTATGAACTTTAAAGCTCAAGTAAAATATTTTTTTGCATACGGCCCTAAACCTTTTAAATGTCTCAAGAGTCTATTCAAGCTGCCGCCAAGCGAAGCCATCTCAAACCGAAATAACAAACGCATGCTAAAGTGTTTATAGTGGCTGTAAGTGTTATTTAAGCCAAGAGCTGATACTTCCTTCAGTACACTCGTATTAGTTAGAATAGTTTTAACACTTGATTAAAACTTATATTAAATTTTTTTTTATGAAAACTTTTCATATTTCCTGCTACTTTATATTTTTATTATATAATTTTTTTACTCCCCTCGGCCCACTGTTGTGAATATGTTCGTTCTAAGAAAAACTATCAGCAAACAATATTAAATATGCAATTTTTTCCAATTATTAACTTTTATAGAAAAAAACACAAATTATAAACTTACAGCCTTATTTATAAAACTTTTTAAGGCTTTATACAGGGTTTTGAAAACAAATTTTCATACAAAATGCTTAAAAACCCTTTACAAAGCCTTAATAATTTATATAAATAAGGCTGTTCAAATTTAATTGAGTCAAATAAACTTTTGCTTAGAAATTTAAATAACTAAGGTTCCAATTTATAGTCTAACTATAATTAACTAATGCCAATGGTTTA
The DNA here is from genome assembly GCA_944452675.1 of Tachina lurida. Taxonomy (NCBI): domain Eukaryota; kingdom Metazoa; phylum Arthropoda; class Insecta; order Diptera; family Tachinidae; genus Tachina; species Tachina lurida. The sequence goes on along the minus strand of OX101752.1, from coordinate 181,874,631 downwards.
ACCGCCAATTTCTCTCATAAATTTCGTTGATTAAACCACCTTCATTAGTTAAATACTTGTAAAGACTGTAAGTTTGAGCCTAAAAGTTTGATTAAGATTTTAATTGAATCCGTTAAAGTTTTGTTAAAAAATATAATTGACCAAAAGTTGAACTAAAAGTTTAATAGAGTCAATTAAAGTGTTTGTTTTTAAAATTTTAATTATTAAAAACTTTAATTGCCACAATTAAATCTTCAAATCATTTTTTTTTTGTGTGTGTATTTTCTATTAAATGGGCCTAATTGATATTCGTTGTATAAGATTGTCATAAGCAGGGGCTCCATAAGGTTTCCCCTGTCCCAATAGTCACAAAAGAAAAAAAATAAAAACCATCAGTTAATATTAATTGATATTTTTTCAGTAAAAATTTATTGATATATTATATTAACAGACTTCAATAAAAGGAGGAGGTTATCAAATGGACTGATTTTTTTGACATTGTTACTTCATAACTCAGTACATTTTAGACCGATTGTAAGAATTCTCTTCCAATAGGTCCCATTGTTAAAAAAAGGGAGGGCAACGCCCACAAATTTTTTTATTTGATTTTATGTTATTCAACTTATTTGATTGCTGCGAAACCTAATAAACACCTTTGCTTCTAGTAATTACACAATTTTAAAGTTGGTAAAATGGGCGGGGCTACGATTATTAAAATTTATTGTTATACGAGTATTTCATGAGCTTCTACTTAACCGATTTTTACGAAACTTACCACACACCCTGAGCTCTAAAATACACACAATTTTCCATTTAAAAAAGGGCGGAGTTACGCCCATTAAAGTCTTAATATTTTATTTTAAGTGTTTCTGCTGTAACGATTTTTACAAAACTTAACACACACACCCTGAGCTCTGAAAACACACAATCTTGCATTTAAAAAATAGGCGGAGACACACCCATTAAAATTTCATTTTATATTTCACGTAGTTCTTCTTAACGAATAGATTTGCAAAGTTTTTTTTTGTTTGAAATAGTTTTCTTTCAGTTTGGTCTCATAAAGCTTTTTTCGAAAATGTTCTGTCAGATCGTTGTATTGAAGTTGATTTTTTTTAGAATTATTTTATATAAAATTCATAAAATAATGAAAATTTATTATCGATAATAATTAGAAAATAAATATCGCCTTATTGGGGAAAAACGACAAGTTTGCTCAATTTAAGAACCATTTCTCATTTTACATGAGAAAATTTTTAATGAAAATATGTCACTGAAGACAATAGCAAATTATTGCGACAAACACTAGCAGAACGGAACAACATGCTGTTTTCGATGGCCGCCATATCTTCATGATCAGCTTTCTTGTGTGGTGTCAACTTCAGATATTTATATGTATGTACAGTGTACTGTGTATCAGCCTTAAGACATGGTTACACTTACGGCTAATTTCTGTTGTTTAATTAAAATTTTAAACCTTGCTGTATTTAGTTATATACTTTGATCAGCTTTATTTTGTTTGCTCCACTAGGTATGGTGTCAATTACATATCTTTCAATGAAAATGGAATATGTGAATTGTTTTACTCATCGTACTCCAATTTGTGGAAAGCTTTTTTATGTAATGAAAGCTTAAATTTTAAAATTACTAATTTACAACAGTCTTGTCGTTGTGTTGTTTGTTCTTTACTAAGAATAATATTCTAATATTTTTGTAAGAACTGTTGAGTTTATTATTTAATGTAATTCTTAAAGTCATTCCTTCTATATCAAAGTTGTTGGTATTATTCATCAATTCTAAAAAATTGTTTGTAAATATTAAAAAGTCTCTTCCGTCGTGTTCTCCATCAAACAACAAATTGAATAAAATATTGCTGGCTTGGTTCTGATCGATATCAAGACTTATGTCAGCTGAAGGGTTGTGGCCATTTTTATTTAAATTCAAATGAGCGAATCAAAAACAAAGTAAGAATTAACGGACTGGCTCACGATGTCCCTTATTTATATTGAAAACAGAAACACGTTCTCTTATTTTATTATTATTTTCAATATAAATTGTCGATCGAAAATTTCTTGTCGACATCGTCGGCCAGGCAGTAAGTATTCAGAAAAATACAAAAGTAGGTATAATAATTTTTTCATTTAAGTACATTTTCGCATGGTTAAAAAAATTGCCATCAGTAAATGGAATTGTTTTATACTGGGGCTTCATGTCACTGTGCTACCATATAATTATAAAAAGTGGCCTGGACACGATCAAATAAACCCATCAATCACATAGTTGTACGCATGTTGTCGTGTTTTTTTTTTTTTTTTTGGTTATACATAAGTGTTGTCGCCAATAGTTGATGCAAATAAAAAAGTTTTAATATTTTATTTTTGATAACTGGTTATTTGATCGTGTCCAACTGTGGTTGACAAGAAAACATAAGGATCTTTGTGATTCATGTTAATGATGGAGAAGTGCGTGGACGAACAAGACTTTATATAGCATTTTATTGAACATTCCCAACATTTTTCCGCTTCCTCTATGGAATGGAAATGAAATACAAATGGTTATTGAAGTGGTTGTTTGGGTAACTACTTTTAAGCATATGATAAGCATATGCACTGCTTGCCGGACCTAGTTGAACGTATGCAGGGTACTTAAGACTTTTATTATATAAAAAGCAAGTCGATATTGGTTGACAGGAATTTTAAAATGCATTTGAAGTTTCATAACTGCTGTTAAGATGAGAACAAAAGTTCAAAACATCTTTTACCAAGCGAGTGCATTAGCGTCTTTGTGAGTCAGCTGATCCCTTCCCAACTGTCAAACATCATACAAGAACAGTAAAGGTATATAATAATAATATCATTTTTGTTGTGTATAAAATAAGTTGGGCAATTGGACGAATTAATATTTTGCAAAAGCTCAGCAGATGAAAAATCATAATCATAAAATCACTATTAGACACAATCGTGCGACTTTTGAAAAAATACAACCCTGTTATGAAAATGTTCAAGAGATCAGGTTTGTATTTTTCGTATGTGGTGTAAAGAAGAATAGTGAGTCCTAGCCTAGAATAGTAATCGATCAATCCAATATTTTAATATTTTGAAATTTCCCTTATATTTTTTTTCAATCAGTCCTAATGTAGCATAGCGATAGGCTTTTAGCCTATGGACATACATCAGCTGACTTTTTTTTTGAAGTAAAAATTGTTATAACGAAAGAAAATATAAAAAAATATCGTGGTGTAATAACATTAAATTGTTGCTGATTATCCTTTTGGCGGTTTTTACTTATGCTTTTATGTTGATTTCTATACTTTTCTAGTCACTCAAACAGACAGTCATTCACTAGAAATATCCAGCATCTAGCAAGAAAAAAAGAAACAGAAAAGGAGAACGACTCTTTTGCATATTGTTTTATGGCCTTAAACATTTTGTAGTTAAGTTGAAAAAAATTTTGGATTTCTTTTTTGTTTTCTTATATCATGTTGGCTATTTTTTTGTGTATCTTTTTTTTGAATTCTAAACAATATTACTGTCTTGGCTCGATGTTTGTTAACGGCGTCTATTTGTAGCTGGAATTGTTTTTTTTTTTCTTTTTTTCTACTGACGGTTTAAGGCAAAAGAATGCTGTCTAGAATAATGCAGCCATTTGTTAGTTACTGTTTAGCAAAAATGGCGTTACACTGGCTGCACATGCAACTAAGGCTGAAAATTTGAAAAAGTATGAAACAAAAAGCAAAAAAGAAAAAACAAAAACTAAAGGCAACATATGCCGCCACCGACGCGCCGCTTTACTTTGCAAAACATTGATTTTTGTGCAGTGTTTCCTTTTTGTTTGAAGTGCTGGTGTTTGTCGAAATAAAAGCCTAAATGCAACTCTATTTGAAAATGTTGTTACTGCTGCCGATGTTGTTCTTATAGTTGTTGCTGCCAGCCATTAAGTGTTGTTGAAACTCTAAGCATTTTTTTTTTAATTTTTTGTAAAGGAAATCAAGCAAAAATATCAAACAATTTTTACCGCATTTTAAACTAAGTTTTTTGAATTGTTTTTCTTTGCCAGCATGCCTCATCATGTTGCTGACGATGATGAGAAGAAGGATGACGTACGTACTTCTTGTAACAAATGTATAAACATAGTTTTTTTTATATTATTTTTCTTTTTTTTTGCCTACTTTGCATTTGAATAGAATGATCATGAAATCTATGCTGAAAATTTCATGCTGCATCTGCAAAAGGCAACGTCAAGTGCAGCCTCCAAAAAAAATAAATAAAAACAAAAAATAAAAGCTTCACTTATTTAAATATTCTCTTGGTGTTGTATTTTGCTAGACATTTTGTCTGTGAATGTTGTGTTTGAATGTATGGACTTTTGTTGTACTCTTTGTTGCATTAAGAACAACTTGTCGAAATGTTTATGCTTCACTGATTTTTTTCATCTTTATGGGTTTTTAAGTTTGTTTTTCAAGCATTTAATAAAAATCGATATTTACTAAAATAATATATATACGTATACTTATGCATATATTTATTTTCTTATCTTTTCATGCGTTTGTTTTCGTTGTTAATGATGAACTATTTTCTCTGTGCTGGTAAACTGATATGGGCGTTCAACAAAAAATAAAAAATAAATAAAAACTTGAAATATTAGGTAAGTTAATTTGCATTTTTCTTTTTAAATTGTTCTTAGAACGGACTTTTTATTATATTCCAAAATAAATATATCTTTGGGTCAACAAATAATAGCAGTAAAGAACAAACAACACAACGGCAAGACTGTTGTAAATTAGAGATGGCACATTTGAGCTTTTATTACATAAAAAAGCTTTCAACAACTTCGAGTAAGATATATCAAAACAATTCCCATATTCCATTTGCATTTAATAATATGTACGTAGGGTTTAAGTTTATATTAACTGACACCACAGCTAGTGGACCAATTAAAAAATAAAACTGATCAAAGTATATAAATAATTATAGCGCAAGGTTCAAAATTATAATTAAACAACAGAAATTAGCCGTAAGTGTAACCATGGCTTAAGGCTAATTTTGTACTTTTTCACATTTGCAATGAATGTGCAGTATACACGGGGGAGTTTGAAATCCTATAAATATATATTTTTTTTGTAAAAAGAAAATTATAAAATAAAGCTTAAAATATTTAGAAATAAAGAGTATTTTTAAGTCCGATGGAAATAAGGACTGACTCTCATATTAAGATGATTTGTGGCACTTTTGACTATTACCCCGTGACAAGTCATCAGTCTATGCTGATGTGCTATTAAATTGTTCAGATTTACTTTGCGAATCAGTCAACAATTTGCGCAACTTATAGACAACTTTAGGATTTTTATGGCGCACATAATCGTCCATCTGAGCAAGCCATCCGTCGAACTATGGATAGATTTCATACCCTAAATGATGTAGTAACACAAACACTTCGAAGTGTGTAAGAAAATTCAAATATATCGATTTTTTGTGTGAAAAGTTTTCTTATATGTCTTGACCAACAGCAGGTGCAGGAACTAAAGCATCGTTCCTGCGCCGGTTGGGGTCTAGAGCAGTTGCTCCGACTATTTTGGAGAAATTTCATTCAGTGGTAAGATTCATAGCACAACGGGCTTGTTAATAAACAAAATTGTCGTATATGGAGTGAAAACAATCCACAAAATATTATTCAGCCCCTTGCTGTGCTATTTATAAAATGTTGGCATTATTGGACCTTATTTCTTTAAATATTAAGCTGAAGCTCGCATTGCGGTCAATAGAGATCGTTACCGCACCAAAATCAATGATTTTTTATTTTAAAATATGAATAACATTGAGCCAGGCGTTATGTTGTTTAAACAGGATGCAATTTTAATCCCAATTTATGGGAATTGAAATAAAAATTTAGCGAAAACTTGATCTCGAGAAAAGAACCTGTCAATTAGCCTTTAAGATCGTATGATTTATTCATACTAGGAGCGGCATACGGCCAGCAATGCTCAAGAAAGTGGCCCAAAGCGTGACGTACAGAGTGCATTCTGCTGCGGGTGACATATGATCGAAATCATTTTCAATTACTTATGCCATGTTATTGATCTTTAAAATGAAAACAATTTTTGTAATAAAATTAAATTTTTTGTGTTATTTTTAAATTCAAAGTTCTAGCGGCCTTGAGAAATAAATACCTTGTGTAAAGCAAAAATCCAGTGAAAGAAAAAATATGGTGAAAAAAATGGCAGCAGCAACATTTTCAAATCTGAGATTTTTGGATGAATAAAAATTTTGCTTCGAGATAGTAGAAGATCTGAAACATAAGCATTTCCAGCCCTTAAAGCTACTGCAATATCTTTATATTGTTAAATTTTTGCAATATTATTGTGCAATAATTTATATTGTACAATAAAATTGCCTGTGTGTATATTATATTGGTATATGGCACAATATATTGAATAAATCACAATTCTTTTGTTTTATATTGCACAATAAGAAATATTTTATAATAAGTTGACAATATATCTTAAATGCATATGTGCGCGCAGCTTTCAAATTATCGCAATATTATTGTGCAATAATTGATATTGTACAATGTAAATAACTGCGTATATATTATATTGGTATACAGCATGATATATTGAATAAAATCAGTAGTCTTTTAATTTATATTGCGCAATAAGAAATATTTTGTAATTTATTGACAACATCAATTTTAAAAGTTCTTAAATGCACATGTGCGGGTTGCTTTTGTTTAGTTTTACGTATATTATAAGAACAATTGCGCCATATATATTTTCTTTAATATTGTGCAATTTATTGCATAAAGTGGATTAAAACTACAATAATAATAGCAATAAAGTACTCAATAATATTGCATAGTCTATGGGTACGTTAATACTAAAGAAATTGACGTGGAAACTAATAAGTGGCATACAATTCTTGTATATAATTTTGTAAAAGAACTTATAAATCCCGTCAAGTTGAAGCAAACAAATGAGTCGTGCAAACACTTCGATTCACAAACATGATGGCGGAACCGATGCAAGTTATTAAAATCATGGTGGAAGTAACGCATAAATTTAAATGCGTCTTAAGCTATTCACACACGCATGATTTCTACATGTGACTTGTACGTGCTCGATATTTTGTCACGGGTTAATCGGGCTATGTGATTTGTGCGATGTGTTAGGGGGTTTGACCGAGGCCGAGGGGTTTGACCGAGATTTACTTCCGCTTGTCTGATCATAACACAGTCTTCCAGGCGAAGATTCGGGCGATCATGGAGGCTTTAAAATAGACCAGTGCGAATATTTGGTCCAAAGAAGTCAATATATTTACCGACAGCAAGTCGGCAATTAGGGCAATCACAACTGAAAAAGTAAACTCCATTTTAGAACGATTGCGCGATACATGGCAACATTCGTCTTGTATGGGTGTCGGCCCACTACGGCGTAACCGGAAATGAACGTGCAAATGAACTGGCGAAAAAGGCCAGAACGTTGCGGACAGTATCTCTAAGTAATGCGAAGCCTTTCCAGGCAAAGAAGATTGAGTTAAAAAATTGGGCGAAGATGGCTCACAAGACACGATGGAATTATGGCACTGCGGGTAATCTAACCAAGGTTCTATGGGCAACCCGAACGAAGACAAAACAAGATGACAGTTGATGCTAAACAAGCCCGAACTAGGAAAGTTAACCGGCATTTTATCGAGGCACTCTAATCTACGAAGTCATTTGTGCTGGATCGGAGTCACGAATGACAATGGTTGCTGGGCATGCATGGAGGACAGATAATATGTGTATGGGCAACTTTGGTAATAAACATTTTAACTTACCGGGACTACCCAGGAAGACTGAGGAATATAATCGTCTTGAGGCATCGGCATTTCTAGTATCGGCAGGTGATGACCACTCTCTTCGACACCATCGACCTAAAACAAAATGGAAAAAACCTTCATCACACACTTGATAACAACTTATCTATCCTAAGGTTGCTTTTAACAATTTAAATTAAAAACTGAATAAATGAATTAAAAAAACAAAAATCAAACAAACAACATAACTAACAACAAACTGTAAAATTAAAACCATAAAGAGTCCAGCAAAGTTAAGTTTTCATATTCATAATATTTTTTAATATTTTATTATTTGTAACACTTGTCATGTTTGTATTAACAGCTTAACATGTCATTGAAAATATTTCTCTTTTATATTATTTTGGTTTATGTTAAAAAAAACTTCTAGAAAAAAAACGAAACACCGAAAAATGTGCTTAAATAGGAATTATAGATAAAATTGACAGTTTCATATCTTAAATATATAAAAACTGTTTAAATGTGATAAAAAAAGAAACCAAATGTACACAAAATAATAAAATATGTATGTATATGCGGAATTAAAATCTTAATTTAAACAAAACTATAAATAAATGTAGGTTGGTTGTATGTCAGTAAATTTTTAGTTGCAAATGAAACTTAACCCAAGATTGGCTAATCATGATATTTTTACGAGTTTTAGAAATTTTGTGCCGTCATCATGTCTGGCTTTAAAAAATATATTTTAATTTTTTTGTACTTTGGTTGTGTAACAAAAAAAAAATGCGCACACACCATCCTGTTTAAAAATTTGGCTTTTAAATAAAGTTTTAAAAATAATATCGTAATGCTGTTGTAATTTCAAATGACGTTAATAATAATTTATTTTATAACCTTAAATGGCACATAAAAACAATGTTAATAAGAAGTGCCATATAATTTTTATAACAAGAGAGATGGTTGTTTGTTGTTTTTTTTTTTTTCCTTCCAAGACAATACTCCAACCAACCAAGCAACCAACCAACAACCACCAAACAAACATTTTACTTTACAGCACTGCATATCCTGAGGCATTTGGTTTGTTGTTGTTTTTTTTTATATATTAAAGCAGCAAAAAAACAACAACAACAACAACAGCAACAAGAAGTGCGTAAAAACTAAACTTCCTTGTAACCTATTCCTTATTATTAAGGTACACACCTTTATTTAAATTCTGTCGTTATTTTAAGATGTACACATACATACATATATAAAAAAAGAAAGAAATATGAAAAAATACTTCTGTGAAAACTTAATGGCCAATTTTCTTTTGGGTGTAATGTGCGTATTAAATTTAATGCTTTTGTGGGGTGTTTATGCGTATATAGTTGAAAAAAGATTGTATTTTTTTGCGTTTAAGGCAACAAAAAGCCTATTAAAAAATAAACAACAACAACAACAACAATAAGAATAGTGACATAATTTTCCTGGTAACTGTAAGTTAAGTGAGTGACCCCATTAATTTCATATCTGAGGCCAAATTACAGCATTTCACCGTAGTTTCCAAGGAATTTAAATTAAAAATTTTAAACGACATTGCACACCATAATATTTCTGTGGCTGAGGAGTTTCTTTATTAAGCCTAAATTGGGGAATAGTGAATTGATTTGCTTAACAATCTCAGATCGTTTTTTTTTTTAAATTGCTAATGTTACGCCAATGCCTAAAAAAGGAGAAGCTACTAACCCTGAGAATTATCGGCCAATCGCAATATGCTCTGCACTTTCCAAAGTGATGGAAAGTATGGTGAATTGCCATCTTGTAAGGTATCTGAAGTCCAACAGCTTACTCAACGATCGGCAGTATGGATTTCGTAGAGGCCGCTCTACGGGAGACCTACTTGCCCACCTCTCGGAGAAATGGTGTAACTCAATCCACCATTTTGGCGAAAGTAAGGTGGTGGCTCTAGATATCTCCAAGGCGTTTGATAGAGTGTGGCATGGTGCACTTTTGTCAAAATGTATTGCCCTTGGTGTCGGTGATAGCTTCGCTCGATTCTTATCGAGTTTCCTCAGGGATCGCACTATAAAAGTTGTTATAGATGGGATCTCATCAAATGAGTTCAAGTTAAATTCAGGGGTACCGCAAGGTTCCGTCCTTTCACCGACTCTATTTCTTATCTTTCTAAATGACCTTCTCTGTAAAACTTTCAACCCTATCTATTCTTTCGCGGATGACAGTAGCATTTGCCATTCTTTCTCATTCAGCAATAGACTTAGCCTGCCGCATGTTGAGGCTATGCGACAAACAATGAATGAGACTTTAAACCATGACTTAGAAAACATTTCTGAATGGGGTCATGCGTACAGGGTCGACTTTAGCGCCCGTAAGACCCAATGCTGCATGGTTACTCATAGACGCATGACCGAAAATGCTGCTGCCTCTGTAACTATGGGAGGTATAATTATTAATAAATCAAATGCTTTTGATGTTCTTGGAATGAAAATTCAGTGTGATGTTCGATGGACTGAACACATTTTTCAAATTGCAAAAGAAGCATTCAAGTGCCTCAGCTTTTTGAAACGGTGCAAACGATATTTCACCCCATCTGATCTCCTTACTATTTATGCCACTTATATCCGACTGAAAATGGAATACAAATCTCATGTATGGGCCGGCGCTTCAAACTCTATTTTGGGGTTGCTCGACCACGTACAGGAGAGGGCGAAAAAGCTCATCGGTGACAGTAGGGTATCCAATTATATTGATTCATTGGAGCATCGACGCAATGTGGGGTGCATTTCATTGTTCTATCGCTACTACAACGGAATGTGTTCTAATGAAATGAGGGAACTTGTTCCTGAAACCCGCATATTTATACGTACAACACGTACCTCATTCAGAGCACATCCCTTCGTGGTCGATTGGCCAATGAATCGCACTACGCATTATAGAGAGAATTCCTTTTTTAGCCAAACTGTACGTATGTGGAATCAACTATCTGCGGAGGTCTTTCCTGTCACTACCAGCGTGAAAAAGTTTAAATTAAATGTCCACAGACACTACTCCCTCTATACCCTTTCCCTATAACCTATTTTCCTTACTCCAGCACAATGCATTGCATGAGTAGGGGTTATCCCCTGATTGCTGGTCCTAAAAAAAACTATAACAAGATACATATTTTGTTGTGGATTTTAGATTTTCAATTTAATGATGAAATCGTCTTTTGATACCTTAAAATCATATTTATTGAAGTTATTGAAATGTATTACCAATTCAGAATTTAATAAGATTACAAAATTATACTAAATACAATATAATCGTCGCTTTCGATAACGAGCTCATTCAATGACTTTTTTTCAGTTTGAGATATAGGCATTCGCTACCGAACAATGCAATAATACTAATCGATATCGAATGCCATAATCTCGAACTGAAAAAAACTTGATGAAATCAGCTCATCGAAAGTGACGATTAGACCTTAGAATAAGAAAATAAGAAATATAACTATAAAAGTTTTAACTCAGTATGTCAATGGTTCAAAATATTTCTCGTAGCGAATTGCAGCTTTTAAAGTTTAAAATGTTGAGGTATTTAAATGAAATTTATGGCTCAATTATGGAAAGCAAACGTACTTTAGTGGCGTTGCCAGTTGTCATTACATTATTACGTCTGGCAATTGTCAACTAACAGCTGTTAATTTTAGTCGCCATTTTGAAATCATATTGACAACCACAAAGTTTTAGTTGCTGCATAGTTTTTAAGTGCAAAAAGCTGGCAAAAAAGTAATTAAAATATTTAATTAAACACATGAAGTAAAGGCGTAAACGTCGAGCCTTATTTTCGAATTTAGCTTAAGCGACATGTAATCGAAAATGGATTTTGTTTTTTTATTGGAACTAAAATTTTATTGACCTAACCATAGCTTAGAATTATCAAAATGCCGAAATTGTTGATAACTTTTAAGCTACGGGCTGCAAAATTTTGTCGTAAGTGACAATAAAATAAATTTGAATTTGAAAAAAAACCTTCTTATAAAAATTTTAATTTTTGTCGCTTACGATTAAGTAAAAAATAATGCTCGGTAAGCTTTAAAGCTAAGAGAGAAATTAGTAACAAAAAAATATTTTAAGCGTTACCATTTACCCATAGTAGAGGCGGTAATTTTAAAGAATTTGATTGGTCATACAAATTTAAGCCAATAGGTATCACATCTTCCATCTCTTAATCGAAAACTAACTCTTCTGAAATACTTATTTTTAAGATAAGTAATTTCATTAAACACTTTTACTTCAGAATTTCCTTTTTAACGCTTATTTTTCTTATACATATTTATAATCTTTGTTTTTTACATTATTTTCATAAATCATAATAATAATCATATTTTCTATAGCTTTTGAGCAACTAGAGAAAGTAAGCATACTTGTGCTTAATTTAACATGAAGCAAATGAGAATTACACTGTACAGTAATATTCAGTGAGTGATATAAATGACATTGAATATGAAGTTTAAATTGTTGGCATACTTCAGCGACTGCTTCCACGGTATGGCAATAGAAGAGAAACCCAGGACAACATTTGCCGCATTATTGTCGATATACGGCCATAAATGCTGTAAAAAGTCATAGAAAATTGGAGCTCCATATTATATTACGGCCGGGCCAGCCCTGGCTGTCATATGCCAGAAGTCGTATTAAAATTATAATGCCAGAAGATTATCTTTCGAATAAAGCGAATTGCATGCCAATTTGAAAAACTAATTAATAGTCATTGGCTTGTGGCAAAATTAAAAATAAAAATATACTTAATAGTAACAAACCACAAAAGTTTGTCTTAAGTAGAACAAATAATAAGCAAATTAACAAACATGTGTATAGTTAGTAAGGAACAAATCGACAATGGTAAGACTGTTGTAATATATATAGAAGATGGTAATATATATAGAAGATGGTATATATATATAGATGGTAACTTGCGTATACATTACGAAACACATTAGCAAATTGAAATGCAATGAATCAAACCAATTCACATATTCCATTTGCAATAAAGTTACGTATATAAGGCAGACATCTACATCAACTGACACCAAACACAGTGGACCAAAACACAGAAGAACGCTGATGAGGAAGGTTTAGTGGCCTTCGAAAACGGCTGGCTGTTCCGTTCAACTATGTGTTGTTGTAAGAATATTTACAACTAACTTTGATGTTATTTGTTCATTAATAATTATCACATATAATTTGGCTTAAAAAGCGTTACGAACTTTAGCCTATTCAATTCATAAGAATATAGAAAAAACTCATCTTTATTTTACTCCATTTCAAAGTTTTATACCCACATAAAAACACCCTATACATACATAAATACATACATACATATGTACATATGTAGATGTATGTAGCTTATCCCTCTAGTCAGCTTAGAACCATATGTCTCTATGTCAACACTCTTTTCTCTAGCAACAATTTCACTAGTTAAAATGTCGACAACTTTCCTTTTATACGCTAGTATAGATACGCAAGAAACAATAGTTTTGGTGTATTTCTTTCTGGTGACATTGTCAACGAACGCGTCAGGTGGCGTTGGCTGAAGTAATTAGCACGTTGACTACAAAACCGAAGGTCCTGGGTTCAATCCCTGTATCCGACAGTCATTAAATAACAACACCACGCATTTTTCTGATGTGCATTAGTGTCCCTTTGTATCAGTTGTTGTAGGAAAGTTCAAGTGATGAAGTCACTGGTCACTGAACTATACCGACTTCAGCAGATACTAATCCTAATGTAACATCAGAGCGCCCTCCTTCGTTGTGTAGCAAAATCATTGGCGAAGTAAAATAATCAATAAAATGGCTACAAGACACAGCTTCAAAAAATTAATACGCCGCATTTAACATCAGAGAGGCGCTGCAACACTGCATTATTAAAAACGTGCGAAAAAGCAGAGTTTTAAAATAATGAAGCTTTCCTCTATCTCTTCCTTCACCACCTGTCTTCTCTCTCACTATCCCTTTCCTAAAGAAGGTAACACCTAGTAATAGTAGTAGGCATTAATTGCCTGAGTGTTACTTCTCTTTATAAAAAAAAAAAAATAAAAATATAGTTTGTTTCTTTTTTTTATTATGCTGTGCAGCTTTTGATTGACTCTTTCAATTTTAAAGAAATCTTTTTAATAGAATAATATAATTTTTTTTGGACGAGGGTCACTTTGAATCTTTTATTCAAATGTCTGTATATGGCCATAAAAGAACTACCTCGTCAATAGTGCTAAAGTCTACTGGTAGATTTTCAATGAGAACCCTATGTTATATGGCGATTACATTGGCTGGGGTATACCTGCGAGCGAGGAAATACATACATATCTATATTGTAGACTAGAGCCGCTAAAATTGACTAGTGAATCTTTAGTGCAATGACAAGCTAATGTTAAATGTCAACTGACAATGTCACTAGTAAATCACTACAGTTTCACTATTCGCATTTCCTGCAGGGATGGGTAGTACAAATTTTCATTAAAAGTGTTTTAAAGTTTGTTCCCTTATAATCCTTAACAGGCAAGTATGTACATGTACATACATATGTACCATGTGTGTCTTTTGCATAAGCTTTCATTTTTCTCCATGTGGTTTTCATTCTTAAAAATTTTCCAATTACATTAAATAAATAACATTTAGTTACTTTTATTTTCAAAAATTTTCCAAAATTCTAATTCGACTATTTTTGTACATCATTGTATGTATGTATTATTTTTCGTTATAAAGTACTACTGCAGACAATATACTCGTACAATAAATGTATAGTAGAGTAGAGCATACAAATTTATTTAATAGACTCACGGTCACGACCCCCAAAAGAAAATGTTTTCGCACATAAATCTTAATAATTTTTATTTGGTGTGCATGATTTCTCAGCTCAGCGCGCAAAAAAAATTTAAATTAAAAAAGAACTGTAGCAGTAAAGTAGCCGCACAGTCTGCAAGATACGAGAACTATTTTCAAAAATAATTAAGAGCTTTAAAGAGTAAAAAATAAAATATGAGTGCTTTCAAGCAATAAACTCTTGGTTTTTTTTTTCTTTTTAAGGAGAAAAACCAAAGAGAGAGATTTAACAGATTGAGAATGAGTGCCTGCAATGAGTTTTTTCCCCTCTTTTCAAATACAAAATAAAAAGTTGTTGTTTCTTATTTATTTTTTTTTACATGAAGAGCTTAAAAATAGGGGAAAATTTATTTTTATTAAAGAGAATAGGGAGAGTTTAATTCAAAATATCTTAAATAAAGAATTGGTAAGATATACCTAATAAATTTGCGGCATTGTAGTAAAATAATTAAATTATTAATTTAATGCTAAAATAACTTTAAAAGTTTATTTATTTCAACATAATTTTGTAAAATTAGTTTAGTTTAATTAAGAAGCCCTCTTGCTTTTATGTAATCATGCAGCCATTTTTTTTATTTCATTTTTTTTGCTTTTGTCTTGCATCTTCTAGATATGTTTTTTTATTTAGCTTTTTTTAAGTGTTGTTATTTTTTTCCTTGTAGTTTCAGTAGTTATTGCCTTTGTTGTTTCATATGGCTGTCATATGGTGACTTTAAAAATGGGTGGAGTGTCATTTTGTTTTTGCCCAGACACTATGACTTTATATTTTATTTTTTCTTCTTTTAAATTTATATTTATTTTTCACTCTTGAAATTTCAAGCAAGAAAATCTTTTGCTCTTTTTTTTCTTAAAACTGAGGGTAATGGGAATTACTTATTTTGGAATGCCGTCGCTTTAATTTGTTTCGTACAAAATAAAAGCAATTCCTGCATAAATTTAGAAATATTTGACACAACTTTTTGTCGTTCATTCATTTAAATTAAAGAAAATCTGCTTTTTTAATGTTCTTTATTTCTATTGTTGTTTGTTGCTGTTGCTGTTGTTAGATTATATTTTTTTCATATTGTTTTAAGATAAAATTGTATTTCGAAAGTGACAGTTAAAATGATTTATC
Source organism: Tachina lurida (assembly GCA_944452675.1). Classification (NCBI taxonomy): domain Eukaryota; kingdom Metazoa; phylum Arthropoda; class Insecta; order Diptera; family Tachinidae; genus Tachina; species Tachina lurida. The sequence continues at coordinate 181,858,892 of OX101752.1, read as the reverse complement.
ACTTTGTTTCGCTGCTGTAGTGCTACACTTTGTGTTGTGTTACTGTCTGTCCGTCCGTCCAGCCGTCTGTCCGGCCATCAGTCTTTCTGTTTGTTTGTGCCTCTAAAACAATAGATTTTTGTTGCTGTAGACGGTTCCTTTTTTTTAATATTTTTTGATTTTGTTCTAAAAACGACCCTCTCTAGAGTGTACGTATATATTTTTTTGTTTTTTTTTTTAATAATGTGTCTATATTTATGTCTGTCAAAACATCAAACACTTGTTTGACGGCTTTGACTTTAAAAATAAATGAACAACATACATACATACTTACATGCAGTTGAGCAAATTTTGCATAAAAGATCAATGTAACTGCGGTCTTATTAACTTTGTGAACTCAAGGGTATAAATACCAGCTCAGCATAGCTTAATATCTAAAGGCTCAGTTACCCGACTGTAATGTAATGTAACTGCAACCTAGGAAACAGCTGATCGATATTTTTATGTGATAAGTAGGTTACGTTTTATTACATCTGTATAATGCCTCAGTTAATGCTCAGTTACCCGACTGTAATGTAAAGCAACTGCAACCTAGGAAACAGCTGATCGATATTTTTATGTGAAAAGTAGGTTACGTTTTATTACATCTCTATAACCATTTTCATTACTTTTCACATAACAATATCGGTCAGCTGTTTCTACTGTTGCAGTTACTTTACATTACAGTCGGGTAGCTGAGCCTTAACTGAGCCTTTACCCGACTGTAATGTAATGTAACCGCAACGTGGGAAACAGCTGATCGATATTTTTACATGAAAATTAGGTTACATTACTTTACATCTCTAAAACCAGTTTCATTACTTTTCATATATCAATATCGATCAGCTGTTTATTACTGTTGCAGTTACATTACATTACAGTCGGGTAACTGAGCATTTAACCATTTTCATTACTTCTCACATAACAATATCGATCAGTTGTTCCCTACTACAATTGCAGTTACTTTACATTACAGTCGGGTAGGTGAGCCTTAATTATAGTTACGGAACTGGTTCCAGAGTGACTTGGCGGCCTCATTGAATTGAACAATTGCAACTATATTTATACTATTTGATAGGTTATGGATCTAACCACATCGAACTTGTTTCAGTGCTGTTTAGTAGAACACTAGGTCATGTACCAATTAAATTTACTAAAAATTTAAACAATATATCACGAAAATCATACACTACTACCTACTTTGGTAACACTCCCATTTCTTCAAGTCATAGGACGAGTACGTTTGGATCAATTATCATTAAATTTTGCTCGTCGTTCGCCGCTGTAAAAAAATGAATCTCTTACAGTTCCAGCTCGGAGAATTTCGGACGACGCCATGATTATGTGTATTTTCCTATATATAAATTTTTTTTTGCTATGATTATTCATCGTAGTTGCGTTCCCAGCATGAGGCTTGCTCTTCAGTCTAGGTTTGCTCGAACGGTAAAGGTATATTTAAAAATTCCATTTCAAGCGGAACATGTATTGAACTCATTTGTCCTAGAGTTTCCCTGAAAGTCTCTTTCGCCCGTCATCAAAATGTACATAATATTACACTGCTCTGCCAACTCGTTTAGAGATGATAGGCAGTCGAGGGCTGTTGTTGTTCCTAGAAGCGGTGATTCGAGGGCCGTGATAGCGGATAGACTGTCAGTGTATATGTACATATATTGATTATAGTTATTAAAGTAATATTCTCTCTTAAGGAGTTAGAAAGTTCTTTCATATTTTTTTTAGAGTAAAGTTACCGCAGAAATTTTTTCTGGCTAAAATTTCATTTAACTTTTTCGTGCGTGAATTTAAACAATTTTGCTGATTAATGCAATTTCATTTGGCTAGATTTATCTAAAAATTTCTTTTTCTGTGTATATCTAAAAATACTTTGTAATATTTCCGTGGGCTAAATCTTGTTTTTTCCTAAAGTCAGCCGTTAAATTAGTCTAAGTTTTGAAGTTTTTTAAACGTTATAAATATACAACCCTACACTCATCATTATTTACTTAAATTTGTCCATTTTTGCTGTCGTCAAAGTTTTTAGCGCAACTGTTTTGTTACTGTAATATAAATATTTTTTATATACATATTTATATATGTACATACATACATATATATATGTATATACATACATACTTCCTTGAATTTTTTTCTAATATAAAAAATTAATTAATGAACAAAATGTCTATACGAAAAATGTTTTTTTGTTGTGTCTATATTTTATATACAATCATAATATATATGTATACTACATACATACATATATATATACATATATTTGAAACGCTTTAAGCATATATCTATACAAATGTATCTTGTGTATGAAGCTTTACATTTTTCTAACCCACAACTAGATACGGATTCCAATACAAACAGTTTTAATATGAATGTTGTATGACTGAATATGTACATATGTATGTATGTTGTATATAAGTTGCTTTTTTCCATACAAATTATTATTTTTTCCTATTTGTTACAAAGTGAAATAAAGTTTAGTTAGAATATAACGAAAAAAACATAAATTACTTTTTTTCCACACAATGTCATTTAGATTATTTTTCTGTATTTTAGGAATTTGTGTTTTTTTTCTCCTTTCAAAACAAATTTTTTTGTTTTCATCTGTAAATGTGTTGTAGGTCTGTTTGAAATTGTTTCTTATTTGTTTGTTTCGTATTATACTCATGTACATATGTACATACATACATACATACATACATTATATATATAAATTTTCTAATTTAAAAAATACTTTTGTTGTTGTAGTTGTTTTACGTTTTGCATGAATTGCGGCAAAATGATTTATGTACCGTGAAAATGTGCATATGAAATGTACAAATGTTATGCGTTCAATTTGCAATATGAGCCAGAGTGAATAAGATATACACAGAGAGTAATAAGCATAATAACAATTACAATAAGTTACAAGTCTAATAAAGAAGTTTAGAATGAAAAAAAAATATGAATTTAATTAAAAGAAAATTCAAAAGCACTTGCACTTGATTCTTAAAGTCGTTTATCACACTAACACGCTGAAAATTATGCTTTAAAGCTTTAATATGCACGTTCTTCCGTCTCAAGTTTTGTAGTATGATATTATCACTCGAAAAGAAAGACTTTAAACCTGACTGAGTCTTAACTACAGTTTGAGTTAGTAGGACCTTGAGAGTAAAGCTGGAAAATCCTTGAAACATTCTTTTTTTTTTTTTAGTTCGTTTAATTATTGTTGTTCGAACTTTATTTGTTGCTATATTTATGATTTTATTATGCTGAAGTTCGTAGTGCTCTGTAAGCCAAAAAATTAAAAACACCAAAGTTAATTGTAAATATTCTCGCAAACAAAACACTAGCAGAACGGAACAACTAGCTGTTTTCGAAGGCCGCCACACCTTCATCATCAGCTTCCTCGTGTTTGGTCTCGTAGTGCTCTGTAAGCCAAATTAAATGTGATAATTAATAATACCAAAGTTAATTGTAAATATTCTGACAAACAAAACTCTAGAAGAACGGAACAACTAGCTGTTTTCGAAGGCCGCCACACCTTCATCATCAGCGTCCTCGTGTTTGGTCTATAGTACGTTTGATCGCGCACTTTTTGTGCAAATTTTGGTAAAATGAGAACAAACTATAATTTCTATCAATAAACCAAAAAATGTACAAAAATGGGAGAGCACGAAAAACCAAACACTTTAACACAAAAGCAAATGTCAATGCATGTATGCATTATACACTTGTATACACACAAGTAAATACATAATTACCCTCTAGTCAGCAGATGTCAACAGTTTTTTCTCAAGCGACAATTGCTCTAGTGGAAATGTCGAAAACTTTCCTTTTATACGCGAGTAGAGATACGTTAGGGACAACAGTTCAAGTGTATTTCTGGTGATATTGTCAATTAACGCGTCAATAGTTGCTTTTTTCTTTTTTTTATGCTGTGCAATAATATTAAACAAAATACATATGTATGTATGTATTTAAGTTTGTTGCCCCAATCCTTATAAAATTGTTGAACAGGGTCATCACAAAAATGTATTAGGGAATCTTTTGTTGAAATGTTTCCATATGATCGTAAAAGAATAGTGCTAAAGTCTACTGGTAGATTTTTAATGACAACACCACGTTGTATGTCAATAGGCGTTTATATTGGCTGGGTCAGTAGTACTATTGACAATGTCACTAGTAAACTAGTAAATCACTACAATTTGACTACTAACATTGAGCGAGGAAATATCGATACTGTAGACTAGAGCCTCTAAAATTTACTAGTGAATTTTTGGTGCCAATGTCTCCATTTGGTCCCAAAGGAATAACTTAATCAGTAGTGCTACAGTCAGTCAGTTTTCAATGACAATGTTAAATGTCAATAGATGATTACATTTGCTGGGGTACACCTGGTCAGTAGTACTACTGCCAATGTCACTAGTAAATCCCTACAATTTCACTATTCGCATTTCCTGCAGGGTACATACATACACAAGTATGCGTTTACTTCATGCTTTAGCATACCTAGAATGGGCCTGTTCGGAAGTGCATCACTGCTCTGCATCATACGAGTTAACTTTAATTTAAAATGCGCTACAAGCTCGCTAATAACCGTTTTTAGTAGTACCCATGCCTCGTAACTTATATTTGACATTTATTTGTGTATTATCTACTTCAGGGATGAAATTTGGACATTTAAATTTTCATTTGCAGCGCAGTGATGCATTTCCGAACAGGCCGAATGTTTTGTTTCTTAATTTTATATATAAACTTAGTTTAGGTTAGGAAGGGCGGTGCTATACAGCACCTCCACTCGGAGACCCAATTGAGTCCGTTGTGATTCCCTTCTATTGCCCATTAAAAAAGTAATATTTGTAGCCAGAAGTGAGCCTATTACCCGTCATTCAGCCACCGAATTCCCATGACAGATAATATGTTCAATGGTTTCTGGTTCCTCGTCGTCCTCGCACATCCTACAAAAATCTGGAGTGCCATTTCCCAAATGCTGGTTCTTGCTCTGACCGAGCGATGACCTGTCAATGCACCTATAACGATTCGCATCCCTAACCTAACCTAGTCTTATATATAATCTTATAAGAATTTGTTCACCACCAACTTATAAACCTTCTTTGATACAACTTTACAGTTTTTGTTTAGTTCTTAGAACAATTTAGTTTTACTTTGTTATTGTTTATTTTTGAAACAGCTGATCGCTTTACAGCTTGCCCAAACTAGTCCAAGGAAAAATTACGGGATTTTTCGTGCAAGAAGAAGAAATACAACATTACTCTCTCAAAAGCTCCCTCACTTGCCCAAACTTTGAGTACGAGAATAGTTTTCAGTAAAATTGGGATCCTGCAGGCTCCCAATGTGGAGTACGGAATCAAACCTACATATTTTTCAGTGCAAATGAAATATGTGAATAGTATTGATTCGCCGTATTACAATATGCTGAAAGCTTTTTTTATAATGAAAGCTCAATTTTACAATCTCTAATTTAAAACAATCGTGCGTTGTAGTTTGTTCTTTTTTAATTTTTTTTTGAGATCCTTAAAGTAATGATTTGTAATTTAAATAATTGCATCATTAATCAATTGATTCAGCCAATATTTGCGGTTTGAAAATGAAAATAAGCTGTGAGTAAATTTAAAAAATATGTGTGAAACCAGTTCTTTTTGAGTTATTACATTATTGAAGTAAATCTGTTTATGCCTATTTTCGTCCTGGCGAAAACGTGCTTTTTTCTAATAAACCTTTATTTTATTGTACTTTGAATGCAGGCATTTTCTTTTAAGTTGAATTTGAATATTAATTTGGCACAACTTTTATCGCTTATTTTTGTTCCAATTTGTTGATGTCTTGTTTAAGAGAAGGGAACTTTCAACTGAAGTAAGTAATGAATTTTAATAAATAAAGGTGAATTTTGAAGGTGATTAAAATATTAATGGCTTCTGCCTTATTGAAGCTTGATTCCAGCATATTCTAAAACTGAACATGTGGCTTTTTTTAACCCCCTACCAAATCAAAAGGGCTGCTATAAGTTTGTAGTCGGTGTCTGTACAAGTCTACGTACAGACCAAACGACTGGACCAATATTTTTTGTTTGAAAAGTGAAGCAAATCGGTTCAGCCGTTTTCTTTTGTACAAGTATTCTGTTGAATATGTATGTTCTTGATGCTGTAGCTCCCAAACGGCTGGAGCGATTTTAATTTGGTTTTTTATTTGATGTTTTACTTGATGTTATATATTCTAGCTTATACTTAAAGAAAATCGGTCTAGCCGTTTGGAAGTTATCATAAATTTTCTAATGTTAAGCTTATGCTACAGCGACAACTGCGTGGGGGGTTTTTAAAATTTTCAATTTTTGCTACGGGTATTTTCCGTAGGTCTTGATTAATTTTTTTTATTAAAAATTATGATAAATTATAAATTGAAGCATTTGTCTTAAATCGGAAGTATTCTGTTTATGATAACCAGTGGCTTTCATGAATTTTCATTTTATTCTGCACTACTTTTAACAGCTGTTAGTTTATTAGATTAATCCCACTTAATAGTTTTTTTATTTTTCATTTCAAATGTTCTATTTTCGTTAAAAAAAATAATCAGAAGTACATATGTATAAGTTTTTCTCGTTTTAATGAACGCGTTTTAATTTTTTTTGCTGTTATTATTATATTTATTATTATTTTTTTTTTTGTTAAGTTTAACGATTTTGTTTATTCATTTTACTTCCATTACATTGCGTGTAGTTTTACATTAAAATTATTTAAGCTTCATCAAAAAACATTAACAACAACAACAAAAAAAAAATCAGTGCAAATTTGCACCTTTTTTTTTTCTTGTACTAAAAACTGTAGCAGTTTATGGCCGTTTTTATACTCATATAATTAGCAAATTAATCTGTCAGATTTTATGAGGCAAATAAATAGCAACAGTAGCAAGCATACAGCCAGCCAATAGCAGCTACATTTTCGAATGTTGGTTAATGAGTGTTTCTGAATATGTGGCTGTATGTTTGGTTTTATTTTATTTTTTTTTCTTAAATCATATAACTCGTCATTATCAGAGCTGTTGTCATGCCACAACTTTCTCAGGAGAATTAAACAGTTCAAATACTTTTTCCACCCACTTAGAGAGCAGCAAAATGTATGTTACGAGTACATTTGAAATGTAATATTCTGTGAGATATAGGTACATATAATATAAAATGCAAATAAATATGACAGAGTGAGAAGCTCGAAATAAGTGCAAAGTTGCCTAATTAGGGTAGACCAGGTATCATCAAAAACATGCCGCAATCTGTTACTAATGCTCAATTCTACTTGTAGCTGAGAAAGTCTGATCTAACCCGGGCACCAACGAGACATCTCGTCCTCTCTCACAAAGAAATTATTATTAAGAGAAATTCCTGTAATGTCAAAATAATTCTAAGGTTATAAGCCATAAGCAAGACCAAACATGGTAAAAATACAGTACGAGCTCGATTTGCGCAACCGAGGGGATATCGAGGTTGTTGCTTTTACCGAAAAGTTGCAAAATTCGACCAGTAATTCTTATGAAGGTTTTATTATAATTTAACATAAAATTATTTAGTTTTAATGGTTAAACATTAGAAATTCATAATGTCATTAAAAAAGTTATAAAATAATATTTTATACATGGATTGAAATTTGAAACCACTCTTCATATTTTGCACTTAGTTATATTTGAGTTCTAGTCATGTCAATTTTTTTTTATAAACATAATCTAATTTGAGGAAAACATTGTTAAAATTTGGTTTGAATTTGTGGATTCTTAATTTTTTGCGATATTGACTCCTCTTTAATGAATGGCAACTAATTTTTCATACTAAATATTATTCTTGGTTGCCCATTTCATGCAAACGTTAAGTGCATTAATGGCATTATCTCATTTAACATTTTGTGTGTTTAAATTTTTACATTCTCCGAAGTTTCTACGTCTGAAAAATCTATAGCTTTGCTTTCATCTGAATTGTCTTCTCTGATCCAATCATTGTAAATTCAGTGCAAATAAACTTAAATTTTATTCCTATTTATGCAAATTTGTATACTCATGCATGAAGATTCATGCAGGGTGGTACAAAAAACTGTTTGTGATGGGTTCTTTTGTGAAACTGAAAGCACTTGTTGAAACTAAATTCAGAGAGAAACGCGTTTTAAATTTACTAAAGGAGAAAAAGTTGCTCTTATCGAGACCGTTGCACTTATAAGGACCTTTAAACTAGTGTTTGGTTTACGAGAACAATTTGGTTTTAGTATGCTCTAGACTTAAGGGTAATTGCATGAGTGAATTTAGATTGATAATGTTTATTTTAATAAATTACTTAACTGACTTAGATTAGTAAAGTTAAAAACTGGTTAGATTTACATATTTATCTTGATATCTATGATAACTTAAAATTAAATACCGTCTGCTGTCCTCACCTAATGCCAGAAGTGAATAAAGCCAACGAAATTATTTATATCAGGGGCTTGTTTTGTAAATCGGAACGACGACAAATTTTTAATGAGTTCTATTTTTGTAATTTAGATTTTTGTCATATAAAATTTGTCTACACTTAGCCTTGCATTATTTTATGTAAGGCCTTTAGTCCCTTTCCAAAATTTTTTAACAAAATAATTTTAATCAGAAATAATTTCTTAATCAGGCTTAAGTTCAGTAATTTCAATTCTTACCGAACGAAATATATTTCCCCCAGCTAATAAAGTCTAGTTTAATTTTTCTTCTCTTCTTTGGAAACTCACATTAATTAATACAAATATTTCATTCGGTAAGAATTGAAATTATTGAACTTAAGCCTGATTAAGAAATTATTTCTGATTAAAATTCATTACAGTTCAATTAAAAAATATAACGAAATAATTTTTAAAATTTTTATAAGGCACTTTATCCCAAAATCTAGTAATGACGGGATTTCTAGCTAAATCTAGCTGCTTTTTACTAGATTTCCCATACAAAACGAAATTTAATTTGTCAATATATTTGTAGGAAATCTGCTCAAAATCTAATATTTTTATTTATTGTTTACTAACATGTACAACATATATATACAAATGATGAGTGAATTAGGTAGGGGCTGTTAAAAAAAGGTGTGTGAATTGTCCGCAATAAACTTTTTGGTTGTAGTTTTGGGAAGTTTTCAGTTAATGGGTTTCGCTTCGGATAAACAAACCTTTATAAAAATCAAAAAACTTGGTGTAAACGGTATAGATTTTAGTTAAAATTGGCTAGATTTTGTGCAAGTATAAATGCTTTATTACTAATATTTTTTAAATTCTCTCAAAAAAATTTTGCTGGGTTACATTTTATTAACATTTTTGTACAATTTTGTTGTAGTTTAATTTACAATTTCATGCCTGCATATTTTTTTTCTACTTATTTAATTTTATTTTACATTTATTTCCTTTGTTTATCACATAAATGAAATACTGTTTGTTTTTGCATGAGCTAAAAATAAAAAAAAAAATATTAAAATAAGCAAAAGCTCAACCAATTGGAAAATTTACACGTGAAAATTGTGAAAAATTGTTGTGGTTTTAATATGGTTTATTGATGTGTGTTGCTATTTGGCTACGTAGAATGGAAAAACAAGGTGAAAATGTTGCAGCGGTGTTTTTAAAAATTTTTAATTTTTATTTCTAAAAACCAAAATATTATATTCGTGATTTAATATTGCAAATAAAGAGAGAAATTTGTAGAATTTTATTTGTATTAAATAAATTTACTTTTAAATTAAATATATTTCCAATACAAAACAAAATCTACTTCGTCACTAGGTTTTGCGGAAGTCTACTTGACATCTTCTAGACGAGAATTTAGACCTGCACGAAATCTAGCGTATTTCAAATAAAATCCTTACGAAAATCTCATAGGCGTAGAAAGGCCATTCTGTGGGGTGCATTGACCTCCAAAGAATAGCTGTTATCCCCCACCCTCCCCTAGAATTATTATAAATTGCATGTAATTATATATTTTTATATAACTCATGGAAATCACCAGTCATAATGCCCCTCCCCCTCTCCTAGAAAAAATTTCTAACTACCACAATGGAAAAATATATGCTGTTTATATTAAGTTTTTTTTTACTTTTATCAGGATTTCATATCCAAAACAAAAATCAATGAATTCAATTTTTCCTAAACTACAACCAAATAACTGCAATGTAGCTAATTCACACACCTATTTAGTACAGAAGCTTATGTCTTCGTACATATTTGAAAATAGCATAGTTACAGCACTAAGTTCTAGATTTTCAGTAGATTTTTGACATAATTTAACGACGAAGTCGCTTTTGTTTTATGTGGGAAATCTAATAAATTTTGCTTGAAATCGCGTAAATACTAGATTAGGCTTAAATGTAAACGCGCTATAAAAAGTAATTTTCTATATTCTAGAAGGTTTATGAATTAGCTACATTGCACCTGGTTGTTTTTAGTTTATTAATAGTGTATTTACATTATCTCGAAATCTAACACTTACGGGATTTCGAGCTAAATCTAGCTTGTTTCTTTTAGATTTCCCATACAAAACAAAATCTGGTTTGTGAGTAGATTTGTAGGCAATCTACTCAAAATCTAATATTTTTATTTTATTTATACTACCCTGTACAACATATTTATATAAAAGATGATTGAATTAGCTACGGTCTGCTTAAAAAGGTTTGTGAATTGGCTACAGTGCAATTGTTTGGTTTTAGCTTTGCAAAAATTTCAGTTAATGGGTTTTGTGTTCGATAAAAACAAGTCTCGATAAATGTACATAAAAGTTGATGTAAACGGTATAGATTTTCATAAAGATTTTAATTAAAATCTGCTAGATTTTGTGCAGGTCTAAATGCCTTATAAGTATGAAAAGATTGGTGTGAAGATAAAGATTTTGGGCCAATTTCACCAAGTCCATTTAAATATCAGTTCATATTTAAATGTTGACTTTCATTAATTTTTGTATTAAAAAAATTACTTTTAAGTATGAATTGATATTTAAATAAGTTGGTGAAATTGGCTCTTAATAATATTTTTTAATATAGTTTAATAGTTTGAATTCTAAAATTTATAATGTCAACTATGATTTACAATGTCAAGAAATAATTTTTGGAAAATTACTTATATTGGTGCCCTGTGACTGTGTGTTAGCGATGCTATCCTCTCAGTCCAGAGGTCGTGGTTTCGGTTCCCGCCATATAGCCTGACTATTTTATGCAGACAAAGTTATCGCTTCGCGGGTTGTGTTTGTTTAATTTTTTTTTTTATTTTCTTATTTTATTGTTGTTGTGGCCTGCTTTTAGGCTGCTCAATAATATAAATAAATTAGTTCCTAGATATTGAAAGTGATAAGTGAATTGAGACCTGCAGCACCTCAATATGAATCTCTTAAAAGTATTGATTATTACTTAACTATTTGTTACTTGTTTTTCATATATTTGTGCTAGTTGATTTTTATATTTATTTTAAATAAAATATATGTTTATTATAGTCGCCTTTTAGGTGGTTAAAAAAAATAAATCCAGTTGCCACAAAATAAAATGAAACGTCCCTTTAATTGATTTTTGTTTTTATTCAATAAAGTAAAAGTTCATTTTAGTTCCATTTAAATAAAACCAACCATTAACCAATAGACACGTCTGTCACGACCTCCAATTTCGACTGTTAAACTGCTGAACACGCCGCTCACACACTCACACACACATTCACTAAACTTTCAGTCTCACAACATACGAGTGCATGCATACACCTTATTTTCAGGTCGATTCCAATAAACAAATAAAAGAAAAAGCCAACATGGGTGGTTTGAATTGGGTTTGTGTTCTTCTTTTTTTTTCTTCGCGTAGGGAAATGAAGGCTTTTGTTTTATATTATTTTTTTTTTTTGTCATAAGCTTAGAATTGGTGTTTTTGGATTTGTTTGCTTAGAAAATAAACAAAAAATAGCTAAAACAAAGTCTATAAAGTGTGACACGGGCAAAGTGTGACTCCAAACAGTCTCACCTAGAGCAAAGCATAAAAAAATAAAAATTCAATACTTCAACACCACCACCACCGCCACCACCATTCCATATAAACTATTCTTCTACAAAATGAAAAAAAAAAATAGAAAACAAACGTATAGTTTTTCGGTTTATTTAAGCTTCATTGATTTTTTATGAACCTAATAAATGAGGCAACTAAATTGTGAATTTTACTAGTGAATTTTTTATTTTCTTAGTAGAGAAGGCTTTTTTTGTGAATTTAGTTGCATTTGTGATGTGATGATGCATTCACATAATGATATATGATCTTGTTGAGCAAACAATCCTTGAGCACGTGTCTGATGTTTGAAAATGTTTTCTCTTGTTGCCAAAATAAAACGAGCAAAAAATTCAAGTTGAAAATGTTTAAAAGTAATTTATCTTGTGTATAATTAAAGTGCATAATGATTATGATGATGAGGATCGTTCGCTGTCTTGCTCTGCAGAGGGAGTATGAGCAAGAGCATGTCTGAAGTATGAATATAAATTACACCCTGTTTGTGGTACGTTGATGTTTTAAGTTGTATGCGTTTTTTCTTGGCGTTTTGCAAGATCCCAAAAATTGTATCAATTTACATAAGAAGTAGTCAAGCTGATACCCCTAAATACAGACTTTTTTCCTTTTTTTTTGGAATTTGGCTGCAAATATAAAAAATCGTTCTTTTTTTTTTGCGATTTTCCTGTTAAATGGACATGTCTTTACATGTGATATATATCCTGTTCCCACACGTTCAAACACCTTCAATTTAAAACGTTATTTTCTTTGTTGTTGCTGTTGAGCAACACAAAAGTGCACTAACCGATGCGTAATATTATTTGCATGATGCATACTCTTTATATTTTTATAAAAAAAAAAAATATTTTTATTTTTAAAATTGCTGAGAATTTAGTATTTCCAAAGTCTTTCTCTTTTTTTTTGTACTTTTTTCCTTCGGCTGGTAGTGTTTTAGTAAAAAAAATAAATAAATAACATCTCTTGTTGCTTTGTTGTAGGAAAAAGAACGAATAAAGAATGTATGCAGGTCTTGGACAATAATGTTATTATGAGGTTGATATTTTGCGTTTTATTAAAATACATTATGATGAGCTACATTTGCCAGTATATGGTTGATTGGTTTATGTGTCTGCTTGCTACCTACAAGCAATCAATTAGACCAAACTGAATATAGTTGAGAACTATGATAGAGGCCTTAATTTAAAATTTATTTAAAATTTTCATTGATTCAATTAAGCTTTTAGTTCAAAACATATTTGATTAGAAGATCCTGACAGTATAGGTTCGATAGTACTACCAAAGGGTAGTAGAACCCTATACCCAGTTTAGCGATTTTGGTGACCAATTTTGTATGGGCTTGCAAAGATTTCGAAAATCAGTGCACCCTCAAACAATGGTGTCATCAATTTTTGGCCAACAACTAATACAAACTTAGTCATAGCGCTTAGCTATATATAACAATAATGTAGCTAAGAGCCTATCGAGCAAATCTTGCTAATATTTTATGCCAAAAATATCATTTCTTCGTGCACTTTTTTGGTGCAAAAATTAAGGAAAACAAATGTTTTTTTTAGTTTTTTTTCAGAATAATTTAAAGGTACTCCTAAATTTTTGCTAACAATATTTAGCAAAGTGGTACCTTTCTTTACTTTAACTATTGTCGGCTTCATGTCGATACAATACTCAAAAAATTTACGCTTGCCGACCCTTTGCTTAAATCAACAGACTAACATGAGCTCCTGCCTTTATGGCGTTATCTCGAGGTGGTATAAACACCGGGTAAGAGTCCAACCGTCAACCCCATGTACCTTTAGAAAGCCCATGTGACTTACCCAGAACACATAGGTTGAAATCTTTGAACATAGTTACCCTGTGCTATGAAAAAGTACCTTGCTGGTGTACTTAGAGCTACCTAAACTCTTGCAGCACTTAGAATACTATCTGGCTGACCACGTCGCGCCAATCACTAGCATTGATTAAACACTGGGAACAGGAACAGACGCTGCAAGTGTGCTTGCTCATATCGCGCAGCTGGGTCTTCAGGAGAATTCTTCACCATTTAGCGGAACAGCTCAACCACTCATCAGAGCCAGACGAATGTCTAATACACAATCTAATACCTACTCCAGACAGCTCAACATCATCCATTAAACCCCTTGGGGTTGCACGAAAACGATCTTTTAGCAAAGAGGGTGGCGTTGGCTGAAGTAGTTAGCATGTTGATTACAACACCGAAGGTCCTGCCTGGGTTCAAGCCTTAGTATCCAAAAGTCATTAAATAATAGCATCATGCATTTTTTTGATGTGAATTAGTGTCTCTTTGTATCAGTTATTGGTCACTGAACTCTACCGACTTCAGCAGATATTAATCCTAATGTAACATCAGAGTGCCCTCTTTCGTTATGTATCAGAATCATTGGCGAAGTCAAATAATCAATGGCTACTAAGCACAGCTTCAAAAAAATTTAATACGCCTCATTTAACACCAGAGGCGCTGCAACACTGCATTATTAAAAAAAGCAGAGTTGTAAAATAATGAAGCTTTCTTCTATCTCTTCCTTCACCAGCTGTCTTCTCTATCGCTATGCATTTCCTCAAGAAGGTAACAACTAGTTATAGTAGTAGGCATTCAGTGCCTGAGTGTTGCTTTTCTCTTTAAAAAAAAGGATCATGCCGACACGTTACACCCATTTAACGAGCAGCTCGGCTCGCTAAACGTGGTACCAGATACAAACCTCTGGTTAGACCTCAAAGTTCCACCACGAAAGGCTTCACCTCTATCGTCATTTAAACTCAGGGTAGTTCCATGTGACGCTGCACTACTCGGCAACATAGCAGGCCTATTTGCTTTTATATATATGTATGTATACATCCGTTTCTCCATTGTCAGAGATTGGGTAGTAACACATAAGTTCTATTAGTAAAAAGCAAAAGATGCGCCCCGACATTGCCACACCCGTAATCTCCGAAGAGATCGCGCTGAGGAATGCCTAAACCAATAGACTGCTCGTGCTATTTCCAAAAATTAGGAAATAGGAATAGACTGCTAATATCATAAAATGTTGTGTAGACAAGCGCCAACTTTTTTTTATTTATAGCGCCTTTACATTTAAGCAGAATCTAGTAGATTTTCCATACAAAACAAAATCTACTCATAGTACTTAAAATCTAATGGAACTTAGGAATGCAACTATAATTTGTACTAAAAAGTCAGCCTGTGTAAAGAAAAAGGTGTGTGAATTGGCTACATTGCTGTTGTTTGGTTGCAGATTTGGAAAATTTTCGCTTAATGGGTTTTATTTTTGATAAAAAAAATTCGAGTAAATGATATAGATTTTCATAAAGATTTTAATTCAAATCTGCTAGATTTTGTGCAGGTATAAATGCATTATTAGCAGTTTTACTCTCAAACTGAAATCTTCAAAACTTTTTTTTCTTTGAATGTATTTAGTGAAAACTGTTGCATATCTGCCAGGCGCCAAAAAACTACTGCACTTATGATTTTTGATATCTTGCAAAGTTTTTGCATCATCATATTTAACTAACTAGACATTGTGTACTTTTGTCAGGCTGATGCTAAAGAGCTTTTGTAATTCGTTTCAAACTCACGGCAAGATCTCTCTTGCTGCCTTCTGGGCATATCTATCTGTCTTAACTATACTTAAATGTTATTATTATAATTTTTGTCGCTGCTTAACATTGCTCAAGTGTATGCCATGAACATAAGTGCATTCATCTGCATATAGAAACGCTTGCGTTATAAGATGGTGCTTTTTTTCTTTTATACATATTTTTTTCGGTTTATTTTGGATACTTGGTGGATACAAACTCGCACTACTTGGGCGATGTTGAGTGACTGACTATATTCTTTGTCTTTTATGATACTTATTTAATCATAAGAAAATGTATACAGACATATATTAGTTTTTGTTTTTGTCATCATGATATACCTCTTTTTTGGTTCTTCTACTGATTGTTGTTAAATATACATATAAGCATTTTTTTGCTTTTATTTTTTTGGTTGTATTTTAGTATACAACAAGTACAATCTACAACACCACTAAAAAATATAAAGAGTGTGACTAATATAAACATACAAAAGGCAAAGTTATAAGCTAAAATGACAGTTGCGACATGTTTGCGTAGGCGTCATCATCATCAACAGCATCATTCAGATTCATATTATTTTTTTATTGTTATTTCTGTTGTTGCTTGCGCTGTTTGTTGCTGGTGTTGTTTTTGCTCTAGTGCTGTCTGCTTCCAGAAGTTTATTTTTATTTCCCTGGCTGGTATTTCCATATTGCCTTGCATGCATATTGTACCAAAATGTGTAATGTATACGATTATTTTTAGTGTTTTGTTTTCTTTTGGTATTTTTGAGTGTCTATATTTTAAGTTGTCATATTTAAATTTGTTGGTTTAAGGTGACAACTTACATTGCAATTGTATTAAATGCAACAGCCAAGCAACAGTCATATGTCAGCACATAATACAAAAAAATATATAAGTTGTTGTTGGCTTTAAGACAAAAGTCTTAATAATAACTAATTTTCGGTCCATAACAAGTAAGATCAGATAGTTGTTATGACAAAAGTATATTTTAATAATAAATAAATTTATACTTAAGTGCCTAAACGTAAATCAAGAAATTATTTTGTTAAGGAAGATTTATACTAATATTAAATATTTTTAAATGTTTCTTTAAACAGATTGAGCAGAAAACTTTACGAAACCATAAATACAATCTTACCTCCAAAAATAAGTAAAGTTTTTATTTGCAATTATTCCAAGAACGTCATAACACTAGAAAACTGTTGTGCCAGAAAACGAGTTTAAAGTTTTGAATTTACCAGACAATAATGGGTTAATGGATAAAGAAAATGTGATTTTACTTTCAGGAGTTGCGTAAGCAATATATTTTAACCGGTGTTTTGTATGGAGTAACACAAGTTTAAATCAAAATAAAACAAGGAAATATATTTTTAATATCAGTGAAACGGGCTTTATAGGAAAGAAATTTTTACGAAATTAATGTTTAAATATAATTTCTGCCATGTGGCTGCCACGGCTGGCGCGTAGAAGGCGCAATCTGGAACACCAATTTTCAACAACTTTTTGCTGCATTTGCGGCCGTATTTCGCTCATAACTCTTCGAATGTTGATTTCCAAGTGTTCAATTGTTTGTGGGTCATTCACGTAGACAAATGACTTAACATAACTCCACGTAAATTAATCCAATGGGGTTAAATCATTACATTAAATCATTACGTGAAATTATTTTTTAATCCAAAGTTTCTTTGAGTAAATCAATTGCAGCACCCACTGTGTGGCATGTGGCTCCGTCCTGTTGGAGGCACATATCAGCAAGATTAATGCCACATTGAGGTACGAAAAAATTTCGAATAATGTTCCTATACCGTTCACCATTAACGGTAACATTCTGACCGTCATCGTTTTTGAAGACATATGGGCCAATGAGTCCGCCAGCCCATAAAGCGCATCAAGCAGCAATTTTCTGAAAATGTAATGGTGTTTGGCCAAAAGCTTGTGCATTCTCTCACTACAAATGCAACAGTTCTGCTTATTTAAGTACCCATTCAGCCAGAAATGGGCTTCATCCGAAAATAAAATTTTTTATTTTTTTTTTTAATTTTCAAAATGTCTACAATTTGCACGCATTGCTCCCTTGTATGACGATTCATAATGAAATTTCAAAACAAACTAAACAAAAAGCAAATATCTGCTGTTAAATGAGTACCCAAATTAAGCAGTGATGCCAACTCAAAGTTGTGACACTATAAAATAACACCCTTTACCATGAAATTTTTAACGAACGATATGATATTCGATATTCGTTTTTTTGAGTTATTACGTTTGTTGAGTAAATGAGCGATATACATATATAAAATGTATAGCTTAAATTGCCTTAGAAAATGTTAACAAATTTTTCAAAATAAACTAAGCAAAATCTTAAATTTTTTCTAATTTTTTTCCTTCTTGTTTTTGCAATACCACAAACTGTTTCATTTAGAACTTTTAAATTCTACTCTCGTTTTTAATTTCCTTATTTTTGTAGCCATTTTGCTTACCACTAGTACGTGTATATCTGTACATATGTACATACATATATTTGGAAATTACTAGACCAAAGGAAAGTAGATTTTTTCCGGTTTAGAAATTAGTTTGTTTTCCATTTTCCTTAATACAAGATTATTGCCATTGGTATAGTATTTCGTATCCAAAGTCACTCAGTCAAATGTTGATTCTTGTTGAATCTCTCCATAAACGATAGTGTGTGTGTGTGTGTGTGTGTGTGTGTGTGTGTGTGTGTGAGTGTGAGTATGCGTGAGTTTGTATGCTGGCACATACACACATTTCACGTAACATTAATTCTGTGATTTATTAGGGTCACGTGACCGTCAAACGGACGAATAAGCTAAACACACATACATACATACATACATACATACGTACGAGTCCATATGTACTATATGAGCAGGAATTAAATTCAAGCAATGATTAAGAAAGGAGGAAAAAAGTAGCCATTGAGTGGCCCATACTAACACACATAAATATACACACATATAAACTAGTGCCTAATGCAAGACTTATGTTGATGATGATCATTTACTTGATAAAACTTATTCTAAAGCTTAAGAGTTTGAGTATGATATCCTTGTTTTTTTTTGTTAAACTTAAACGATATCGACCGCAAAATTTTTGCCATAATCGCCCGTAGCAAACTATTTGGAAAACTTTAATTTCCAGTTGTTTAAAAAGTATTATTTGATAAAAATAACAGAACATTATCTATATTATTATTATCAAATTTTTTTGTTGTTACACCGAAAGAATTTTGCTTCATAAGTCCAATGAAACAATTTCATTATAATTTTTTTCACAATTATAATAATAATTTCACAAAGCCAGTGAAAATTTCATGATTATTTGAAAGAATTTCATTGGAATTGCTTCGTTGGTATTCTGGTTTCGTAAGAATATTTTAATGGATTTATGACAACAATATTTTCTAATTATTAAAAAACTCCTTTATATTTAAGTTATTTCATTCTTTTCATGAATTTATTTTATTGTTTCGATGAAGTTATAGCACTGCATTAATTACACTGTTAAATAAATTTGATGAAGTTATCAATAAAATAATTTCGAAGAAACTGGTTTCATTAATCCAACAAAGCGTTACGTTGGTTGAATTTTAATGAATTTTTCATTAGATTAATGTCGAAATTCATTAAACTTATGCCGAAAATTCTTTCAGTGTAGATTTAAATTTTTGATAAAAAGTTTTTTTAGTGTTGCACACTAAAATCTTTATTTCGTATTCAACTACTAAATTAAAAAAAAAAGCAAATTATATATTTGCTGAAATCGGACCAATCTATCACAGGATTTATAAAACTAAGTACCAAAATTCGTAAAAGTTTAATAGAGTGAAAAACACAATTTTTCAAGCACATGTTTGTTAAAAGAAAAAGCTGTAATAATTTTTCTGTGTGGTTAAGCACGTCTAGATGCATTTCGTAGCTGCTTAGGCAAATCATGAGTAGAACACAACTACAATCCAAAAAAAAAAAAATTACAACAAAAACCAAGTTTTTATATAAGCATTGGTTTATTATAAAAACTCTTAATAACTTATTGAGAATTACAAAACTATGAGTACAAACCAAATTTAAAGAGAAAGGTAAAATGTTTCAAATGTATCGTATTGCACCAGTTGCAACTAAGGTTAAGGGTTGTACAACCCTAATTAAAATCATTTTACAAAATAAATTAAATAAAAAACTGTAGTCTTAAAAGAGTAAAATCTTGTAGATTCCCCATATAAATCAAAAAGTAGTTCGTCACCAGATTTCGTCGAAATCATCTAAAAATGAAGTAGAATTTGGCGATGCAACTATGGTACAAAAAAATTAATCGGCATTCTTAAAAAGGTGAGTGAATTGGCTATATTCCAGTTGTTTGGTTGTAGCTTGGGAAAAAATAATCAGTCAATGGTTTTTGTTTTGGATACGAAATCCCGATAATTGCCAAAAAAAAACTTGGTGTAAGCTGTGTGGTTTTTGATAAAGATTTTAATCAGAATATGCTAGATTTTGCTTACGTGTAATTGCCATGTAAAAAATTCTTCATCATATATGTACGCATTATTAAAAATCTGTCTACTTCCCGGCTCAGCTTGCATATAAACCAAAGAATGGTTCTCAATAGCATAGTTCTCATATACATACTACTTCTACTACAAGCTTATGCTAGGAACACAACTGGGTCGCGATATTACTGAATAATATATTGAAATAAATAGTCATCATCACATTGACACATTTCCATAAAACAATTTTTGTCCCCAGTAAATAACAACAATACAATAACACAGTGGTAGAGAGTATGAATTGACAGTTAGAACGGCATGGTTCGTATTCTGGCTATAACAAAATTTTTTGTTTGATCTCCAATGACAAGCTAATGTAAAACTCATGCATGGGTCAACTAAATCTAAACAATTCTTCATCACTTCAACCCATGATTTGACACAAAAATTGTCATGTTTTTTTTTTGCTGGGATGTACATAAAAATGGGTAAAAGTATGATTTCTATGAGAACTGGCTCTAAGTCTAGAAGATAGTAACATTAAAAATAAAACAGATTCAAAATCAAATCTAATGATTTTTGTCAATTTGACTTTTAAGTTATTTATGTATGTATTATGTATTATGTATTATGTATGTATGTATGTATTTCAGGATTTTTTTATTTGAAGTCTATGCGTTTAATCAATAACAAACGAAAATTCTATGTATATATATTTGGGTTACAGCCAAATAATTAATTAAACCTATAGCAGATTTTAATTCAAATCTTTGTAACACTTTTTGATATTTACACAGATTTTTTTTATCCAAAACAAAACCCACTACTGAAAAACAACTGAAATTTTTCCAAAACTAAAACCAAACAACTGCAATGTAGCCAATTTGAACACCTTTTCATGTATACAGATTGACTATTTAGCACAAATTTAAAAAAAAAACATAGTTGCATCACTCAGTTCTGCTAGATTTTAAAAGATTTTAACAAAATCTAGTGACGACATGGATTTTGTTTTGTATGGAAAATCTAAATCTATTTTGCTGAAATGTAAACGCAGTGTAATCAAATCATAAATATAAATTCTTCATTTCAAAAGTATGACTACAATTTAGGGTTTGGGAAATGTCTGTCTAATATTCCCGGGAAATTTTTGAGATTTTCCCGGGAAAACGGGAAATTTAAAGTGCATGTTATTTCATAAATATATAGAATTTATAATCCAATTTTACTTTAATATAAAAACTTATTATTTTTTTATATATTATAAAAGTTCGTTTGAATGATTGTATGACTAAATTTACACGAATGTTGACACGTTTTTCATTGTCTGTTTAAACACTTACATATACCTTGTGCGAAGGAAATTTTTTAATCTTAAAATTTAAATTGAGTTTTTGTTTTAAATGTAACTGTAAGAAAGAAAGAATTCTTTCGACTCCGATAAACAAGCAGTAAAATGCCCTTATATTTTTAATATAAAATAAAAATGTTAGCTATTCAAATCTAGTCTGAAATTTCATAAAAATTCCATTAAATTGAGGTCATACCATATCTCCTAAAAAAGTGGAATAAATTGTATAAGTATCAATGATTGCAATGATATAATCATTTCCTAAAGTAAATAATTCGATGCTAAGCGAACTTAAAGTGATTTTTCGCCGAATTAGTGAACAAATTTTGAAAAGTGTAGTGAAAATTTTAAGCTGTAAGAACTCTGAGTTTACAAAACTTAAATTTATTACAAGTAGACGCTACTATGGAAACCCTGAAGAAAATATTTTAGGAGAAATAAAATGAAAAATTAAAGACACTTAGACATACTGTGGCTCAGGGTATTCAAAATTCGGCGCAGCGCAGTATGGTACTGTAACCTGCTTGTACTTAACGATAAGAAACCGCTTGGAACTTTTTCAAAAAGAATGAGAAACAAGCAAAGCAAATTCTTATTAAAATGAAGGTAGGTCTTATTAGAAAATTGTCTACTAATTGTGCTAACAGTCGTCAATTGGTTTTCATATGATCTTTTGCTGTGTAATAACTTTATTCCATTTCCTTAAATTCAATCAAAAATTCTTAAAAATTTGTCTTAGAACTGCTTTTTTATTAACTTTTATTTCAAAAGAATGCTTACATTAATAAAACAATCGAAATTTCACCAACTTTCATTTAATAAATGTATTTAGTTTAGAAAGTTAGCTTTTCCCGGGAATCCCGGGCAAAAGTCCGGGAAATCCCAAACCCTACTACAATTGCTTACTTGCAACATTAAAGAAGAAAAAATTAAAAAGTGTTGCCTACTTCGAGGCACTGAAACTGCTTAAGTGTGTATGCAAGTCTTTAATAGTAAACTTTCTAGTTTTCTAATGGAAAAATAAGTATCTCTATCTCTTTTCTTTTCTCATATACATTTATATATATATACAAAAAAAAAAAGAATTTCTTTTGTCTATTTTATACTTTGAATAAAATAATAAAAAACATTTGCACACATATAAATGTATTTAATTTAGTATTTTCTTACTTTTTATTAAACACTAAAACTTCCTTTAAAAAACCGTTGCCTAGTTTTAGGCTTTAAATTACTTACACTTGAAATTATTGATTTATTAGAACAAATAATTATGTTTATTTGCGTACATTCAGTTGGTTTGTTCCTTACTACCAACAATAAAACGTAAACGCAACAACAACAACAACAACAACAACAACAACAACAACAACAACAAAACAACCATGACTTTTACTTATACATATGTATGTACTCTTATGTAAAGTAGTAGATAAAATTTTATGTATTACTTAAAATATTGGTAAAAAAAAAATATATATATATACAACAATAACAACTACAACCGGCGAACACATGCGCTGTAGTGACTTTGAATTCTGTGCTGGTTTGCCCTGTTTTGTTGCTATTCCTTTAGCCCCATTCACAGAGCAATTCAAAGAATAATGCAAAAAAAAGAACACAAACGTATGAAAATTACAAATTTTATTTATATTTTACTGGATTGTTCATTTTTAATAATAACAACCCTTTTGTAATGTTGAACGTATAATATGTACATACATGTACGTCGTACGTATGAATGTGTTCATGTGTGCAGTTTTACTTAAAATAATAGCGATTCATGTGTTTTATTTAAGCAGACTTCCTTAGTTTTATTTTTGCAGCTTTGTTTTTTTTTTTTTGGTTTTTGGTTTTTAAATAAATATTTAGGTATAAAGTCTACATTAAGGCTTTAATGCTTAAGGCCAAACAGCATACAAAAATAAATATGTACATATATCTGTAGTTTTGTAAAGTTAGGCTGGTTATGTCTGCAATGCATTTTGTTATTGTGTTATATTTTTGGTTTCATAAAATATGGAAGTTGTAGGCCATGAACGAAATATTCATGTATATATATGTATGTAAGAATATTTTTTATCTTTGTTTTTATATATTAAGAGGAATTTGTTTTTCATTTATGGCTTTTATGTACTTAAAGTTGTAACGTTTTTGCCAGTTTAAGTTGCAGGAATAATAACCAGCAACACCCAACCCAGCAGAGGCACATATACATATATAGTTGTTGTTAGGGTTCTGGTAATATATTTTTAATTATGGAATAAGGACACCTAGTCTGGCTGCAATTTTCCAAGACCAAAGAAAATAAATAAATATTTTATTTACCCAAAAGTAATTATTTTTATGGAAATAACATTCATTGTCTGTCTGGCTGGTTCTAGAGAAATGTATGCATGAATTATGCTGCAGCCTGAAAGTATGTTAAATTAATTAAATTTTTTTTAAGCTTAAATATGTGCAATATGTTAGGCCTACTTTTTTGGCTAGACATAATAAAATACTTTTTGTTAAATTGTTGTTAAAATACGAATATAAAATATCATAAATGTCTGGTGTGAAAATACTTAAGGCCTATTTGTACGAATATTATGCTACAGTTAAGTTTACGGGCTATAAAAACAATAAAAATCAAATAGAACTCCTTATCCGGAATGTCTGACTGGCACATAAAAGTAGTTAACCCCTTCCTAAGGAAATGAAAAAGTAATAATTTCGTAAACACACTAACACATACAAATGCGCTACTGCTGTAAAAGAGTAGTAAATTTACACTCTTTAATTCAGGCAGGAACAATCACAGAACACAGATAGTTGAACATTACATATACATTTGCATTTACTTAAACAAGATACACATGCTGTTAAAACACTTTCATATGCGAATATGTACATATGTATGTATGTATGTATGTAGTTATTGTCCCCATAACCGTACAAACTAGTACACATACATACATGTAATTTACACACACACACACACACACATAAACTGTTAAACAAGTGAAGTAAGCTAACGTGTAATGGTGGAAAAACCAGTGTCAAGGTTAACGACCAATGAATTTATTTTGCTTGAATAAATTTTACGATAATGAGGAAATTGTCGTTGTAAGTATTACTACTACATATAAACTCACAATTGCACACACACACACACACGAACACATAAACACATGAACACACACCCATATATATATGTATATATTAACAATAAAAGTAAAATGCCATCGTCATGTACTTGTACGAAAGGCCAGTCACCGTACAACAACAACAGCAGCAAAAAAAACCGTAAAGTTGTTTTTTTTCACTTTTAAAGGAAGTTTAAATTAAAATATGGCTCTTAAAAGTAGGCTTTAAATTTTTTTCTTTTTTTCCATTAAAGAAAGCTTAACAATATTTTTGCAATTAATTCTTTAGCCTTAAAGTAGGCTGAACATAATTTGTGTTTTATTTTATGAGTATAAGTGTGTGTGCGTGTGTGTGTGTGTTTGCTGCTCTGCATGTTGAGCACTGAAAAAAAATATATATTTTGCTTGTAATTGTGTTACTGGTTTTGTCTGTGTGAATTGTCTGGAACTTGTGCTGGTAATTTATGACCATCTTGACGGTTTTTAGGTTTTTGTTGGCTTATAACTTTTTCCCATAAATTGAAGGTAAAATTTGTAACAATAAAATACACTTGTTGCTGTGCTCTACAAAAATATTTAAAAAGAAAAACTTCAAGTTTTGTTTACAAATTTAAACAATAAAATCCGTTCATTGTTTCAAGTCTCGTAAATTTTAAACAGAAAATTTTCAGTTTGATGCTTAGAGCTAATAAAGAAATATTTTAAAGCGCAGATATTATATAACAGGGAAGATGTGAGTTATGGTAAGGAAAATTTCGAATTTCTCTAATTGGTTTTTAAAGAAGTTTTTGCAAAAAATGCATACTTTTTTTTTCAATATCACTGTTTAGCTGCTGCTTCTTTACATACTCTGTTATGCCTTTTTGTTTTACTTTAGTCTTGCATCAAGTTTCACAACGACAAAGAAGCAGATGAAGAAGAAGAAGAGGAGGACAAAAAAGAAATATAAGAGAAAATCTTAATACTATATATTTTCTTCTTAGAATGATTCGATGATTTTTAAGCGCCTGCGTTAAAATGAAAACCAATCGCATCAAAGCACCCCATTAAATAACGTCATCTACCAACATCATCGTCATTATTATTAACATCCTCTAGGAAAAAATATTACACCACATACATGCATATACACATACATACATTTATACACACATACATACATATGTACTTACATTTATAATTTTTTCCCTAGAATTTTGTTAGATGTTATATATTTTTTGTTTCGTTTTGCTTAACTACCAACAGCTGTGAATTTAAAATAATTTAAGAAATGTTTTCAAATAAATTTTAAGTAAATGCTGAATAAACAACTGCTGAAATAACTTTTAGTAACAACTTCCGAATATTTAAAATTAAACCATACCTCATTGTAATGTTATATGTCTATAAAGTAGATTATTTTTAATTACTAATAACTATTATACGTTGGATCGCTTGGCACAGAGGCATTGAGGGGAATGGGTCGTAAAAGATTCGAAATACTCCATTACTCTCCTACCAACTTAGATTTAGATGAACAAATGAGGAGTAAAAAGATAGATGGGAGCTACAAAGAACAATTATGGTATCACCTGGTAATTTTGAACCTACTTGAGCAAGGATTTCTTTACTGGTCTGCGGACTTTATCACGAGTAAGCACTTGGAGTGATTTGGGGTTATTTATAATGATATTATTGAGGTGGCGTTGGCTGAAATAGTGACTACATTGACTAAAAAACCCAAGGTCCTGGGTTCGAGCCCGGTCTCCGACAGTTATTAAATAACAAAATCAGGCATTTTTCTGATTAGTGTTATTTTGTATCAATTGTTGTAGAGACTATTAACTGAACTATAGCAGCTTCAGCGGATACTAATCCTAATGTAACATCACAACGCCCTCTTTCTTCGGTATTGTGCATTTAGACTCATCGACGAAGTAATATAAAAAAAATTGCTACCAAACACAGCTTCAAAAATTTAATACGCTTCATTGACACCAGAGGCGCTGCACACGTGCATTATTAGAACCGTGCAAGCAGAAAAGAAGAGTTGTAAAAGAATTAAGCTTTCCTCTATCTCTTCATTCACCACCTGTCTTCTCTATAACTAGCCCTTTCCTAAAGAAGGTAACACTTAGTAATATGTAGTGGCAGACATTCATTGCCTGAGTGCTACTTCTCTTTACAAAAAAAAAATATATATATATATAAAATTAAATATTAAATAGAAGAGAGCACAGAAAATTTAATTTGTAACTGTCCCGAACTTAGCCAGAAACCAAATGGGTGCCAATCATTCTCAAAAATTTTAAAATCTTTTCGGTGTTTCCCGATGTATGATCAGATTCATATTAGGTTTTAATTGGTTCTACACACAGGGGCCAAAAGTGGTGATTTTACGTATTAATAAAAAATGAATTCGAGTACCATGAAAATTGAAAGTACTAGCTTAAAGAGCATAAAATTCTGCACTATGCGAAAAATAAATGTCATATAGGAAATGGTGCTTTTGTAATGAAACGTTAAAGTTGAAAAGTGTGAGAGAAAACCGGCAAAATAAGCTCAATAAAGCTAAAAACTTTGCGTTATTAAAATTTATTTAATTCCAGTAATATTGAATAAGTACTAAATCTAACCATGCGATCATTAAGTTCAGGTATTCCTTTAAAAGTTTTGATCAAATTTGTGTTATTAATTATTTGTGGTAGTGCTTTTGTTTTCAATGTTTATATTAAAAATTCAATAAAATAAATAGATTTTCACAGTTTAGGTGGATATAAAGATATAGGATATAAGATTAGACAGAGATTTTAACTTTGTTTTAAATATAGAATAAGTCTGAATTATTTATCCTGCGCTTTAATGAGCTTTAAAAGTTTTGCACGAATTAGTAACGGTCGCACGAGTTGATTTCAACAACAATAAGCTCTTAACGACTTCTGCTAACACTTTTATTTTTATTGTTGTTGTTGTCCTTGCTTTATGTATTTTTATTAGAGATATGAAAATGCCATGATTTGCTATGCGTGTGTCATGAATTAGTCACGCGTGATCGTGGTTGTATTTATATATACCCAGTAAAAAAAATTGGAAGTCATTCTAAAGGAAGTACATTTTCATTGCTTCCAAAAAATCGATATTTTTAATTTGCCGATAGTTAGCAGAAAACCAAGTAGAAGTTTATTTAAGTCATACAAAACCTTGTAATTCCTCTCAAGTTTTAGAAATTACTCAGCAGAATTTTTAAAAAATGGATTTGTTTGAAGAAACTTATGAACTAATTTTGGTCTAAAATTTTAAAGTTATTTGCTTAAATTTACATTAAATTACTGTTTCGCGCTTAAATTCCTATAAAAAGAAACTAACTGTTAAAATAAGTAACTATTAACCATTTTTTCTAGATGAAAATATTATCATAGAACACAAAAAAGGAAATTTTTCTTAAAATCGCTTCCAATTCGGTGACCAGGCAGCAAAAAAGAGAACTTCTTGCAATGACAACCCTATGTAAAAATCATTAGATCGGATCGAAATTTGCACTACTTCCAGATCGCAAACTCTACATTTTCATGACTTTTTTGGAGTGTCTTTTTTTACTGGGTAATAATGATGTAAACAAAAATTAACGTGTGTGACTTTATCGAACTTTCTTAAGTTTATTAAATAATCTCTTTTTGTATAATTCGTACTGGAAATCAGTCAATAGCAGACAATTTATGAGAAGCGTGAGTGAATAAATACATAATGAATTATTGTTTATTTTGTTGGTTAGGCACCGTTTATATGTATTTAGTTCCTGATTCGGTATTCCTTAGAAAAAAAGTCATGTTTATTAATTAATTAATAATCATTATATACGTGGGTACCCAACCCTTCCTATACCACCAAGATTTTGTTGGAACATGTAGTTTAGTCTAAGAGATATCCAAATAAAATTTAGTGACCCTTACTATTAAAGTTGAGGAGATATGAATTAATCCGCAAGAAAAGGGGGTTAGCCTCACTGTGCGACAGCAGGGATTGCGCTTAAGCATAGTCCACGTAGTAGCACAATGGACCAATAGATCTAAGTACGGCCGATACTCTAACATTCATGATTACTTAATATAATATCGGTGACAAAAAGGGAAAAATGCTTAAGGTAAGCACATTTTCACTTAGTGGCACCTCTGTAATCTCCATCAGAGAACAGCAATGAGTAGTAAAAATGTGAGTAGAGTTGAATCATGACCTAAAGTTTCTTGAACTTATGCGCACTCATACGTATTGCAGTGTTGTCTATGAATCACATTCACTCGAAAGTTGGAAGTGCGCTTCGAACTCATATTTAGCAACCTATGGACGATGTAAAATAAGTATGATTCACAATGCGAACTTCGCAGACGAACACGTAAAGTTCTCATTATGAGGTTATGTGTTTCTCTGTTGCTGTTTTTGTTTTTTTTTTTTAAATAACCCTATTTACTACTATTGTATACTACTTGCAAACTGTTTAATGAATAAACTTTTAAATAAACATACATACATGAAATGAGTAAGCTGAATCAATGTGAGCAGTATAAGTATTTTCCTGAAATTAGAAATCAAATTGAGGTGATTTATGAATGTGAGTGGTGTGGTATTATGTCAACGTCGCATTCATATTTAGTTCAACATATACTTATAAATCAATGTCATCGCGAGTAGGCGTAATTTAGAGTAGTTGGGTTTAAATGATGTCTACTGACTTATATTTAAAATTTTATGAGTCAGTATTAATAGAAAAAAACGATTCATTGCCGATCACTGATCTCCATAATCAAAAGTATCTCTGACAAACATATTTTTTATTTTGTGCTATTTTTCAGGAATTTATAGCACAAGAAATTGGATTTTATATTTTTTCGACTTATAATCTCATACGGAATAATAGCTTAATATAGCTTATACTTTTATACTATAGGTATGTTTTATTCGAAACAT
The DNA here is from genome assembly GCA_944452675.1 of Tachina lurida. Taxonomy (NCBI): domain Eukaryota; kingdom Metazoa; phylum Arthropoda; class Insecta; order Diptera; family Tachinidae; genus Tachina; species Tachina lurida. Next base: position 181,829,349 of record OX101752.1, on the reverse strand, counting down.
ATACCTACTTAATGTTTAAGTAGGTATATATATATAGCTACTTAATAAGTTTATAAACACTTAAATTTGTTCTGAATATTTATACAAAGTTCGAATAAAACATACCTTATATTAAATTGAATTTATTCGTCACATTGAGTCGAACGATATTTTTCTAAAAAAAATCAAGTGAATAACGAATTCCCAAATTTAACTGCAAAAGATGTGAATTTCTGAAAATCGACTTGAAAGTTTAAAACTGCTCATTTGCAAAACAGTAAAACAGGACTCAGGTACTTTTTCTTTATTGCCACAGATTTAATAAAAATTAAAGCCAAAATATTGGCGGTATTCGGTGTTTAATGCAAATTGTCTTGCATCATTGTAAATGCAAAATATAGTAGCTTTTCTTTAAAATCCAACAAAAAAATACACGCACAATCCAAAGAAAAGGTACGATATTTTGCACTTGCATGGAAGACCATTTACATCAAACGTCAATTTTATTATCCTCTCTTCTCTTCTTTATTATATATATATCCAGAGAACTATCTTCGTAATGAAATGTAGGTTTTCATAACGATCACTAGACTCTCAAGTCATTTAAAAACAATATCCAATTTTTATGCGGTCGTATTTTGCCCACTTTTCATATCACCGAATTGTATTATAGCAGAGGGTCAATAACCTCTGGAAAAGTTTCATGTATTGAGTAAAATGTATGAGCAATGTTTCATGAGAATTTGTTAAGTGTGAAAATATAAAATACATATAAATATTAATTTCAAGTGGTCGTGACAATGAGCACATTTTGAAATCCCTTATATCTTAAGCCAGGCCAGAAAATTTCCGTGTTTCAAATTTCATAACAAACTTTCACGCTTATAGATCATTTGCCTTGATTAACTTTTTGAACATTACCTAGTCGGAAACTTTGTACTTTCATACACAGAAAAAAAAAATATTTTTTTTTAACATATTTGATTGAAACAAAACCAAAAATCAATTAAAAATTTCATTGTGTCAATTAAACTTTTAGACTAATTAAAATTTCAAATAAAAGTTTCATTAACTCAGTTAAATTTTTCATTAAATATTTGAATTTTTTTTGTAAATTGAATTTATTAATTGCAGCGAAATTGTTTCTGTGTATTCAATTCAGTTTCTTATCATTTAATTTTTTTTAAAATTACTACTTAAATAGATTTTTTTATACATCTTTCGCATAAAATATTTGCAAATATTTCTGTAATAGTTACCAGTTACTGTCGGCAATCTAAATTTCATATACATTTCACTGCAAACATTTTTCAGAATTTCTCTAGTTTGTGCTCTAAAGAATGTTGTTAAAATGAAAAACTAAACGAATTTTTTTTGCTGCACATTTGCTACTAGATGGTTGCGACTCGTACATTATGGTGGAGTAAAATTATTACAACATGGTTGTAAGGAGTGTAAAAAGCAGGCAAAACAACAATAACAGCAACGTTAACAAGGAAAAACCAGAAGCTTAGTAGCAAAAATATCATGAGAGTGCAACGTAAAAATTCCAATTTAGTATTTGGCTAAAGCCTGTGCTTAAAAATACTTTCATTTCCGTTTTGGTTGTTGAATGTATTTTTCTTTTTTGGTTTTCCTTTAACAAAAAAAAAATTATTTAAGTTTTTAAAGAAGCGAATCTACTTTTCTTCTTTTCAAGCTTTAATTAAACCTTTAAATGAGGAAAAAAAATATAATTAATCACATTTTGTGCTTAAAGTAGAGCTTAAAAGCTTAAGTAGCTTTCAGATATGTTCTTTGCATACAGGCATTTAATTCGATTCTCAGGCATATGGTTTTGCTTGTTGTATAATCTTAAATTTATGCTTGTATTGCAAATCAATTGATAGACTGAAAAGATATCATAATATAATTAAGTTATTTTAAGCAAAATCATCGCAACAATAGCTTTTGTTGGAGCAGTTACCAACAGAAAGCTCCTTAAAGTTAAGCTATCTTTTTGAGCTTTCAGCTTTTTCTTCGAATATATTAAGTAAGCTTTCTGGAACAAATGAATAATTTTTCCACAAAATAAAAATCATTAATACCCAATACATATTGAGCCTTTGCTCATTATTAAGAAAAATCTCTTTTGCAGAAGAGAAGTTTGAAGTTTGGAGTTTACTAACAACTTAATGAAAAAGGAACTTTTATTTCTAACTAAAACATTTTATTCTTATCTTTATTCTTCTCTCCAGATTTGATTATATAAGATATTTGTATAACATTTTTAAATAAGACGAATTCAGCATTTTTAATTCAAAATTCAAGTTTTTTGAGTTATGGCTCTACTGCAGCAAATGCTTAAAATGCTAATGATAAATAAGTCGATAGTTGTTCCATGAGCTTTCTTAAATAACCATTCTAATAAAGGTGAATGGAGTTTTCGTTGTAATTATTAAGCTTTATAAAGCTTAAAATCAATGTAAGCTTTAATATATTGTGCAAGAAAAAATGTTCAAGTACTAAACTCTTTCAATATATTTTTTGAAATTTTACAAGGCTTTGAAAGCTTTTAAATCTTAACATTTTTGTTTGTCAAAAGCTTTGTTATACTTAACGCTCTAATGCAGCTACGTTCAAGCCAAATGCACAAGGTGCAAACTTTAACAAAAGAGCTTTTGTGCTTTCACACCGACAACAGTAGAACAACCACAACAACAGCCACAACAACAATACCACAGATAACAATGCCTGCTCTTACTTTGCAAAGAACAAATTTAAGAGCTTTCAAAGCTGTTAACCTCAAATGCACATATTAGTGTATGTGTGTTTGGACGTAGCTGCTCTAGTGCAGCTACATATATTCAAGCACACATACTCTGACAGCTTTGAAAGCTTGTAAAATCCGTTCTTGTTTCTGTACAAAGTACAATAATAGTTTTCGCCGATTTTGGATTGGCTATTATGCTCTCGTCGCTGTGAAAGCACAAAGCTCTTTTGTAAAAGCTTGCATTTTATATATACACATAGCTGCTCTAATGGGTTAAACTATATTTCACAGTTTTGCTTAAATTCTTTTACTTCTATTCAACTACTCTTTGGAAAAGCAATTAATTTTTTATTCTTTCATAACAATAACGAAAAAAAATATAACATTAAAAGCTTATATGGGAGATGGCAGTGGAAAATAAAGAAATTGTATAAAAAGAAATTATATAAAAAATGTAATAAAGCAAATGGTATTATTAGCTATTTTATATGTATGTTACTTTTTTTTTTGCTGGAAACATACTCGTACAAGCAAAGAAGGGTTGCTAAACAATTTTTAAATTTAATTTCTCTGGTGTTCAACAACATTTTTTAATATTTTTTTTCCTTCTAACGTTTCAGTTTTTGCAATTTCATTTTGAACAACAACAGCAGCAGCCGTAGCAGCAGTAGTGCTGTGTAACATAGAATTCCTTAAAATCCTTAGCTGTCACAATATATTTTTTGTGCCTGACTTAATTTTCTTGCTTGCATTTCTCTCCATCAAAATAAGAAAAAAAATAAATTTTTTTATATAAGTTTTTTCCTTCATTCCTTTGGAGTTTGCTATATATAAAAATTTCCTATTGCTACATACAAATAAATATGCTTTACAGTTTTGTTGCTGTTATTTGAAGCATTCATTCGTGCAACACTTATACTTGGATGGATACATACAGAAAAGTTGTGTGTGTGTGCCGTGCCACTTCTAAGCCACACACCATTTTCATCTAACAAACAACCAGTCAAAGCCTTGGATGAGGGTAACATTTCTCCATACACATAAAAAAAAAAAGAAACTTTTCACAGCTCAAACATTTATAATTTCAAAAAAAAAGAGGAATGAAATTTAGTAAAAATTCTTTATTATAAGAAGAGACTAATGGTGCTGGGTTTGTATATCCTCTTATTAAAAGGAAATTTTTCCTAATAGTAAATATGAATGCATTGGAAAGCGAAAATTGTTGTTGCAAAAACTAATAGGGCAACCATGATCGCAATGGTAACCAAATACAGTCGACTCTTGATAGTTCGAAATTCAATAATTCGTAACTCTCGATAATTTCAATAGCAGTCAATAAATTGCACAACAAAACAAATAATTTTGATCCGGTAGTTTAAGTTATTCAATGCCTAATAATACGAATTGTTTTAATGCTTTGTGTTTTATCAAAAATAAAAAAATACAATAAAAGCAACGTTCCTATACGTAATGTTGCCCGCCGAAGTTATATAATTATAAGTTTTCTAGCCCTAAAATATGTTTTTGAAAAAACCAATGGCTTTAAAATTAAAAACGGAGACATTGATGATTTCTTAACAAGTCTTCTCAGAACAAGGTTGGTTCCAAATTAGTAATCAGACATTTTAATCAAACTTTGTTTTAATTTTAACTTTTATCTGGTTTTCTAAATTTTAAATTATCAAGAGTCTACAGTTCCAACAATAAGAAACAGATGTTAATGAAAACCAGAAATTGTTATAAGCAGGGCAACCAGAAATATGCTATAAAAAAGTATTTTATTCGCATACAATATACTAAAAAAAACTTGCAAATATGCACTAAAAACTCAAAAATATGCTCTTAAGAACAAAATAAATTGGTTTATTTGGAAATGAAAATACAAATTTTTAATTCAACAATACAATAACATAGGCATATGATTTGTTACAGCAACAATGAAATGCATATAGACAGCGCTGAACCACCAGCAATTAAATTTCAAATTAAAATAAACTTCTGACAATATGTCGAATAATAAATTTCTTAAATGCAAAAGTAAAATAAAAATGAGATCATCAAAATGAAAACTTTGAAACTAAATTTTGGATAAATAAGACAAGCTTTTTATATATAATTGTTATTGAAATTAACAACAAAAGATTGACTTATACCGATTACATACTATGGCATTTTGTGATATCGTAATAGTATATACTAGTGGCATCGTTTGGCATTTTAAATTTTTTTTTCGTTGTTTGGCATTGTTTTTTATATGAAAAACATAAGCTGAAGGGTGTTGCACACGTTTGCATTAGGTTTGTAAATAAAAATACATACAATGAAAATGTCCTTTCAACGTCTCCTGTTGTAATTGGAGAGTCTGTCGGAAATAGTAAAACCAAATTGTTATTAAAATTAACTTCTAATATTTTTATGGAATCCTCAAAAAGTTGGGCAGTTGTGGTGAGTTTTTTCTATTTATTAAATAGACGTTGCAATTGTGTTTATTAAAACCTTTTGATTTTGTCAGAATGTAGATCACCTACAATAATACTCGTATACAATACATGCATATAAGACTGAAAATGAGATTTGGATGGCATATTAGCACATTAAAAAAAATTTATTTTATTAAAATATTCCCTAAAAGCCTAATATGCCTGTAAAACTAAAATATGCAAAAGCATGCCATAAAGAGTAAAATATGCTAAAATATGCACCAACAAATCGATGCCAAAATTAAGAAACAGCTCTAAAACGGATAAATATCTTATCTCTGCACTAAGACTTCATACAAGAAAAAACATGAATTCGCATATTTGCGGTTTCCCTGGTTATAATTATTATTTAAAAAAAAATGTTTCAGAATTAAATAAAAATTTCTTGAATTTTATTTTAATTTATTAAACATGTTAAAGTGTTGCACAAATATTTTTGATTACTTTATAGCTTTATTGAATCGTAAACCATTTATTTCAAAAGCTTTAAATATCTAAACCAGAAAAAACCATGCTTGCGCCTTCATATAGGCTTCACGAACTTTTTACATTTCACGTCTAAAATTATGCCGCATTTTTTTTATTATCCTCAAAACCCACAACTGGATAGAAACTGATACATATTGATATTTAAAAGTATTTTAATGAACACTTTTTAATTGCTTTCATTTGAATATTTTCATGGGCATCAAAGCTTTTCATTATTATTGTTATTATTATTATTATTGTATCGATTTAAATGATTGAACTTGGCGAGTTTGTCAAATAAGATTTTTGTTTGCACTAGCACTACTAACCTAATAAAATAAACAAAATTTTTGCTTAACTTTATTAACTGCGAATGACATGTGTAAAAATTGTTGTTAGAGGGAGAAGTAGAAAAAATAACATGCTTAGCTGTCAAAAAGCTGTCAAAAAAAGAAATATGCATAGAGAATGACCTCTAAAATAAAATACGGGCTGTTGTTTATTATTATATTGCTACGCTGCCGCTGCTGCTGCTGCTGTGGCACAAAACAATTTGTCTGCTTGAATTTTATATATTTTTAGCGTAGAAGAAATGAAGTTCGTGTGCCTGAGTTATATATTTTTTTTCAACTACAAACTGCAAACTACGTATGGAGTGTATTTGACATAATGTGGCACTTTCATATTGTATTTTTTTTTTTTTTTTTGTTTTATTAAAATAAATTGAAAGTTGGAAAAAGGCCTTTAAATAAAAATTTTACATTTTATTATAAGCGAGACTTGCAAAATAGCAGACTGACGCCTAATTGTTGATGATGATCCACAACATCATCATTATGATCATTATCATTGTCGCTGCTCCGCCGTCATTTTTAGTGATAATAATGATGACAATGATTGTTTGATTGTATGCTAAAAACTGTTAAGTTAGTTTATTAAGTGTCATTATTGACACATAGTGACAATTAGAATGACAGCAAAAGTCTACAAACGTATTGAGAATATAATTTATAATTTAAAAAGTTAACAAACAATTGCCTTTTTCCACACGTTGTCTTTGCTTTCGTTTTTTCTTTCTTTTTTTTTTTTTGTGAACTAAAATGAAAAATGACAAATAAGAAATGAAAGGTTGAATGACCTCTGCAGCAATTGAGTGTAATAAATTGAGGAGAAAGCTTTAAATTAAATGATTTTAACGAACGTAATTTTGTACGTAATTGAAAAAGTTTAAAGAAGTTTTTTTTTCTGTTATTTAAAAAAAGACTTATCTAAAAAAAACACATCTACTGTAAAAATTTAATGGTATGAGTTTTGAAGAAATTGTGAGATCCTCTGTGAAGTTGACTAGCAGGGAGAAATACTCGTAAATAATTAAAATTAAAATTAATCAGGGCAATCATAAATAAAATTCCGCGAAAAATTTTTCCCTTTTCGAATTAGAATTTTTTTGTTTTTCCTATTACTCGCTATTGTTTGAAATTGTTCCCCGGGAAAAATTTCTCCCGGCATTTTATTCATGATTTCCCTCAATTAATAATAAAAAAAAAATAGCAGGGCTTAAACCTTTGGCTCTATTTAGTAATTCGAAACGAAATTGAACGTTTTCTCATTTGTATGTTAATGATATGCAAATTCGGAAGCATTTGCCTCCGTTTCGAATTGCATATTCAAAGTCAAAGCAAAGTATAGTTTAAGATTTAGTATTTTATATGGTCATACTGATTATAAATTTTTAAAGTAGATATACTCTTTTTCGACTATGAATATGAGCCTATTTTTTATAAAAATAGTTTTATTGAAAAAAAAATTAAAGCCAAAACCATTTTAAGTACCTTAAAGTCATGCCACAGTGACAGACTTAAAGAAAATCCCATTCAGTTTATTTAAAATTGACTATTATTATCATGTAAATAATACAGCGGCAGCAGCAATTTTGTACATTAAAAGTAACAAAAACAAAAGCAAAAATAAAAAATATTCAATGTTGGCGACCTTGAAAATCTGCTGGTGAAATTTATAACAAATTAAAAGCCATAATTTTTCATCTTGACTTAAAAGCACACTGCGATTGTGTGTAAATGTACAGCTACATATGTTTGTGTTTAAATGTGTGTGTGTGTTTGTGTGTGTGTGTGTGTGTGTGGCAGTAGTTGGTAGCACAAGAGAAGAGTTCAAAGCTCCCACATTAATATATCACTTTTATTTTTTTTCAAGTTGTTATTACAGTTGTTGTTGTTGCTGTTGTTGTTTTAAAAGGGAAATCCCCGTAAATACTACTATGATTTTACTACAAGACATTATGGGCTGTTTGCTGTTTGTTGGTGTTGGTGTTGGCTTTGCAGTTTATTGTCTGTACATTACAGGCCATCTCGTTCTAGCCTGTTTTAAATTTTTGGCCCATAAATTGTATGAACGAATATTTGTTATTGTTGTCTGCACACACACACACACACAAGTGCAAGTAAAACAGCTCACGAAAATATAATAAATTTTAGGCAAAAAAGGAAAAAAAAAACAATAATAATAAAACAATAATTCAACTTGGCGGCAGCAAAAGTGGAGAAGAAAAACAAAAATTAAGAACGAAATTTTGCATTGCATATTTCTGGTTAACCAATGAAGGAAGCCACCACACACCACTGAATTAATGACAGACAAAACAGTAACAGTGCAAAAGCCATTGAACCATTAACATTATTTTTTTTCTTTGTTTTTAATGAAGAAAAAACAAAAAAATATAATAAAAATGCAACAAAAGAATTTAAGAAAATTTCTGCTTAAACTCGCTACGAAATCGAAAATATGAAAATGTATTAAGCATTTGTTTTTTTCTTTCTTTATTTCAAATCATAATTGTAAAGAACAATTGTTGCTGTGAGTCAATGTTGCTGGCTTATTTTTTATATGTGTGCATGTGTGTAAGTGTGTGTGTGTGTGTTTGTGGTTTTTTTTTCTTCCACAAACTTGATGGTGGTGCCCATTAATTTTATTATTTGCCGACTTGTTTGACAGTTCTGACAGACAATTATTTAAAACTTGTGTTTTTGTTCTAAGTTGTTATTGTGTGTCGAGTTATTAGTACACGCTCGCTAGAGTGGCAAATGCAGTCAGTGGTGGCAGTAGAAGTGCTTTAGTACGAGTAGTTGTAGTCTAAAACATAAATATAAACTTCACTTTTTTAGAGGTCACCGTGCTGCATAAAAGCACACTAAAAAAATTATCATCATCGTCATTATTATTATCGTCATCACATGGAGCAGCTTTACCAGAAATGATAGTAACAAATAAATGTTAACACCATTTATTATTGTTGTTTTTGGTTTTTTTTTTTGTTAGGCGATTCACTTGCACTTTTTGTGTTTGTGTCAGTTGTTTGTTATTGTTGTTGGTTTGTCTTCTTTTGTTTGCTGTGGCTGGTTGGGGAGGAGCTATTTTTATGTTGGTTTTAAAATGAATGGCTTTTAATATGGGTTAGTGAAGAATTGCATATTGAAGTTCAGTGTGAAAAATTCACATGTCTAGTAAAACAAAGCAGAGAATTATGACTTTTTCTGTAGAGAAAAAAATATTGATAAATAACTAACTAAACTAACACTAAAGTCTACTTTGAGAGCTACGTATTATATGAAAATATGAAGCATACTTTAAGGAAAATGAATTAATTTATATATACAATCCTTTATGCTTCAAAATATTTTTTAGCATTTATGGCCACAGCTGGTGCTATCACTCACCAGCAGCGAGAAGACCAAAATGCCTGTTAATTATGAAAAAATAATATTTCTTATTTTATAGACAATTTTTATTGTTTTTGTATTTATATATATTTCTTATTTTTTTTTTATTTTCCAACTCCATGTACGAGTATGTATGTATGTACCAGTCTAAAAATTATGAAAAATGAAGTGTAAAAACTGTTAGTGTTGATCATAAAATTCATTTTTATAGTTATTAAAAATGTAGCAACAACTCGCAAAATTTTGCATATTATATATATTTTTTTTTAAATAAATACTTTTTTTAATACTCTTAACTCCCAGTGCTCTACAGCCAGAAGAAGACGAGAAATGAAGCTCGTAAAAACATGAAACAACTCTGTAAAAGATTTAATAGTCATAGGAGTCATAAAAAAAAAATGTGTAGTTTTTTTTTGTATATTTTCTTTCTTAACTCTTTGGCTTTTAATACTTATTTTATTGGTAGTTGGTTACGTTTCGTTGTATATAGTCTCTTTTTATAGGCAGAACTAATTTTTAGAGTAAATGTTTTATAACTTGCTTTTATTGAGATTGTAGATTTGTTAAAGAAATTAGTGGCGGCAAGAATGGTAGCAGGCCGCTTTGTTGTTAATGTTGTTATTGTTGTTGCCTTCACTTAATGTAAAGTAGCGGTAGCCTGATGAAGTATAAAGTGTAGCGAAAAGGGGGAAGTGCAGAAAGAAAAAAAAAGAACAAAAAAGGTTTACTTAGCGGACTTAGAATATTTTGCCAAGAGCTTTTATTATGTAATTTTATTATCAATATTTACAAAATGTAAAAATGCAAGAATTGAGGTGGAATATTCAAGTGCTTAATGCTTATATTTGGACTTCCACTCATGAAAGGAAGGCCAATATTACACGTGGCCTGGCTCATAGGTAATCTTTCGGGCCTTAAATTAATCTCAATGATTTAAATTTTTTTAAATATTTTTTTTTCACTTTTCTGTTTTACAATGAAATTATTGGCGAAAAATATTTTATTCACTCACTCACGTTAAAAAGGCTATGTTTTCTGTTTTTGAATACGAATCTATGCTAAAACTATATTTCATACACTCAGGGAAAAGCTGCAACTTAAAAATACGAACGCGTCACATTAATTCAATGATTTTCAATATAATAGAAAATGAATGGGGAGATACTTAAAAATAAATAAAATTAATAAATTAATACTGTACATTAATATTTTTCGATATTGAAATCAGTAATTTCAACATGACTAGACTTTCGTTGTTTTTTTTATTAATTCAATATGGTTTTTATAGATTTTAAGCTGTTTTTTCCCTGGGTGTAGAAATGGGAGCTTACCGCCTCAGACCCTATGCCAAACACTTTAATGGGACAATAAATACCCTTTGAGCGTTGGGATGCTCCATTCTATACTTTTCTGAAATACCGTTGGTTCCGAAGAACAATCGCCAAACTTTTTTTGAGCCTTACGTGTAGTTTCCACAATGCAAGCAAGCGACTTGTCTAGAAAAAATATATGAAAAGCACTCAAATTTTTGAGTGATTCCTATACAAATTTTCTAGACAAGTCGCTTGCTTGCATTGTGGAAACTACACATTAGAGAGGAGATGCAATTTTATACATGCTCGTACATAGATTAACTTTTACTTGGTTTTACTCGTTGAAAGTGAATGATTTAAAACAGCTACACCCAAGCACACATGCACTGATATTTGCTTTTGAGGTAAAAAGCTTTGAAAGCTCTCATATTTGTTCTTGTTTCTTTGCAAAGTAAGAGCAAGCATTGTTGTATGGGGTGTGTTGTTGTGGCTCTTGTACTCTCGTTGGTGTGAAAGCACAAAAGCTCTTTTGTAAAAGTTTGCACATTGTGCACATGGCGTGGACGTAGCTGATAATGTGATTCGAATATTAGAGGAGATTTTTTTTATATATTGTGAAACTTGAATAGCCTTTTGTTTTGTAACAAATAAGGCTATCGAAACACTATTCCGAAAAAAAATTACATTTTGATGTTTAATTGATTTAAAATATCAAACCTGAAGTAATTGAAAGCTTTTAATGTTAAATGTTAATGTCGCTATTACCGATATTTATCAAAGAAAAAATATTTTCGCCAGATTAATAACAGTCATGAAACTAAATAAAGGTTGGAGTTCATTAAAAATAAAAAGAGCTTTCAAGGTGTTTTTTTTTTTGATTTTTGGGAAACAAGTATCAAAGCAATATTTTTTTCAATAGCTTTTAGAAAGCGCAAAAAGCATTTTTTTGTTTAAAAATTATATTAAAACTTTTTTGCAACAAATAGTTCAAAAACCTGGAAAAGTTTTCTTTAAATCTTGTGAAGCCCTAAAAGCTTTTTTTTAAGCAAACAAAAAATACGTAGAAACTCTGTTATTAAAATTATACCAATTTCAATTTAAGATAAGCCTGATCGAAGTAATTGAAAGCTTTTGATGTTAAAAGTTGTTTTTTAGTAAGATTCATCAAATAAGATAAAGGTATTTTCACACGAATAATTGTTATTACAAAACTAAGTGTTTTCGTTTATTTCAAAAAAGAGCTTTTAATTTTTTTGTCATTTCGAACAATTTTAATATTCACATGTATGTATATTTTCCAACAGCTTTCAGGAACCCAAAACAGCATTTTAAGCGCATAGCACATTTACACCTGCACGATTTCAATTGAAATGTTTAACAAAACCTATAAAACCTATATAGTTAAGACATTGATGGGTCTATGTCAGCTACGTCCAAGCACACATACACTGATATTTGCATTTGAGGTAAACAGCTTTGAAAGCCCTTAAATTTGTTCTTGTTTCTTTGCAAGGTAAGAGCAAGCATTGCTGTCTGCTGTGTTGTTGTTATGGATGTTGTACTCTCGTCGGTGTGAAAGCACAAAAAGCTCTTTATAAAAGTTTGCACATTGTGCATATGGGTTGGACGTAGCTGGTCTATATAAAATATTACTCTGTTGGGGTCTTCCAAAATCAATATAAATACATAAGTCATTAATTTCAAAATATTGAAAACTTTTTTGTTAAAAAACTATTTTATAACAAATGGTTTAAAAAGCCGGAAAAGTTTTTTTTAATATATACTTCATATTTTGCTATCAATATAATTAAAAAAGTATTGAAAGCTATGCTTAAAGTCTTGTTTATATATTCTAAGTTTCCAATAAAAAAAAGTTTAAAAATCTTTAGATATGATAGTAAAATTTTAATTTGAACTTTAACATCTCAGCGAAGTTGTTTCACTGAACTTTTGTTTTTTATCCCAGTAGCTCGAAGCACAGTTTTCTCTACGACAACTAATTTTATTATAATTAAATAGCTCAAAGTACAAATTTTGTATTGATTTAAGTGCTATAAGATTTTAACTTTATGTATAAAAAAGAAACCAATAAAATTAACATTAAATCATTTTAGATGAAACTCTCAACCATTAAATTCTTCCCATAAATCAAATAGTAATTAAATTAAAACTCAGTTCCAAATAAAAGTTTTTTAAACAGATTCTGCCGATTAATTTCCCATCCATAAAAATTGACATTTTTTATAGTTCTCTTGATGATTAAATTTTAAATTATTTAAAAATTGTTTAAATTTCTGGTCTTAAGAATATCTAAAAGCACTTAATAGAAACATTTTGTAGATTATATTTATGTAGTTGGTATGTGCCTTTTAGTTTATTTATTTATTTTTTTTTTGGTTGTCAAGAGTACAAAAAGGGGGAGGAGTTGATATTTTAAGATGCTGGTCACATACTCTGGTAGATATTGCAAAATTGTGAAAACATCTTAAGAGATATAATATTTATGAGGGGTTGCTTACGTTTTTTTCTTCGCTTTTTGCAACATTTCTCTTTTACTGTTTTACTGTTTTATGGGGGTATCAACAGGATATTTAAGGATAAAAGTTTTATTTGCTTTTAAGTTTCTTCTTGTTGGCTAAAAACAATTTGTTTCATAAATAATTCATAAAAAGAAATTGAATTTATTTTATGCTATTTTTTTGGTCTTGCCCATAAAATAATCAACTAGGAAAAAATTGGTAAAAGTTTGAAGTTGATAAGCAGAATTTTGCTTTTTGAATTTGAATTTTTGAAATCTTTTTCTTGATAAAGATAAAAATCAATCAATAAAAACGTCTACACTTGCAAGCAAAATTTTTCCACCACTTGACCTGCTGTCCAGCTTGCGCTCGCTCGATCGTTTTGTTAGCATAGTGATGAAAATTTGCCATATTTTTATAACTCTTTCCTTTGAACATAAATTCATTGAATTGTGTTTCCTTTTTGGGGCTATCAACAGAAGAGGGTGTTGGCCAAGCACGTTCTGCAATAACTAACTATACTTTTACAGTAGCTTTGAGTTAATAAAAGCCGTAAAAGATGCCAAAAAAAAAAACAAATTATAATCAAAATTAAACTTTACTACTTGATACTTCATCGAAGACACTACATCAATGCATAAATGAATGTGTCCTCCATTCAAGAAAAACAAAAACAGCCTGCTCCGCTTTTAAAACTCATTATAGGTGATCTTTTAATATATTTATAATAAGTTCCTGGCAGACATTAAGTTTAAGGCCAATTGGGCGTTGTTTATTACGTCCCTTTGAAACGTGATCGATCATTTAGCGTGCGGGAGCTGTCCATCAGTCTTCACTTCTTCTATTCATCTTAGAATGTGTGTACGCAACAAAAAAAAAAGCAAAAAAAAAAAGAAGACAAACGTCAGCACATTTAGAACACAAGGTGTAGCTTAAAGCCCTGGCAGAGTTTTAAATAAGAAAAAAATATATTTTTAATTAAAATTTAAAAGCTTATAATGAATTTTTATCAGCTGCATTATTATTTAATTTTTTTTCTGTGCTTGATAAACATCCTGTAGTTGCTTTTACTGAAAAATTATTTTCCCTTGTACTTTTGATGATTTTATGTCATATTTTTCTTGATTACTGCAGACATATTCAGTGTCTTTTTTTTAGATTTTTTATTTATTTATTTTTTTGGTTTATATATTGATTAATGTTTAAAAGCTTTTAATTAATTTATGTGTTGCCTAAAAATGCTACTGTGTATAAAATGTAGATAAAGTTGCGCGCTGGTTTCTTTTAATATGATTTATAGATTTCAGAAAAACTTAACTTTGCTTTGTATAGTTTTAAGAGTTAAAACAAAATTTATTTCTTAAGCCGTGCATTTTAAGATACCAATATTAAGAAATAAGTTACCAAACGAAAAAAAGAGAGAACTAAAGTTTTCATACAAAGTGTTAATAATGAGGCGATGAATTGTGACTTACCATCATATGTTAGTTCTGTAGGATTTAGTGATGATAAGAACTTACCATCTGAAAAGAGAGATTGAAATAAAAGAAAATTATTTTGATTATCAAAGAAATAGTAATATGTACATATTAGTTTCACTTATGGCAATTGTAGTTAAGCAAGTTTCGAGCTTATGTAAGAGAGAGGAGAAGATAGTAATAATATCTTGAGCTAAAAAGTTGTTCAACTGAAATCGCCATGTGTGAACCCAGTTTAAATGATAAATCCTAAATCACTGAGAAATAAAAGGTCATTATTTTGTCAGATTTTTGCGAACTTTTTCGCCAAATTAATATTAGAAATTGCCAAAAGTCTCCCAAATCAATTTTATGTAGTTTTTCTTACCATAATGAATAAATGGATTTATTTTTATATAGCACTTTTTTTAATATAAAATTTTATAAAATAATTGTATACAAACTTAGCAAACAATTGCAAAAAACCGCCACAAATTATTTCTCGGAAATTTTGTCCTCATCCAAATTCAAAGCGAATTAATTACAGTCAAATCCCGATAATTCGTACCCCGATAAATCGTAATTCCCGATAATTCGCAATAAACTGCCGGTCCCTTGAAAAAATCTCGTTAATTCGTAAAATTTCCATACATTTTGGTCCCCTCGCTAATTCGTAATTTTTTTTTTCAAATAAAATCTTCTTTAGATCTTATAAATCGTAATTGTTTGCTAACTACCACTTATAATTCGTAATAAAAACAACAGAAACATGGAAAGAATGATGAAATGAAATTTGTCAGTTTTATTTTATTGTTTTTTGTTTGCTATTAAAATTACACGTATTTTACGCTAAGTAAATGAATTTGCTATTTTATTTTATGTATTTATTTTGTATTTTATTTTTGACAATTGTTTTTCATGTTTTTTTTATCGTTTTAGTAAATAAATTGAAAAACCCCGTTAATTCGTATATGTTTTATTTTAACCCCGTTAAATCGAAATCCCGCTAAATCGAAAACCCCTATAATTCGTAAGAAATGGCCGGTCCCTTGCGATTACAAATTATCGGGATTTGACTGTACTTTAATTTATAAAAGAAAAATCATCAAAATTAAATTGTTTTAATTTCTTCATAGTATTTATTTTTGAAACTACTCTTCAATAAAATAATTTTTAAAAAATAGCCAACAAATTTATTTATCGCCATATCGCCAAATCAAAAATTTATACCCAAACAAGTTGAAAAATCGCCATGTTTGGAAGAAGCTTAAAGTCCCTTACTCGTTCTCAATTTAACGTTCAAATCATATGTGAAATTGAGAAACACTCTCAAGAGTAGGAATTGCCGCACACTTTATTTCTAGTATAAAATTTATACGCGAAATTGTGAAACTAGAACTTATAAAGGGTGTTGTTTTAGAGTGTCACAATTTTTAGTTATCATCACTGCTTTATTTGAGCAGCCATTGAACAGCTGATCGTTGATTTTTGTTTGGTTAGGTTAGGTAGTTAGATTAACAGGCTGCTGGTTATGGAAGGGTGTAATGTAGAGTCCAGCTCAGTTGGGTCCAATACAATGATCCCTTTGTGTTACCTGTTAGTTGAAGAGAAGATAGGGAGAGTGTGATAGGGAAGGGCTAGTGATAGAGAAGACAGGTTGTGAAGGAAGAGATAGAGGAGAGCTTCATTCTTTTACAACTCTGCGCTTTGTACGCTTTTTGATAATGCAGTGTTGCATTGGTGTCAAATGAGGCGTATTAAATTTTGAAGCTGTGTCTAGTAGCCATTTTATTGGTTATTTTACTTCGCCGATGATTCTGCTACACAACGACGGAGGGCGCTCTGATGTTACATTAGCATTAGTATCCGATAAAGTCGGTATAGTTTTTTTAGTGACCAATGCCATATGCCTGCATCACTAGAATTTTTCCCACAACAACTGATACAAAGGACACTAATGCACATCAGAAAAATGTGTGGTGTTATTATTTTTAATGACTGCCGTACACCGGGCTCGAGCCCAGGGCCTTCGGTTTTGTAGTCAATGTGCTAACTACTTCAGCCAACGCCACCCGCTGCTTTTTGTTTAGTTTGCTTCGAAATTTCAATATGAATCGACTTACACCAGAAATTGTTTTATTCGCCGAACTCGTGGTGCACTTCTTCCATTTTCCAATGAAGCCCATTTATGGTTGATTGGGTACGTAAATCAGCAGAATTATAGCATTTGGAGTGAGGAGAATCAATCCATAAACTTTAGTCGAAACACCATTACATCTATATTAAATTACTGTTTGGTGCGCTTTATGGGCTGACGGAGTCTTTGGCCCATATTTCTTCAAAAACGATGATGGTCAGAGTGTTACTGCCAATGGTGAACGGTATAGGAACATTATTCGAAATTTTTTCGTACCTCAATTACGTGGCATTAATCTTGGTGATATATTGTTCCAAAAGGACGGGATCAGATGCCACACGGCAGGCGCTAAAATTGATTTACTCAAAGAAACTTTTGATGAAAAAATAATTTCACGTAATGGACCAATTAGTTGGCCACCAAGACCGTGTGATTTATCGCCATTGGATTATTTTCTTTGGGGTTATGTTAAGCCACTTGTCTACGTGGATAGATCACAAACAATTCAACACCAGGAAATCAACATTCGAAGAGTTATCGGCGAAATTCCGCCGCAAATGCTGCAAAAATTGTTAAAAATTGCTATTCTAGATTGCGCCATCTAGTCGCTAGCCCACATGACAGAAATCATATTTAAGCATTAATTTCATAAAATTTTCTATCCAATAAAACCCGCTTCATTGACATTGAAAATATACGGCCTGTCTCACCATGTCCAGAAATTGTTCGATCGAACACTTATATTGAAAACAACAACACATTTTCTAATGTTATTGTTGCTTTCAATACAAGTTGGCGATCGAACGTGACGGTTTAATCGTGGGACAGTGCTATATTTCCTTCTTTTATTATAATTTAAACTTGCGTGACTCTATAAAAAAGACCTTTTGCTATAAACTATACACCAAAACTGAACAGATTCCGTGTTCGCAGTTTTGAGGATGCTTGCTTTGTATATAGTGTATCTCAAAAGAAAGCTTATATTTGTTAAGTTTATTACAAGAAACAATGTGGTTTTTGAGAATTGTATTGCAATGTACCATTTCTCAGGGCCTCTCATTCGAAAATGTAACCTAACCATTCTAACCTTTCAATTAAGAGACGCTTTGATATTTTAAATATGCAAAGATCATCATTAAACTGCATTTTATGCAATGTTAGGCCCAATATCTATTTATCAGGTCAATGCAACCGTCCTGATTATATTGAGTGTTTTTGTATTTAAACTGTCAAAAGTTTTTTGCACCATATACTCTAGTCCATGTTTGTGTGTGTTTTTGACAACTTAAGCATAGTGTTGTTTTTTGTATTGCTTCGTTTTTGTAGAGTTGCACTGATCTGATAAATAGACCTTGGTTAGGCCCGTTGGGGTAATGCCTGGGCGTTTGAGAAAAAACATGCGATAAATTCTCTCTTTGTCACACCATTTTTTCTTTACTAAAGCAGGAATCAATTTGTCATTCTTATATCGCATTCCGATTTTTTTTTAAACTTTAGACTTACAAATCCTATGAAAAACGGGCTATCATCAGCAAGAGTGGGTCAGTGACAGAGTAGATGCTCGACGATTTTCTCCTCTTCTACGTCATGAAAACTGCTCTCGAAGTCATTGAATAGGAGTTTTAAATTTCCAGCATTTATGCCGTTGTGCATTGGCCTCTTGGTACGGCCACTAGTGTACAAAGAACTTCATAAATTTTAATTTTCACTTTAACAACTTGCTGGCCACATTTTGTGTTTTCTCTGATATGATTTCTTAATAAATCATTATAATTAACCAATTTTAAAGACAACTTCAACTTTTTTGTGTCTTTGAGCAACTGTTAAACATATTTTCAGTGTCAGTAAATCTACAATAACAATTTCAAAATTTTTTTTCTACATAAAACAACAATTAACATTCTTAACAATAAAATCGTGCAAAAAAATTTTAAGAATGATTTAACATTTGCTGCTGCGCTCTGTCGCTTAGCCAAGCATACACGAGTTTTTTTTTTATTCTAAGCAAAAAAAAAAAAAGAAACCGAGTGAAACTCCACCTAAATATGCGCTTAAATCCCTACAATAAATGTCAACTCTTTTAAAGACAAGTTGTCAAATAAGCACAAATCATTGACTGGCTGGGCTCTCTAACAAACACTGATTCCTCTTCATCAAAGTCAGGGCAATGATTGTCATCATTATTAACATCATGAGCCCAAACAGCGACCCGACCATAATAATAACTTTTTGTTTTTGTTTTTGTAAAACATAAATAAATAAAAATACCAATTCGCACTTGCAATGAAATTGCAATGAAAATTGATAGCAGGCAACACCTTCAACACACAACTACTGACATCAACGTCGTCGTCGATGTCGCCACCACCGCCACCGCCTCCACCAACTTCACCCCTCTTAAGGTATTCTTAAAACCAAAAAACAACAAAAAATTATACCATTTTAGTCACAATATATTTCTTTCAATAAGTTTAAAAACCCGGCAGAAAAGACCTCATCATCACATCAGCTTGATTTCATTTATTTAAGTAAAACTCATCAACGCCAACCACCATGAAGAAAAATTGAAGGATGTTCTTACGTTTTTCATGTGATTTGATTTCATATCATTTCCCTTACTTTGCGCATTTCATTTCAATTTTACAATTAAATTAAAAATAAAACAACAAAACGAAACAAAAAAAAAAAAAAACTAAAGAAAAAGTAGCTCTAAAATGTGAACATTCATGAGCATTGTCGTGTACGAGAAGAGTATGAAGACAAAACATTAGCAGGAAGAGGCTAAACAAAAGTCTGGCTTTATAGTTTTTATATTTCAACGCCCATATAAGGCTTATTTCGATTTATTTATCACCTGTCGTCCGAAATTGCAAATTTTCTTAAACAGCAGCAGCAACAACAAAAACAACAGCACTAGCAGCAGCAGCACGAGCAGGAGCAGGAGCAGGAGCAGCAACAACACAACTCTCCAAGTCTTTGTTGTTGCATTTGTACTCGTATTATATGAAAACAGAAAATTATATTAAATTCCATTATATATGCCTTACGCGATTTATTTTGTTTTTGTCTTGTTTTTCCTGACTTCTTCTCTACATTTTGGCTACAGCTACAACTACTGCTGCTGCTGCTGCTGTTCGCCAGAGACATTGTCATTTCAAGCACAAGCAATTAACAAAATGTTGCTTAAGGTTTAAGTTGTTGCTATTTTATTTCAGTTGGTCTTCTTTTTTTTATTTTTTTGGAACTCTTTGGTAGCCGTAAGGTGCCACAATATAAATATATATTTTGTAATTGGTTTTCAACTTTTTCTCATTCATATGCGCAAGTGTATGCGTGTGATTATGTATGTATGTGTGTGTGTGTGACAAAACAGCCGTAGGAATAGTTAAGTTACCCCAAATGAATATCAAGTAGTGGAGAATTAAAATTTTTGTTAATAAAAAAAACTAAAGAAATTAGCGTAGGGTCTGTCTGTGTCATTGATCTTGACTGCCAGTGGAAGTATTAATCCCTTTTGACAGGTTTTGAGGGAATATAAGAGAGAGAGAGAGAGAGAGAGAGAGAGAGAGAGAGATAAAAAAGTTATTGAATTCTAAAGCAGGGGTCGCCACAATTTAATTATTTGTTTTAAGAAATTGTAGAGATATTTAAAATGAAAAAATTCTGCATTCGTATTGTGTAATTAAGTTCTTTTTTAAAAAAATCTAATAATTTCTATAAAAAATTTATATTTTTAAACGTAATTTTTACAAAATGTACTTTTTGAAATTAATGTACTTTCTTGGAAAAGATACGTTTTAAGAAAAGATACTTTTTAATAAGAAATATTTTCTTAAAACTTTTGTTTAAGAATTTTTTTTCTCAAAAAGTACCATGTGCCTTTTAAGAAATAGTACTTTTTGAGAAAAAAAATATATAAAAAAGTACTTTAAAAAAAGCACTTGTAAAGAAAGGGAACATTTTGGAAAAACAATTTACTTTGTACAAAAAAGTAGTTTTTAAGAAAATATAATTTTACTAATAAATTATTTTTCGGAAATGGCACTTTATAAGAAAAGGTCCTTTTAGAGAAAATGTACTATTTAAGACAATGCACTTCATAAGATTTTTTTTTAAGAAAAGGTATTTCCCAAAATTAAGTATGTTTTAAAAAAAGGTAATTTGTAAGGAAAGGTATATTTTAAGAAGAGGCATTTTTAAGAAGAGTTACTTTTGAAGAAAATTTACGTTTTAAGAAAATGTATCTAATTTTTAAGAAAATTTACTTTTTAAAAAAAGCTACTTTATAAGAAAAGGTGGTTTTCAAAGAAAAAGTACTTATTAAGAAAATTTACTTTTTAAGAAAATTTACTTTTCAAGAAAAGCTACATTTTTAAGAAGAGGTACTTTTTAAGAAAATGTACTTTTTAAGAAAAGAAATCTACTTTTTAAGAAAAGGCACGTTTTAAAAGAAGGTACTTTTTAAGTAAAAGTGCTTTTCAGAAAAAAAATTTTAATTTAAGAAAAGGTACATTTTAAACATACTTTTGAGGAAGAGTAAAAAAAGGTACTTTTTAAGAATATGTACTTTTAAAGCAAATGTACGTTTTAAGAAAATTTACTTTTTACTACGTTTTAAGATAAGGTACTTTTTAAGAAAAGTAATCCACTTTTTAAGAAATATTTTAGGAAAAGTTGCTTTTCAGAGAAAAGGTACTTTTTAAGAAAATGTTTTCTTTAAGGAAAGGTACATTTTAAATGTACTTTTGAAGAAGAGTTACTTTTCAAGAAAATGTGCTTTTCTTATAAAAAAGGAACTTTGTAAGAAAATGTACTTTTTAAGAAAATGTACGTTTTAAGAAAATGTATCTACTTTTTAAGAAAGTATTCTTTTTATAAAAAGGTCCTTTTTAAGAAAATGTACTTTTCAAGAAAAGCTACGTTTTAAGAAAAGGTACTTTTTAAGAAAAGTCATCTACTTTTTAAGAAAATTTACTTTATAAAAGAAGGTACTTTTTAAGAAAGGGTGCTTCTCAGAGAAAATGTATTTTGTAAGAAAAAGTACGTTTTAAGAAAAGGTACTTTTAAGAAAAGGGTTTCTTTTAGTAAAAGTACTTCATAAGATAAGGCACTTCATAAGAAAGAATTCTTTTGAAAGAAAAAGTACTTCTTAAGAAGTACTAAATAAAAGGTACTTTTTAAGTGAAAGGATGTTTTAAGAAAATTTACTTTGTAAGAAAAGTTTATTTTTGATAAAAGGTACTTCTTAAGAAAAGGTACTTCTTAAGAGAAAAGTTACTTTATAAGAAAAAGTACTTTTTAATAACAGGTACTTTTTACGAAAAGGTACTTTTGATTAAAAGGTACTTTTTAGGAAAATATGCCACGCCGATATATAAATATGTACTTATGTGCATATATTCGTATTATCACCATTGGGTTCCCATGCAAAGCAAATATTGTTTTTCAGGAACTCTAGTGTGAGTAATCGTCTTCAGCTACTTCCACTTTTTTTAATTTTATTTATTAATCAATTAATAACAAATTCAACTAGAAATAACCAAATAGTTCAGTATACGGTTATATATAGATATATATATATATATTGCTTACACACTAGCCCATAAAAATGCTCTCTAACATATTTTGATATATATTCTATAATTATTTTTTGAACTTGTGTGAGTAATCGTGTTCAGCTACTTTCACTTAACCAATTGGTATGAAACTTTACACACACATTTACCTCCCGGAACAATTATTGAAAAGGTTGGCAGTGCTGCGACCTTACAAAGCTAAGGATCTTTTACAACTACAGGCATTGTGGGTGAATGGTGCGAATTGCAGAAATCATATGGGCCATCTTCCTTAGCAAACAAATGTATGCAAATGACTAACTTTATGTCACAATAGGATTACCTTATTTCACAGCAAAGAAAAGTGATGCATTAAATAATCTATACAGACTCAGAAGACTCTTGTCCATTTCTTGATGCTGTATACAAAATCCAGTGTATCACTGCCGATCACTGACCTTAATTATGAAAAATTCACTAAATTTTTTATGCTGCGCAATATCAGCACTAAGAAAAGCTGACGAAAAGCTTTTGTAACATATAAATTGAATAATCTAAGAATTTATCGGCTTTAAATTTTTTTGGGATTTTTTTAGATTAATAAAAGCTTGTTTTGGAAATGTTTTTTTTTTATTATTAATCAATCTATTATTTATACACGTACTGATGATATTGGACAGAACATTTAAAATTTTTGCTAACAGTGCATTTCTTACACATTCCAAATAATAAATAAATGTATAATATTTTTCGCTTTTCTCCATTTGTAATTTGTATTTAACCTTCTTTTTTTGGGTTTAACTGATTGCTTGATTCATGTTTATGCATGCATTTTTTAAAGTGCAACACTGTGTTTTTGTCTGCTATTTTTTTTGTTGGTTTCACTCATTGCCTTATCAATATTACGAATAAAGAAAATATATAAAGAATCGTAAGAAAAAATAAAAAAAAAACAAAATAAATACAAATAAATAAAAATAAACCGGCCCATTTCATAAGTAAATTTACATGTTCTTTTTGAGATAAAGTTTTGCTGGTTGAATAAATGCACAAATTGTTGGATTAAAGAAGAAAAATCCACTCTCACACTCGAATATACAAGTATTGAATTGAAATTGGTTGAAATGCTTAAACAGGAAAGCATAAGTTATTGATAAATAAATATTTGCAAAAAAAAAAATTAAAAATAAATAAAATATAATAAAAATAAAAAATTATCAGCCTTTTTTAATACTTAAGATTTTTTTTTTAATTTAAAAGTTTCTTTAAATTGCAAAAGACTTTAGAATAAAATAATTTTTGTAGCGCTCTTGGGCACTCATAACCACACATTGTTACAATAACAACGCAAAGTAACAAAAAAGCTTTAAACAACTTTGTTGTATTTGTTAATCATTTAAAACCATTACTTAACCATGCCATGTATGTTAATACTTAGATTCCATCATCTTTAACTCGGGATTATTTTTATTTTTTGTGTAGGTATATTATATACATATATATATATATTTTTATAGAAAACAAGTATGCCATAGAGCTTTATAATTTTTAAAATAAACCACCAACAAGCAAGAACAAAATTAACAACAGTGGAGAAGATCAGTGGAAAAAAAACTGAATACCTTAACATCATTATCATCAGCATTAGGTTGGTTCGGCTGACTTGGCTGGCTGGACGAATGGCCTAGCCAAGTAAGTTGAGGCCAGCTAGCTCATGTGTCTGGCTATTTTAGCCTGCTGGTGGTGGCTTTCTTCCAAAGCTTTATCGGCCTCATGTGTTTTAAGTAAGTTTCAAATGAACAATACAGCAACAAAATAAAATAAATAAACATATTGCATAGTTTGAAATGAATTAAAAACAAGTTCTGCTTAACATTTTAAAGTCATTTTCTTAACTTGTTGAGAAAACAAAATACACACACACACACACACACACTTACGCACACTTACGCACACCTAGACATTTCTATACAAGTGTTGTTGCTTGTAGCTCGTAGCTTCTTTTTATGCTAAGCATTTGTAGTTATTGTATTTTTTTTGTATTACTAAAGCTCAAGTTGTTAAAATGAGTTACAGTTAAACGAAATGATATTCGAAGGCTTAAAAAATGGAAAAAGTTTGAGTTTATAATTCTATTCGGGGCAACATTTTTCATTGTTGACAATGACAGTTTTTTCCACTATCGGAAACTGTAAGAGAGAAACTACACAGAAAAAAATATTCCTACAATCAACAACTTTAATCAATTAAAAATTTAACTAAATCAATTTAACTTTTTAATTAATTAAATTTTTAAACAAAAGTGTAATTAACTTAAATAAATTTTTAATTGATTTTTGGTTTTATTTTTAATTAAAATTGTTGATTGCAGAAATATGTATATTTTTCTTTATAGTTATGCTGATAACAATAAGCGAAAAATGATACTCAATAAGAAAAGTCTTCACATACGAATGGGCTGTTTGACCAGGACTGTAAGAAAAGGGTTAAAAAAATGAAGGACAGGTTAATAAACCGGTGCCTTTTTTATGAAACACAGTTTTTCGCATAAAAAATTATTCTATTTTTCAACAATCATAGTTTTTTTAAGCTCTATATACTTTCTTCAACATATCTTATATTTTTGTATCCCTTACAAAAAGAAATAGTTTTCGAGATTATGAAAATAATTATTTGTTTGAAAGATGCTTCCATCGTTAGAGTCAATTCTCTTTCCAGCGAGCCATTTCTTCAGGTTTGGTATTAACAAATAGTCACTCAAGGGTTAGTAGTGAGAATAAGGGAGCAATTCTCAGCAATTTTTTGCAATAAAAACTGCTCACGTGGACACTTGCATTATCCTGGTATAATTTTTTTTATTTTTGGTCGTTTTTTTTCAAATCATAATTACACCTACTCAAAATATTTGCATAGTATTCGTTAGTGATTCGTTAGTGATCAATGTGAATTATACCAGTTGCATCCCAAAAAAAAAGTCGCCAGGACTTTAATGGCTGCCAACCAACCTTAACTTTCCCAAGATGCACACAGAGAAACCCGCTATTTTGACTGCTGTTGGGACTCTTGTGTGTGAGTCCACGTTTCGTTCTCGGCTACAAAAAGGCGCAAGAACTTGTCCATATTTAGGTAAATCATCGCCAAAAACTACTGCGAAGTTGTTACGCGATTGCCTTTAAGGTCGATTGTGAACAAACTTAGCATCCGTCGGGGGGAATACTTTCTTATACTCAAGTGACCTTTAAAAATTTAAACTACTGACCCATATGAAAAGCCTATGATTTCCACAACCTCTCGCACTTTTAGTCTCCCATCAGTCAATACCATATCGTGTATATTTCAAATGTTTTCCGGTACAGAGACCTCAACTGAGCGTCCAGAGCATTCGACATCTTCCGTGATTATACAGCCTCAACGAAATTCAGTAAAGCAATCTATTACCATTTAATTTATGGTGCGCAGTCCCAATAGTATCTATGAAAAAAAAAACAAAACTCAAAGGTGTTTTTTGCAAAAAAAAAAAATTATAGGCTGGTACTCACTATGCTGCTTAATCGTTGGACTTTGAGAAATTGCAACCCTGATCTGATGAGTTGTTATTACCATTTGGTAACTTAAAAAAACTCCATTATATCAGAGTTGCATTTTCTCAAAAGTTGTATGACTGTAGTTTAGTGAGCTGCATCCTTAATTAGCTCATGGAATATAGTTTTATCCATTTCCTTCTCAAATCACGCGGTAGTCTGCTTTCAATGGGTGTCAAACACGAACTAAATGACGCAGCTGATTAAAATTTTTTTGAGAACACAACTCAAGGTTGCCTGTTGATAGCAGCAGTGTTGCCTTTTCAGTTAAGAGGCTAGGAATTTAACAAATCACTGACTTAATGACCCGTCCTCATACTTTTAGGCGTACATTTCTCACTTAATTCACAAAGATGTTAAAAATGGTGTCATCATTCGTAAATATATTTGTTAGTAATAAAATAAATTTTCGAAATACAATGCTGCCGAGCGTGTCCACAGGTTAGGGACAGTAACTAAAAAGCGCCATAGATAAGCGGAGTAACTGCTAAAGCAGTCGCTTCAATCAACAGTTCGGAGTGGAGAGTCTCAGAGGATTGGCGCCGGACTCCTAAGAAATTCTGACTACTTGGAACGCCAAGGCGAGTAGTTGGCGCCTTCCAATAACCAATAGCCACATACTTCCAGAGACTATTTCTTGTGTTAGAGGCGGCTGGAAGCGAGCGTTGGATCTTGTAACAAGCGTTTCGTTATACAAACGTGATATAAGGCTTCTAAGCCAGCTATCCTGGAGGCCATGCCGGCAGGCCCAGTTCCAGGATCGGATGCAATAAACCAATCAACGAGTCAACTTAAACCAACTGGTGAACAAATACTCAAGAAATAATAATGAAAATAATACCCAATCAACTATTTTGATGACGACCTTAAGCTCTAAACAATGGATACAATTTGGAACTTGGAATGTCAGGACACTTTTAGATCGGCGAGGTCCTATGCTGGTTATGGGAAATAAGGATCTAATATATACATATATCAAACAAATGTTCGTAGGATCTATTTCAGGCTAAATCTCGAATTTGGTTCCTTTTAAGTTTAATGAACAAACTAGAGTACGAAAATAGAGTGAAGGAAACAATTGACTGAATTCTCATAGATTCATAGATAAGCCCCAGTTGTACTTTAACTAATGACCGAGTTGTCGTACTCAACTCAAGCCAGTTTGGTCGTCTGTATGTCTGCGAAACTTTCACACAAAGCAATTGTCTTAGTCTTCGACTCTCTTTGATCCTAGATTAAAGAATAACTTTCGAAGTCTTCTTTAATCTATTACAAAAACGTCGTAGTCAAAATCGAAATACGCCAACCACGATAAGGGGGATTTACTTCAAAATACTATGGCACAAGATAACAACAAACTCAACCGTTACATTGTGAATGGTAATGCCAATAAAAAATTTTTGTTGACCTTGATAAAAGTTGAGCTGAGAATGACAATAGAGGCTCAAATTAAACGTAAAACCAAAACTACTTTAAATTTATTTATGTTCCTAAGATACTGGTAAAACACTGTTTTTCGCAAAAAAAATGTTTTTCTTTAGAATTTTTCAAAAGTATCACCCTTTCCACTGCCTTTTACGTTACACTGTGCCATGCGATATATTGTCCAAATATATGAAGAGAGGGTTATTTCGTTTTTTCAAAAGTATTTCAGCCTTTTTGATTAGGTGATCATCGTAACGCATCACATGCCATGTTCTTTAGTTAGTGTTGTTGTCAGCGTCGTCATCATCATCATCATCGCCATCGTCATGATCATCTACATCTTTACTTTATAGACCTTAGGTACACCTCTAAAATGTGTTATCATTCTAAAAGGCTTAAAAGCACAAACACACACACACATACACATGCACATACTTATGTTGGGAGTATGTTAAAATGTATGTATAATCATGGTTTTGATGATGTTGTTTGTTGTTGTTGTTCAGTTTCGATTTCTTAAGGAATGGGGGGGTATGGTCAGTCAGTCAGTCATTGGTTTCTTTTGCTATATTGATGTTTAATTTTTGTTTCTTGTAGTTGTTGTTATTTTATTTAAATATGCAAAATAGTTTTCGGTAAAAATGCAAGCAAAGCCGTCGTCGTCCATGCACTTATTTTTCACCAACCGCTCAGACATTTTCTGCAGCGACAGCTTTTAGGCCTGATATGAAGAGCAGAAGAAGACAAGAAGGGTTCTTCTTCTACTTATTTTGATGATCTGCATTTCTATAATATGGTTCATGTAAAGTTGTTTTTGCTGTTGTTGTGTTGGTGTTTGCTGGTGCTGGTGCTGCTTCTTTTGATGAACTCAATGTCGTCGTATTCCATTATATCTCATTATCGCCTTAAGCGTATAAATTATGTTGATGGGTTTTTGTTGGTTGGTCTTATTTCTCTCCTTCTTTTGTTTAACAAGAAACATTTTACTTAAAAATAATTTTTTGTTAATTTTTTTTTTTGAGAAAAAGGTTCAAAATGGCTTAAGTTTTTTTTCTAGATTTTAAATTAGCTTTGAAGGTGGTGCTGTTTAACTTGTAAACAGACATTTCTTTAAAAAAAATTTAAATTAAAACAAGAAACGAAATGAATTTGCATAATAAAATTTGTTACTAACGAAAAGCAGTTGTTGGACAGCAAGATATTTGGTAATATAAACCAAGCTAAGTTTAACAAAAATTACAAGAAAATGTTTTATTTAATTTAGATTAAAAGATTTCAAATTCTCATATTTTAAAACTTTTGTTATCAATTTTATTAATGGTATTCCAAAAAAAAAAAAAAGAAACAATAATCATGATAAATGGCTTTAATACCAAAATGTTCAGCACCTATTTGATTGAGTGCTTCAAACAATTTATTAAAAAAAAAGCTTAGAATTACCCTCCTATCAACTAAGTTCCGGTCAACAGGCGACTGTCAGTTGACTTCTATCCAAATTTTAACTAGCTGCTTCATTTAGTTTGACAGACAGACAGCCATTAATAACACTCAGCCGCGAGAAAAAAAGACAGTGCGAAAAAAATATGACTTACTTTCAATACCGCTAAAGTGTTAGCTGGAAGGCTAGCAGAAAGAAATAACATGATTCCGGTGGCCATAATCTCAACACACATTATCTAATACTTGCATTTGAGGTAAACAGCTTTGAAAGCTTTTAATTTGTTCTTGTTTCTTTGCAAAGAGAGAACAAGCATTGTTGTCTGTTGTGAAAGCACAAAAGCTCTTTTGCAAAAGTTTGCGCACACTGTGCATATGGCTTGGACGTAGCTGACCTAAAGGTAAAATAGTACGGTTCCATTAGACGATTATTTCATAACTTATTTATACACATATTGTCCTTTAAAAATAACTATTCTATTTCTATTTAGTTTTTTAACAAACATATAAATTTAATTAAGCCCTGCAATAATAAAAAATGTATCATTAATTTTCATCATCAGAATAAACATGTGCATAAACATACGTACATACATTTATATGCATGCTTTTTTTACTGATAAAATAATATTTTTTCTTACTTAACATTTAATTATATTTTAATTTATTTATATTTTATTAAAATATATGCTTTATTTATAATTGTTTTATAGATAAATTTCCAGCCATAAAATACCATAAATGTTTTAAAATTTATATATTTATATATTTATATAAAAAACACAAGGAATTAATACAACAACTCATTGATAACATAAGTCTATTATAAAACTCGCACGCACGCAAGCACGCACACACTCTCTCACTCACTCACTCACTCACTCACTCACTCATTCACTCACTCTCCAGCCGTAAATTGACAAATTATAATAATACTATAATTTTTTCCAACATTTTACTGCAAATAATGCAAAGAGAAAAAACCGACAACAATTTTAATTAAATTATAAAAACAATATGAAGCATTATTTAAAAACCACAATTCTTAATTAAATTTTTCAAAAAAAAGTAACAATAAAAATGCATAACATGGCAACCTGCAGCAGCGTACATTAAAACATTTTATTATCATTAAAAAAGTTTTCTTTGATTACAAAAAATTAAAAAAAAAATAACACTGCGAAAAAGAAAATAATACCAGAATTGCATAATATTTTTAGAAAATTTATTCAAATAATAACTGTCATTTTAACACAGTTTACTGGCTAGCGTGGAGATAGTGAAGAAATGGTGAGAGAAATTAAAGGGGGAATAAACACTAGGAAGATGATAATACGAGTACGGTACTAGAATTACGTCCCATTTCATTTCATTTCATTTATAAATTCATCTTTGTTAACATCTTATACTTAGCATATACATTTATAATTTCAAGATTTTATCTATAGATACTACAGCGAATATTATTGATAAAAAAAATACTTGATCTTAATTTAACAATTTTAATATTATTTAAAGAATAACAAAAATTAAAAATTTGAAAAACCCCCGATATATCTAGAAAAGATGTGATATCTTCTAAACGGCTGGACCGATTTTCTTCAGACATAGTCTTCAAGTCACCTTTCGAAAAGAAAAAAATAAATTAAAATCGGTCCAGCCGGTCCAGATACACGGTCCAGATACACAGACACACACTACAAACTTATAACACCCCATTTTTTTGGTCGGGGGTTAAAAATAGGGAAAACCTTTATGTGAAACTTTACAACCCAAGTCGTCAAACAGAAACAACAAAATATTAGTGTAAAGGATTTTACTACTCTCTGCTTAATATAAATTACACTAGACATTGCACTTGTCATCACTCTAAAAAATAGCTGATGTTTTATGGCGTTTTCATTTAGTGAAAGAATATGAAGTGAAGCATAAACCTGTCAAAGATTAATCAAATATTATTCAAAATTAAACGTATTTTTTTTTTACTTTTTTGTATTTTAAATTCAACGCTAAAAATAAAATACATCCTAGACCTAAAAAGGAGAGTGGTGTGATATGCATTAGTGTCCTTTTGTATCAGTTGTAGTGGGAAAAGTTGTAGTGGTGCAGGCATAGAGGCAGGTGTCATTAAAATACACCGGCTTCGGCGGATGCTAATCCTAATGTAACATCAGAGCGCCCTCTTTCGTCAGTATTTTCTATCGGAATCATCGGCGAAGTTGTATAACCAATAAAATGGCTACTAAGCACAGCTTAAAAATTTAGTTCACCCCATTACCACTGGAGGTGCTGGCAGTGGCGGATTTATGTTTGATATCGCTCTAGGCCCCATGAAAATATGAAATTTATAAATATTTAAATTACACTGTGCATTATGCGTGCAAATCTCCACGTTCCTGACAGTATAGGTTCGATAGTATTACCAAAGGGAAGTAAACCCCTATACTCAGTTTGGCAATTTTTGTGATCAACTTTTTTTTATGGATCGAAAATCAGTATGCCCTCAAAATATGGTGTCATCAGTTTTTGGCCAACGGCTAATTCAGACTGAGTGATAGCGCTTTACTATATATGGCAATAATGTAGCTAAGAGTCCACTAAATAAATTGCATCCAGATTTTACGTCGATAAAATTATTTCTTCATGCACCTTTTTGAAAAAGTAAAGTAAAAATTGTTTTAAATTCTTTTAGAATAACCAACAGGGACTCCTAATTTTTTGCTAGGAATATTTGAGAATATAATCTGAATGTATCTAGGCACCCTAATAGGTCATACACACCACTTTTCAACTCAAACATTTTCATTTTTTGTAATGCACACTTCTCTGTTCAATTTCAGCAACAATTTTTTAAAAAAGAAGTATAGTCTAGTAAAAAACGAAAATTGAACATCCGAATTTATTTAAAGGAGCAGTTAGTCAAACCGACAACTATTCGAACTTGGCGACTGCTGAAATTCTCCGTTGTGTATAATTTTTCGTTTCACGCGTTCGCTTTGACTGAAACTGTTTTACATTTTCAGAAGCAGAAGCGTAAGCAGAAGCAAAAGCAATTACACAAATCAGAAGTTTTTAAAAGCTGCTTGTCAATACCTCCTAACTAGAGTGCGCTATCTTCTTAACAATGCTCAAATGTTTTAGAGTAATATCATATAAATTTAAATAATTTACATAGCACCGATAAATTTACGGTCAGAAGGTCAGAATTATGTTCTAAGTTTTTCATTGATTGACAAAAGCTATCAATATCAATCAATATATTTAAAATTTTAATTCTTAGGGTTATTAAAATTTTGCCGCCCCTAAAATCAAGTCGTCCTAGTCCCGGGCCTCATGGGCCCTTATGCAACTCCAGCACTGGGCGCTGCAACACTGCATTAAAAAAACGTGCAAAAAAGCAGAGTTGCATGAATAAAGAATGAAACTTTCGTCTATCTCTACCTTCACCACTTATCTTCTCTGTCGCTATCCCTTCCCTATCACCCTGTCTCACTATCTTCTCTGCTATTTACAGGCAGCACAAAGGGATCAATAAATTGGACTCTAAGTTTCACCCCTTCTTATCAGCAGCCTACTAACCTGACCCAATGTAGGCCTAAAAGGGAGGCTGTGTCAAAAAAATAAATAAATTACAAGGGTTCCATGAACATTAATTTCGTGGGAATCCCTGCATCACATCATATGAAGTTTAAAAAAAAGCAATTTGATTGGTAATAAAAAAAATATATATATATGTATGTATGTATTTGCTTTATAAGCTACGTCATTGTTTGTTCCCCATCTAAATTCGGCAAAATTAATACTGAAACTCTGACTGCTGGCAGAATAAAACTTTTTATACCCTTTACCAAAAAAATGGTAAAAGGGTATATATAGGTTTGTCATTCCGTTTGTAATTTCTATAATATCAATAAGCGATCCATAAAATATATATATTCTGGATCCTTATGCATAGGGAAGACGAATAAGCGATGTCCGTCTGTCCGTCTGTCTGTACGTGAAATCGGTTTTCCGAAGCTCCCAGAAGAGCTAGAGACTTCGTTCTTGGACTGGTGTGTCAGAAATTTTCCAAAATAGATTGGTATTGAAATTCAGCAAAATCGGGCAGACGATTGCAGAGCTGGAAAACTTAAACTTCATTTTGCCATATAAAAGTAACTCCCGAAAACAAATTTTTATTTTTTTTTAATAAATGTACATATTTTACACTTCAGTACGACTAAAATTGGAATTTTAAATTAAAAAAATACAAAAAAATTAAAAAGACGTTTCCAGGGTTGGAAAACTTTAACTTTTTGTGTTATGTAAAATTAACTATGTCTAAAACTGTATTAGTATTTTCTCGAGAACCGTAAGAGCTACAGACCTGAAATTTGGACACAGTATGTAGACCTTTGGCCGCTACAACAACAAATACATGAGAATTGGAAATTAAAGGGTGTTCCAAAACGAGCAACGAAAAATGTTAAAATCCCATGTAATATACATACAATTGTATGTATGTATGTATATACACTTGAAATGTGTAAGGTTAGTGTATTTTTATTCAGACTACAAAAATTAACACAAATTTAAAAAAATTTAAATTAAAGGGTGTTCCATCAGTTAATGCAATTTTGACTATGTAATTTTGACTATTTGCTGTATCTTGGAAACCGTAAGAGCAAAACTCTTGAAATTTTCAAAAACGGTAAAACTGAAAAAATAAAAAATTATAAAATCGCCAAACCGAAAAAAATCGCCAAAAACAAGAAAAAATCGCCAAAACGAAAAAAAGCACCAAATTAAAAAAAAATTCTAAGACTAAAATAAATCGCAAAAACAAACGGAAAAATTGCTAAAATGAAAACAAAAATCGCCAAAATGAAAGAAAATCGCCAAAATGAAAATCGCCATAATGAAAAAAATCACCAAAACGAAAAAAACCCTAAAAAACAGAAAAAATCGCCAAAATGAAAAAAATCGCCAAAACGAAAAAAACCCCAAAAAACAAAAAATCGCCAAAATGAAAAAAGCCAAAAACAGAAAAAAAAAATCGCCAAAACGAAAAAAAGCACCAAATTAAAAAAAAATTTTAAAACTAAAATAAATCGCAAAAAACGGAAAAATTGCTAAAATGAAAAAAAATCGCCAAAACGAAAAAAAACCTAAAAAACAGAAAAAAATCGCCAAAATGAAAAAAAATCGCCAAAATGAAAAAATCACCAAAACGAAAAAAACCCTAAAAAACAGAAAAAAATCGTCAAAATGAAAAAAAAATCGCCAAAACGAAAAAACCCCTTAAAAACAGAAAAAAATCGCCAAAATGAAAAAAATCGCCAAAAAAAAGAAAAAACCTAAATAACAGAAAAAAAATCGCCAAAACGAAAAAAAGCACCAAATTAAAAAAAAATTTCTAAGACTAAAATAAATCGCAAAAAAACGGAAAAATTGCTAAAATAAAAACAAAAATCGCCAAAATGAAAGAAAATCGCCAAAATGAAAAAAAAATCGCCAAAATGAAAAAAATCACCAAAACGAAAAAAAAACCTAAAAAACAGAAAAAATCGCCAAAATGATAAAAAAAATCGCCAAAATGAAAAAAAATCACCAAAACGAAAAAAAACCCCAAAAAACAGAAAAAAATCGCCAAAATGAAAAAAAGCACTAAATTAAAAGAAAATTTCTAAGACTAAAATAAATCGCAAAAAAACGAAAAAATTGCTAAATTGAAAAAAATCGCCAAAATGAAAAATATCGCCAAAACGAAAAAAAACCTAAAAAACAGAAAAAAATCGCCAAAATGAAAAAAAATCGCCAAAAAAAGAAAAAAAATCGCCAAAACGAAAAAAAAAATTAAAAACAGAAAAAAATCGCCAAAATGAAAAAAAATCGCCAAAATGAAAAAAAAATCGCCAAAATGAAAAAAATCAACAAAACGAAAAAAAACATAAAAAAAAGAAAAAAATTGCCAAAATGAAAAAAAATCGCCAAAATGAAAAAAATCACCAAAACGAAAAAAAAAACAAAAAAATCGCCAAAAAAATCGCGAAAAAACCCAAAAAACAGAAAAAATCGTCAAAATGAGAAAAATCTCCAAAATGAAGAAAAGCCCAACAACAGAAAAAAATCGCCAAAATGAAAAAAACCTCCAAAAACAGACAAAATCGCCAAAACGAGAAAAAAGCGACAAAACTGAAAAAATCGTTTTAACTGAAAAAAACTTCAAAAAAGCAAAAAACCTTCCTTTCGTGCGCGATTCAAAGTCGCACTTAACTGATTTTTTTTAATATTAAAGGAATTAAATGAAACTAAGTTTTTACTTATTTCGTTCTTGCTTTTTTCACTTAACATATTTTATGCATTTTTTAAAGAACTAGATTGGTATCAATAATCAGAAAAATCCAAAATTATGACTCCAGGGTTGGAAAACTTACACTTTTTGTGTTATGTAAAATTAAATAGGTCTAAAAATTTTTTTCTTTTTCTTTATAAATTGAATATATTTTATGCTTCTGAAAGAAAAGTTTGGTGTATGAAATTTTAAAAATGAAAATTATAGCTCCAAAGATGGAAACTTTAAAAAATTATAAATTTTTTCACAAAACAAATATGTATGTACGTGTCTGTATACTATATATATGTACGTACGTTGGTAAAGGGTATATAAGATTCGGCACAGCCGAATATAGCACTCTTACTTGTTTGTCCATATCATAGGTTCTTAGTGAGTTAACAAATTGTAAGAATTTAAATTTATTTGTCTGTTGTGGCCTAAGCACGTCTAGATGCATTACGTTGCTGGTAAGACATCATCATTAGACTTCAACCACAATCCAAAAAAGCTTTCAGAACCCCAAAGCTTATAGACGAACTCACAACAAATTATTGAGAATTCCAGAACTTCAAACGCAGTAGGCAGCAAGAAAATTTATCTAAACGCGCTTAGCCATCACCAAACAAACTTATTTAAATTTCTTTAATGTATACGCAAAGAAAATTATTCATTTTAGCAAACGTTGAATAAAAAATGTACTAAAACTTATAAAAATTTTAGTACTTCGAGCCATCACTGCCAAAAAAGCTTAACCCATACATTTTTGCACCTCGTTTTTTTTTTGAAAAATCGATTATTTAAGATTGCCAATAATTGATTTTGGTCAAGAAATTAAGTTCGAAAATTATGTAGCTTAAGGTTTTTTTGTGGTTATGACACGACTTGCTGACAGCTATTTTCAAAATTTTTTTTAAATAATAACAATATTGAACTGAAGCGTGCAGAAAGTTATTGCACAAAAATCCTGGTTTTATATGAAAACTTTGGAGGTCCATAACTCGGAAGGAAAAGATTTCCATGGGTTTTTATACATATTCGATTTTTCCTGTCACTTAAGATAATTGTTTCTTCACTTCTTAACTTCACTTAACTAGATTTAAGTCCAGGGTTACAATGGGAAATTATGTATAAGCAACATATCCAGCTGTTATGTTTGTTTGTCTTTTTCTGCAATGCTATTCACTGCTATAAGAAATTCCCCTACTACCCTCGTAAACCATTTCAGCTGACTCTCGTTTATTTGATTTAATTGTTTATAACCAGTTTATACTTAAATGTTTTAGCAAATCTTTATAATTTCTATAAACAATTTTAATTTTTAATTGTTGCGGAATTATTATGCATGTACGTTTGGCTGTTTCTATCTATTTTTTTTTTTTTTTTTTTTTTTTTTTTGTTGTACAAATTATTAAAATTTTCTAAAGCAAGTCATGCTAACGTTTTTTGTTTTCCTTCTCTTTGTCTGTAATACGAAGTCGTGCTAAAACAATTCTGCTTTAAAGAAAATGCGAGGAGAAAAAAATTATAATTTTAAAAAAGTATTGCATGCAACCATTCAATCATTTAATCTTGTTTGAATTGTTGTGCTTTATTTATTGCAGACTTTTACTACCATGTGTTTGTGTTGTTGGCCGGGCATAAAGCTGGTGCAGTTCTACTAATTTTTTTGTGAACAACTTTTGTAGCCATGATCTAATAGGGAAAATTTTATGCTTGTGTAAACCATTTGTCGACAATTTTGTTTAAAACATGTCCGCTAGTTTTTTTATATTTTTTGTTGATGTTTCGTTTTTATATATATACATATATATTTTTTTCGTTCTCCTCTCTATTAAGAAAGAGACTGTCTAGGCCATCAGTAAACAATTTTCTTGTTTAAACTAAAACCATGTACAAAATTAGATGGAGGAAACTAAGAAAAAAAAATTAAAAGAGAGAAAATAATAAAACAAAATATCTATTGCAACTTCATGCAATTTCTTTACTTATAGACATTTATACACATGTATTAATTCAATGTTTCAGTTTTTGTTTGCAGTGTTTCTATTTTTTCTTCATTCGTTTACTTTAAACATGATTGCATATAGAAAAAGAAAAACTATGACTTCAATTTACAATGAATAAATAGGAGGCATGATCTTGAGTTTTGTACAGTTTTCGCTACGAGTCCTGAAATTTTTTTAAGTCTTAACGAATTTTAAGTGCCCTATGTATTCAATGGTTTGGTGAAAAAATAGATTTTTCCACAAACCAACAATTATAAAAAGCAAATATTTAAGCAATTTTGCAACCCTTCATAAAACATATTTCACACTGGAAGCATAGAATCTGCTTAATTATTCCCAAACCCTGCTTGTCTGAAGCTCGGCAATTTACAGCTCCCTGCATTAAATTTTTCTTTCAAAAACTCTTATGATATTGTATAAGTCTTGAGTCTTATAGTGTTTGATAAATTGAAAATATCAACCTAAATAGTAATTTTGTAAACAGGTTGTAAGGCGGAGGACTAAAAGTCATGAACAATTACGGAAAACGTAGACACAAATATGAAAATTTAATTAACAAACATTTTTATTGTTGTAAAATCAGATGAAAACATGTGCAGCTTTTATATTAAAAAAATTAAAAATATGCTTGCACAAATATTTGTAGCTTGCAAACTAAATGGTAAATTTGTAAGTAAAATGTTTATAATTTCAGTTTTTCTAATAATCACAGACATTTTTTTAAAGAAAATCACAAAGACGCTCATCATACTTTGCTACTGGATACACTGACTAAATTATGATAAGTTTTTTTTTTATTAATTAACAGGTTCTTTAAAGTTATTTTAAGAGTTATTGTTTTCTATATTTGGTTTGATGCATAAATAGTAAATTATTTTAATAAAGAAAAAATTTGTATTTCATTCTATTAAACTTTTAGGAATTTTGGTATTAAGTTCTGCGAGTTCTATGTTATTTTCTATTTACAGAAAAAAATTAAAAAAAGAAACAATTAAAAATTTTATTAATTAAATAAAATTTTTAAACAAAAGTTTAATTGACTGAATTACATTTTTAATTGATTTATATTTGTTTTTTTTTTCAATTAAACGTGTTTATTGTAGGAAATTTATTTTCCGTGTTTTAGTAAAAATTTAATTTAATATTTTTGATTTAGTAATTGAATAGTTTTTTTTCAGTGTATTAAAGCAATTTTGTGTGTTTGCTAAATTAATACTTATATTGTTATCACACTAATTATAAGAAAGTTGTGAAAAACTAAAAATTTATTCAAAATTTAATAAAGTGTTTGTTTTGTAAAGACTTTTGTTAGAAGCCTTTAAGCTTATTATGTTTGTGGACGTAATCCGCAATAACATATTGACAGACTTTGTATAAAAATATGAAGTTTTTTTTTAGCTAATTTAAAAAAAAAATGTTTGAACACTAATGATGGGTTTCTTAAGCACAAACGATAT
This sequence comes from Tachina lurida, assembly GCA_944452675.1. Taxonomy (NCBI): domain Eukaryota; kingdom Metazoa; phylum Arthropoda; class Insecta; order Diptera; family Tachinidae; genus Tachina; species Tachina lurida. The sequence continues at coordinate 181,790,730 of OX101752.1, read as the reverse complement.
ACATCTAGACGTTACTTAACCCACAAATAATCAAAAATTATTGAAAACTTTGTTAATTTTTTTAAGTGTAACTCGATTTTTGTTAATTTTAAAAATAAAATTATGCGTGGTATACCTTTGAAGTACGAGCTGAATTGCAAGGACTTCCAATTTCAAATTAACTGCTTAAAGTCATGAGAGTACCACTGTGGATATTAGGGATATTAAGCAAAGTGTCTTCCAATAAGAGAATAATTGTAACAGTAATACAGCAGACTCAAATGGAGCTTTTACGACGGCATCATTACTTATTATCTAGTAGCTCTAGTAAAGTAACATTTAGCATTTGATATTTACTCAGTTCACTGCGTAAAGAGCACAACCAGCCCCATACACTACACAAACGCACTGTACAGCGCCAAACTTGTGCAGTGAACTTGTGTAGTATATGGGCGGCATAAGGAACCCTTCATGTCCAAGGACTCCAAGAGGCACTTTACTGAATTTATTAAATATTTTTATAAATATATAGGGTCGTATGCAGAAAAAGTTAACAAAGCTTTGCCAAGCAATGTTAAGTAAAGTTGCATTCTAAAAAAATTATTATATCAAAATTCTAAAGTAGGCACCTACGTTTGTTAAGGGTCCTTTAAGTTGATATTTCCAAAATGTGTATTTTGTTCTTCAAATATTTTTGTTAATATAGCGCATATTGATTCATGATACATCTAAAAATGAAGCTAGAAGTGTTAGCTCTTATCTTAAATTTATTATTTCTGTTATATTATGGAAAACATCACCAAATTATCCAACTGATTCGAAATACATAGCAAAATCCATAAAAAAAATATTAAAATAAATTCAATTATACAAAAATGTTTTAGTGATGCACATACAGTCAAAACGAATGGAAAAAATCTGGATATTCAAATACTCATTTCATTCGAATAAAATATAATGCCATAATTTTTCTTTGTTCATCATATTATTTTCACTTTTACTTCATAAAAATGTTTATCTGTTTTCCTTCCATGTCAGAAGCTCATACTTTTTAAATTAGGTTGCTTTACTTCAAGATAATACAAATTTATTTAATAAAATAAAAAATTATTTGAATACTCGAATTAATTTGTATTCCGTGAAGTGGTTGTTGAACACGGTGGTGTTACCAGTATTTATTATTAAATTACAAAATAATTAAAGTTGTTTTTTGCATACAATTTCTTAACAAAGCAATGTTAGCCTTAAAGTGCTTGGTAACTACTATGAACTTTAAAGCTCAAGTAAAATATTTTTTTGCATACGGCCTATAATATTTTTTTTGCTTTAAATGTAAAAGAATTTTTTTTTTTGCAATAAATATTTAAGTAAGATAATGACACCTTAGAAGAAAATTATTATATTTCATCTTGCAAATATTTTCCTCTTCTGATTTATGAAAATAATTAATTTTTATTGCAAATCTTAACCCATATATGCCCATTGCTTGAACATGATCATTTTAAACGTTCTTTTATATCATTTTGGAAGCATATTAGAAATAAAAAACATTGCAATTATAGGTTTTTAAAAATTTATTGAAAAAAGTGGTTTTTGGAGCCGTCCTATATATAGAACATTGGGCACATTACACATTGCGTGTGATACGACACAAAACATTTTACATGTAAACCTATGTCACGTTTCCGGCATCTAGTTATTGTTTTTTGATGACAGGCTCCACATCTTGTTTGTTTTTTCTGTGCAATTAAAAAATTATTTTGCTATCCGTACTTTTGATGAAATCATAACTGTCGCGAATAGTTTTTTTCATGTTCATGTGCATGTTCTTTTTCTCCAGATTTATCAACAAAGCGATGGAAGAAAAAAAGTTGTCAAAGAACATATGTTGGTCCTTCCATTTTGATCGCAAGGCGTGGGCTTATTCAAGTACGACAGATGTTCCAACACCCAGGTCCTTAGTTTGACTTATATTTATAGAGGCACCTTGGTAAGACTGCGAACCAGTTTATGTAGCATTGTCGAGTCATACATACCTATAATTTGAAGCCATAAGGAATGTATTGGTTGCAACCATGTGTATCTGTGTATGAAACCATGGCTTCATCTACGCTCTGTTCCTCTTCAACATAAGCATTTTCCTTAAACTTTTTATTCAAATGCGCGAAGACTGGCCTTACTTTGGCGAACTTATCAGAGGGATCTAGAGAGTTGTTATTTTGGCAATGAATATTGAACAAAATAAATTCAAATTTGTTTCTCGCTATCGCTTTGGAAACTAGTTCATTATTGGAGTCTTTTGAGCGTTCCCAATACATTCTTCTTATAGACAGATAACCGAATGCACTTAGCAAAATTATTCCAAGAAAGCATTTCATTTCGGGTATATTCCCGTGCAAGTCCCTATTCTTTTGTGATGCATACCGATTTATCTCATCCGTAATTTTTTCTACTAGTTCATCATCGAATATTATGCAGAAAAGGGAAGTAGGATTACGCTGATCTATGTCGCCGCCATCCTCAGCCTGTCATTCACATAGTGATATTTTTTATTTTTCTTCACTTCACATTTTTAGATGAGTTTTCTCTAATCAGAGAGAGAAAGATATCATCCCCTGAGTCCCAATGACTATCATAATTGATTTTGTTTACAATTTCCACCTCATTTTGCATTAGTGAAGCCGGTAAATTATTTATATCGACGTAGTCTTCATCGCCGGAATCTTCGTCTGTGATGTCTCCACATGAATTATTGGGTGGGAATATAGTTATATTACCCACATCTATGTCCTCATCCTCTTTCAACGCCAAAGCTTCATGGAGAGAAAATCTCGTATGGAAAATGCATACAATACATAGCATATTATATTCCCAATGTCCTACATATAGGTCACCAAACTTGAAGGTGTCACAACACCAAAACTAAAACACAATAATGAAATGTTAATGCATACAACAAACCAGCTACTCTTTACAAACATAAATTCAAACACAATATAATATTTATTCACTTCTAAATGTTCAAAATTTTACTTACCGTACAAACGTGTCCCCATATTCAGGCATTATGAAAATATCACAAATTAATAATTCAATAACTCAATAATAGTAGCAAAAAATAAAGCGATAACACAATCTCCAAGAAGAAATTGATGAGTACTGAGTATGTGAACAAAAAACACAGTACTTTGAAAAACGTGACGTATCATGTAGACAAAAATTTTGGTGTACTATATATAGGTCATTGGGCATATTTGGGTTAAGTTGTTTTTATTTTAATGGAGCGATTTGTGTGTTATACTATTTTTGTATATCATTCAAACCATGGCTTTCTCACTCTCGCAGTAACTAACGGTGTCTCTATGTGTGTGTGTTTGTGTGTGTGTGTTTCTGCGTGTGTGTGTGTGTGCATGTTTGTCTTAATGCAATTAACGATAAACATTTAAAAATGTGTCACCATCAATTAAGATATAAAATATAAATAATTAAATACTCGTATTATAAAATATCAGCAACAAGACCAATATAAACTAACGTTAATAACAAACTAAAGTCAAGCGTTTGTAAATAATATCTAATGGAGAAAATAACTAGAATGGGAAAACGTATTTAAATTTGTTTATTAAATAAAAGATTTTCTTCTCTCGAATTTATTTCAATAGTTTAAAAATATCTAGCAAAAAAAAACATAATAATAAAAAATAAAAGATTAAATATTGTTAAAAGATTAAATTGTTGAGTTTGAAATTTTATAATAAAATATTAAGCAGATTTGAACATTTATAGATTATTTGCTTTTTTTAAATATTGTATGCGTTATTGTTTTTTTTTTCGCTGTGCATATAAATGCATAAATTATTTTACCTGTTTTATATGTTTTTCACTAGTACTTTAAACAATTGCTGGAAAAAATTGTATACATAATATAATTTATATTAATTTATTTTATGATACAATATATAATATATTTTTTTTATATATAAAATATACTTACAAACATACATACATATATGTATGTAAAAATGTATATATGTACGTATGTATATTGTCATTTTGTTGTAGTCCTATTTTATTTAAATAAATTCCATGTGTATATAAAAGCTTTAAGAGATAAGCTGATTCTGAGGCTGTTTTATATTTTGTTTTTTTTTTATTAAAATTTATTATATACAATACAGTTTATTTTATATATACATATAAATAAATTTAACAAAAAAAGTGTATTGCATTTGCATAATTTTTGCATTAATAATGCGATTCAATACATACACAATAATATTTTTTTTTACTTTTTGTTAATTTTTGTTTTATTTTTATTTTTATTTTAATTATTTTTTTTGGAATATAAGTGATAGCTTTGGTGGAATTAATTTAAATTATATTATAATTTCAGTTATTGTTGCTTTTGGTTTTTTTTATTCTGTTAAGAATTTGAGATTAAATTAATGAAAAAACCAGCAATAATATAATTATTTTAAATATGCCATGACACAATAACTAATAATGAAACAGGATTTAATTATTTATAAAAAAGAAAATAATGTACGTATATATGGATATTTTTTTTTGTTTGTACAAAGAACAATAACACTAACCAATCAGAATTAACCCGGACTATTTCGTTACTAACAAAAAGTATTAACCAATAATAACAAATGTTTAATGGAATAAGGGACTGAGTTGGCAGAAGGTTTTATAAAAACAAAAGTTTACCGATAAAAAATTATACATGTAAATAAGTATTTTGTGCATATAATTTTTTTCATACACGTGCATATATACTGATTGTTAGAAAAGGAAAACCGTATTTGTGAAATGCTTAAATATGTTTAAAAAATCAGAAAACATTACAAAAAGATCACAAGGGTAAAAAGAAATGTTTGGACTAGGAATCGGAGAAGAAATAAACCTAGATGACAATGCTGGCTTTTACTAGTCGACTGTGTGAGGAAATGTCAAAAAATCTACACAACCGACTTTTCTATAAGAACATTGTGCTCTGACACTGTCAACTTTTTTCTACGGAAAAGTCTGATGGGATTCGACCAGGCGGCAAATTACGGCACTCGTTGTCGAACGAAATATTTCAATAAAGTTTATATGGAAATATTTTCAAATTTCAAATCGTATTGAATGCCATAATTTGCGGGCAGGCTTTTTCTATTCAAACGTGAAACGCAGTGATACGGTCAAGTTTTTATATTGAAATGTATGCTATGACATAGTCGAGTTCAAAAACTAATCAGCTCTTAACCTCAAAAAGAAACTTCCATTTCTACCACCCTGCTGGGAAAACGAACTAACACAAGACTAGTCACGTGGTCGATCCCTAAAAGATAGGGACCAGTCTGAGTTCTACTACTCCCTATGAAGCGGACCAGTCACTTTTGCATGGGCAAGGCCTAGGATTTGGTTAATTGATACTTTGTATGCACCTTGTGACTTGTCATTGAACTATCGGTGTGGAATACTATAAATTATGTAAAAGTGTCATTCCGACAATTAACTGTAACAATGAAAACTTGAAATTAATTTTATTGTTACAAATGCAATTATAATTTATTTTTAAACAAATATTTTTTGCGACTCGAACTGACAACCTCCGGCATGACAGGCTTTCGCATTATCAACTCGACCACAGAGGTACTTATATGTATTTGAAAAGTATAAATACCAGTTAAGCTTAGGTTAATATCTAAACATAGTTACGGGGCTGGTTCCAGAGTGGGTTGGCCGTACCATTGAAGGCAACAATGACCATTATGTTTATACTGTTTGATAGGTCCTGGATCCAACCACATCGAACTAGTTCAGTGCCTTTTACTATAATCCCAATTAAATTGACAAAATTTCAAGACTATACATCACGAAAATTATGAATATATAACCATTTACAGAATATGTCCTTTTTTCATCATACACTACTCCTTACTTTTGGTAACACTCCCATTTTCACAAGTCATAGGACTAGTACGTTTGAATCAATTGTCACCAAATTTTTTGCAGGGCAATTTTACCAAAATCATGTGATTTGTTTGAAATATATCTGTATCTTTGACAAAAAATTAAAAAAAAAAAATATTTTCTTTTCCTAAGAACTTCGACGGTGTTCATCAAATATATTTCAGATATTCACTGATTTTTATAGACTTCAAAAGTATATCGGCTGACGTAAATTTTATAAAATATGTTTGTATATTATTACTACGCGATTTTTTGCCAAATCGATTTTCGATACACAATAACTTTAATAACTGACAAGAAGTTTCAAGCATGGCCTGCAACATCAACCAATTCTCGTATTTTTTTTTTTAGGTGAGCTCTCACAAAATAATTTATTTATATATGTACATATTATTTCCTTATGTTTTTGGAATTTCAAAAAAAATTTGTAAAATTTTTAGGGTTCCGTACACCAAAGGTGAAACGACCCCTATTGTTTTCGCTACAATGTCCGTATGTCTGTCTGTCTGCCATAGCCAGTAAGAGCTGCTGACCTGAATGTGTAGAAGGGTAAGCTTTTGGTCCCCACAACAACAAATACATGCAAATACGTATGAGAGTTAAAAATCATAGGGTCTTCTAAAGCGAGCAACGAAACATTTTGAAATTTGCAAAGTTTTATTTATTTATTAAAAAAAAATCAAAATTAAAGGGTATTCTTTTAGTTAATGTAATGTTGAAATTTTGACAACTTGTTGTATATTAAAAACTGCAAGAAACAAACTCTAGAAATGTTCAAGAACTAACGGCCTGTCTCACCATGTCACCAGAAATCGTTCGATCGACAGACAACAACAACATTAGAAAATATGTTGTTGTTTGCAAGACAAGTTGTCGACCGAAAGATTTCTAGTGACATCATGGGACAGGCCGTAAAACTAAAAAAATTTTAAAATTAAAAATGGTCGCATCGAAAAATCGCCAAAATGAAATTAGCACTTAAAATTTAAAACAAAGCACCAAAATTAAAAACTTCGCAAAAAAAAAAAACTAGAAAAATCGCCAAAAAACGAAAAGAAAAAAAATCGCAAAAAAAAGCTTCAAAACGAAGACATCGCTAAAATTAAAAAACAACCGTAAAAAAAAGCGAAAAAAACGCCAAAACTAAAAAAACGCCAAAACAATAAATTGCCGAAAAAAATCGTCAGAAACAAAAAATCGCCAAAAACAAACAATCGCCAAACTTAAAAAATCGCTTAAACTAAAAAACAACAGTAAAAAATCGCCAAAAAGCTAAAAAAAGTCGCCAAAAATTAAAAAAGCCCCAAAACTAAAAATCTAAAAAAATTGCAAAATAAAAAAGCGCTAAATTCAAACAAATCTGAGGGAATGTCTACATCAGGTAAGATATTCGATTATAGAAGCCAACGTTCGTATTACAGATGAAGTTTCCGCATGAAACTGCTCGTCTGCAAGTACGCACTTTTCCAAATTTTTAATCTAAATTTTTTTCAGAAAAAATTATTAAGCCTTTTAACATTTTTTATCTGAGTTAAGAAGTTATATTTAATGGGCTCTTTGCCATTATAAGAAAGCTTGATGCCTTCAGTGTCCGGTTAAATTTCAATTTTACAATCTTTATTTAACTAAAAACCAAAGTTCAGTTAATTAAATATCATAAATATATTCTTAGTTAAATAATCTCAATAAGTTAGCCTGTGAATATGAATACGGGACTTTGTGTAAATTACTTTTTTACTATAACACCGTCACAACTCCAAAAAATAACACTAGTTTTAAAGAAAACGATTTCCAAGTATCTAATTTACAAACACTGAGAATGAAAAGAAAATTTAATTTTGCTGTCCAGATATATTTGCATGGAATTTTTGACATACTATGAACATTAATATAAGGATTAATTTTGCCTTATTGAGTTATGACGTTATGAAAGTAAATGGGTGATATGTACATAAATATAAAGATGAAAAACTTTAATTTTTTTTCTATGGAGCAAACATATTTTTCTCAATCTTTAAAGAAAGTGTTTAATTTTGAAAACTAAACATGAAGTCAGCATGTTTGCTGGGAATACACACATACATACATACATTTTCATCTCTAATTTCTAAGGTAACTTTAGACTTTTTCTTATATTATTTTTCTCGACATTCTTCCCTGGCTTTTTTATCTTTTATCGTAAACTTTGTAAATTTATTAAAATTGTATGTCATGTCTAATGTGTATTTAATATTAAGTTTATAGTCACTATCACAAGCCAACGAGTAGGGGTTTTCAAATAAACACTAAAGCTGCAAATTAGACATCCCTTTTGGGATTAATATTAAAGCAACATTCACTTGAGCACCAGAGCAAAAAAAAAAAAATTCAGAGAAAAAAAAACAACTGAAATGGGAATATAAATATAAAAATACTTTCTAACTCCCTTTTGAAAGGAAGAAAAGTACAAAAAAAAGTTTACCAACTAACTAACATTTATTTTTATTATACACCTTTTTGGTTAAACAACCATTTTGTTTTTTTTTTTGCCAGTCTTTTTTGGCTGTCTCCTGGTACACCCCCTCAATATTTGATAACCTAGTTAAACATTTTGTGGTTAGTTGAATTGTCTTTTCAATGAGCAGAAATGTTGGCATTACTTACATTTTAATGTTGACTTTACTGTTATGTACGAGTATTTTTTGGCAATTTCAAATTAGTTTCTCCATCTTCTTCTAAGCTAAACTGCTTATAAAGTTGTAATTTTCCTTAACATTTTTTATGTGTGTACGTATGACGTTTGCGTTATTGTATTGCCTACTTCTAGGTTTAAAGCCCTCTTTATTAAAAGAAATGCCTTTATTTTTACTTTTTTCACTTCTTTGCTGCTATTATTTTTGTATGTAGGCATAAGTAAAAGGCCATAAATTAGTCAACGTAAATTAGAAAATATGTTTGCATTGAAAATGGAAATTTTCTATTCTTTTCTTTTTTTTTTCTCTCTTCATTTGCTTCATCCATGAAACAAACATACGTTTGTTTACCCTTGTTAAGGTTTTTCCTTTTGGCAAGATGAAAAAATTTATATTAAGTCCATGAATTTCTTATAAATTAGTTGTTAAAATATTTACGAATGTTTTTTTTGTTCTCTTATCTAATGGCTTTTGTTACTTTTTACATAAATTATGGCTTATATTTAAAAAAATATATTCATACCAAGAAAATCAACAGCAAATATTTATGTACATATATACATACATACATATTAAGTTTCCCATATTTTTCTTTACGAGTTCAGCAAAATATTATTTAAATATCAGTATATATGATGCTAATTTGTGATAAAAGAAAAAGGTAAAGCTGATAGTAACAAACAAACCTTAAAAGCATAATTTAATTTCATATAAACTGTCATTGAAGCAAGTTGAAAAAATCCAGCCAGGGTGAGACTTGGAATCCATTGATATAATGGATAATGTTTTGTTTGTTTGTTGTTGTAAATTAAATATATAAAATATGAAAGTTTATTTTAATAAAGATTAAAGTTAAGATAACGTTTGCCGGGCTTAGCTAGAAAAATATAAAGTGAAACCATTTAAAATTCCTTTTAGCTTAATTAATGAAAAATCTTAACAAAATATGCATCTTAATTTTTTGTATAATTTCCTCTGTGTGCTAAATTTTGTTCGGAAAATAATTGGGAATTATAAAATATAAACAAGTAAGAGTGCTATATTCGGCTGTGCCGAATCTTATATACCCTTTACCAACGTACGTACATATATATAGTATACAGACACGTACATACATATTTGTTTTGTGAAAGAATTTATAATTTTTTTCAAGTTTCCATCTTTGGAGCTATAATTTTCATTTTTAAAATTTCATACACCAAACTTTTCTTTCAGAAGCATAAAATATATTCAATTTATAAAGAAAAAAAAAATTGTTAGACCTATTTAATTTTACATAACACAAAAAGTGTAAGTTTTCCAACCCTGGAGTCATAATTTTGGATTTTTCTGATTATTGATACCAATCTAGTTCTTTAAAAAATACATAAAATATTTTAATTGAAAAAAGCAAGAACGAAATAAGCAAAAACTTAGTTTCATTTAATTCCTTTAATATTAAAAAAAATCAGTTAAGTGCGACTTTGAATCGCGCACGAAAGGAAGGTTTTTTGCTTTTTTGAAGTTTTTTTCAGTTAAAACGATTTTTTCAGTTTTGTCGCTTTTTTCTCGTTTTAGCGATTTTGTCTGTTTTTGGAGGTTTTTTTCATTTTGGCGATTTTATTCTGTTGTTGGGCTTTTCTTCATTTTGGAGATTTTTCTCATTTTGACGATTTTTTCTGTTTTTTGGGTTTTTTTCGCGATTTTTTCTTGGCGATTTTTTTGTTTTTTTTTTCGTTTTGGTGATTTTTTTCATTTTGGCGATTTTTTTTCTTTTTGGCGATTTTTTTCTGTTTTTTATTTTTTTTTTCGTTTTGGCGATTTTTTTTCTTTTTTTGGCGATTTTTTTTCATTTTGGCGATTTTTTTCTGTTTTTTAGGTTTTTTCTTTTTTTTGGCGATTTTTTTCATTTTGGCGATTTTTTTCTGTTTTTTAGGGTTTTTTTCGTTTTGGCGATTTTTTTTCATTTTGACGATTTTTTTCTGTTTTTTAGGGTTTTTTTTCGTTTTGGTGATTTTTTTCATTTTGGCGATTTTTTTTCATTTTGGCGATTTTTTTCTGTTTTTTAGGTTTTTTTTCGTTGTGGCGATTTTTTTTTTCATTTTAGCAATTTTTCCGTTTTTTGCGATTTATTTTAGTTTTATAAATTTTTTTTTAATTTGGTGCTTTTTTTCGTTTTGGCGATTTTTTTCTGTTTTTGGCTTTTTTTCATTTTGGCAATTTTTGTGTTTTTTGGGGTTTTTTTCGTTTTGGCGATTTTTTTCATTTTGGCGATTTTATTTTTTGGCGATTTTTTTTCTGTTTTTTAGGGTTTTTATCGTTTTGGTGATTTTTTTCATTATGGCGATTTTCATTTTGGCGATTTTCTTTCATTTTGGCGATTTTTGTTTTCATTTTAGAAATTTTTCCGTTTGTTTTTGCGATTTATTTTAGTCTTAGAATTTTTTTTTAATTTGGTGCTTTTTTTCGTTTTGGCGATTTTTTCTTGTTTTTGGCGATTTTTTTCGGTTTGGCGATTTTATAATTTTTTATTTTTTCAGTTTTACCGTTTTTGAAAATTTCAAGAGTTTTGCTCTTACGGTTTCCAAGATACAGCAAATAGTCAAAATTACATAGTCAAAATTGCATTAACTGATGGAACACCCTTTAATTTAAATTTTTTTAAATTTTTGTGTTAATTTTTGTAGTCTGTATAAAAATACACTAGCCTTACAAATTTCAAGTGTATATACATACAATTGTATGTATATTACATGGAATTTTAAAATTTTTCGTTGCTCGTTTTGGAACACCCTTTAATTTCCAATTCTCATGTATTTGTTGTTGTAGCGGCCAAAGGTCTACATACTGTGTCCAAATTTCAGGTCTGTAGCTCTTACGGTTCTCGAGAAAATACTAATATAGTTTTAGACATCGTTAATTTTACATAACACAAAAAGTTAAAGTTTTCCAACCCTGGAAACGTCTTTTTAATTTTTTTGTATTTTTTTAATTTAAAATTCCAATTTTAGTTGTACTGAAGTGTAAAATATGTACATTTATTAAAAAAAATAAAAATTTGTTTTCGGGAGTTACTTTTATATGGCAAAATGAAGTTTAAGTTTTCCAGCTCTGCAATCGTCTGCCCGATTTTGCTGAATTTCAATACCAATCTATTTTGGAAAATTTCTGACACACCAGTCCAAGAACGAAGTCTCTAGCTCTTCTGGGAGCTTCGGAAAACCGATTTCACGTACAGACAGACGGACAGACGGACAGACGGACAGACGGACAGACGGACAGACGGACAGACGGACAGACGGACAGACGGACAGACGGACAGACGGACATCGCTTATTCGTCTTCCCTATGCATAAGGATCCAGAATATATATATTATATGGATCGCTTATTGATATTATAGAAATTACAAACGGAATGACAAACCTATATATACCCTTTTACCATTTTTGTTGGTAAAGGGTATAAAAAAGGCAAAAAGCTTTAACGAAAAACACATTAAATTTTTTGTAAAGGGTGGTTAAATTTTAAGGACCGATGTTGCATGTCAGCCATACCTAAACGTCAATGGTTTTTCTGCATTTCATTTGACATTTCTCAATATCAGACTAACCCAATTTGAACCATGGAAAGATATACAATCGAGCAACGTGTTAAAGTTATTCAGGCTTATCATGGAAATGGGCGTTGAAATCAAAATGCATATGGTGCACTTCGTGATTTTTTCGGAGGATTCGTCTTTAAGCAGAATCGCCGCATTTGGGCGAATGATAAAATGCACCCACAAGGAATGACTATTTGGTGCGGTTTATGGGCTGGCGGTATCATCGGGCCGTATTTTTTTTTCCAAAATGAGGCCGTTCTGGTAGTTACTGTCAATGGTATTTGCTATCGTGAGATGATAACCAACTTCTTAGGGCCCGAATTGGAAGATATGGATGTGGACGATATATGGTTTCAACAGGATGGTGCCACTTGCCACACAGCTAAGGAAAGAATGGCTTTTTTGCGCGACAAATTCAATGGGTCGTGTTATTTCACGTGGTGGCGATAACGACCGGCCGCCAAGATCATGTGATTTGACACCGTTGGACTTCTTTCTTTGGGGTTACTTGAAAGAAAAGGTGTACGTCAATAAGCCAGCAACAATTTTAGAGGTAAGGGATGAGATAATTCGGCACATTAATGGCATAGAACCTCAAGTATGCCACAGCGTCATCGAAAATTTGGACCATCGGATGGAGGTGTACCGTCGAGGTCGCGGCGGCCATTAGGCCAATATTTTGTTCCATAATTGAACCATACCATATTATGATAATAACAAAAATTAAAAGATTTAAAACCCCGAATACATCTAGAAAAGATGTAATATCTTCTAAGCGGCTGGACCAATTTTCTTCAAACCTAGCTAAGAACCTTCTCGATCAAGTCACCTTTCAAACAAGAAAACCTAAATCAAAATCGGTCCAGCCGTTTGGGCTGTACGTGGACACGGACAGACACACTGATACACAGATGCACAGAGACACAGATACACAGACACACACTACAAACTTATAACACCCCTTTTTTTGGTCGGAGGTCAAAAGTAAATGACAATAATTTCCTAAATAATTTGTGTTTTATTCAAAATCAACATCGGCCCTTAAAATTTAACCACCCTTTATTAATTTTTGAAACGCATTTAATATTTCTATCAGTTAATATTTTAATTAAAAATTATGTGAAAATATTTAAAAATTTGTAGAAAAAAAATATTTAGATATTTTTGATTTATCAAAAATCTCATTTTAAATAAAATTCGCCAACATTGTTGCCGCCTTGGTAGATTTTCTTTATTTTTTTTTTTATAAATAAATAAAGAAAAGTAACACTCAGACAATGAAGGACTCTTACTATTACTAGGTGTTATCTTCTTTTATGAAAATGATAGTGATAGGGAAGACAGGCGGTGAAGGAAGAGTCTGAGAAAAGTTTCATTATTTTACAACTCTGCTTTTTTGCACGCTTAGTTTTAATAATGCAGTGTTGCAGCGCCTCTGGTGTTAAATGAGGCGTATTAAATTTTTTTTTTTTGAAACTATGGTTAGTAGCTATTTTATCGATTATTTAACTTCGCCGTTGATTCTGCTACGCAACGAGGAGGAGGGCGCTCTGATGTTACAGTAGGGTTAGTTAGTACCTGCTTAAGTCGATAAGTCGATTTGATAACTAAACTTTTCCCAAAGATTTATATTCCATAGAATAATATTCATAAATATCTAAAAAGAAAATATTATAACAAATAAATATAGAACACGTAACTTCATAATATACAAACTAAGCAAATTTATATATGTTTTCTTTGTATTTGTATATAAACTATAAAATAGATTAGTTGCAAACTTTTTCTTCGGGTTTTGTATTTCGTATATATGTATGTATGTTATTTCAATATTCATGAACAGGAAAACCAGAAATATGCTCTAAAGACTCGAAAATATGCTAAAAGTATGCGTGTAAGGCTGAAATATGCAAAAAGTGTAAAATATGCAAAAATATGCATTAACAAATCGATGCCCATATTAATAAAAAGTTCTTAAACAGATAAATATCTTATATCCACATTAATGGCGTACACAAGAAAAAACATGCAAATTGCATATTTGGGGTTGCCCTGGTCGTGACATTTTCCCTCAATATATACTCGTATTTGCTACGGCATGGTAGTGCTCATTAAGAAAATGTTTTTCTTATCTTCTAGTCATCATTTAATTAATGTTTTAATACACTTATGGAAACTATATTTGTAATTGTTTTGTTTACCCCACAAAAAAAATATCTACATTCCTGCGTTGATAAAAACTTTTATACTTTCACAAAAGTTACATTAAGTTTTGTTGAGGAACAAACAAAAAAAAAAAAACACACACACACACAGAAATTACTTGATAGTGTTATTAGTTATACTCGTATTACCAACAACCACTGACTAACTGACTGGACTGGTCATTGTGCTCGTATCTGTAAGTATGTTTTCCTTTTAAATGTCATCCAAAGAAGGCCCTCCAACTCTAAACTACAACAACTGGAAATTAATGTAAACACAACTATTACATTAAAGCGTTAATGTGTGTAAGTAAGTGCGTCTGAGCGTTTGGTTATGTGTCATAATTGAGCGGTTTGTGGTAGAACGTTGCTAATGTGTTTTGACTGTACGATACGCAACAACTAATTGTCTAATTCATAGAAGTACGTGTATATTAATGATAGTACAACAAATGCATTTAAACGCAATTACTTTGTAAGTTTTGTCTGTTGATACGTACGTACCTATGTATATGTTTAAACATTTAGAAGTAAGTAAGGGTTCTACACTGCACTGCACCTACGGTCATTACCAACGCCAAACACATTTGCCGACAATGGGCATTTCATTAACAAAAGTCCTTTAGCTCTTTTAATAAAATATTTGTATAATTTTGATATTTATTACGATTAAAACTTGTAAAAGTTGTTGTATTTTTATTACCACCCATCATAAAGATCTGTTATCAAAAATAATTTTATTAAACTCACCATTCTCAATACATATTTACACACTTTCAATACATTATTTAATATGATTATTTTAAATACTCCTTTTTTCCTCCATAATGTGGTCATACAAAATTTTGTGTTATAAATCAATGGTTTTGTATAGATTTTGGGAGAATATGTGTGTGTGTGTGTGGAAACTTTCTAATATTGATTAAATTTTTAGTTTTGGTTTAATTGTTGGTGTAACTAGTTTTGGCCAGTTTCAACAAAACCTCAATTAGAACATAATGACATTGAAAATTACGCGCCACAGTCATGAACGCAATCGGCAATAAGATACACAGAGGAGTCGCACACACACATTCATATGTATGTACTTATGTGGTAGTGTACAGAATGTCCTTTATTAAGTGTTTGTTGGCTTTTTCAATAGAGCTATAGAGTGTGTGTGTGTTCCAGTTTACGGGCCGACAAATATTTAAATTTAATTGAGTGTCTTGTATAGTCGCAGTATTTTAAAGTTCAAAGCTGTAGTTTATGTTGTGGCAGCGTTAACAAAAACATACATAGTTTTGTAGTTTTATTTAAGTAAATACAATTTATTTAATTTTTAATATCGCTAGTGATAAAATTTAAGATTTGTTTAAATTTCTGGGGCTCAAAATCAACAACTTTTCACCTCAAAATCAATTATAATTCTAGGAATGTTGTTAATAAATTTGTTGAAAATTAAATGAAAATGACAAAAGCCTTCAACAATTTTAATAGATTTATTTTTCGTTCGTTTGTAACATAAAAAGATTTTAACGTTTTGATAATATTACAAGTGCTATTATGTAGATTATTAATATTGTGTTAATAAACATTTTGTTTTTCCGTTTTATTTTTGTTTTTTTTTTTTGCTCTAATGAGTGAGTGCATTTTCAGTTTTTGTGCTTTGTGGCTGAAAATCGTATTATAAGCAATTATTAACGTGTGTTGCAGTTGTCGTCATTGTCATTAAATTCATATAAGTCATTTAATTATTAGAAATTTCAGCACTTGCATGCAACCAAGCAGAACACGAGTCTACATACATACATATGTACATATAAAAAAAAAAAGGAAAAGAAAACACGCACTTAAATATGGCAACTGAAATAAATAAAACTTCTACTAATTGTTACAATTGTCATTATAAAAAAAAAGAATAATAATAATAATAATAATGTAACTATAATTATAACAAAAATATGCTTATACAATAATATTGTAAATGATTTTAGAGATGACTAAATAACTAGGAAAAATTATTAACGCAAGACTTAAGAAATTGCATGAAGTCTCAAGAGGAGTAATAGAGTAACATCTATATATATCCGTTGCAAACAGGAAATAGTGTTTGAGTCGAGATCAGCTGATTTTGAGTTAATGGTGCCTGCGAAATCTATATATTTGAAAGTAACCCTAGTCAAAACCTCAATTAATTTGTGCAATTTTTCAAGAAGTTATAGCAAAATTACTGGCGGCTTATGTTCTTTTAGACTTCTAATCTGATTTGGAATAAGTGCTTATAATTTGGGTTATACTTTGATATATTTCAACTTAAATGTATTACTTATAGTATTAAGAACGATGTTTGCTTAAAAAAAAAAATAAAGTATAACAGAGAATTTCCCAATTTAACTGTAAAAGAAATAAATTTCTGAAAATCGACTTGAACGCTTAAAAGTGCTCTCCTGCAAAACAATCAAATACGACTTAAACACTTTTTACACATTGACACAGTAGATGCCACTTTTAGGGCATTTATACCTGCATTAAAATCTAGCAGATTTTAATTAAAACCTTTGTGAAAATCTATACAGTTTTTTCTATATGTATCAAGATTCCTTATTCAAAACAATCTCCATTAACTGAGCATTATCCAAAACTACAACCAAATAATTACAATGTAGCCAATTCACACACCTTTTTAGGTAGTCGTAGTCTTTCCAATGCAAAGAAAAGTTGCAAAATTTTGGATTTACATTTACGCAAGACAATCAAGCACCCATTACTTCAATTGCAGTTTTGTGTGTCATTCAAACTTCAAAAGCAATACAATCAATTAGTTTTTTGATATGATAGAGAAATGTTTAAAATTTTGGAAATTTTAAATGTCATCAGCTTTCTCATATTTTTATATTACTACAGCTTTTACCTGCGGCTCCACAGGAAACTATACTTAAGTTTATGAATGTTATGTTTTTTGTTTCTCACCGATAATATTAAAAACAAACACAAAAAATCCACCAGAATAAAAACTGGTTTCAAAACTGTTTAAACTACCAAACCCGAAACGAAAATTTACCTAAGCAACCCAAAAATGTGTTTTTCGGCAAAAATCCGAACTAAATGTAAAAAACCGGTTCCGAACCGGATAAAAAAATTAGCGATGTTTGTCGCTGGTAATGTAGCTTTCTAGTGGTGAAAGAATTTTAAATATCGTTTTATCGGTTTGAAAATGCGTGACAAATATAAAAAAACCGGTTCCGAGCCGGATACATATATATATATATATATTTAAATATACTAAAAATAGTAGGGATTGCATTTTTAATATTTCAATTAATATTTTAATTAAATTTTTTTTTAATTTTTTATTAGTTTTTTAATTTAATCTTTAAAGTTTTTTAATTATTTTTTTTAATGAATCTTTAAAAATAATTCAATTAAATTTAAATTGAAACTTAAAAAAAACATCAATTAAATGTTCAGTTAATCCCTCTAGTCAGCCCAGAACCATTTGTCTCTATGTCAACACTCTTTTCTCTAGCGACAATTGCACTAGTTGAAATGTCGACAACTTTCCTTTTATGCGCGAGTAGAGATACGTTAGAGACAACAGTTCTGGTGTATTTCTGGTGACATTTTCAATGAACGCGTCAATAGTTTGTTTTTCTTTTTTAATATGCTATGCAATAATATTAAAAACTTACGTTCATATGTATGTATGTATGTATTTCAGTTTGTTGCCCCAACCCTTATAAAATTGTAGATGAGAGTCATTAAAATGTACTAGTAAGTCTTTAGTTCAAATGTCTCCATATGGTCGTAAAAGAATAGTGCTACAGTCTACTGTTAGATTTTCAATGACACTCTATGTTATATTTCAATAGGCGATTAGATTGGTACACCTATTCAGTTGTACTATTGACAATGTCACTAGTAAATCACTACAATTTTACTATTGACATCGAGCGAGTGAAATAAATGACATTGAATATGAAGTTTAAATTGTTGGCATACTTCAGCGACTGCTTCCACGGTATGGCAATAGAAGAGAACCCCAGGACAACATTTGCCGCATTATTGTCGATATACGGCCATCAATGCTGTAAAAAGTCATAGAAAATTGGAGCTCCATATTATATTACGGCCGGGCCAGCCCTGGCTGTCATATGCCAGAAGTCGTATTAAAATTATAATGCCAGAAGGTTATCTTTCGAATAAAGTGAATTGCATGTCAATTTAAGAAACTCATCTTTATTTTATTCCATTTCAAAGTTGCATACCCACATAAAACATACATAAATACATACATATGTACATATGTAGATGTATGTAGCTTATCCCTCTAGTCAGCTTAGAACCATATGTCTCTATGTCAACACTCTTTTCTCTAGCAACAATTTCACTAGTTAAAACTTTCCTTTTATACGCGAGTATAGGATACGCAAGAAACAACAGTTTTGGTGTATTTCTTTCTGGTGACATTGTCAACGAACGCGTCAATAGTTTGTTTCCTTTTTTTTTATTATGCTGTGCAGCTTTTGATTGACTCTTTCAATTTTAAACAAATCTTTTTAATAGAATAATGTAATTTTTTTTTTGGACGAGGGTCACTTTGAATCTTTTATTCAAATGTCTGTATATGGTCATAAAAGAACTACCTCGTCAATAGTGCTAAAGTCTACTGGTAGATTTTCAATGAGAACCCTATGTTATATGGCGATTACATTGGCTGGGGTATACCTGCGTGCGAGGAAATATCGATATTGTAGACTAGAGCCCCTAAAATTTACTTGTGAATCTTTGGTTCCAATGTCTCCATGTGGTCCCAAAAGAACTACTTAGTCAGTATTGCTACAGTCTAATGGTAGATTTTCAATGACAAGCTAATGTTAAATGTCAATAGATAATTAATTACATTTGCTGGGGTTCACCTGGTCAGTAGTGCTACTGACAATGTCACCAGTAAATCACTACAATTTCACTAATCGCATTTTGTGCAGGGATGTAATATTTTTTTAATTGAAAATATCACACAAATTTTAATTCCAATTCTGTGATTAGCTGAAAACTAATTAAATTTTTAATTGAATCTTTGTTTCTGTTTTTGAATTTAATCTTCTATTTTACTTTTTTTTCTGTTTTGTAAAGAAAATAAGTTTGTTTAGTTCGCTGAAGTTTAATTTGTGCTAAAATTTTAACTTGCAAACAACTTAGTGCCATATTATTACAACTTGCCGTAAGATTTTGCCGATTAATATGGCTTTTTATTATGAAACATTTATTTATTATTGTTCTATCCATTAAATATTACCACAGTAGAATCTCCCAAATTAGAACCACTTGTGTACCGGGCAGTTGGAATTTCTAAGAAGTTCGAATTTCTGGAAATTTTTTTTTTACAAAAAATTATAAAATTATAATAAAAAACAAGTAAGAGTGCTATATTCGTCTGTGCCGAATCTTATATACCCTTTACCAACGTACGTACATATATATAGTATACAGACACATGCATACATATTTGTTTTGTGAAAAAATTTATCATTTTTTTTTAAGTTTCCATCTTTGGAGCTGTAATTTTCATTTTTCAAATTTCATACGCCAAACTTTTCTTTCAGAAGCATAAAATATATTCAATTTATAAAGAAAAAGAAAAAAAATTTTAGACCTATTTAATTTTACATAACACAAAAGTGTGAGTTTTCCAACCCTGGAGTCATAATTTTGGATTTTTCTAATTATTGATACCAATCTAGTTTTTTAAAAAATACATAAAATATGTTAAGTGAACAAAGCAAAAACGAAATAAGGTAAAACTTACGGCCTGGCCCACGATGTCACTAGAAATCGTTCGATCGACAACTTGTATTGCAAACAACAATAACTTTAGAAAATTTGTTGTTGTTTGCAATACAAGTTGTCGATCGGCCAGGCCGTTAGTTTCATTTAATTCCTTTAATATTAAAAAATTTAGTAAAGTGCGACTTTGACTCGCGCACGAACGGTAGGCTCTTTTGTTTTTTTGAAGTTTTTTTCAGTTTAAACGATTTTTTCAGTTTTGTCGCTTTTTTCTCTTTTTGGCGTTTTTTTCTGTTTTTGGAGGTTTTTTTTCTTTTTGGCGATTTTTTTCTGTTGTTGGGCTTTTCTTCATTTTGGCGATTTTTCTCATTTTGACGATTTTTTTCCTTTTGGCGATTTTTTTCTGTTTTTGGGTTTTTTTTTATTTAAGCGATTTTTTCTTTTTTTTGGTTTTTTCCATTTTGGGGATTTTTTTCTGTTTTTTGGGGTTTTTTTCGTTTTGGCGATTTTTTTCATTTTGGCGTTTTTTTTCATTTTGGCGATTTTTTCTGTTTTTTCTGTTTTAGGTTTTTTTTTGTTTTCGCGATTTTTTTCATTTTGGCGATTTTTTTTCATTTTGGCGATTTTTTCTGTTTTTTAGGTTTTTTTTCGTTTTGGCGATTTTTTTCATTTTGGCGATTTTTTTTTCATTTGGCGATTTTTTTTATTTTGGCGATTTTTTTTTATTTTTGCCATTTTTTCTGTTTTTAGGTTTTTTTTTCGTTTTGGCGATTTTTTTCATTTTGGCGATTTTTTTCATTTTGGCGATTTTCTTTAATTTTGGCGATTTTTTTTTCATGTTAGCAATTTTTCCGGTTATTCGCGATTTATTTTAGTCTTAGTCATTTTTTTTAATTTGGTGCTTTTTCGTTTTGGCGATTTTTTTTTTGTTTTTGGCGATTTTTTTCGGTTTGGCGATTTTATAATTTTTTGTTTTTTTAGTTTTACCGTTTTTGAAAATTTCAAGAGTTTTGCTCTCACGGTTTCCAGGATACAGCAAGTTGTCAAAATTGCATAGTAAAAATTGCATTAACTGATGGAACACCCTTTAATTTAAATTTTTGGAAATTTTAGTGTTAATTTTTGTAGTCTGTATAAAAATACACTAATCTTACAAATTTCAAGTGTATATACATACATACATACATGGGATTTTAAAATTTTTCGTTGCTCGTTTTGCAACACCCTTTAATTTCCAATTCTCATGTATTTGTTGTTTTAGCGGACAAAAGTCTACACACTGTGTCCAAATTTCAGGTCTGTAGCTCTTACGGTTCTCGAGAAAATACTAATTTAGTTTTAGACATAGTTAATTTTACATAACACAAAAAGTTAAAGTTTTCCAACCCTGGAAACAACTTTTTAATTTTTTTATATTTTTTTAATTTAAAATTCCAATTTTAGTCGTACTGAAGTGTAAAATATGTTCATTTATTAAAAAAAAATAAAAATTTGTTTTCGGTAGTTACTTTTATATGGCAAAATGAAGTTTACGTTTTCCAGCTCTGCAATGGTCTGCTCGATTTTGCTGAATTTCAATACCAATCTATTTTGGAAAATTTCTGATACACCAGTCCAAGAACGAAGTCTCTAGCTTTTCTGGGAGCTTCGGAAAACTGATTTCACGTACAGACAGACGGACAGACGGACAGACGGACAGACGGACAGACGGACAGACGGACATCGCTTATTCGTCTTCCCTATACATAAGGATCCAGAATATATATATTTTATGGGTCGCTTATTGATATTATAGAAATTACAAACGGAATGACAAACCTATATATACCCTTTTACCATTTTTGTTGGTAAAGGGTATAATAATAAATATATAATTAAATTGAAATGCGTTCTTTTTGAATTTTGAATCCTTGGGCACTTTTTTCACAGCAGCGACAAATGATTTATCTGCAACTTTTGCACGAAATCTGCTTAGAACATCACCAACATTACGCGAAAGTATTTCACCACCAATTTTTAATTCCATGGCGGGTTTTATATTTGGAAAACGATTCATGATATTCTGCTTTGTGTAAAGATTTTGTTGCTTTCTAACAGATGCTGGTAACTGCAACTATTATTTCTTGTTTTTTATTTTGTATAGCTGATTAAGGAACATTAAAATCTTGAGCTAAACGACTTTCTTTCACGACTGCATTAAGTATTTTTAATATTTTAACCTTAGTATCCAAAGATAAGGTATTTTTTACATTTGTTGGATAATTTTGTAACTTTCACATGTATGATAATCTTCAGTCATCAATTGACACACGCATATGACTGAATTATACAAACCACTAATAACTCGGTTATTCCCCGTTTTACTTGTACTTTAAAACAAGTAAGAGTGCTATATTCGGCTGTGCCGAATCTTATATACCCTTTACCAACGTACGTACATATATATAGTATACAGACACGTACATACATATTTGTTTTGTGAAAGAATTTATAATTTTTTTCAAGTTTCCATCTTTGGAGCTATAATTTTCATTTTTAAAATTTCATACACCAAACTTTTCTTTCAGAAGCATAAAATATATTCAATTTATAAAGAAAAAAAAAATTGTTAGACCTATTTAATTTTACATAACACAAAAAGTGTAAGTTTTCCAACCCTGGAGTCATAATTTTGGATTTTTCTGATTATTGATACCAATCTAGTTCTTTAAAAAATACATAAAATATTTTAATTGAAAAAAGCAAGAACGAAATAAGCAAAAACTTAGTTTCATTTAATTCCTTTAATATTAAAAAAAATCAGTTAAGTGCGACTTTGAATCGCGCACGAAAGGAAGGTTTTTTGCTTTTTTGAAGTTTTTTTCAGTTAAAACGATTTTTTCAGTTTTGTCGCTTTTTTCTCGTTTTAGCGATTTTGTCTGTTTTTGGAGGTTTTTTTCATTTTGGCGATTTTATTCTGTTGTTGGGCTTTTCTTCATTTTGGAGATTTTTCTCATTTTGACGATTTTTTCTGTTTTTTGGGTTTTTTTCGCGATTTTTTTTTGGCGATTTTTTTGTTTTTTTTTTCGTTTTGTGGATTTTTTTCATTTTGGCGATTTTTTTTCTTTTTGGCGATTTTTTTCTGTTTTTTATTTTTTTTTTCGTTTTGGCGATTTTTTTTCTTTTTTTGGCGATTTTTTTTCATTTTGGCGATTTTTTTCTGTTTTTTAGGTTTTTTCTTTTTTTTGGCGATTTTTTTCATTTTGGCGATTTTTTTCTGTTTTTTAGGGTTTTTTTCGTTTTGGCGATTTTTTTTCATTTTGACGATTTTTTTCTGTTTTTTAGGGTTTTTTTTCGTTTTGGTGATTTTTTTCATTTTGGCGATTTTTTTTTCATTTTGGCGATTTTTTTCTGTTTTTTAGGTTTTTTTTCGTTGTGGCGATTTTTTTTTTCATTTTAGCAATTTTTCCGTTTTTTGCGATTTATTTTAGTTTTATAAATTTTTTTTTAATTTGGTGCTTTTTTTCGTTTTGGCGATTTTTTTCTGTTTTTGGCTTTTTTTCATTTTGGCAATTTTTGTGTTTTTTGGGGTTTTTTTCGTTTTGGCGATTTTTTTCATTTTGGCGATTTTTTTTTTTGGCGATTTTTTTTCTGTTTTTTAGGGTTTTTATCGTTTTGGTGATTTTTTTCATTATGGCGATTTTCATTTTGGCGATTTTCTTTCATTTTGGCGATTTTTGTTTTCATTTTAGAAATTTTTCCGTTTGTTTTTGCGATTTATTTTAGTCTTAGAATTTTTTTTTAATTTGGTGCTTTTTTTCGTTTTGGCGATTTTTTCTTGTTTTTGGCGATTTTTTTCGGTTTGGCGATTTTATAATTTTTTATTTTTTCAGTTTTACCGTTTTTGAAAATTTCAAGAGTTTTGCTCTTACGGTTTCCAAGATACAGCAAATAGTCAAAATTACATAGTCAAAATTGCATTAACTGATGGAACACCCTTTAATTTAAATTTTTTTAAATTTTTGTGTTAATTTTTGTAGTCTGTATAAAAATACACTAGCCTTACAAATTTCAAGTGTATATACATACAATTGTATGTATATTACATGGAATTTTAAAATTTTTCGTTGCTCGTTTTGGAACACCCTTTAATTTCCAATTCTCATGTATTTGTTGTTGTAGCGGCCAAAGGTCTACATACTGTGTCCAAATTTCAGGTCTGTAGCTCTTACGGTTCTCGAGAAAATACTAATATAGTTTTAGACATCGTTAATTTTACATAACACAAAAAGTTAAAGTTTTCCAACC
The DNA here is from genome assembly GCA_944452675.1 of Tachina lurida. Classification (NCBI taxonomy): domain Eukaryota; kingdom Metazoa; phylum Arthropoda; class Insecta; order Diptera; family Tachinidae; genus Tachina; species Tachina lurida. The sequence continues at coordinate 181,766,276 of OX101752.1, read as the reverse complement.
CTGGAAACGTCTTTTTAATTTTTTTGTATTTTTTTAATTTAAAATTCCAATTTTAGTTGTACTGAAGTGTAAAATATGTACATTTATTAAAAAAAAATAAAAATTTGTTTTCGGGAGTTACTTTTATATGGCAAAATGAAGTTTAAGTTTTCCAGCTCTGCAATCGTCTGCCCGATTTTGCTGAATTTCAATACCAATCTATTTTGGAAAATTTCTGACACACCAGTCCAAGAACGAAGTCTCTAGCTCTTCTGGGAGCTTCGGAAAACCGATTTCACGTACAGACAGACGGACAGACGGACAGACGGACAGACGGACAGACGGACAGACGGACAGACGGACATCGCTTATTCGTCTTCCCTATACATAAGGATCCAGAATATATATATTATATGGATCGCTTATTGATATTATAGAAATTACAAACGGAATGACAAACCTATATATACCCTTTTACCATTTTTGTTGGTAAAGGGTATAAAAATAATTTATAGCGATTAATATTGAAATTCATAGAATTTATACAGAAAATTCTTTCAGTATGTCTCTGTATCGCTTGTAGTCACAGTAAATACAAATTATTCAAAAATTTTTAAAAAAATCTAAACTAACACCAAATAATACTATTTATTCAAGTACAGTGAAACCTCCTATAACCGGACACTCAACGTCGCAGTATTTTTTTTCCCGTTTATTAGAGATGTCCGCTTATGAGAGAGGTACACATTTTTTTGGTAAAAAAAAATTATATTAAGAGTAGACTGCTTCAACTTAGATTGGTAAAATTTCCGTTGTTGGTTTTCCATTTTTTATTCGAATAAACAGCAATTTCTTTGCCGTCTTCAACGCATAAGGGGAATCACCAATACCATTGACACTAATACAAATATGAATCAGAGTTGCATAAAGAAATACCTACCTACTATTTAAATGCAACTCTTGTTGCCGTGTTTCATCGCTTTGAAGAGGTATGTATTTGGAACAATATTTTTAAAAAATTTTATTGTACGCGTTCGGTTATTAGAGTGTGAATGCATTTTGTATAGAAAAACTAATGAACATGTTGGATCTACAGAGCTTGTGCGGCTATTAGAGGTGTCCGGTTATAGAAGATGTCCGTTATAAGAGGTTTCACTGTATGTGTAAGTATATTTTCTTAAACCCAAAAATACTCGTACTTTGGTCATAATCATTTGAGTAGCTTCTAATTTCTGTGGCATGAAATACTGCAGAAAGCATGAGGCAACACCTTGCAATTAAATTAAATAACATACATACATATTGGAAAATAAAACCGAAACCACAACCTCTAAATGTTTGGATATGCTAGAGAAAAGAAAAACAAACTAAAATACCTCAAACAAAAAAAAATTATACCCCAAACTAAACATTTAATATAAAAGGCGTTACTTAAGACACAAAATCATACAGGTACACCAAAATAGCCATTTACCACCAACAATTATAAAGAAATTAGTTGTTCTTTTTACTGGTTTCTCATAAAATATTTCTAAAATGATAAATTTGACAACAAAAGCAAAATGTTACAGTAGTTCTAAGTATTTTTTACTTTTTTTCTTCATATTATTATTATTATTTTCATTTTCAAGAGAATTCAAGAAAAAATCTCATATAAATTGCAAAGCAAAAAAACTGTCTAAACTGACTGTTACAGGTCGTTTAAGGTCGTCACCATTTCATACAACAATAATAATTACTGATTAAACACTATAAATAATATTTTTATTTATTAAAACATTTTCACATACATTCACACTAAACAAGAAATAAAATATATAAAAACAAGTAAGAGTGCTATATTCGGCTGTGCCGAATCTTCTATACCCTTTACCAACGTACGTACATATATATAGTATACAGACACGTACATACATATTTGTTTTGTGAAAAAATTTATAATTTTTTTAAAGTTTCCATCTTTGGAGCTATAATTTTCATTTTTCAAATTTCATACACCAAACTTTTCTTTCAGAAGCATAAAATATATTCAATTTATAAAGAAAAAGAAAAAAAAACAAAAAGTGTAAGTTTTCCAACCCTGGAGTCATAATTTTGGATTTTTCTGATTATTGTTACCAATCTAGTTCTTTAAAAAATACATAAAATATGTTAAGTGAAAAAAGCAAGAACGAAATAAGCAAAAACTTAGTTTCATTTAATTCCTTTAATATTAAAAAAATCAGTTAAGTGCGACTTTGAATCGCGCACGAAAGGAAGGTTTTTTGCTTTTTTGAAGTTTTTTTCAGTTAAAACGATTTTTTCAGTTTTGTCGCTTTTTTCTCGTTTGGCGATTTTGTCTGTTTTTGGAGGTTTTTTTCATTTTGGCGATTTTTTCTGTTGTTGGGCTTTTCTTCATTTTGGAGATTTTTCTCATTTTGACGATTTTTTCTGTTTTTTTGGGTTTTTTTCGCGTTTTTTTTGTTTTTTTTTCGTTTTGGTGATTTTTTTCATTTTGGCGATTTTTTTTTCATTTTGGCAATTTTTTTATGTTTTTTTTCGTTTTGGTGATTTTTTTCATTTTGGCGATTTTTTTTTTTCATTTTGGCGATTTTTTTTCATTTTGGCGATTTTTTTCTGTTTTTAGTTTTTTTTTCGTTTTGGCGATCTTTTTTCTTTTTTTGGCGATTTTTTTTCATTTTGGCGATTTTTTTCTGTTTTTTAGGTTTTTTTTTCGTTTTAGCGATATTTTTCATTTTGGCGATTTTTTTTTTCATTTTAGCAATTTTTTCGTTTTTTTGCGATTTATTTTACTCTTAGAAATTTTCTTTTAATTTAGTGCTTTTTTCATTTTGGCGATTTTTTTCTGTTTTTTTCGTTTTGGTGATTTTTTTCATTTTGGCGATTTTTTTTATTAATTTGGCGATTTTTTTCTGTTTTTAGGTTTTTTTTTCGTTTTGGTGTTTTTTTTTCATTTTGGCGATTTTTTTTCATTTTGGCGATTTTGTTTCATTTTGGCGATTTCTGTTTTCATTTTTTTGCGATTTATTTTAATCTTAGAAATTTTTTTTTAATTTGGTGCTTTTTTTCGTTTTGGCGATTTTTTTTTCTGTTATTTAGGTTTTTTCTTTTTTGGCGATTTTTTTCATTTTGGCGATTTTGTTCTGTTTTTTAGGGTTTTTTTTCGTTTTGGCGATTTTTTTTCATTTTGACGATTTTTTTCTGTTTTTTAGCGTTTTTTTCGTTTTGGTGATTTTTTTCATTTTGGCGATTTTTTTTTCATTTTGGCGATTTTTTTTTGTTTTTTTTCGTTTTGGCGATTTTTTTTCATTTTAGCATTTTTCCGTTTTTTTGCGATTTATTTTAGTTTTATAATTTTTTTTAATTTGGTGCTTTTTTCGTTTTGGCGATTTTTTTTTCTGTTTTGGTGATTTTTTTCATTTTGGCGATTTTTTTTCATTTTGGCGATTTTTTCTGTTTTTTTTGGGTTTTTTTCGTTTTGGTGATTTTTTTCATTATGGCGATTTTCATTTTGGCGATTTTCTTTCATTTTGCCGATTTTTGTTTTCATTTTATCAATTTTTCCGTTTTTTTTTGCGATTTATTTTAGTCTTGGATTTTTTTTTAATTTGGTGCTTTTTTTCGTTTTGGCGATTTTTTCTTGTTTTTGGCGATTTTTTTCGGTTTGGCGATTTTATAATTTTTTATTTTTTCAGTTTTACCGTTTTTGAAAATTTCAAGAGTTTTGCTCTTACGGTTTCCAAGATACAGCAAATTGTCAAAATTACATAGTCAAAATTGCATTAACTGATGGAACACCCTTTAATTTAAATTTTTTTAAATTTTTGTGTTAATTTTTGTAGTCTCAAATTTCAAGTGTATATACATACAATTGTATATATACTACATGAGATTTTAAAATTTTTCGTTGCTCGTTTTGGAACACCCTTTAATTTCCAATTATCATGTACTTGTTGTTGTAGCGGCCAAAGGTCTACACACTGTGTCCAAATTTCAGGTCTGTAGCTCTTACGGTTCTCGAGAAAATACTAATATAGTTTTAGACATAGTTAATTTTACATAACACAAAAAGTTAAAGTTTTCCAACCCTGGAAACGTCTTTTTAATTTTTTTGTATTTTTTTAATTTAAAATTCCAATTTTAGTCGTACTGAAGTGTAAAATATGTACATTTATTAAAAAAAATAAAAATTTGTTTTCGGGAGTTACTTTTATATGGCAAAATGAAGTTTAAGTTTTCCAGCTCTGCAATCGTCTGCCCGATTTTGCTGAATTTCAATACCAATCTATTTTGGAAAATTTCTGACACACCAGTCCAAGAACGAAGTCTCTAGCTCTTCTGGGAGCTTCGGAAAACCGATTTCACGTACAGACAGACGGACAGACGGACAGACGGACAGACGGACAGACGGACAGACGGACAGACGGACAGACGGACAGACGGACATCGCTTATTCGTCTTCCCTATGCATAAGGATCCAGAATATATATATTATATGGGTCGCTTATTGATATTATAGAAATTACAAACGGAATGACAAACCTATATATACCCTTTTACCATTTTTGTTGGTAAAGGGTATAAAAATTGCACAGAAATGCTTGTTATTTATAATTTAATATCAAAAGACAGACAGACAGACGAACGATCGAGCACATTTGGAGTGTAATAGAAAAGATGAATTCTAATGTTAAACAACGAACAAGCGAAAACGATCGTTCGAACAGACAAAATGGACAGTTGAGACAGTTGAAATCAAGCACAATACTTCAAAATGTCGATCATGATAATTGTTGAAATTATTATTCTTATTTACTTGTTGTTGTTGTTGTTGTTGTTGTAGTTGTTGATGTTGCTGCTGTACCCATAACGATAATAATTTTTATGATGTTGTTGCTTGGAAGATCATGTCTGTATGAATGAATTATTACTTTTTGCTGCCGTTCGTTTGAGTCTGGGTGTTCTTTCCCTATTGGATGTTGTTTGCTGGGTTTTGTATAATTTTGCGCTTAATGAAAATATCAAAGTTTCGAGCGCATCTTTAATAGACAAATAAGTATTTCGTATGCAGACATGATAGGTATTTTTTTTTTAAATTATTAAAATCTTTAGCAATATTTATTGTTTACTTTTTATTCGAACTGCAATTTTTTTCAGCCTATATCACAACACTTTAAAATATGATTTTGTATTCAATGCAAATAATCATACGAGAACTTTCGATTGTCTTCGATGAATTGGGCAGTTGGCTTCAGATATAATAATGTAAAAAAATATTTAATTTTTAAAAAGAATTAAAGAAAATACTGAACTTGAGCCTGGCTGCAACCGTCCATACACGTATGATCCTTGCGCGTGACTTGTGCGAACAGGATTTCTTCACACAAATCACTTAAAACTTAAACGTCAACAAGTAAATAAAATTTGCTAGAAGTATGATGCCATCGCTCCTTTGATTCTTGAATTATGTACGTAGCAGAGAATGACAAAAGCACTCGTATCGTTTTAAGTACTTTTTGAGTATTGGCCGCCAAACATGAATGCGTGCAGCTAAAAATAAATAATACGCTGATACGCAAACACACGCATTCATTTGCAACCCAATACGTATAACTATAAACGGCCAAACAACTATGCAGCACAAACGACAACAACTTAAATTTATAGACTGTATGAGGTACAATCATACGCATGAGTATAAAAATACTCTGGCTATTGATCGGCTACACATGATTAAATACAGGGCTATTTTACTTACACAAGCATGTTTTCAAACAACCACACACACACACCTAGACATTTTTTATTCCAGTTTATACACACAAATGTATGTAAACGGTGTTTACTTCAGTAAACGCTTGCGTTTTCAACTCGCCAAACTTCTGGCGACTGTGAACATTAGAATACCTTTTATCATGCGATTTAAAATTTCATCCCATATCTTATGCGAAAAGCGATTCTCAAAACATGCCCGAACAATGCGATATTTATGATTAAAATTGTTTTCTAATTTTTTCGAAGCAGCCATTACTGATTTATTAAAATTAAAACAAATTCATGATTTATATGAATTATAAAGCCAACAACAACAACATAATGTGATAAATGTGGCAACTGGATTATCAGCAATTCCCACCAGATCTGGATGACCAATACCAAGGAAATGTGATAAAATTGAAATAAACTAGATTTTGTTTTAAGTATGAAATCTTTTTTATAAAGCAAACAATTTCCATCACCCTAATATCACTTTATATGTAACATTTAAAGTTTTATTAAACAAATTTATGAAAAAGTATAGTATTGAAAAAAAAGATCTACCTTGTTTTTAATTAAAAACATTTCCAATAAAAATTAAACATCCTTTATGACATGAACACAACTTTTATGACACAAAAACTTAATCAAAACAATCTGCTGTTGTTGCATGGTCTTCAAAGAGCTGAAATGCGGGCCACCAGCTAAACAGCGATAATAAAATATGTTTTATAGACCAACAAATAGATCAATATACTCGTAATCAACATGGGCAGAGGCAGGCACATATTCGTAAAAATTCCCAAATCAAAACAAAACCAAAAGAAAGAATTGAAAAGAAATCAATTTTATGATTTCAAATAATAACAACTAACACCAAATAACCTATAGAATAAAATTAAAAATAAAAACATACTCGTACAAAAAAAAAGCGGCAACAAGTTACACATCGGAATAAAGATATAAGACAAGTCATTAAAATCATGCAAGCAAACACACACACACACATCCACAGATAATATAAAACTCTTAAAAAATAAAAATAAAAATCCTAAAGATCTTTTAGAATCTAGTCGTTTTGCTTCAAATTGAAACAGCTGAAGATATACAAGAGCAAAAACTAAATGTGAGAAACTATTAAAAAGCTATAAAATTTATAGTCCAAAGTATTGAAGAAATAAAAAGCAACCTCAACAAACTCGAAACACTTATTACGTAGACAACAAATGATGGGAAGGGGGGGGGGGAACAAAAAGATATTAAAGGTATAACGGATACGTTTGTGAACGCTGAAACTGGCAACAACTTTGTGTATTTTGACCATAAAAACCTATAAAAAAACAGCCTTTATAATAGTATTTCTATATTCTTTGTTTTTAAATTTTTTTTACTATAAAATTTGATATTAAGTTAAAGAATTCAAAGGTTTTTTTTTGTTTTGTTTAAAGTGAAAATACTTTTAATTTCGTTTTGTGGCCCAATAATATTTTTATGATTAATGGTAATAAACTTTAATTAAAAGAGAACTTTTTTAAGTTTTTGTTTGGTTCTTGTGGAATTTTTAATTTAAAGGAAGTTATAAAAAATAAAAACAGATATTTCAATATTAGATTGAATAGAAAGAAAGAATTTCATTATAATTTTTACGAGCAGGTTAAAGTTTTTTTTACAAATCACTAGTGTGATCAGTGTGACCAGATAGAGGCAAAGGCTTGCCGATACGGTGAGTTTCAAGGCAAACATTTATTCAGAAAAGGTGTACACCACAAAAAGTTGTAATGAGCAATAGCAAGAACCTCAGATACGACACAGAAAAAAATTTTCCTGCGCTAAGCACGTTTAATTGGATAAAGACCAAAAATCAATTAAACATTTTATTGAGTCAACTGAACTTTTAATTAAACTAAATTTATAAACAAATGTTTAATTGAATCAATTACATTTTTAATTAATTTTTGTTATTTTTTTTAAATTAAACGTGTTTATCGAAGTGAAATGTTTTTTCTGCGCAGGAGAGTTCATATCAACAGCATTTGTTAATAGTTTTAAATTTATAAATAGTATGTATTACTTGCTTCCAAATAACGTAGCTGGTAATCAAATCTTGCCATTCAAATTTAGTTTAAACATCATAAAAAAAAGTACAATTTAAAATATTTTTAAATGCTTATTTCATACTTATTCGCTTATTAACTTTTAAGTGGGATGTGTGTTCAGAATTTTTCTGTGGAGCGATTAGTAGCCCAATCCATAGATTTTTGTTGTGGAAGCTTCCCAAGTATGCGCACTTGCATTATGCAAACCACACATCTGGGGACCGTTGGTACAACACGTTGGATTAACAAGTTGTGTGTTTTGCCTACAAACTTTACAACAACGTGTACAACATTAGAGCACAACTTCATTTCTTAATTTTTTTTTTGAGTAAACATGATATCGGGTGTTATGTTGCGTATTGTAGAAGAAGAACGTAAAAAAGGACAGAAAAAAGAATTTGGTTGAAGGAGTGATTTATATAAAAAAAACGTATTAAAATAACAAACTTTTGGAAATATTAAAACAAAGTGAGCCAATGGACTATAAAAATTACACGTGGGTGTCAGACGAAGTATTTAATGACCTTTTGTCAAAAGTTCCGATGCATATACAAAAGCAATTCTTCCGCGCAAACTCTTATACAATTATATAAAATCACTTATTTCTGTTGAATTCTTCATTTTATACGCAAATTTGAATTCGAGCGCGATGTTTTTCATATGACCACAACGAAAATAAGAAGAAAATGAAATGAAGTTGTACAACAAACTCCTAAATTTTACAACCTGTCTATACAACTTGCTAAAAAATCAAATCTTTTTAATCTTTCGTACAACCGATACACAACTTCATACGACGACCCCACACACTTTATAATCTTATACACAACTTGCTCATGTTGTACCCAACAGTCGCAAGGTCTGTGGCTTGCTTTATACTTGTGGCAGGTAGTTTTTTATTGGACAAATGCGGCCATTTCTTTAAGTTCTCATTAATCTCGAACCACTTAATAGGCACAATATTCCTCGTTGATTGTTTTAGCCTTTTCAAGGTAATCAATATGAATTATATCTCATGCAAAAAAAAAAAAAAATGGCCGCTATAGCTCTATTGGCTTTCAAACCCACCTTGACCATCTTTGGCGCTGATTTACCACGAGAAAAACACTATTTTTACTGCTGTTTGGTCACTGATAGAGATGGGCGCGTGTCGAAATACACATGCGAAAAATTTTATCCACACGATACTCAAATGGAATAGCAAAAAATAGTTATATTTATATTCAAATTTTGTTTTTTTTTATAAAAGGAACAGCACTCAGGGATAACTCATACTCATGCAACGCATTGTGCTAGAACTAGGAAAATAGGTTATGGATAGGAGGATAGAGCGAGCAGTGTCTGTGGACATTCGGTTTAAAATTTACAACGTAGAAAGTGATAGGAAAGACTTGCGCAGGTAGTTTATTCCACATACAGACAGTACGGCTAACAAAGGAAATCTCTCTGTAATGCATAGTGCGATTTATTGGTCAATTGACCAGAAAAGGATGTGCTCTGAAGGAAGCCAGTGTTGTGCGTAAAAATGTGCGTGTCTCAGGAACACCCATGAGCTTCTTGGCCTTCTCCTGTAAAATCGTTTTGTGTTTTTCATGTAAATTTTGCTCAGTTTTGCTACGATCAACTTGTGTTGAGTCGTGTTGGTATCACGAAAAAAAAAATACGACACGCTCACATCTCTAGTCGGTGATGTGTTGTAATAGATCCCCGTTTCGTCTATGGTTACCAAAGGAGTGCATATTGCGGTTGAACAACGCCAAATACTCTTTCAAAAATGTCACTCGATTGTGTTTGTGATCAATTGCGAGCAACTAAGGTACTCCATCTTGCAATACGTTTTCTCATACCCCACTGATCATTAAAAAGTTAAAACACTGAACTAGGTCAGATGCCTATGGCATCCACACTCTCACTTTCAATACCGGAAGGTCTACAACGAAATTCAGTAAACCAATTTTTAATATTGAAATGGTTGGGAAAGGGTCCGCATAGTATATATCAAGCTTAAGCTTTTGTTTGTGTGATGGGTTTTTCCTTAAAAAATTAATGCTTAATGAGCACAGGAAATTAATTTTTCCCCATTTTCTTTGCAAATCATGCTGTCGTCTTTTATCAAAGGCTGTTAAAAACAAAACTAATTAAAGCAAATCAATCAAATTAAGAAGAATTAAGTTGAGAGGTAGTTTTTGACACGAGCAGTGTTGCCCTTTCAGTTAAAAGATGGTTAATTTAAAAAGTCACGGACTTATTGACCCGGCCGCATAAGTTTTTTAATAACTTATCATTGTATGCAGCTCATGAAAAATTAAATAATTCCTTTATTTAATTTTTATTACCGAAATTGTATAGCTAAGGCTACTAAGATATTTACATTAACTTTATTATCAACTAAATGAGAATTCTACCATAAATCATAATACATCCTGAGTAAGGCATATGACTAGAAACTGGTTCTTTTTTTCAATTGAAATATGATTTCAAAAATATACTTAAGTATATTTTGGAGGCAAACAGATTGTCTTTCCTTTAAAATAACACTTATTTTTTTGCCGTGAAACTTAATTAATGTGTTCTGATTGTAGTAAAGAGCATAGCACAAACTGTCAACAACTTAATTGTCAAAATGACGTGCAGAGCATTTGTGGAGATCTTCCATTTACCCACTACCAAGATAATACAGTAATATTAAACCTTCATAGCAGGTAAACCGTATTTATATATATTTACTTTATTTTATTTTTTTTAAAGAGAAGTAACACTTAGGCAATGACTGTCTACTACTATTACCAGGTGTTACTTTCTTTATAAAAGCGATAGCTATAGAGGATAGATATAGAGGAAAGCTCCATTATTTTATATCTCTGGTTTTTGCATGTGTTCTTAATAAGAGAGTGTTGCAGCGCCTCTGGTGTCAATGAGGCGTATTAAATTTTTGAAGCTTTGTTTAGTAGCCATTTTACTAGTTAGTTTCATTCGCCGATTAATCTGCTACACAATACCGGGCATAAATTACATTATGACCAGTGTCTATGCCTTCATCACTTGAACTATCCTACAACAACGGACACAAAGAAACACTAATGCACATCAGAAAAATGCTTAGTGTTGTTGTTTAATGACTTTTTCGGTGACCGGACTTGAACCCAGATTGTTCGGTTTTGTAGTCAACAAACTACTTCAGCCGACGTCACACTTATTTTAGTAATGAAAATAAATTTCAAAGTATATCTCTGTGTGACAAAAATTAATGAAATCGAAATACCTGGGACGTGTTACTATTTTTCCGGTAGGTATTGTCGAGCATAACAACAATCTGTATTTGAAATTTTCCAAACACCGGTTTTTGTACCCGTAAGCATTTATCAACCTATAGCTAACTTGAATATCAACCAATTTTAAATTTATAAACGGATTTAGAATGAAGAGAATAAGACCTTACGGACCATATAATTTTGTTTCAGTTTCAGTAAATTTTACTAATTTAAAATCGGTTGGTATTCAAGTTAGTTAGAGGTTGATAAGTGCATAAGTGTACGAAAAACTGGTTTTTACCCGTAACTCAAGATTTTGGGAGTGTTTATAAAAATTTCAAATACAGATTTTTGTTATACTCGACAATACCTGCCGGAAAAATAGTAACAAGTCACAGGTATTTTTTTTTTGTTACACAGTGTAATTCGATCAAATAAAGGAAATGCGAGAGACTTTGTTGGAGGCAGCAGAATATTTTACTATGCTGAGCCATTAACTCATTGCGCTATTAACTGTGTTATTGAAAGTGCCGTAAAATGCGATTGCAGTGAAATTTCAAAACCCATTTTCAATATCGAGCCATAACCGCCAAAAAAGCTTAAAAGACACATGTTTTGGAACTTGTTTTTTTTTATGAAAATCGATTATTTACGATTACAAATAATCGATTTTGGTCAAAAAATTTACTTCGAGAATTATGTCGCTTGAATTTTTTTTTGCGGTTATGGCATGATATACACCCGAATATACTCGTGGTTTCCCCGACTTCTTATAGCACAAATTTGTTTGTTAGGCGTGCGTTTACACGTGTGGAATAAACTTTCCTGCCACTACTTCCGGTAAAATTGTATAATTATAAAATTTAATACTCTAAATTGTTTAAAAATCTTGAAAAGAAATTTTCTATATATGTATATATGGCTGTCTAGTTGATATGTTACATTTACAATTGCTTCAAGAGGGGTGAGCAGCTGATTGATTGGTGATGAGGAATTATTTACCCAAGTTATCGAGAAAGTTAAAAATACCTTTATATACATACATACATATAACATATTTATTAATGTTTAACTAAGACATTCTTTAAACTTAACGAGATGAGATGTCTCATATGTTTAATATTACAACTTAAAAAAATAAAAAAATTTATAAAAAAATGTTCGGCAATTGTTGTTTTAGAATTGTTAAGAAAATTCGAATTTTTTTTAACACAATAAAGTTTTAAGGATAACTTCGCCATATGTATTTTTAGACAAAAATGTTTTACTTTTAGGTTGTGGAATTTTGTACGATGCTTTTTGAACACTTGTATCTACTGGTTACTAAACTATAATAATTTATTTTTACTTTTACACACATACTAGATACTATACTTTATTTCATTTTTATTTTTTGTTCATTCAGTCGTTCGTTCATCTCTCTGCTGTCACAATTGATAAAAATCACATTTTCCATTTGAATAGAATTTTATGAATTCGTGCATAAAATTACACTCTTCTCCTCGTTGCTTTTGAAAGCATGTACCGAGATGCTTTTTGTTCCACAAAATTGCAATGGAATTCTTTAGCGTTTTTTTTATATTTTATATTTTGGTTTTCCCTGTTTCTGGTAGAGGAAGAATAAAATTAAGTATTATAAAAATTTGGTTTTGTTTTACAATGTTGTAAGAATTTTTTTATTTTTAAAGACCTAGACACTCAGGCGGAAGGACAGAGGGACAGACGAGGACACACGTTACTGATAATTTCACATAAAAGTAGACTATTTTTGTGGTTGATATTTAACATTAAATTATTGAGGTGTTAATAATTTTTATTTCATATAAAAAGAGAGCGGAAAGAAACTTAAGTTTGTAATATTGTTGCATGATGTTGTTGTTGATGATGATGATGATGATTATTGCGCTTGTGATGAGTATTTTTAATTTTATTTTTCCATTTATTTAAGTGGAGGAAATAAACGAAGCGTACGCACGTACTTTTCTAACAATAGGAAACTCTCATTCAAAATTAACAAAAGGCTATTTGGTGTTTGTAGTTTTTTTGGAAAAACCAAAGAAAATGTGTCAATACAATTAAAATAGAATTGCAATTTTCTCACCATATTTCAAATGAAAGTAAGAAGAATGCTTTTCTGAGGGTTTCAAAATTTTGCACATCATGTTAGATAATTTATTTCTTTTTTTTTTGTAAGTAAAGCTTTTATTTTAAGCTTAAGTGTTTAAACTTAAGTGTTTGGCATATTTATATATGTAATTTTTATTTTTACCTGCCTAAGCAACAAATGTACAAGCGAGCGAAGTTTGGATTTGCAAAAGTGTTAAAAGAATTGATACTTGAAAATGTTTAAGTGCTTTTTTTAGCCAAGATATAATGAAGTATACCATGACAGCAGCTTTTAAGATTGAGGCATAATGGCCAAAGAGTTAAAAATATAATGATTTGTAGACCATAATTTTGAATTTGCTTTAAGCTGTTTAAGATAGAACAAAGTGCGAACAAAAGGAAAAAATATTATTATTAATAATTAAGTTTTTGTGCTGTGTACTTTTTTTTATAAAATGAGGAACAGCGACTTTAAGTCTGTTGAAAATTTCTTCTTAAACTTAAAGATCATTTAGGGTGGACAATTTAAAAAAAAAATGCCAAAAAATTGTATGATATTATTATGTATTTTAAAGTTCAGTATAAAAAAAATAAACATAATGAAACTCACTTATTAAGTCTTTTGAAAATCTCTAATTTTTTTTCAACAGGATTTTCCAAAAAATGATACAACACGTGATTGCTAATAGTTGTTCTTATCGATCTTGTTATTAGTATTTATCAAAATACCAATACTAATAAATACTTTTAAAAAAGAAGACATCGTGATCACAATCACTTTCAAATTTCACTTCTACTCTTCTTATGAGTATTTCTTCAAGTAACACAACTGCTACAAACAAAATACTGCTAGACTGTGGTTACAACGACTTAGAAATTTCGTCCACTAGGAGCAACATTATTAAAAAATCACGGGATCGCTCGATCGATTTGCAGTTGCATATTTTTGCATATTTCGATGGTAATATCACATTTTTATATGTTCTGATAATAAACACATATTTCAAAATGGTTAAAAAAATATAATTAATATTTATAAAAAATTAGTCGACTTTTTATATTCAAAAGATATTTTTATACTACTGCAAGGCTTCAGCACCTTCAGTAAACAAGTTAACTTCGTTAAATAAAGTAGAAGTAAATACTTACAATACCAGAGAAAAAAAAAGTTAAACAATACCATGTTTAAAAAAAAAACACTACCGAGACACTGTTCACTGAACTGCACAGGCCTCAGCTTATACTACTCAATAATGTAACATCATTGCGTCATTCTTCGTCCGTATTGTGCAGAAAAAACATCGGCGAAGCAAAGTAGCCTATAAAATGGCTATTAAACACATTTTGGAACAATTAAATACTCCTCATTGACACCAGAGGCGCTGCAACACTGCATTATAATTAACAAGCAAATAGCAGAGTCTTAAAAGAATGAAGCTTTCCTCTATCTGTTACTTCACCTCCTACCTTCCCTATCAATATCCCTCTCCTAAAGAACGTAACACCTAGTAATAGCAGTAGGCATTCATTGCCTGAACTTTCCACCGACAGAAATATCTCCATTGCAATACCCTCCCTTAACTTAAGTAAATGTTGAATCCTATATCCTAACAGAGTTAATCCGAGTACCGATTTTCGTCGGCAATAAAGTCATAAGTAATAATCTAAAACGGTCTTAAATCTCAATTAATTCAGTCTATTACTGACTTTATTGCAGTGAGCCGACGAAAATCGGTTAATTGAGCCTATAATGCTCACTGATAATGATTTGAATTTTCATCTTAAGTTAAGAAATTGTTTTGTGCTTAAAAAAAACCTCAAAGAACAAGCCTTACATCGCATAATTCTGTGAATTCGAAATTCGTGAGCTAATTGAAACTAGAAATCATTGCTGCAATAAATCTATTGTTTGATGTTCAGTGTGGTAGATGAGACCGGCCTGCTTAAAGCATGTACATATCAGTGATCGGCAATGAATCACTTTTTCGCTATTCATATTGACGCATGAAATTTTAAATATACATAAGTGAGTAGACATCATTTAAGCTCAATTACTCTGCCTTACACATACTCACGATGGCATTGATTTATAAGTATAAGTTGCAATAAATATGAATACGACGTCGACATCTTAGTCCTACCACACTCACACTCATAAATAACCTGAGTTTGATTTATAATTTCAGGAACATACTCATACTACTCACATTGATTCAGCTCACGCAACTCATGCATCAGAGATTGGCAATGAATCATGTTTTCGCTTTTCATACTGTCTCATAAAATTTTAAGTATAAGTGTGTAGACATTATTTAAACTCAACTACTTTCATTTACGCATACTCACGATGGCATTGATTCAATAGTATAGGTTGAAATGAATATGAATGCGACGTCAACATCATATTCCTACCACACTCACACTCATAAATCACCTCAGTTTGATTTATAATTTCAGAAAAATACTTATACTACTCATATTGATTTAGCTCACTTAACTCATGCATGTATGTTTATTTAAAGTTTTAGCCATTAAAGAGTTTGCAAGTAGTATACAATAGTAGAAAATAGGGTTGCTTTTCAATTCCTGAAAAAAAACAAAAAAAAAAGCAAGAGAGAATCACATAACCTAATAATGAGAACTTTAATGTTCGTATGCGAAGTTAGCATTGTGAATCATACTTATTTTGTATCATCCACAGGCATTGAGTTAAAGAGTCGAAATCAACAACGTCATAAATTTTGTTAAGTATGAGTTCGATGCGTACTTTAAACTTCCGACTGAATATGATTCATAGACAAAATTACAATTGATATGAGTGAGCATAAGTACAAGAAATTATAAATCATGATGCAACTCTACTCACTTTTTCACTACTCATTGCACTTCTCTGTCATGCATGAATGTTTATTTAAAAGTGTAGCCATTAAACAGTTTGCAATTCGTGCAAAAAAACAAAAAAGAAGCAACAGAGAAACACATAACCTAATAATGAGAACTTTATTTTTCGTATGAAAAGTTCTCACTATGAATTGTACTTATTTTGCTTCATCCATTTGCATTGAGTTAAGGAGAGCCGAAATCAACAACGTCATAAATGTTACTAAATATGAGTTCGATGCGCACTTCAAACTTTCGAGCGAATATGATTCATAGACAACATTGCAATAAGTATGAGTGCACATAAGTGCAAGAAATTATAGGTTTTGATTCAACTCTACTCACTTTTTCACTACTCATTGCTGCTCTCTGAAGAAGATATGTACCTTCTTGAATCATGTTGTTAAGAAAAGGCTATACGCATTGAATTTTCCTGTTCTTTAGAGAATGCAATTCACAATCACGGTAAAAGTGAATTCTTACATCTACACCCTTTCTGTGTAAAGGCAACAAAAATATGGGGAAATTATTATCGTGATTGGCATATATCGACTCCGACTACGACGTTTTTGTAAAAGATTAAGGAACAGTGCAATATATTTTATTAATTCTAGGACCAAAATGTTGAAATATGCCAACCACGATAAGGCCCAATATTCTTATTTTCTATTATAAATAATTATCAGACATATTTTCTATAATTATTTTTGTAAGCCTTCAAAGACTTACTCCACGCTTTTATCATGCGAGTAAGTCAACATTTTAATTATATAATGATAATGTTAACCTAAAAATTGAACGCAACATAATTTTCAAAATTCTAGAACCTATAATTAAGGCTTTAAGACACAAACCCTCATCATCATCACCACACAAAACACAAAAGCCTATTAAAACAAATTTTTATTAACTAGAAAAAGATAGTCAAAAAAAGAAAAAAAAAACAAAATAACTCAGCACCATTAAATTATTTAATTTTATATTACTTATAAGCGTAAATAATTTCAATTTAATTTTAATTGTATAATTATAGTTTCAAATGATATTTAGTTTTTGAACTCTGCTCAATTCAGCTGATAAATAAGAATACCAGTTAGAAAAAATAAAAAAAACTGCAACAAGTGGTGTTTTTCCAAATTGACATTTTAAATTTAAATATATGTTTTGTAGACAACGTCGGGCAAGTTGCGCGTACAAGTGGGCATTTAGCTAAATATTTAGTTGATTATTATAACCATAGTCATTTTAATTTTAATAGTGTTATTAATTTGTAGTTTTCCTTATTTTAGCCCTTGTTTAATTTTAAAAAAATTTTTGACATTTATTTGTTGATTTTTAAGGTTTTAAGCACCTCATGTGGTTTTGTTGGGTATTAGAAATTAACTTCTTTAAGGTTGATTGAGGGTTAATTTTCCATCAATGTCATATAAGCGGAAATGTTTATTTGCCTGCGATTTGAGGCAAATGCAATTTTTCTTATCTCTCCCTGTGTACGTGTGTGTGTATTTGTGCTTGTGCTAGTTGAGGTCCTGGCATTTGCTGTTTAAAATTCAAAAACCTTTAAATTGTTATCTTTAACTTTACACAAAATCATAAAAATGTAACTGTTACATTTATTTTTTGTTAAGGGTGTTAAATTTTCATTAGTTTGCTTTATTTTTTTTCACATCCCTTAGCTCCGTCCGTCCTCTGACTGTTTGAAAAAAAAAATTTTTTTTTTACTTTGTCACTGATTTATTTTTTTAATTCATTTTAATGCGCTTAAAATTGTGCTTGTTGCTGTTTATTCTGGTCTCAAGCTGTTTTCATTTGGTTGTATTTAATGTGTTTTATTTATTTTTTTTATTTTTATTTTTCTAATGCTTAATTTAACAATTTTTATTGATCTTGAAGGAGATGAAACAACGTGAAAATGTTAGTTAACACACACACACAAGGGAACTCCCCATGCAGATTTTTTTTGTTAATTATTTAAGCCGACATTAATTATTGTATTTGTGCAGAGTTTCAAGAGAGTAAACAAGAGGTCCTTTTTATTTATGACTTTGTGAGGACAAAAGTATAGTGCTAAGAATTTGCAATTGTTGTTAATAGTATGGAAAACCTTTTTACAAACGGGATGATATTCTCAATAGCAGACAATAAATTAAAATTAAATTTTAAATGACTAGTAAAAACTACGCCATTAATAAAAATAGAACGTTAAACGTTTTAAGAACGCCTTGAAATTATTAAAATTCACTATAAAAATTGTGAAAATTTTATGGGTACAGTTCTCAAAACTAAAGCAGTTTTGGGTCCTCGTGAAGCATCTTCTCGGTTGGCAGATGTGTTACAGATTATCGTGAGTACCTGCCATTACAGCCTAATCTCACGAATGGTCTAAACATCGCCTCCATGCACCCTTTAGAATGAGCTATGTGCCCACTCCACAAGGCACATAGGTTACAATCTTTGAATATAGTTATCCCTGTACTATTTTCAAGTACCTTGCTGAGGTACTTAGAGCTATCTAAACTCTTTGCGTAATGACTTTGTAAAAACAGTATTATCTGTTGTATGGCAACAGTACCTAGAATAGTGTCTGGCTGAACGCGTCAGGCCTATCACTAGCACTGATTTAACACTGGGTAGCCAAGACTATTCTCCCAGCGTTTTTAGTAGCAACCACAGCCACCACATACGATTCTCCAAGTTCTCACGCCACAGATGTAGATGCTTACATCGACAGCGAGGTGTCCTCAGCATTACCGGCACAGCTCAACCACTCATTAGAAATGGACGCATGCCTGTGTCGCCAACATTCCAGTGCATACTCCACACAGCTCACAATCATCCCTTTAAGCCCGTGGGATAGGACGAACTCGACCTTTTAGCAAAGGATCCTGAGGACCACTACATACACCCAAACTCTTAGAGCAGCTCGGCTGCCGGGCAAACGGCACTCGTGGAACCAGAAGTAGCCTCTGGTGAGACCACGAAGTTCCACCCCGTAATGCTTCACCTCTATCGTCTTTTAAAATCAGTGGCAGTTCCAGGTGACGCTGCACCTGTTGATATAACAGACCTGTTTTCCTTTTATAAATATGTCCACATCTTTTGCTCTGTTGCCAGAGATTGGGTAGTAACACATAAGCTCTATTGGTAATGTACCAAAGGTACGTCAACGGAGAAGGCCGCATCACACCAGCTGGGGCTCCGGGATTGCCACATCCGGAATAAAAAATAGATCCCCCTGGTGGGTTTCTCGGTTGGCAATTGATAAACCGGTGTGAAAATTTTACCTAATGGGACAAATTTATTAATCTAAAGAATCTAACTCGTACAAGTCGCTCAAGATCAGCTGAGAATATTTGCTGTTGCAGCCCATAGTGCTACAGAACACCCAGTTTTACGCTTTTGTCGTTGATTTTTGGAATTGGGCCATCCACAAGCGACATTAGATACACCATATTTTGCATAAAGGAATACAAGAACTCACGCCTACTAACCATCAAACACGTCACGTCTTTGTTTATTGAATACGGAATTTCGTCGAAAAACATATTTACTGATGAGGAACTGGAGGCTCGGCAAACTCAAAAATAGTTTTTTAAAGCTCTCCATCTTCAACGTGTTACTGTTTAATGTGGTTTCTGATCTGGCGGAATTATATTTACTTTTTTTTAATGAGCTGCGCCATCCAAAGAATGATTTGATGATGATGAAGGTGCAGTATCCTTCGAAAACAGCTAGTTGTTCCGTTCTACTAGTTTCTGTCAGAAAATTTACAATTATCTAATAATACAATACATAAGATGGCGCTAAGTTCCACACAATCAACGATACCTTCGCTCTTTTGCGTGTTAGTTTTCCTGTCAGTGTGATTTCTCGAAAAGGCGATCACAATTGGCCTTAATACGTTGAGGCTTGATTATTTGATTATTAATGTGTTTTTGAAAGAAGAGAATATAAATTAAACTAGACTTTTAGCTGGGGGAAATGCTGGCATTTTCTTTAGAAGTTCAAATTAATTAATTGAAATATTTCATTCAATAAAAACTGAAAATGCTGAGCTTAAGCCCGGTAAAGAAATTTTTCGAGATTAAAATTCAATACAGTTAAATAAAATTAAAGTCACTTATACAATTTTATTTTCAACTTAATCATTTTTGGCACGCTGGTATGCATTTTTATAGAAATACCATATACCAGTCTTCATTATGTTGTAAACAGTGCATAAAAACAGCTCCAAACTTCTTATCAAACTAATATTTGGAGCTTAAAAAGCCTGCAAAATTTTTCTATGCTCCTATTAAAAGAGGTAGAAAGGTAGAAAGTTTTTTTTCAATATTTTGTTAAAATACTTTAATTTTCTTAAGCCAATATTAATTAATGGTCTCATTTGCTGAATTAAAATTTTTAAGTTCTCAACTAATATACGTACAAAGAGACGTATGATATCCCAGCAAACATTTAACCTGCTAAAACCAAATATTCACTACATTCGTTTGAGAGTGTTAAAACGCGCTACGAGTAATGCCGAGTACACTACAGCATGTACTAGTGGCTACGTTAGTCATTTCAGAAATTTTTCGTTATGCGGCTTTGTTTTCCGTATAAAAAACATAATGTGAATGGCGTTGCACACGTTTAGAAAATGACACAACAAAATGACAGCATTGGAAACGCCAGGTGTGTACTCGGCATAATTACAATAGAGTATGTCTTTGGTGCTATGCTTATTTATGAAGAAATTTTAGGAAGGTTAGGAAGGGTGGTGCTATACCCAATTGGGTCCATTGTGATTTCTTTTGTTGCCCAGAAAAAGTTATATTTAACCCCCACCTCCCCATTTGCAACCAGAAGTGACCCTATTATCCGTCATTGAAACACCGAATTCCCATTAGGGATGGGCAAAAAATATCGATATATCGAAATATCGATATTTGAGAAAATAAATATCGATATATATCGCCGATATTTCAAAAACCGATATATCGATACATCGATTCTTATTTACGAGTATCGGGTTTCGATACTTTTAAAAGCTATAGACGATTTTTAACTGTACGATATTGGCATCACTACTAGTGATGCGAAGAAAAAAAGAGAAATTTCATAACAGCCCAGGCGCATCTATAAGGTGACCACACTAAGCCAGGTGACTTTTATTTGTTAACTAAGCTAAATGCCAAATTTGGATTGTATGGGTATAAGCCTAAAGGCAGAAGTAGTTTTTATTTTCTTTTCTGTTACGAATCAGCTGACTCTTTTTGGTTTATATAGATCTTATACAAGTCCTTAGCTTTTCTGTTTCGTTCTGTTCTGTTTCGGTTCAACCTCTGAAAAAAGGCAGAATTAGTTTTGGCTTTCTGTTCTGTTACGAAACATCTGACTCTCTTTTGGTCAAAGAAATCTTATACAAGTCCTTAGCTTTTCTGTTTCGTTCTGTTCTGTTTCTGTTCAGCCGAGAAAATCAAAAAAATTAAGTAATTGTAAGTGACAGAAAAATTAAATAAAAACATTTTAAAATAATTGTGATTGTGCTTTTAGAATTCAAAAAAATTAATTTTTACCAGAAAAACATAAACCCTATATTGAAACATAACAATGGACGATACCAAACTCATCAATTCAGTGAAAAACTGTGACCGTTCTGGTCGAAAACAGCTAATTTATTACAGAAAAAAGTAAATATTAAATTTTAGAAATACAACGGCACAGCACAGAACAAAAACACAAAGTAAAAACTAATGAAGCCTTAAGAAGCTACAGTAGGTGACGTATAACTTAACATACGTAGTTCCTTTGTATTAAATTTCTTAAAGTGACTAATTGTGCATTGGATATGAATGTAGTTTTTCAAAAATGATCTTATAATACAAATTAAACATACAGATGTATGGATAAATTTATTTCCTTTTTCGATACCAGTATCAATTTAGGTTTTCTCCATTCATGGAGTTCATTAACTTTTAAGATATGTAGTTGTTCGCGATTTCTTTAAATATTATTGTTTGGGTGCAAAGTGGATATTTCTTGTATTCCGCAATGATGAACTTTGAAGTGGTATACACGGGCATTCATTAATCAGTTATTAACATCCTTATTTATAAAAATTATTAAGGCTTTCTAAAGGCATAATCAGCAAAATTTTTTATGGAAATCTTTTTTTCTAAAGGCTTAAGCAACAATTTTTATGGAAATCTTTTATTAAAATCCTTAAAAACCCATAAGGTATCAATAGTTGTTCAAAATTTATAAATTTTTTTTTGTGTTTATTGCACTATATGTTAGTATGTGTATTTATTTTAGGTTTGGAATATTTTGGCATAAAATATCGATATATCGAAATATCGATGTTTTCGAAAAATATATATCGATACTGTTCAAAAATATCGATACGATATATATCGATACATTTTTTTCATTTGCCCATCCCTAATTCCCATGATGAAGCCCCTGATGTCCTATAGTTTACACTTCCCGATATCAGTAATGCTTTCATGGAAAAAACTGCTCAGCCATCTAAGCAAATGACGTTGCAGTTTCAGGCAGTGACAGATAATATGTTCAATGGTTTCTGGTTCACCACACATGCTACAAAAACCCGGAGTTTCCCGTTTCCCAAAAGCTGGTTCTCGCTCTGACCGAGCAGTGACCTGTCAAAGCGCATATCATGATTCGCATCGCCTTCCTATTCATGTCCAGTAGCAGTTTGGATCTTCCTGAGGCCACAAACCGCTTAAGACTCTACAATCTTCCTTACTTCGCCATGAACTGTTTGTCCTGCTTTCTACCCAATTACTGAATTCCCTATAGTAATGGCCTTTCGGTAATTTCACCGATCTGTCTGCCATTCCCTCATCTAATACCGACTCTTTTCTTGCAGCTCATCGGCAATTTCATTTCCCTCAATACTGCTGTGACCAGGAGTCCAACATAGCCTGACACTATGTTTATCCATAAGCAAGTTGAGGGCTCTCCTACAGTCATTAACAAGTTTCGATTTGACATTGTGTCAAAGCTTTTAGTGCTGCCAGTCTGTCGAAGTAGAAGGTTATCTCACCTACAGCTAGATTTCTGGCCACCAGCTCCGTGGCCTTGAGGATCGCCAAGATCTTAACCTGGAAAACGCTGAATTCATTCGGCAGTATGAAAGAACTACGAATGTTCCCAAGGTATAGACACCAGCCCCTGTGCCTTCCCCCAATTTGGATACGTCTGTAACGACTGCACTACTCTCATATAGCTTATCGGATTCGACCCAATAGTAATAGGATAGGGACTATCCAGAATTACTAAGGAGCGAGTTGTACTAAAATCGATTTTAGCGACCTTATTGTCCGTAAACCCTAGGCTAACGGATCCCTGATCACTAAAACTGATCTCATTTAAGATTGATGTGTGACCTGTTATTCCTGTCCTCACGAAACCTATTTCTACGAGTCTAAAAAGGTTTCTAGTCGCCGTTCCCACCACAAAGTCATCTATACGAATGACGTCAAAGTCAGCCCATCAATGCACATCTCTGAACCTTAAGCCTGGATCACACGATCGGCACAATGTACCGATTTTCGTCGGCTCACTGCAATAAAGGCATAAGCAATAAGGCAAAATGGCATTATTACTTAATTCATTCTTGAACAAATATATATGGCTTTATTACCAGTGCAGTGTGATGCAGTTATGTAATTTATTTCAATTAGTTGAGAAATAAAGCAAATTTACCTTATTACTTATGACTTTATTTCAGTGAGCCGACGAAAATCGGTACATTGTGCCGATCGTGTGATCCAGCCTTTACCTACTAATTTTCTGTGACTTTTCTTCCTCAATGCTTCCCACTATACCACATAACCATAGAAAATAACAGGCCTGAAAATCGATGTGTAAATCCAGTTTACTGTCTTGGGTTGCAGACCCCAGTTTCTTCCTATGGAGTTTCTGCATGCGTAGTAGGCATTGAGCACTTTCTTTAGCCTTTCCTGCGTGTTTCTTTCCAAGAAAGCTTGCTACTCGTATCTACGAAAACATCCAGGTACTTAGCTCCCCCTGCTAGTCTCAGCTCCACCCCTCTCATCCAGGGCAGTACAAATCTTTCCACTTTGTATCTGCTGGTGAAGAGGACTAGCTCGGAAATTTTATAAAAATTCTAAAACGTTTCGCTGGGTTATGTATATTGTGCTCTAGAAAAAGGAACTAAAACAAATTTCAATTTGCTCATTTCTTGAATTTTAATCCTGCAGCTTATAAATGTTAATAAAAAAAAAAACAAACACATACACACAACCATAACAAAAACAAAAAACCCGAATTATTCGTTTAACGGCCTACAGCTGGGATTCTTTTAGTTTTATTTCTACCCCCAAAAAATAAACGAAAAATTAAATAAAGATAGAAGTAGGGATGTATGTATATATGAATATACAAATGCAAGTAGATTTTTTGAGTGTGTGTGTGTGCGTGAAAAGAGTACGATTACGTCAAAACAGACATAAAGCAATTCATCTTAATCCCTTGAAGTTAGACGACGGCGACCACCGAAACAAATATGAAATATACGCATATTATCATATTTCTACACTTAAACAATAGACAACAACACAATATATGTACGAAAAAAAGGAAGAACAATATAAAAAGCCAAATAGGGTGTGTTCAAAAATTGTCTAAGCATCATCAAATTTCCACCTTTTCTCAAAAAAGCAAAAAATTAAAATTAAAACCAGCTACAGCCAGGCGAAAAACATGTATTTGAACAACACAAAAAATAAAACAAGATTGGTACTAGAAAATGCCATTATCAAATCACATATAGCTTTTGAAAACGCGCATACATATGTTGCCTTTAAAATTATGCTGGAAATTATTATGAAATCCAATAGAATTAACAGCAGCAGCATAAGTTGCTGCTAAAGAGATGTTACAATTATAAAAAAAAATTTAACAATATAACACGTAGCATATATGACAAATATGCAACAGAAGCTTCGAAATTTGAGGGATTTTTGTATTTTTACCAGATATGTACAAGTATATACCTATATACACATAGCGAAAATCAAGGACGCACAATGATATAGAAATATTAAGTTGTTTTCACTTGGTTTTACGCGAAAACACAATTTATATACTTTAATTTACAGGGAACTCAAAATCAAAGTTAGAAACTATTTTTTTTAAATAGAAATTCATTAAACTCCATCAAACTTGTTTCTGTATGAAACTGGACTACAAAAATACTTTAGAGCCACATGAATACCGTATGTATACGATCTTGCTGGTTTGCAAGTAAAGAAAAATCACATTTAAATTTTTTTATAAAAAGTTTTATTAATATTAAAGAGTTATTGTGATACTCCCAGAAATAATTTTCATTTGGAATCAGGGATTTGGATGTCAGATTTTTTGCAATATTTTCACCATTTAATGGCTTTTCTATCAACCTAAACAGTAAAATGATCGACACCATCGAACCGAAGATGATACAAAGGTATAAATTAAAAAAAGGGTCATAAAGAGTATCATTGGCACGAAAGAGTGTCAAAAGTGATACTTTAGTGTCACAACGGCAACGCTGATATTAAATAAACTCATTAATGCAGGTACTTTTAAACTTAGCGAGTTAAAGTTGGATCGCACAGAAGTAAAAGTAAGCATCCACCGTCGAACGGAGCAGAGATCATTATAATGCTACTCAGAAAGTCAGAAAGTTCATAAATTCAAGAGCATGCATGGTGGCCATTCTCTTTCTTGCTAATCCAGTGCAAAGATACTAAAAATGCTCAATGTTTTTTTTTTTGATCAATACATATATTATCAACTGCGTATGCACGGCTGCCAGATTTTACGATTTATCGTAATTTTGGTGCCGAATTTTACCATTTTGCCATTATTATGACTTGGCGTTAAGGTTCCGGATAGTTAATCCCAACTTTAGCAAAACTGAACTGTAAGGTGAACTTTAAAATTTTTTCATTACTACAACTGTCCGATAAGATAAATAATAAAATTTTTGTTTGGTGGCAGCATTTCTGTAAATTTTGTGGATATTGAGTGTTAAAAATGCTTCTGTTTATTTTCCAAATTACAAACATAATGAAACAATTTTTGTCAATTCTTTTATATTATTTTTTTTTTTGTATTATTTTATGTTTGTATTGTATTGTTTTTATTTTGTGTCATATTGTGATCAGATAATATGTTAAGTAGAAAGTGTGGCAACGTGCGAAAAACGTGGTAACTTCAAATGGCTAAAGCTCACGATAAAAGTTAAAGGCAAGTTCATCCTTGCCTTTAACTTATCGCTCACTGTTGGTTAAAGTGAAGTTTTGATAAGTCCTAGTTTACACTATGCAAGTCTTATAGCTAAGCTTATTAGTTTGAGGAAGAGAGAGACGAGGGGAACAGAAACGTTTATTTTCCCCTCGTCTCTCTCTCTCTCTCTCTGTCTATCTCTCTCCCTTAAAAAACTAATTAGCTTAGTAATAAGACTTGCATAGTGTAAACTAAACCAATAAAATTGTATCTTCACTGTTGGTTAAAGTGAAGTTTTGATAAGTCCTAGTTTACACTATCCAAGTCTTATAGCTAAGCTTATTAGTTTGAGGAAGAGAGAGACGAGGGGAACAGAAAAGTTTATTTTCCCCTCGTCTCTCTCTCTGTCTATCTCTCTCCCTTAACAAACTAATTAGCTTAGTAATAAGACTTGCATAGTGTAAACTAAACCAATAAAATTGTATCTTTAACTAATGGCAAGTTGTAATAATGACCCTAAATGTGGCATCATTTTATGAAAAATCTGCTATTACAATTCATATATGCATATCAACTAAAAGATTTAATTTTAAAATTGTGTTCTAATACTCTATTGTTGCAAATAAGTCAACGGTTCGTCGAGATATTTTAAACAGTGAACATCTGAAGCTCCGTAAACTGAGAATAAACCTCTATTAAATGTCAACAGTAGCGCCTTTCATTGGGCTGCTGTTGACCAGATACCGAATCCGAGTAAAATTATCGTTTTCAAAAAATTAATAATGGAACTGCCGACTTGTTTAAAATCATACACGATAGTTTTCTTTCAGATATAATATTTGAGAATCTATAAACATAAAACTAATTTAAAAAAAAATATAAAAAAAATATTTCTTTTGTCGGAGTTAGTATTCTAAAATCGTGCAATTTCAAATCCATCAGTTTACAGAACAGGACCGAATAATACATTAATTTTTCGACATTTTTATTTAACATATGTGACACGGAAAGTTAAAAGGGTCCTGTGCTCAGAAAATAAGTTTTGGAGAAAAAAAACTTTTTAAAAAAAGACCTAAAGCTGGAATAAAGTTTATGTAGTCTATTTTTTCACTTTTGAAAGGACATTGAGTTTCCTGCAAATTCTCTCTCACTACTTTCGGCTTCAATAGCAAATACTTGCCTCTTGAAATCATCCAAGCGACAATTTTCATTAAATTTGTTATCGCTGTGTTCGTACAATTGTTTAGGTTTTACAGGCTGTCATTTTCATAAGGTCCTGATAGTTTCCGTTGTGCTGTTGGATTATCTTATTCTACAACAGCAATATAGTAACCAAATAAGCTATCAAATAATTTTGTATTAATTATTTGTCAACGATAACTTTTTTGATGAAGTTTAAATTTTGTAATACATATAAAATTAAATTGAACTAGGGTGAATTTTAATCAGAAATAATTTCTTAATCTTGCTTATGTTCAGTATTTTCAATCTTGTTAAATGAAATATTTTTATTACTTAGGTTAATATAATTTCATAACGAAGAGAAGAAAGAATAGATGGTATTTCCGCCAGCTAACAAAATTTTAGTTTAATTTTTCTTCCCTGCTTAAGAAAATTTAATTAATTACTGAACTTTGGGTGCCCTTGTATCTGAGTGGTAACGATGCTAGCCTCTTAATCCAGACGTCGTGGGCTCGATTCCCGCCATGGACCGTGTGTGTTTTCTGCAGGCAAGCTAATCGCTTCGCGGGTTGTGTTTGTAAAAAATAAATAAAAGAAACTATTCCTTATTAAAATTAAAATTTTGTAAAAAAATATGCCACAAAAATATGCATCTATCATTAAATTATGCAAAAATATGCATTTTCATCAAAATAGGCAAAAACAAGCATATAAAAATTATTTTAATTTTTACCAAAAATTCATTATTTTATAAAGATATTTCATCTTTAATTGAACCCACAATTTGTACACAAAGCTCATTTGGCTACTTGAAAGCGTGAAAATATTTTATATTGAGTCCATATTTTAAATATAAATCCTTTTAACTCCACCGAAAGAAGTATATATCGTTAACTGAAATGCAAAATCACTTAAGTACACTATTTAAATTAAATTTTATAGGAAACAGAAAAAAACTCTTCAAGAGACTGAAAAAAGTATCTTGATTTTCACTTTGTTATGATAAAGTCTGGGGGCAAATCAAGGCATTCGATATTATTTGAAATTTCTGTACATACATAATTAAAGTTGTATGAAAATTTTTTCCATACATAATATCGTAATTTGGCCCCTTTTTGTTATTATAAAGCTTTGAAAATTTAAGGGGATAGTTGTTTGGATGTTAGGTTAGTTGTGGTTGGGTTAAATTGAAAAGAGGAGCCATTATGCTCATGTCTGGCGACATACAAATAAGCCAGTATAGGCCTGCAGTGCGAACGTACCCCACCTTTATGAATATACATAATACCCAATAATTATTTAAAAAACGATTTAAATTCTTTTTTGTTAGCTGGGTGGTCTTGCGTTTCAGCTGACGATATGTTTGTAATTTCCTCAAACACGTATGTTATCTTACAACTTAATTTGTCCACTTTGTCTATTTTATATTAAATTAAAATTGATTAAATTTTTATATAAATCTGACAGAAATCTTTGTTAAATTAAAACTTATCTATACAAACAAATAATTTATCAAACTTTTATTTCGCATTTATTTATTTTTTCTTCTTTAATGTTCAAAATTTTATCTCTATTTTTAAAGTAAAGAAATAAATTTGAAAAAAACACACAAACACACAATTCTTTACAAATTACTTTAAAATAATTTAATAGCCAACAAATAGCGACAAAATAAGAAAAAAAAAATAAGAAAAGAAATTAAACATAAAAATCATTCATAATATTTCGTCTAACACACACACATCACACACACACACACAGATACGCCACTTGTCTTACATGAAATTGAGAGAATGTGTGTGTGTGTGTGTGTGGCTGTGTAAAATTGTCCGTGTAACTGTATTTATGCATTTCACTGTATATGTACATTAAATGTTTAATTTGTATATGAATTTGGCATTTTTGTATAAATTTTTTTTTGCCACCGTCCATAAAAATTGTCTGAAATGAATGTGAAAATAATGAATAATAAAAGTCAAAGAATACATGATTTTTTTCCAGTCCACTTTTATGACGCACCAATAAAAAGCTGAACGTTTTTAAACTTAAAATGCCAAAATATACAAACAAAAAAAGGCTAAAATGCTAACGTTACTATTTATTGTCTTTATATCGAATTAATAATGACAATTTATAGATTTTTTGTATGTGTGTGCTTTTTTTTTAAATTAAACCCACTTAGTATTAGAAAAAAAATTTAATTTTGAAAACATTCTGCGCTCTTCAAAGCAAAAATTATAAAAATACATACATACATGTATAATTTCATAAATTTTTCAATAATTTATATTTTTGAGATTAAATACTAATTAAGTTTATGGCTTATAATTTTAATTTGTTACAAAATTCGTGTGGAAATGTTGAAAAGAAATATGTAGCTTGGCAAATTTATGATTTGTTTAGATAATTATTTTAAAATAAAAAATATATACATATGTATTTATTAATATACACACATATATACATATGGACAATTCCCAGGCGACGGACTCAACATTCGTACACTTTTATTTCAGCAAAAAACAAGAAAGGAATTGAAAGATCCAATATATATTTTAAGTGTTTTAAAGCAATGAAGGAGTAGTTATTTAATAAACAATTTTTGGCGATATCAATAATATAGTAAAAAGATATAACCAAAATATCAGCAAGAAACGGACGCGACAAAAATACGAGTTATTTTTGTGCACTTATAGAAATATACATAAATTTTTTCCCAACGCAATAACTTTGCTAATATTGATTGAACTTTAATTGAAAAGTAATTCAACAATAACAAATGCTTATTTACTGCTGAAGAAAATTAATAAATATTGATTTTATACGACGTATGCAGCATTACGGTATAAATGGAAGCAAACTCAAACAACGTCCCTTATTAGAACTCCATTCTCCTTCTTTTCGGCTAATGCGTAGGTTGTTGTTAGTAGAAAATTTGCGAATTACAAAAAAAGAAAAATAATGCAAATTACTTTAAATAATCGCTAAAATAAGGTTCAGCAAAGAAAATTTTTCTTTTAAAAGTTCCATATTTCGGCCAAAAAATGTATGCTTTATTATTTAAAACAAAACAAAAATTTTTGAGCAAAAAAACAATTTTTTTTGGTTGACGTTTTTCTGGAATTACCCATATGTACATATATGACAGTTTCAGGAAATTGAGTAAAACATATCGCACTTTTAAAATCGTTTGAATATCGTTTTCTACGCCAAATCCTTTAAAAGCAAATCAAAATCTTAAAATCATTCAAATAGTCTTAGTCTCAGTTTATCGGCAGACAACGAAATAATAGTATTCAAACATGTTAGTTGTCTGCTTAATACAGAAACCTCAATTACTGTTGTCGATTGCAACTTGTTAATTGTACTGCCAGCCCCGATAACAGTTCAGCACATTAACAAACCTTTTTAAAATGTACAATTAAAAGCTAACAGGGCTTTAACGGCAAGTTTTGTATGAAGTACTTGCAGTTAAAGTTCACATTAACTCTTAAGGCTCAGTTACCCGACAGTAATGTAATGTAACTGCAATGTAGGAAACAGCTAATCGATATTTTTATATGAAAAGTAGGCTTCGTTACATCACATATCTATAACCAATTGCATTACTTGTCACATAATAATATCGATCAGCTGTTTCCTACTGTTGCAGTTACATTACATTACAGTCGGATAACTTAAAGTAGAATTAGTAAAATCGTATCGTGAAGTTGCGTGTCAGCTGACAAAAGCCGTACCATATGCAATGCATGTT
The DNA here is from genome assembly GCA_944452675.1 of Tachina lurida. NCBI lineage: Eukaryota > Metazoa > Arthropoda > Insecta > Diptera > Tachinidae > Tachina > Tachina lurida. The sequence goes on along the minus strand of OX101752.1, from coordinate 181,735,029 downwards.
ACTAGTTATAAAATATGTAGTGGTAGCACTGCTGACGTAGAAATCTACAGAAAACAGATTTTTCCGCAGCGAATGTCAAAAAAGCCGCAATCAAGGCCAGACAAAAAAAAAATGTGCTGTACAAACTGTTACATTTTCTATAATTTGTACACAAAGCTGAACGATACGGCAAGCTGTAAAGTAGAACGATACGATTTTACTAATTCTACCTTTAGACTTTAATCAAACATTGTGAAAAGAGCAGTAAGTGTATAATGAAAGCTTGTCACAGCTGACAATATTTTTGATCTCTATCTACTTCGAACATTTCTACAGAAAATGTTAGATTTCCATCCAAAAAGTGCAATTTGATGTTCGTTTCTTAAAATATGTTTTGCCATCTAAAAGGTCGGTGCGTTTTCTTCTAAAAAAATTAGCCCCTATATGTGGACAGTATTATTGTGCTGTAAAACAACTGATTTGTATAGCTATGCTACTTATATCACGATACAGGAGCTAGGACGTGATTTTCTTAACAAAAATAATCGACACTAATACAGTTATACATTTAATTTTGTTTTGATTTTCTTGTACTTAAGACCAGAGTACGAAAATAAATGAAACAAATTGTTTGATTTTGTTTTGTTTCGTTCCTTGAAACAAAAACAAAACAAAAACAATGAGAAGAATTGCTCAATTTATTTCTGTATTATTTTTGCATATGAGCACAAACCAGAGAACACAGCCGATCGCCTATAAGCCGGCAAACAGCCGGCCGCCACAAACAATGCATTAATTTAACCATATGCCGCTAGAAAAGAAAATAATAGGAAACGTTTTGAAGGATTTGCGGTGAATTTGACATCATCATTTTATTGCATTGTTATTTAACCCATTCAGTTAATTTTATGTAGCTAAGCAGCATAGCTATAACCGGATGTCCTGAGACACCTCTCTTCTTTATTTTATGCAAATGGTTACCAGACCAATATATCGAGCCATAACCGCTATAATAGCTTAAGCGACACATTTGTTTTACTTCGGTTTTTTGACGAAAATCGACTATTTACCATCCCAAATAATCGATTTTGGTCAAAAAATGAGGTTCGAAAATTATGTCGCTTAAGCTATTTTGGCGGTTATGGCACGATATTTTTTATTTATAGTTATGTTGTTTTAAAGAGTTTTTCTTTCGTTTTAAGATTCAAGCACAAGGAAATAAAGCAGTGCTATAATGTTAAATCGTCAGTGATATCAAATTCTAGTGGAGTCGGTAAAATATAATCGTCTTAAAAAGGTTTCAAATAAACAGATGGATTGTCATGCTACATACATATGTAAATACATATCTATGTATTTCATAGAAAACAAAATTCTTTAAAAAAACTTAAAAAAATAGTTAAAAACATGGATATTGCCGCACCCATTATGTGTGCAAAACTGACAATCATGGCAAATTTGTATCAGGTAATCTCAATCCAGCAGCTGACGATCAGCTGATAATTTTTCTGCTGTCAAATCAAAGCAAAACGTTCGGAAATATTCTGACAGCAGGAAATTTTACACTAACACACATACAAGGCAAATATGCAGAGTTGCAAATCGATTTGCCTTGAGTAACAATAATCAAATTAATGGATTCTGTTTTAAAGAACAAACTTATCGGACAGCTGTTAAAATCATATTTTGTATTCTGTTCTCGTCATATGTGAAAATTAATTTCACTGTTTTTTAATAAACCTTTTAATAAGGTGTTTTTTTTTTTGTAGAAAATAAAACTCAGTTTCAGTCAGAAAGCTTGAAAAGAAGAATGGACGGAATGAAATAACGCTATGAAAAAATTATATAAAAGATTTTCTCGTCAATGATTGATTTGAAGCATCTTGCGGAGATATCTTAAATTTTGTTGAAATGTTTATTGCAGTGGAATGAAAAAAATGTCTCCAGTCATAACAGAAGACCGACTTAAAAAAGCGGAAGTTATCAATTCGTGTGTATTTTTTTTGTACAACAAATTCCTGCTTTATAATGTTTTTTTTTCTTCTAAATATAATTTATTATTTAATAATTTGAAAAAAAAAAATAATTCTCCACTTACCAGGGTCTGATGTATCTAGGACAGGTGGTTGTTGAGATAAAGGACCAGGTGTACTTCCAGCGCCCGGCGATCTAGCATCATCGTTCATTGCTCCTCCATATGATAATGATGAACTAGGTGGCCGCTAAAAGTTAAAGAAAAATAATACATAAAAAAATTAATTGTTTGACCAGTATATTTTTTCATAAGATAGTTAAGAAAGAAAATATGCTGTTAATAGGCTTACCAAAAATCGAGTGATAAATAAAAACGTGGTGACTTACTCCCTGTTTGTTTAACTCAAACGGTTGACTTGAGTATAAAATATATATTAAAAGTACTAATTTTTTTTAGTGATTTTCATAAAAACTTTATAGACGAGTCCGTTGCCTGACTTGTGGAAACTGCACATTAGGGTAAATGTTTGATGACTTAGGACAATATTTAAAAATAGTAAAATACGTTTCTATATATAAAAATTAATTAATATTTTTATATATGTATAAGACAAATTTAAATAAACTGTATAATCTTAATAACGTGTTCTGCACGTGGGTGGGGGTACATTAGCCAAAGATGAAACATTTGTTTGGATAATTATTTTGTGTCTACGGGTAGAAGGGGATTTGAAAGCCTTAATATATAATATAAAAAATTTTAAAATATTGCTATAACTGCATGTGGCCAGGCTAAATCGGTCCCCAAAGACCCACATTTGTTTTATATACAGCGCACTAACTACTTCAGTCAGCAGTTCCCCCCAGCCAGCAGCACCACAAAACTAACAACATTTTTTAAGATTTGCGAAAAACTTTATGGTCGACATTCAGTAAATAAATACTCGTGTGTTTCCTCAGGCGATGTTTACTATATATATTTTGCCTCAAGCAAAATTTTATAAATATTAAAAAAAAATTTTGGTGAATGAGCAGAACATATAATGTGGAAAAAACAAAAAAGCTCTAATAAGAAAAACAAACCATTTAAAAAATTTTGTCTGTAGAATTAGAAAACTATTAGGATTGAAACTATTGCCTCGATTATGGATGGCAACCGAATTCCAGTTGCCGTGGCAACTGGCAACGCAACTGAAATTAAGATTATTATTATGTAGAGAAACTTTCTCCAGTTGCCACAAGGTTATCGAAAATATGATTATGAGAGATTGGCAATTGAAAATATTTAATATAAGCAAAGCTTCAAAGTATGTTTCGAGTTTTTGTTAAAAGAAACATTTTCAGTACAACTGTATAAGAAAAGTACATATTATAAAAATTATTAGTCCAGTGAAAAAATATTTTTCGATGCAATCCATTACAGGACTTTTAAGGGACAATTCTAATCCTCTAAAACTACCGCCTCAACTGTCATCCAAAAATTATTGCATACATTTTATTTAACTATCAATTTCTTTTTTTTATCTGTATAGCATATTTTCACTTTATTAAAATAGAAGAAGTTTATTATAGCTATGCTATTTATGTAACGACACAAATAATATCGACAGAATTACAGTTAAAAATTTATTTTTGTTTTGATTTCTTAGTACTTAAGACTAGAGTACGAAAATAAACGAAACAAATGGTTTGATGTTATTTTGGTTCGCTTTTTGAAGTGAGTGAAAAAAGAACAATGAGTTTGTTTTTAGTATTGTTTTTGCACATGAGCACAAACCAAAGAACACAGCCGATCATCCGTAAGCTGGCTAGCAGCCGCCGCCGGCCATAAGAAATACATTAATTTAATCTTACGCCGCTAGAAAAGAAAATAATGGGAAATAAATGGAAGCATTTTGAAATATTTGCGGCAAACTTGACATCGTTATATATAATATAATTTTATTGCATTATTATTTAACATATTAAGTTTGTTTTATATGGCTTAGCAGCATAGCTATAACCGGCTGTCTTAGGACACCTCTCTTCATTTTTAGTTTAATTAACATTGTCTTGTATTTTAATTTTATTTTTATCGCGCTTTTTCTATAGAAACTATGTAGAAAATAAAAATTTGTGTTCGGTTGCCATGCATAATTGAGTCATTGTTATCTTTAACAGCTTGGAAAAATAGTGTGCCCTCTTGGCGAGTAGGCACTATAATAGTCTATATGTTTAAAGGTCACAGGTTCGATTGCTGCCGTATATTCTGAGGGTTTCTGCAGACAAGCCAAAATAAATTCACAGTTTGTGTTTAAAAAAAAATATATTTAATTTCACGAGAGCTTTATGTGACCCCAGGACATATCCTGAGAAAATGCTAGTTAAAGGTACAATCAGACGTGACATAGCCATAGCCATAGAAAACAGCCCTTCGAACCAGACTAATGGGCAGCACTGTAACTATATGATTATACGTGACTCGCCATAACGCCATAGCCATTACCAATTACCATAGAAACCAATTGGATTTTGGCTTTGTTATGGCTATGGCATTATGGCCATGCCACGTCTAATTACACCTCAAATAGAGGCGTTCAACAACAAAGAAAATTTATTATTTCTAGAGTTTGAATAAACATTTCGTTAACTTGATTAAATATTACATTTTTACACGAACACTGTTTGAACAACTCAAAATACACCGAAAGCTTAGTGTAACCACAAAATGAATGCTGTAAAAATTCCAGACAAATAAAGCCAAACATATTTGAGCGATATGCTTATTTGCCAAATCTGACCATGCTTTAACGTAAAAAGAAACCCCAAACGAATTAATAGTAATTTTTATTGTTGCTAATAAATTTATTTTACGACTTATTTTTTACATTTATTAATATTTCTAATTTCAAACTTCATAAATTTCGCCAAACCGTCAAACAAACAAATAAAAAAAACGGAAAGCAAAATTTTTAAAATAAAAATGAACAGCAAACAATTCCCCGAAATTTAAGAAAAAAAATCAAATCAAAATTTATTAACAAATTTCAATTTAAAGACCATTAAGTATAAAATATTTTATTGTTCAATTTGTTTTTCTTTATTTAAACAAAAACTTTGTTTTAACGATTTTATTGTTTGATACGAGTATGTATTTTTTTTATGGCCATAACTCGAAGTATGATTTGCCAGTGTGTTAATGACGCGGGTCTGAGTGTCTGTTTTTCGGTTGGTCGCGGTATGCAAATGAAAGCACGTTTTAAATAGAGGTGTAATTAATATAATTAAAAATACATTATACCAAAACAGCAAAAGAAATGAGTTTTTAATAAAAGAAAAAATAATAATAATAATAAAAACACGGTAAAAACACAGCACAGCTTTTATGAATTTCAATTGCATACAAAAATTTTTATTGTAATTCATTCAAATGCTTCAAGTTCTGCTGTGTTCTGTTCTGTCTGTTTGTCACAATGTGTGAGAGTTGCTTCGTAAGTCAGCATTCTTTTGGCTTTATGCAAAAAGCCGCTTAAATGTCAAAATGTCATTTTATTTTATATTTAATTCATGTTTGTTTTTTTTTTTTAATTTCTATTAACCAAATAAACCTTTCCAAATGCTGCTTATGGAAAATGTTAGTAACGTAACTCTTGGAGTCTAGACTTTTTGTCTATAAATGGCATTTTAAGCCAAAAGAGTTGAAAGAAAACAAAATAATAATAATAATAATAATAATAATAATAATGAAGAAAGAAATTAATGCAGAAAATTAATAGTGTGTATGTGCTTATGTTCTACGCTTTAAAGCTTCTAAATCTAAACACTGACAGCAAGTAAAACAACAACCATAACTAAAATAAAAAGTGGCTTGGTAGGCATACTAATTTAGTTAAAAAGACTTTGTTTTTAAAATAAATTAAAAAAATAAAATAAGGAGAAAAAAAGCCCAGCAACAAATATGAATTATTAAAAAGGTTGTGTTTTAAAAAGACGTAAAACGTTTTCATTTTATTTGTAATCTCTGTAATTTAGCCGTTGATCATGTTGATGGTGGAGTAATGAAACCCTGTGGAGTTCTTAGTTCTTCCTCTGCCTTAGCTGGCTACCTCTTCAAACTTGAAATGAAACTACTAAATAATTTACGCCATTTGCTAAGAAGTCTTAAGGAGTTATTTAAAAATTATTATTTTTATACAAAATAAATACATATTGTATTTCAAGAGTAATTGCAAAACGTTTTATGCCAGCAATACACACACACACACACACACAAACATTTATATTGTTATTTGCTTAATTTAAGCAAGTGCTAGAGGATTTTTTAAAAGTTTGGTTTTCCAGTCGGAGTTTTTTTAAATAAAATATTATTTGTCACTTATCTCTCAACCATAGCGAAATGCCAGCATGCAGTGAAAATCCAGGCGAGCAAAACAGGTTTAAAAAAATAAACATCGCAAAAACGAAGGTAATGAGAATAAATGCCTCAAACAATAGACCAATCTTGATAGACGATTAGAACTTTGAAGACGTTCCGTCATTCTGTTGCCTCGGAAACCTACTTACAACAATTTGCAGATCCAGCTACGATATGAAAACGTACTAAGCCGGGAAACACTCTCTTAGTGGCCTGAATCCGAAGGTCTCCACACATCTCCAAAAGAAAGGGCGCCCTCCTTCACCGGTATTGTGTAGCAGAATCATCGGCAAAGTAAAATAACCAATAAAATGGCTACTAAACACAGCTTAAAAAAAAAACTTAATACTCCTCATTGACACCAGAGGCGCTGCAACTCTGCATTATTAAAAAAAAACGTGCAAATAAGCAAAGTTGTAAAAGAATGAAGCTTTCCTCTATCTCTTCATCACTAGGTAACACCTAGTAATAGTAGTAGGCATTCATTGCCTGGGTGTTACTCTCTTTATATGTATATAAAAAAATTGGGCATATTCAACTCATGAAAGCGAGTCATGTAATGCGGGTCGAATGGACCCACTATTTTGGCCAGTCATGGTATCTGACGTCTCTAGACAAGGTATTTGAATTGAACCCACAAGATAAAAGCAAAAGAGGCGGTTCATGCCGCATATGGGGCCGCTAAGTTGAGAGCGTGGCGACTTGCACTGGAAAAAGCTGTAACTAGATAAAAACACTGGCATCGAAAATAACCGCTTGGGTCGAAGTTATTATTTCCTCGTATAATTGTTTATACTATTTTCTTAATTCAAAGATTATAAGGTTAAGGTCAATCGTTGTATGGCACATTATTATACAACAACTCAGTTGAGTCAATTGTGATTCCTTTCTATTGTCTAATGAAAGTGATATTCGCCCCCATTTATACCCATAAGCGCCCCTTTTATCCGTCATTAAGCCACTGAATTCCCATAATGAAGCCTCTAACATGCTCCAGCTTACATTTCCTTACATCAGTAATGCTCTAATAGAAACGTCTCTTCAGCCATCTAAGCCTATGACGTTGCAGCTTTGGGCAGTGAGAGATAATGTGTTCAATGGTTTCTGGTTCCTCTTCATACCAGCACAACCTACAGAAATCTGGAGTGTTGGTTTCCCAAAAGCTGGTTCTTGCTCTGGCCAATCAGTGACGAGCCAACTCGTATATCACGATTCGCATTGCAGTTTGGATCTCCCTGAGTCAAGTTTTGGTCGCATGAACTGTTGGTCCTGCTCTCCACTCAATTACTCTGTCACACATTACCTCATCTTATGCCGAACCCAACAACTCAAATCAATCTGGATTTCCTTCAGGACTAGTTCAGAATTTTAAAATTCCATTTAAACAAAACGAAAGGTTAGGTTATCTTATGATTGACTGTTTGATAAGAACAGAAAATATTTTGCAGCTCTCTTGGGTCTAAATAACAAGTCCCCTGATAGAAGGAAACCTAACTGTTAGAATAGAATAGGGGGAAGATCTGGTCCAAAGACCGGCACCTAACTGTTGGTTTCATCCTATCAGTGTCAAATAGATAGAGAGAAGAGAAACTTATGCCCTAATTCTGTTCGACGAATGTATCGTCTTGTCTATGGACCAAAAAAAAGAAACAGTTTTGATTCTTTAAAACTATTATTATTTAATGTCTTTGCTAGAAGGTTCGTGTATTTGCTTTATGATTTTGTTTCAAAAATTTTATCCAACACATATTCTTTCATATATTTTTTAAACTATTGTATAATACTTTAATTTAATTTTTATGTTTTAAAAACATCGCAATAATATTTATATTTTTCATTATCAAATACAACAAATATTTTTGAAGAAAATAATTTAGAGAATTCAAAGACAAGAACTCAGAAGCATTTTCAAACAAAAACATCCTAAATCTTCTTACTGAATTAGGGCATTAATTATTTTGATCGTTTTGTTAATTTTTTCAAAGCATCGTTGCAGTGCCTCTGGTTAAGTTCAGTCGAAGCATTATTTTGAACTGTGTAGCCATCTTATTAGATATTATACATTGTCATTCATTGCCATACATTTCGAGTAAGGAGGGTGCTGCTATACTAACTACAATCATTTGATTGGTAAATATTTCAAATAATTGTGCGCTTGACAGAACGGACTTCAAATGAAAATTTTTAAAACTGTTTACTTTTATTGTCCATTACTCAGTTTATAACTTCAAATCCTGGTCACATCCAGCCATGTCAACATAATAGAATTTTCAGATATGCATTCGTGTCCATGGCAATCAATAGCACAACGTCTGCTACGACAATATTTGCAGCGATAAATTGTAGGCAAAGTAAAAATAATGCGCTACTTAACACCAGAGGCGCTGCAAAGATGCTATAAAAATTCACAAAAGCCACAGAGTTGATAAAACGAAAATATAAATTAAATAAGTTTGTATTTTGTCTTTATCTATCTACCACTTGATCATTTGTACTTGCACTATCGCTTTCCTACTTTCAGGTAACATAAAGGCAGCAGTTATTTGGACCCAAGTGATCTAAGTAAAAAAAACCATTAATGCCCTATAGTCATGTAGATTTCTTTACAAACCAAACAACAAAGAAACACCCTGTTTAAACAAAACTCTTACATGAGTTTCATTTCTTTAAGTGCGTGCTGTGAATCTTATTAAAATCTTTTTTTTTATTTTTCTAAATTTATTTATACCAGTACGGCAGGAGTATTGTGGCAGAATGGTAGAAATTCAGTTGACATTTTCCCAAAGCCTTGAATTTTAATGTAAATTTAAGTTAAAAATAAGTTAATTTTTTATCTTTAAATATATTCTTAAACACTTATGTATATATACAATACATGTATATATATTTTTTATTTTGTTTTTTTTTTTTATTTTTAGTAAACTTAGCATAGCAAAATACCATTTAGATTTTATTAGTTGCTAAGTGCGCCTCTTATCAGCTTTTATTTTTCTGTTCTGCAGCATTTTTTCTAAAAGCATTTTTGTTTAACTTTTCCCCCTTTGGTATCAGTGCAAGAATTTGTATGATTTCAAGTAACCTTTTGATTGTTGTTAAAAATAATAAACAAATAATTAAAAATCTATATAATCTATTTTATGAGGTATAAAATGATCCATTAAGCTTACAAAAAATTACATTATTAAATGAAAATTGCTTGTCTAAGTGCTTACAAGCAATTTAAAAATCTATAAAAAAAATATATAAAGAAAATGCGTTATGGATTTTGACCCTTGAAATAGATAATAAAAAAAGTATAACTCATGCATTAAAAAAAAATACTTATATATTTGTACAATCTATATAGAGTGTTCAGTTTATTATAGGAGAGCAATCCATGCCTGGAAAACGTGGTCTATCCTATTTAACTGATCAATATACTGGTTTAAATGCCTTTGGAGAATATGTATAGAAGTTATATGAAATATGACTGCTTAACGTGTAAATTTCGGGTTATCGCATTAAACAATTAAATGAGTCAATTAGTTGACGTTGTCGTACACTGTTTCAATCCAGCCATTATACAGGTGTAATTTGATTTCCTTTCGGCTGCAAGTGTCTTCGCTTTTGATCTCATAATACAACGGCTTCTCAATAGGTCTGTAACTTTTTGGAATTTACCGTCTTTTAGCTGAAGCGGCAACACTGTATCTCTCAAAAAAGCAGCTGACAGTTATGACAATAAACTGCGGTCAAAATTTAACAATCTGGGTCATTTAGTGTGCGTTTGTCAGTTATTGATACCAGAGTACCGGGTGGATTTAAGAAGAAAATCGAAAAAAGTGAACATCATGGGCTCATTAAGCAATTTTTTTGCGGAAAAACCAATCACTCAAAACCACGTCAAAGCTTAATAAATAATATGGGGCCTCTTTACCATTAGTTTGAATGATAAAAAAAATTTATTTACTGAATTTCGTTGTGGTCGTACAAGCACGAAAACATTCAGGACATAGAAGCAACCGATTTTAAACAGCCACGCCCACCGCCCATAAGAAAATCTATAACAAACTTAGGTACGATTTTTTTTGTTCATTGTTTGATGACAAACTTTATTTATACTTCATCTATTATTTCTTTGACTGCATCCATGCATTCCACAAATCCTGTTTGGATGGTTCATGTCTTAAGCTAGTTATAAAAGGTTCTAATGAAACCAGAAAACGATGAAAACGGTCAGTTTTTTCCAAGACTCTATTGAATTTTTTTTAGATATATTAAGCCATACTTCCGGCTATTTGTTTTTTGCTTAATCAAAAGAAGACACTCCCACTTTTCATGTAGTTGAAAGAATAACTCTGGCTTGGAAATGAAAAATAAGTTAATTTTTAATGGTTGATAGATTTGTACATATTTCCTCAAAGGTTTATGATGTCAACATGATTTTTTTTAAATATATGAATCAGTAATGTAGATAAGAACGATGAAATATTATATTTTTCATGTATATTAAAGTCAAATAGTATTATCAAGAAAATTTACATGTATGGGCCAGAGAATGAGAAAAGTATGGTTTTACGTACTCTTTGAGTATTGGCTGTCAAACAACTATGAATATATGCAGCTACTAAGAAAAAATATGTAAAATGCAAGCACACACATTAATTTTAAACCGAATACGTATAACTTTAAAAATCCAATAACTAAAATGTGTAAGCTGCAATCACAAGTATGAGTATAAAAATACTCATGGGTATAAACAGGGCTAATTTAATTGCACACACACATAAAACATGTTTTCAAACAGCCAAAACACATTTTTCATTGCATTTTTTATATACACAAAAGTATGCATACGGTGGTGACTGATGACTAAATATCCCGAGTAGCATGCGTATATATTTTTTTTTAGTAAACCATACTCAGATTGGCAGTATGTGAGAGAGTTAATGCGTTTGTCACGTGTGTGTCTTTTTATATTTAGTTGGAGCGTATTTTAATTTTTACCATAAACTAAGTAGAATATGCTCTTGTATGTTGGAATTGGCTTTAGTCATAGATACTGTAGAGTGTACAAATTGTTTGCGCTGTAATTAAGATAATGCGCATTTAGTAAACTTAAGAATATTTACTTATGTATATTTTTTTGGGGGTACTCATTGTCATTCTCTGGGATGGCCTACTGAATTGGGTGAAAATATAACTTATTTCTTGCTTAGTACCCTTTTTAAAAAATAATATAGACATTTTCTAAGTATAGTTTATAGTTTAAAAATGTAAATTTTCTGCCAGTTTATAGAAGCCATGTAAAAATTCTCGTGTGCCAATTTATATTGAAGAGAAAAACAAAGCACTCAAAATTGTTTTTGTTTTCAATCTAAATAGACAGACGAGAAGTTTTACATGCCTTCTATAAACTGGCAGTTAATATTTAAATATTTCTCTACATAAAAGCTTTAAAAAAAATTAAACCGAATTGGTGAACTTAAAAGTTAAAAATAACAAAAGTATTATTACATGCGTTAACTACTACTTAATTACTTGCAGTCGGAGCCAAGTGTGTAGACTCTAATTAATATAGTCTTATCAATATACAATAATAAGTGAGTTCTTTGTATGAGAGGGAGCCCTTCCCTTACTCTTAAAGGACCACATTTCAGCCGGATTACGCACATTAACTATAAAGTAAATTTCAGCAAGTTTGAAACCTCTCAATGATATAATATTCCATATATCGAGCCATAACCGCCAAAATAGCTTAAGCGACACATTTTTTGGACTTGGTTTTTTTTTTGGTAAAAATTGACTATTTACGATCGCAAATAATCGATTTTGGTAAAAAAATTAAATTCGAAAATTATATTGCTTAAGCTATTTTGGCGGTTATGGCACGATATGCCATAATTAACAATTACTTTATAGGGGGCTACTTTCCCCCTGCTCCTATCGCATATCCCTGAAACACCACCACATGTGGTGTGTACCATTTCATATAGAAAAATAATTTTTAAAATCGGTTCACAAATGAAAGAGAAAAGAACATACACGGCGCTACATATCCTTTTCTGAAGTCGGTTAAAACTGCAAGAATCGATTTTTGAAGTTGAGTGGCCGAAAAATATGGTTTTTGATATCAAATATCATTGTGCGCTAGCTTGGCAAGTTTTGGGATCGCCCCCGTTTTTGTAAGTCAATCGCACCTACCAGATTTTCAAGAACAACATGGGGCTAGAATTGAAAGTAAACGCTTACGATAGCGTCTACACTGTGATCGAAATTATTTTATTTTGCAATGTGAAGGATCTCATTCTCTACAACGATTTGGTCATGACAGTCACAAAAAGAAAATAAGCTTGAATTTCCTAAAATGTTTCGTTTTGCAAAATGAAATAATTTTTTTTTTACTTTTATTAAAGATTTCGTTTGTCTTTTCAACAAAGCATCATCATCAAAATTTCAACAAATTTTGTAAAACCTACGACTTTAAATATACATTGTCTGCCGCTCGTATATTATTTATCGTACAAACGTAATTTTCTACAAACTTGACACTTTTTACAACTTTATTAAATGCACGCTAACATTATTGAATGTCCATTTTGTTGCCATTAAAAAACAACAACAGAAGTAATTTATTTCCTAATGGTCATACCATCATCATACATACATAAGCATAAAACAATGGAGAAAACTTTTTCTTAAAAGTTTTCTTTTAAGATTTATAATAGTGTTGTTGTGTGTTAATAAAAAGTTTTGTTATGTTTAGATAGAAATAAAAACATTTAATTACATTTCTAACAATAAATTTTTGGAGACTTAAACTTTACACTCAATTACACTTTCATATTTAACACTTAAAAAGGGACTTATTTATGTGCGTACATGACATATACATAAATGTATTTATGTACACAACTGCTATTGACCATTTTACCAACAAGTAAACACTTTTCCAAACATTTGAATAAATCCGGATTTAATGACGACCGACCGACCGACCACCTTCTTTGAAAGTGATTATAATAATAATAATAGCATGGAGAAGTATGTACACCCAAAATCGTTTTTCCCAGATACATATTTTCATATTAACTTTATGTACACACATACGCACACAGACACGCTTTACTTGGAAAATGATTATAGTGTCTGTTCTTATTTAATAATAATTGCATGTACCAAAATATTTAATGATCACCCTGTCCTACAACACCAACGATTCACACTCACACACTCACACACTCTCCTTGTTGCACGTCCACGTCCACTTGATAATAGCTAAACAATCAAATTAACGGTAAAAATATTTTTTCTGTCTACTTTTGCTTTACACCCTTCTTGTGAAAACCTAAAATTAAACAAAAAAAAAATGTTTTTTTTTTGTAGAAAATCCCTTGTAAGTGTTTTCTAATGTAATTGTTATGCATATGTGTGGGTGTGTGTGAGTGTGTGTGTGCGTGTGTTTGTGCGTGTATGTGTGTGGGAAGATGAGAAACCAAAGGAAACTAAACCAAAAAAAAAAAAAAAAACAAAATCCAAATAATTTCTCTATTTGATTTTTTGATGTCACTTACACATCACACTCAACTTTATATTGTCCGTCCCCAGTTCCCCGGACGTCTGTCATTTAGTGTAACGTCTAATTTTTCAGGTTGGTGTGTACGTATGCATGGCATGCTCGCTCGCTCTTAAGCTTAAATCCCTGTGGGTATTTGCTCGTAATACATATACCCCACTACTCTGGGTAACCCAACACACACACACACACACACGTTCTTCTATGGCACTCGGGTGCGCACTCCAAAGTTTGTTGTTTGTGAAATCACCCTCTTGTTTATTGCGACTAACGTTGAAGGAAAAAAAAACTCTGACGAACTGTAAGATTTTCGTAGGACTTGTTAATTTGTTTGCATTTCTGGTATTATTTGTTTGTTGTTTTTGTTAGCGTTGTTGTTTGGTAATTGCTGTAGTAGCGCTTTGTGGTTCTTATTGTTGTTGATTTCGAGTATGTTGTTATTTCAACTTTATTTTTATTATTATTATTTTCGTTGAGTTAACACCCAGACATTCGTCAAAAACAACACAAAAGGAAGAAAATTGCAGCAGGGAATTTATGTATTTTGTTGGTAGTGAGAACGAGTGTAAGTGTGTAATAGAAAACAAAGGAGCTTTTGTTAAATAATTTCACTCGTATTTTTTTTTTTTTTGCTTTTACTAAGTATGGGTTTTATAATTGGCTGGCGTTATTAGCTGGATTTTTGAGGAGAGCGAGCGAGTGGGTGGGTGGCTGGTAGAGAGTCATAGAGATCTAAATATTTGTTAATGTGTAATCAAATATCAAATTTCTGTTTGTTGTTAGGAATTGATTAGGTGGGAGTTGGAAAATAATCATGGGAATCGTGAGAGGAAACGCAGCGATTTAATAGCAGCAAATTAATAAGTTGCAAGTTTGTTAGATTTGTATAATAAAATTTTTAAAAGTGTAAAAAAATATTAAACCTTTAGGAACTTTTGATGCCCTTTATCAAAAATAGCAAGGGTAAAATCCACAACATTTATATGCGACCCCATAAAATGTATATGTATATTCTGGGTCCTTATACCTAGATAAACCCAGCAAAAAATGTCAAAAAAGGTAATCGGGTTTGGAATTAAGCATTTTTGGTGGAAGCTGTTCCTTACTGGATTACCAACTTAATGATTTCAACAAGGCGTGCGACTAAACTAATCGATTCTTGAGAAGTACTTATTTTTTTTTTATTTGGCAACTTGTTCACGTAATCTATTTAATCTAATCAAATTATTCTCCTCATTTAGCAACTTGTACATAGTTTTTTTTTAAATTTAAGGTAATGTGATTTGTAAGCGAGTACACAGAAAAAAAATATTCCTGTAATAAACAACTTCAATTGTAAATAAAACCAACAATCAATTAAAAATGTATTTAAGTCAATTATACTTTTGTTTAAATATAAAATATTCCTGCAATAAACAACTTTAATTAAAAATAAAATCAAAAATCAATTAAAAATGTAGTAAAGTCAATTACATTTTTGCTTAAAATTTTAATTAATTACAAGTTTTAATAGAGTCAATAACAATTTTAATTGAATTTTGGTTTTATTTTCAATTAAAGTTGTTTATGGCAGGAATTTTTTATTTTTAAACAAAAGTTTAATTGACTGAATAACATTTTTAATTGATTTTTGGTTTTATTCTCAAATAAAGTTGTTTATTGCAGGAATATCTTTTTCTGTGTAATGAAATTTGGTAATCAGAAAAGTAAGTCATTATATGGCAAGTAGTTCTGATGGTAATGTGTAATTTTTTGCTGAGAAGTAGTCGAATAAGTTACTCGTATGTTCGTCTGTCTTTATATTAGTCTCTCCATCAGTCTGTAGGTGAAATTTATTTTCCACAGCCTACAGACAAGCTAGAGACTTCGATGTTGGACTGATCAATCAAGATTTTTTTAAAATAGATTGATATTGAAAATTAGAAAAATCAAAAAGACAGCTCCAGGGCTGAAAAATGGAAAACATTTTTGGTTTTTCAAACTTAATTGGACATATTTTATATCTTAAAAAATCTTATCCCAAGAATTTTTTTTAATTCATTAAATTTTTATATAAAAATCAAGTATATAAACAAAATGTTTTATTTTTATTTATATATTAATAGGGCCTAATTCATAAAAAATATTTTGATTTTATAAAAGGTTTATTAATCAAATTTCCATAGAAAATTTGTTGCATAAACCTCTTATTGAACAAAAATATTTTTTATGAATAAAGCAGATAATATATTATGTTTTATAAAGCAATACTTTAATAAAAAAAATTAGAAAAATAAAAAACATATCTCCAGAGCTGGAAATTTTAAACTTTTTTAGTATATGTGACCTTCTCCGAGAAAAGGGACCTAGTGTGTCAAAAAACGGCTGTGTGTCTAAATCGCTAAAAATGAGAAAAACATAAAAATTTTATTTTTTAAATGCGTTTTTCTCAAAACTTAATTTTCACACACTAGGTAGGTCCCTTTTCTCGGAGAAGGTCACATATATAAAAGTAACTAGATAAAACTAATTAACACATATGTCTATAGTTCCAGGGTTGGAAAACTGAAACGTTGTTTAGGTAAAAGAAGTAACTTAATAATATTATTTTTATATTTATTATTTAGCCTTGTAAGCTAAATTATATGTGATAATTATTAATGAACAAATAACACCAAAGTTAATTGTAAATATTCTGACAAATACTTAGTAGAATGGAACAACTAGCTGTTTTCGAAGGCCACTAAACCTTCATCATCAGCGTTCTTCTGTGTTTGGTCCACTGTATGTGGTGTTAGTTGATGTAGATTTCTACTTTATATACGTAAGTTTTCTGCAAATGGAATATGTGAATTGTTTTGATTCATCGTATTTCAATTTGCTGAAAGCTTTTTTGTAATGAAAGCTCAATTTTACCATCTCTAAACTTACAGCAGTCTTGCCATTGTCGTTTGTTCTTTACTAATAGTATATATATTTATTTTTTTTTTGCGGGGAGGGGAGGGGCAGCGAAGCACACCAGGTTAAGCTGGCGTATGTATATAAAAGCAAATAAAAATTCAATTTGTTTATATAAATATTTTTTTAGTTTTTTTTTATGTGTTCACCTCCCTCAAACGCCATATTTTAAATATTATTTAATTTCAAACAGTCATAAAATTCAAATATGTTATAATTATTGCCCATTTTTCGTGGTCATAAATTTCAAAAACATTCAAAGATGCGATTATTTTTTGTTTTGTTTTTTTTTATATTCATAAATATATTCCTTATTTTAATTATCACAAGTTTTATGAGCATTTAACACACTCTTGTGAGTTTTTATAGAGCGCAACATGCAACACCATGGAATATGATAGATTTACAAAAACAACAACTACAAAAAGTTACAGCATGTAACGATTTGTAAAAAAACTGAACGCATGATTAAATACAAAAAAAAAAAAAAAAGAAGAGCAAAATATACAATAATTTGAAATGTTCACTATAGACGAATGAAAAAAAAAATCCTTTATTAAAAATATAAATAAATTTGTTTATGCGTAAGATAAAAAAAATTATGAAGAGAGATGCGTTCAGTAATTTAATACTGTTGGCGGTAGTTTGGGTTCAATTCTTTGTTTTTTTTTTTTTTTTTGTTATTTTGAGCTTAAGGAATTTATACCTTCTGCTGGTTTTAATTTTTTGCTTGTTGTCTTCTTTTTTTTGCAGCTGAAAGATGATTTTTTAACTCAACACTTGTGCTTGAGAGCAGAACTCAAAATTTTAATACCTTAAAGTGTTACAAAGTCTCAATATGTTTAAAAAAAAGCATGAAATATGAAAGCTATTTTTTTAACTTTTTTATTTTTATTTTTATTTTTTTTTTTTGAGTAAAAGATAGTGTTTGAAAGGCGGCGGCTTATGCCAGGACACAAGCAGTTTAATTATATAAAAAAAGTTTGTGTTGTATCAAATTTCCTTGAGAAAAAATGTTTACTGGCTAAGCACGTGGTTGTAGTTTAATTAATATTTTTATAAATTAGTATGAATTAAGTTATCAAATTGCAGCTTAAACTTGAGCGTGTTTTTTTTATACATACACAACACTTTTGTTGCTATCGTCTTCATTATAACGAGTATTATTATTATTTTTTTTAGTCACAAAATATTTAAGTGTTTTTTTTTTGTTATGGCCTGGTGTTTAAATATTAATTGGAAATTAACATGTAATTGTACTTGCTGCTCCGTTGCTGTTCTATTTTCCACAATTTAAACAACAAATAAGCAAATTCCATTACAAAAGAGGAGAGATATAGAAAAAAATAAAAAATAAAACTGACAGATATTCAATTTTAATCATCATCATCTTTGCATGTTTTAAGACAATTATTGCTAGAATTGTTCCACTGGGGCGTTATTTGCTCATTTACTTTTCCCCCCTTTTTTTAATATTTGTCTACAATAGAAAATGTAGCAAATTAAAATGCATTACAATAAACAATTAGTTAAAAATGAAAATATGTAATAGCAGAATTTATTGAAAATGCTAAAATAAATAATTGTTACAATTATACATTTCTAAGGAAATTAAAAATTGGAAAAAAAAATTAACTCTCAGTCACTTTCTTAAGTAACTAAGGTCCAATAAAGTGATCAAAATGACTTGAAATTATCGCAAATGGGGAGTTTTTTTTATACTTTTTAATTCCTTTGATACCGCCTTTTTTGGTTTCAATTTCATTTTCATTATTTGTTGCCAGTTATTTTTAACAATTTAGTCACGTTTATGTTTTACAGCCTCAACTGAATGAGAAAAAAGCGCTAGTATCAGTAGTAGAACAAAATACAAAAAAAGGTTGCAAATTATTTATTTATAAAGTCTAAATGCTGACTAAAGACTGGTGTTTGTTTTCTTAAAAGCCGTCTAAGTAATAGAAAAAGTAAGAAGTCAGATAACATGCAATTGCTGTGGAGGCAACAAGTAACTGCTACGAACGCGCCGTTTGTGACTTTTCCTAAGGGACTTTGGTGTTTGTTATTTAATGGCTAAGAAGTGTTGTTATGTTGCCTGCCTTTGTGGCAAGTTTGTTTGCTGTATTGCAAATATAATGAAATTTTTCCCCTTGTCCATGTTCTCAGCGCTTAATTTTTAATAATTTTAATAGAGCCATAGTAAAAGTTGTTTAAAAATTTATAAAAACGAAAAACAAGAAAGTTTGTTTTAAGTGCATAAATAATGAAATGAAGTATAGTTCATGAAAGTAAATTTTCTGCTACTTAGGATTAGCTTTGTTTTGCTACAAACAGGAGTTGTAGAGAATAATACAGGGTGTCGCACTAAGGCGTTTTAATTTCAATAGCCCGTCATCTCAATATTTGTCATGACTCCACCTGTAACTACTTGACAGATGACAACTTAAGACTATGCCACTAATAATAATAACAAATGGATCAATAAACGCTTCAACATGGGATTTTATTTAGAAAAATTCACTATAAAAGTTTTGAACATTTCGCGTTCACAGTTTGAAAAACTAAGGCAACTTTGAGTCGGCCCAACCCAAAGGGATCATCGTATTGAACCCAAGTGGGCTGGACCCCTGAATTTCATTCTTCACCAGCAGCCTGCTAACCTTGAGTCGACCTGAAGCATCTTCTGTGCCATCAATTTTGAAACTGGTAAGAAATGTGAGCTCTTGGGACACATTATAGTGATGTAAGGAATCAAACTATTGCACAACTGAGAACATTACAGTTGCAGCCCATAGTGTTCGGGAAAACCCAACATACGTCTCTTTCTTGTTGATCTTTAGAATTGGATATTCCACAAATGACATTTCACCGTATTTTGCAATTAAGATCAGTTAGCACAATAAATCGCGCCTACTGGCCATCAACAACGTCATATATTTGCAGGTGGGGTCCGTGATATGCATCATACTGATCTGGAATCTCAACAACAAATAATTTTGAGTAATGGGAACCATTTACACCTGGGAAGTTATATAAACAATCAGTATTATCGCATTTCTGATTCGAAAAAGCCAACAATTAATGTTGAAAAGCCTCTATACACAGAGAAAAAAAGTTGCTGCAATAAACAGGTTTAATTGAAAAAAAACCAAAAATCAGTTAAAAATGTTATTGAGTCAATTAAACTTTTAATTAAATCAAGTTTTTAAACAAAAGTTTAATTGATTCAAATACATTTTTAACTGATTTTTGGTATTTTTTTTCAATTAAACGTGTTTATTGCAGGAAATATTTTTATCTGTGTAGAGAAGCTTTCCAACATTAATTCTTGGCTTTTTCGACTCAGAATATAAGTTCCGAGGTGTAAATGGTTATTGGACCATTGTAATTGATTCAATTACATATTTAATTAATTTTTGGTATCTTTTTCAATTAAACGTGTTTATTGCAGCAAAATTTTTTTTCTGTGTATATTCAAGGTGGGACTGTTTGATGAGGATCTTGGTGCAGCGTAGGCATTGGACCTAAATTTTTGGAAAATGAAGCTGAAGCAGCTGCTATGCTGAATGGATTGCGATATCAACTGATGAACAACAATTTTTAAATATAGTCCGAGATCTAGTTGCGTGATTTCTCAAAGAGGCGATCATAATTGACTACCGAAATCTTGTAAATTAATACTTTTAGACCTTTAGTCTTTTTAAGAGCACGCTCTTACAATACTAACTTATAAATACTTCAGTATCAAACTTTATTTTGCATATCAACATAGATAGCCTTTCTCTGCTGATCGCTCACTGATGTTTAAAAAACAAATTTTAATGTTAAGTTTCAAAAATAGAGGTGCCAAAGGTTTTATAACAAATTTTCCCAAATTAATATTTCAAATAAAACTGTACTTTTAGCAAAAAGTGGTAGGTTAAATGTTAAACTTAACTTTCACAATTCCCAATTCTTGATTTTTGTCTCTAAAGTTTCTGAAATTATGTTTTTTTTTCTAGACAGTAATATATTTCACCAAAAACCATAACAAACCGAGTTTTTCCTTATCCCTAAACATATCTAGTATTTATTTAAACAAAGTCTTAATGTTAATGCTCATGCTTAACTATAAATAAAAGAATAGAAAATAAATAAACCTCAAAGTCTCTGTAAAACTCCACGCTATTGTTATTTTCTCTTTGCAATAGTTCTAAAAAAAATACGTTTAAGGATTAAAAAAGGATTAAATTTTTTAGCCCAACAAAACCAGAAGAGCCTTCAGGGCCTGGCAATGATTTTAATTTCAAATTCAATAAGGCTCATTTAACAAATAAATAAATAAATAAATAAATGTATAAAATAAGTATGTGCATATGTACATAAAATAAAATCTATAATAATGCAAAAATATCCTACAAAACGCATACGCTCTTTCACTAAACGAATGATGAAGAGAAAAAAAATAACAACACAATAATCACATGTATACAAATCCTGCTAAACAAACAATACATGGTAAATGTTGACAATGATGATGATGATGATGATAATGATGATGATAATGATGATGATAATGATGATGATGATGATTACCCACACAAGCAAACACTTGAATAGAAAACATACGTTTAGGAATTGAGGAAAAATCCCCCCTGGCAATAGCAACCAACAACGGCAACAAAAGCACCAAGAAAATGAAAAAAAATATTGCCCAAATCGTATAATTAAATCCTTTTTCTTGTTTTGTTTTTGTAGTAAAATATTTGGCTTTGAGATTTTTTTCGTTTGCAGTGCTAAATGATTTTTCTCGTCGATTACAAACATTTTTAGCGGTAAATATATACTCACATGAGAGTGAGAGTTTTCTTTTATTTATTATTTTCTTTTTTGGGATTTGTTTGTGTATTTGGTTTCTTAATTTTGATGGATTTGTTGTTTTATTATTTAATTATC
Organism: Tachina lurida; assembly: GCA_944452675.1. Lineage (NCBI taxonomy): Eukaryota > Metazoa > Arthropoda > Insecta > Diptera > Tachinidae > Tachina > Tachina lurida. Next base: position 181,713,259 of record OX101752.1, on the reverse strand, counting down.
AGCAGAAAGTTTTACTTTTCCTGTGCAGTGTTGCCAATATTGTAATAGGTGAAATGGGCTATTAAGTTGTTAAAATATGCGAGACGACGGAATAAATATGCTTATAAAAGTTGGAGTGTTATATTCGGCTATTCATCGACGTACGTATCTTTAATGTCGCGGTATTAGGGAGTGTTTAAATAAATTAAATCAAAGTAGCGAAAGTCGTAAAATTTTTACTTTCCGCTGCTTTGACTTTTTCTAACTGTTTAAATTTAACCAATACTTTTGCTTGTGCATATGGAAAAAAGAATAGTCGCAGTCGAAGCAGAAGCAGAAAACGCAATATGAAAAATCGCGCAGCACTTTCAACAGTCGACAATTTAAAAAATTTTTATTTGATTTGCTGTTGCTTTTGCTTATTTTTGCTAGTAAAAGCATAAGGAGTTTCTATGCTCTTGTAAGTACCAAACAGTCACAATGGAAGAAGCAAAAGGTCTTGCTTTTAGAACAGCCAAAACATGGGCACACATTGGCAAATCTTGCATCTGAAGCTGAAGATAAACGACCATAGACAACGAATTGTGTTCTCTGAATGGCCTCTTAAACAGTTAGAAACTAATTCTAAATTTTATCGAAAAATTATCTTCAGCAACTAGTTCTGAATGAATGGTTACATTAGCGGACAAATTTGTCCAATTTGAAACGATACTGATTAAAATGAGAACCAACAGCGCTCAATGCATTCCAAAAAAAGTCATTGTGGGCTTTGAATTTTTGGTTGTTGTTAAATTGGAAATTTTGCTCAAGTTAAAATTATGCTTGACCAGCAATGTTCTAGACCAGCTACGTCCAAGACAGTTTACATAATAAGGCTGTTAATTTGTAAGTGCAAAGTAAATCAAAAATCACGTCTACAATAAAACGTACACAGAGAAAACAGTGCCTACTAAATACCTCATAAAAGAGAACAAAATTAATAAGAAATCTCTATGATTTTTTTTCAATAAGGAAATCTTATTAATTTCATAGAGAAAACATTTTGAAAAATTCAAGTAGAAATCTTGTAGTTTTTATGAGGTTATCTTATTGAGTTTTTCAATAAAAAAAATTGCGTCTTTATTCTGTGTAATTATGTATTATCATTTAAATTTTTTACATATGTATGTATGTATGTATTATATTATAGATGTTATTTATTTATACATACATATATACACATTATCTTATATTCTTAACTAGCTTACTCACCAAGTATTGAACCAGCAAACTTCTACCTGATAGACAAGCACTCTAACCAATATGCTAAGAAGCATCCTGAATAACCATTGAAATTATTGTGCAAACATTCTTATACTAGAATTAAAAAGATCATGAAAAAAATTGTCTGTATGTCTATTTATAGAAACGAAATAACAAAACACCTCATAAAATCAAGAATCCTTATTAAAAAATCAATAAGATGCTCTACACATACTCATATAGGAACCTACTAAAATCAAGAAAAAATTCTTATTGAAAAAATCAATAAGGAAGCCTAATAAAATCAAGAAGAAACCCTTTTTAGAAAATCAAAAAGGCAACCCAATAAAATCAATAAGAAATCCCTATAGTTTACAATTTATAAGAAAACCTAATAGAATCAAGAAGTTTTTCTCTATGGATTGTTTTTTGTTGCCAAAAATAACGGAACTTGAGTAAAAAAAGTTGTGAATAATAAGATTTCTTCTTGATTTTATGTGGTTTTCTTCTTGATAAAATTAATAAGACTTACCACATAAAAACAATAAGGAATCTCTATGAAAAAATCTTCGCTTCTTTCTGCTGGGATACCCCTTAGCCTAAAAACGTTTCATAGAGAAAATCTTATTGATTCTATGAGGCAGTTTTTTCTCTGTGTAGGTACATTTGTATTCAACGTATTGGTTTAATTTTGAGGGCCGACATCGGCCAGACATATTAAAATTGAAACCGTAAATAAAAACCAATTTAATATCCATATAGTTATAACATGTATTATTTTTAAAGTAAGAAGAGAAGCGAGTCTGTTAGAATCTTCGTTTAGATGAAGAGAACGAGTATTCTAACCCACAAAAATGCGCTAGAAGTAAACATAAAACAAATGGCAATTTGTTGCAGATTTTGAGTAGAAATATCCAAAAAGCATTTATAAAAGATAGTCTTGGTGGAAGTGCTACCATTTCAAGAAAATGGCATAATTCCAGCGCGTAAATGTTGGCATCACTGTTTCCTGCTTTTGCTGGATCTCAAGCATTTATTGTATATGAAAGAGTGTGTATGTTACTTTTGTTTTGCGGTTTATTTGTTTGGTGGTGTGCGCGTGTGTGTGCGTGTGTGTGTGTAAGTGTGTAGTGGGGTTAAGGGAAATAAAAACCTAAGGCTTCATTTTAAGCTTTTTGCATTCGTACATTCGTTCTATGGTTAGAAAACCAGAAATCTTTTTATGATGTATGTGCTTTGTTTTATTAATAATACAGACAGACATACAAATATGTATATGTATACATATAAATATGCATGTTTGTATAATTGTACTTACATATTTATATATGTAAATACATTTGTGCATCTCTATAGAAAAGACAATGGCGTTTACAAATACAAATATATGTATGTATATGAAATGATTCCCTATGCGCTTAATTAAGGTTATACAAATAACGACATGCGCAAGCTTTTCATTTTTTTGTTTTTGTTTTCTTTTTTTTTTTTGCTACCGCTATGCTTTTTCGAACAATTCTGCAATTGTTTTTGGTTGTTTTGCTGTTTTGGTTTGTTGCTGTATTTGATTACATTGCCAGACAGACGTCGTCGTCGTCGTCGGTCGCCGACAACGGCCACTACTCCCCCACATGCTCACATACACACACTCACACTCACGCAACTAAATACTTATGCTCAAGTTACATTTACATTGTTGTTTGTTGGGTTATTGTATTCAATTACACTTAAGCGTGAGTGTGTATGTGTGTGTTTGTGCTGTATTTTCAAAACTAATGAATGAATGAATGCATGAATAAACGAGTGTGAGTTGTTTGTATGTATGTATGGGAAAGTGTGTTGCCTGCCACCTTGTGAGCATTTAATTGCGCGCATGGAATTTAATTGTTTTTATTATTTCTATGATACAAGTATGTATTGTTTGTTGGCTTTTAATCATAAATATAAAACAAATAAAAACTAAAGTTGTTTAATTAACGCTTTTTTTCAAATTTATTGAAAATATTTTAATTTTCATGTTAAAACACTTAAAAGATAATTTCTGTTCTAAAATATATTTTAAGTTTTTTTTTTTGGTAAACTTTATCTTTATCATAGCTGGAAATCATATTTTGAAATTTCTGTGACTAAGCTATATTAATAGTTTTGTGGTTTTCTAATAACATTGTTAATATTTGTTAAATTGTTATTGGTATTTTTTATTTATTTTTTTTTTGGTAATCGTGTATTTGAAGAGTAGAACCAAAAGTTTTCTTCAGATATCACGCGCTTATCTTCTTTGCTATTCTAAAAATAACTTTTAGAATAGCAAAGAAATCAATCAAATCAATGAAATCAATAATAGTTAAGGTATTCACACAATGTTACAAAATATGTATATAAAAGGCAGACATTAATTAATTGGAGTATGTTTTTATACCCAAACTTTCAGGAATGAGGAAAAAATATACCCTTATTCAGAATAAATTTATTAAGATAGTTTGCAGCCATGCAAAAATAATTAACGCCCTGACCCACAATATCGACAACGTTCAACTTGTCGCACACTTACATTGAAAACAAAAACAAATTTTAATATTTTGTTGTTGTTTGTCCTTAAATAAATTTTCAGTTTTATGCGAAATTTTATAATTAACTTTTGTTTTGAACGTATGCTAGTGTGCGGTGAGTAGAACGCTGTCGAAAAACCGGCCCTTAAATTTTTGCAATTTCTTTATGCTAGAAACGCTTTGTAATACGATTATTATATTAAATTTTAAGTTTTATCCAAAGTTGAAAATTGCTTAAAATTTTAAAAAATATTCGTAATAAATTACACTGTGCAACAAATTTTTGGACTTTGAATACAGCCTCACATGTATTGAAATTTAAATTTTTAATTTTGTTTTTGCAGTCGTATTTTTTCATATTTTGTTCTAATCATTGGGGATACATTTTCTTGTTGCACTGTGTTATTTGAATAGCTTAAACGTTTATTTATTTCATTATAAATTGAAACCAATTTGATTTATTTGAAATCAACTAAAAAAAAATTTTCTGAAGTTATGAAAATTTGTATTCAAAACAGGTATAACATGGGAAAAAAATTTTGAGTTAAAAGTATATGTATGTAACAGTGATTTTCCGGTTTAACGAATGATAAGATGTCATATCAATTCATCGTTTTTCACTGAAGAAATTCGTTTAAAAATTTATTTTTAATAATAAACTAAAGTTTAAAAAACACTAATTTTTTAAATATCCGGAATTTTTTTTTAATAGCGGCAAGACTGTGGTAAATTAGTGATGGTAAATTTAAGTTTTATTGCAAAAACTCTTTCAAGACATTGTGATAACATGTGTAAAAATAATCCATTTATTCCATTTGCACTGAAAGTAATTTTTTAACTGACTGAAAACCGGAACGCTTATGGTGATGTTGTTCCATTCTACTAGATAGTGCTTATTAGAATAACTGCCTTTGGTGTAATTTTTTCTTAAAAATTATCACATGCATTTTGTTTCTTCAAATTATTAAAGGTGCGATCTCACCTTGAAAACATTTACCCAAATAAGCGTAACCAATAAATATTAATGAAAAACACTTTTGATTCATACTTACGTTCTCATTAATTTGAACGAATTCCAATAATATTGAACTCTATGACATTGTCCAATAGTTATGTATGAAACTGTTTCACAATATCACTGACAGTTTTAACCGCCTTGTATTTGAATGACGTCTTGCCTAGATTTTTTATTTAATTTTTAATTATCTAAAAACTCTTATTAAATATTATGATGCAGATTTCCTGCTTCTTGTGGCCTTAATATTTTTTTAAGAGAAGTAGCACTCAGACAAAGAATGCCTACTACTATTAATAGGTGTTGACTTCTTTAGGATAGTGAGAAGTAAGAAGACAGGTGCTGAAGGAAGAGATAGAGGAAAATTTTTATAATTTTTTTAGAACTCTGCTTTTTAATAACGCAGTGTTGCAGCGCCTCTGGTGCTAAATTATGCGTATTAAATTTTTTAAGCTACTTTTAGTAGCCATTTTATTGGTTATTTTACTTGGTTATTATAATTCTGCTACACAACGAAGGAAGGCACTCTGATGTTCCATTCGGACTAGCATCTGCTGAATCCGGTGGAGTTCAGTGACCAGTATCTATGCCTTCATCACTTGAACTTTCCTACAAAAACTGGTACAAAGTGACACTAATGCACATCAGAAAAATGCGTGGTGTTGTTATTTAATGACTATTGGACACCGGGCTCAAACCCAGGACCTTTTATTTTGTAGTCAACGTGTTAACTACACCGAAAGAATTTATATTTCTTAATATAAATTATATTCTTAATATTTTCTAATTATTAAGAAACCCCTTTATATTTAAGTTATTTCATTCTTTTCATGAGATTATTTTATTGTTTCGATGAAGTTATAGCACTGCATTAATTACACTGTTAAATAAATTTGATGAAGTTTTCAATAAAATAATTTTGACGAAACTGGTTTCATTAATCCAACGAAACGTGACATTGGTTGAATTTTAATGAATTTTTCATTACATTAATGTCGAAATTTATAGAATTTATGCCGAAAATTATTTCAGTGTACTTCAGCCAATACCACCTATATATAAAATAGTTTGTATAAGATATACCAAAGCATATCTATTTGACATATTGTCTTTATTTATTTAATATTTTGCTCGGTTTTTGGTTAAACATTGTCTATTACGTTCCCGCTTATGGAACCCATCAGTAGACTTCAACCCAAAAGATTTTGATTTTAGATAACAAACCTCGTATGTTTGTAGCAAGAATATTAAAACATTATTAAGAATATACTAACTAACATAATAAGTTTAAAAGTGTCAAACAAAATTCTCTACAAAACAGGCATCTTTATTAAAAAAAATAAAATAAAATAGATGCAAAATATAATAAAGATGCTTGTTTTGTAAAGAATTTTGAGGCTTTTAAACTTACAATGTTTGTTTATTGCCATTCTCAATAACGTATTAAGAGTCTAACTATAAAAACACGAGGTTCATAAGCTAAATTCAATATCTTTTGGGTTGAATTCTATTAAAAAGTTACATAAGCAGGAACGAAATAGGCATATACAATGTTTAGCCAAAAATAGAAAATAAATAAAATTTCTAATAAAATAGTTTACAGATTTTTAGTAAGATAACTAAACACCTTAAAGTATGCTTTAAATTTTGTCTTTCGTGGCAATTTAATGTAGGCTACAACGACGACAGAATTGGACTTGTCGTACACTTACATTCAAAACAAAAACAAATTTTTACATTTTATTGTTGTTTCCAATGTAATTGTGCGACAAGTCGAACGTTGTCGATATCGTGAGACCGGCCCTTATATCTTGATATCAAAAAACAAGATTTTCAGGGAATACTGTAGTTTTTTTTTTAATTTAAAATCCCCATTTTTGCTTCAAAATACCAAACGTAGAAACTAAAATATTGTGTACACATTGAACATTACATTTAGTCAGCCTGATTATGGTTTTCGTATTTCTATTATGCCTGGTATTAGATTACAAAACAAGGCAACTTTTTTATTTAATCTGGTAATATTCGTAGTCGAAATAAGCCAACTGTAATCAGTCTTAATATTACTATAATCATTATAAACTGTGAAACTCCGACATATTGATAATAAAAAATGAGAAAATAAAAATAGTTCCGTTATCGTTTGTTTTACTACGAGTAATTACATTATTGAAGTTGAAAACAACGAACTCTTGTTAAATAAAATATTGTCAAAACGTGGAAGGGAAAATGTTATATTTTATTATAGAATCACCAAGAAAGTTCACAAAGAAAATAATTAATTATGGGGAAAATCCAACAAAAGAAATATGAAGTGTTTTCCCACTAATAAAATATTTATTGTTTCTCAAAAAAAAGAAGGAATTACAAATATTTTGCTTCTTATAATTTAAGAAAATTATATGACAAACGGCTCTTCAAACTGAGCAGCTCTGGTGAAGAGTGCTTAAGCTTTAATTCAAAAATTGTTATAATTATTTCAAAATCAAAAACACCTTTAGAAAATAAAAGTACTCTCTCAGTACTTCTGCATATACGAAAATACACTAAATAAAAATGCCGCAATACGGTGGCGTTTCTGACGTCTGCAAGTCTGCCGGAAAAAAACTCTTCTACTCTGCAATACTTTTCTTTGAATAACAATTTTTTTTTGCTATATCATGTTTTGGGCCAAAAACTTTGTTATGTATGTACACAAATATAATGATTTTTTCATAAAATACATTTCATTCATTTTCTTGATGAATCATGTTCACTACTTAAAAAAACACAAAATACAATAAACTAAAAAAAAAATTACATACATCTACCGCATTTTGTATGTAAAAATTTGTACATATAATCTAGTTGTTGCCATTATGGACAAGTAGAGCTCAAAGAATATTGGAATAAAAAAAAAGAATTATCATAATTTGAAATTCATATACTCCGAACACCAAAAGCCGGCAATATTCATAATAAAAAGATGTTATACTTTGATAATAATGAAATAAACTAAAAAATAAAAAAAAAACATTTTATTACATATAAAATTATATTAAACACCCAACATTTGTTAAGTCATTATTTTAAACAACGAATGTGAATAAATTTTTCCAAATCCACTACCAAAACGAAAATAATTCAATAAAAATTTTCTACCAAAAAAAAACTGCAAGTAAGGTTTTCTAAGAATTGCTTGTTCACAGGTTTTTTTTTAATTTTTAAGGCACTGGGCGTAGGATTAGTTTTATTTTTTTTTTCATATAAAATGTTATTTTGCTTAGACTTTTAGACGTCTGATGACATTTATGTTTACTCCTTGTGTATTTAGTGCAAATGATACAGCAGAAATGAAACTTAATGTTTTAAATTTTTGGCTTATTCATCATTTTTTGGGATAAATGGAGGCCGCCACGAAATGGCATAAGAATATTCAAGAATTAGCAAATTGTTTTTTAGTGGAATATTGGCAGTAAAAATTAAATTTCAACAGCACATACGTGTAAAAGAACTTTAAGAATAGAAAAAAAATTATATATTTATATGCCTAAATATATTTCTCAGTAACTTTGTAATTAAGGCTTATATTCATAAAAAATTAAAATGTGTTTGAAATCTATTTAAAGAAACTTTTCAATAAAATACATTTCCAACTCATTGAATTAAATTTTACTAATATGGCGGTAAGCCATATTAAGTAGAAAAAAAACAAGCAAATAAACTAACATGTGCATAATTAGTAAAAGAACAAACGACAATGGCAAGACTGTTGTAAATTTAGAGATGGTAAAATTTAGCTTTCATTACAAAAAAGCTTTCAGCAAAATTGAATACGATGAATCAAAACAATTCACATATTCAATTTGCAATATTGTCTGACTATATAAAGCAGAAATCAACTGACACCACACACAGTGGACCAAATACAAAATAACGCTGATGATGGTGTGGCCTTCGAAAAGAGCTAGTTGTTCCATTCAACTATGTGTTTGTCAGAATGTTTACAATTGACTTTGGTGTAATTTGTTCATTAATAATTATCACATGTGATTTGGATTAGAAAGCGATACGTACTTAAGCCTGGTCAAATTATAAAATTAGAAAAAATTTTAATGAGACATTATTAGATTTAATTGAACTATAGTGAATTTTTAATCAGAAATAATTTCTTAATCAGGCTTGAGTTCAGTAATTTCAATTCTTATGAATGAAATATTTTTATTAATTAATGTGAGTATCTAAAGAATAGAAGAAAAATTAAACTAGACACTATTAGCTGGGGGAAATACCGATATTATTAACATCAGCTATTAAACTTAAATTTCTATGAAATGGAATATGAGAATTGATCAGATCAGCTATTTAATAGCTGATGTTAATAATAACCTCTACCCCAGTAGATAGACATGGGTGCTGATGAAGTGCGTGGCTGCACAGAAAAATATCGGTATTTCCCCCAGCTAATAGTGTCTAGTTTAATTTTTCTTCTATTCTTTAGATACTCACATTAATTAATAAAAATATTTCATTCATAAGAATTGAAATTACTGAACTCAAGCCTGATTAAGAAATTATTTCTGATTAAAAAATTTTAATTTAAGGTTGTTGTAAATCATGTTGAATTAACATGAAACACTTCTGAAGAAAAATCATAACCGAAGCATGTTAAATTAACTTGGTTTTCCACGAAATTTTTCTGTGTGTAGCTACACTTGCTACAATACCACTTTTATCGCATTTGATAACTTAAGTCATTTCTATTTTTGGCAGCGACAACGAGTATTGATATACTTCAAACTGTAAATTGAATGACAGCTTCAGATTATTGTTCATTATTTAACACAAAGAACATCGTAAAATTCATATAAATAAATAAATTTATTGGTTTTTATATTTTTAAATTATGTAACTGCATTAAGAATAAGTAATTTTGCTTTTATAAATATTAAATATTGAAATTTCACATTTTGTATTATATTACAAAAATAAAAATCATGCTTGAAATTGATTATTGAGCTTCTGAGGAAAAAGTGCGATAACAATATAAATTAATCGAAGTAATTCCCAATAAAATACAAAACATTCATTCATTGAAAGCAGACGGCAAAAAATACTTGTTTGGCAACGCAGTATTCTTGTGAAAGCTATGAACAGCTGTTGTTGTTGTTTTTCAAATTCTTTTCAATTAAAGACTTCTTACAACTACAGTTCGAGCTGAAATAAAGTCAGCGAATGAATGTGTTTGACTTCTCATTTATTTAAAGAATGTATGATTTAATATCTCTAGTTGTTCTTAAGCAACCCACAGACCTTGCGACCGTTGGTACAACATGAGCAGGTTGTATATGAGGTAGTAAAGTGTGTGTGGTCGTCGGATAAAGTTATGTCTCGGTTGTATGAAAGATTAAAAAGATTTGATTTTTTGGCAAGTTGTATAGACAGGTTGTAAAATTTAGAAGTTGGTTGTACAACTTCATTTCATTATGTTCGTATTTTTGTTGCGGTCATATAAAAAACGTTGCGCACGAATTCAAACTTGCTTTTGTGTATGCATCGGAACCTTTGATAAAGGTCATTAAATACTTCGTCTAACATCCACGTGCAATTTTTGTTCTCACTTTCTTTTAATATTTTCAAAAGTTTGTTGTTAGCATACATTTCTTTTTATATAAACCACTCCTTTAATAAAATTCTTTTATTTTTTGTCCTTTTATAAATTTTTCTTCTTATTTTTTTCACCAAAATATATTCCATTACATGGTACCTCATGTCATGTTTACTAAAAAAAAATTAAGAAATGAAGTTGTACGCTAATGTTGTAGACGTTGCTGTATAGTTTGTGCGCAAAACACACAACTTGGTAATCCAACGTGTTGTACCAACGGTCGCAAGGTGTGTTGCTTGCATATGATATTTTTAGAGTCAGGGAATAAGCAACAATGAAATGCGCAGAGAAAATATATTATACCTCAATAATTAATTTCGATGTATTTGTAACCGCCGACCAAAAAAGGGGTGTTATAAGTTTGTAGTGTGAGACTGTCTGTATATCTGTGTACCTGTGTGTCTGTCCAAGTCCAAGTACAGATCAAACGGCTGGACCGATTTTGATTTAGTTTTCTGTGTTTGAAAGCTAATTTGATCAAGAGTGTTTCTAGCTACGGAAAATCGGTCTAGCCGTTTAGAAGATATTACTTTTTTAGATATATTCTGTTGAGTATGTGTGTCTTTAACGCCGCAGCTCCCAAAAAGCTAGACTGATTTTAATTTGGTTTTATTCGTTTGAAAGTTGACTTGCTCTTATATCGTTTCATTTACAGCTGAAGAAACTCGGTCAAGCCGTTTGGTCTGTACATCGGCGGTTCTTAAAATTTTAAATTTTTGTTATTAATTAACAATTATTTGTTTATTTATTTATTGAAACATACAGAGAAAAAACTGCCTCACAGAATCAATAAGATTTTCTCTATGAAACGTTTTTAGGCTTAAGGGTATCCCAGCAGAAAGAAGCGAATATTTTTTCATAGAGATTCCTTATTGTTTTTATGTGGTAAATCTTATTAATTTTATCAAGAAGAAAACCACATAAAATCAAGAAGAAATCTTATTATTCACAACTTTTGTTACTCAATTTCCGTTATTTTTGGCACCAAAAAACAATCCATAGAGAAAAACTTCTTGATTCTATTAGGTTTTCTTATAAATTGTAAACTATTGGGATTTCTTATTGAGTTTATTAGGTTGACTTCTTGATTTTTTTAAAAAGGGTTTCTTCTTAATTTTATTAGGTTGCCTTAATGATTTTTTCAATAAGGTTTTCTTCTTAAGTTTAGTAGGTTCCTATATGAGTATGTGTAAAGCATCTTATTGATTTTTTTAATAAGGAAGTCTTCTTGATCTTATGAGGTGTCTTGTTATTTCGTTTCTATAAATAGACATACAGACAATTTTTTTCAAGATCTTTTTCATTTATTCAGGCTGCTTGTTAGCATATTGGGTAGAGTGCTTGTCTATCAGGTAGAAATTTGATGGTTCAAAACTTGGTGAGTAAGTTAGTTAAGAAAATAACATAATGTGTATGTATGTATGCAAGTATAAATAAATAATATCTACAATATACTACATACATATGTATGTATATGGTATAGAATTTAAATGAAAATACATACATAATTACAGAGAATAAAGACTCAATTTTTTTTTTATTTTTTTATTGAAAATATCAACAAGATAAACTCATAAAAACTACAAGATTTCCTCTTGATTATTTCATAAAGGTTTTCTCTATGAAATTAGTAAGATTTCCTTATTGAAAAAAAAACCATAGAGATTTCTTATTAATTCTGTTCTATTTTATGAGGTATTTAGTATGCACTGTTTTCTCTGTGCATACTATATAAAGTAAATTTGCATAGTATGGTGTTGCACGAATATGGGCGGAGTAACTAGACCATATGCCCAATATGTTATTAACAGTATTTTCAAAAAAAGTTTCGTGACTGACTGTACGACCTAAGCCTTCACATAGGAAGTAGCAACGTGGTTATTAAAGAAATTCCACAAAAAACCGCAAGATTATACGGTTATCCGTGGCAGATCAGTCAACCAGTGCGAGCGAGATGAAAAACTCTCGAAGGCCAAACAACAGACAAAAGCCTGACCGCACTTAAGAAATAATTACGATGACGCGAAGTGAGATTCTTCGAACCAGAGCTGCTTAACGACTGTAAATAACAATTAATATATTAGTGAACAAGTAAAATATTAATTTTGGGAAAAAGGTGCAATAAAAATATTGAACCTTAATCTAAAGTATACACTAAAGCAGAAACTTTATATTGAGAGCAACTTTAAAAAAGAATCTTCAAGATCTTTATTACAAGTACAAAACCTTGAAATTACGAATGCAAATTATGCTAAACTTAGAAAAAATGCATACATAGATACATATATACTACATACACATGTACATTAGGGATATAACTTTTTAACAATTTTTTAAAATATCAAAATTGGCATAGCACACACCAACCGCGATTGAGTTTTGAAAATTTTTAATTTTGTTTTTCGTTAAGAAAAATTAATAATATGTTTATTTAAAACAAAAAATAAATAAAAAAACACCGTATAAAATTATGAATATTCATTATGCATTAAGAAGGCCTCGAAATAATTTTAGATTATGTAAAATAATAGTTTTGTTAGTTCAAGTCCGTACTTTAAGTGTGCCGAAATGTCTTTCTTTGGTTTAGAAAAACCAATTGGTGCGTGAACTTTTTTGAGAAAAATTACAAAAAATTATGATTTTCGTGGTTACTAGGACATGGTTGACTTCATGGTAATATGCAAAAAAAAAATTGGTTATACCCCTAATGAACATGTGCACATTTCGGCAAATCACAAAAGTTGAACTGGACACAAATCGCATGCCTTAAAATCTTTAGATATTTGCCAACAAATATAAATTATTTTTTAATCTATTAAATCTTAACGATAAAACAAATCCCAAATATGTGCTGTTAAGACTTGAAAATTTCTAAAGAGACCAAACAAAAAAAAAAAAACAACAGCTTTAGTGGACATAACCACAAACTAATTTCAAATGTCAAAAGCTTATCTTTTGGATTTTTACGCCATTTTTGTAAAGAAACAAACATGATTTCATGATAATTTTTATTTTTTTTTATTATTTTTGCTTGCAAATGGCTGCGACAGCGTTAGAGAGGGACAGACGATACACTGATAGAGCATTAAAGAGAAAAGTAAATAATCTAAAAAGAAAAACCTTAAAACCTGTATAGACAAATAGATTAATATCTTTAGTAAAAAGAATTGCAAATATACAAACGATTTCTACAGCCGTGCCAGCGAGTTATGTGAACATGTTATTCTGTTTAACACCTTCTTATTGTATGTTCTCGTATGTATGTATATATGTGGCCAAGAGACAACAAACATTACAAGCAAAAGTAGAAAGAAAGATTATTATCAATAAACATTATTGCATGTCATGATTGTAACACACACAGTACGAAGAATCTTGGTTATTTTTTCTTTTAATGGGAATATGTCACCGGTTAAATCTTTAACATTATGAAATGATAAGTCTGTTAACTAAAGTTTAAACTCTATTTCAGTTATTTCGCTAAGGAAGAGCTCGCTTAAAAATTTTAGGATATTTTCCACACAACAACAAAAATCTGATAAACTTGTAACGAATTCAACAAAAAAAAAAAAAAAATAATTATGTCTGTACTTGTATGTAAATTAAAACAGACATTTTCTAAAGTTAAATACGAGTACTTAAAGCTGTTGTTTGTTGTTTTTCCTTAAATGCAGTATTTTTATACCCTTTACCAACAAAAATGGTAAAAGGGTATATATAGGTTTGTCATTCCGTTTGTAATTTCTATAATATCAATAAGCGATCCATAAAATATATATATTCTGGATCCTTATGCATAGGGAAGACGAATAAGCGATGTCCGTCTGTCCGTCTGTCCGTCTGTCCGTCTGTCCGTCTGTCCGTCTGTCTGTACGTGAAATCGGTTTTCCGAAGCTCCCAGAAGAGCTAGAGACTTCGTTCTTGGACTGGTGTGTCAGAAATTTTCCAAAATAGATTGGTATTGAAATTCAGCAAAATCGGGCAGACCATTGCAGAGCTGGAAAACTTAAACTTCATTTTGCCATATAAAAGTAACTCCCGAATACAAATTTTTATTTTTTTTTAATAAATGTACATATTTTACACTTCAGTACGACTAAAATTGGAATTTTAAATAAAAAAAAAAATACAAAAAAATTAAAAAGACGTTTCCAGGGTTGGAAAACTTTAACTTTTTGTGTTATGTAAAATTAACTATGTCTAAAACTATATTAGTATTTTCTCGAGAACCGTAAGAGCTAGAGACCTGAAATTTGGACACAGTATGTAGACCTTTGGCCGCTACAACAACAAATACATGATAATTGGAAATTAAAGGGTGTTCCAAAACGAGCAACGAAAAATTTTAAAATCCCATGTAGTATATATACAATTGTACACTTGAAATTTGTAAGGTTAGTGTATTTTTATACAGACTACAAAAATTAACACAAAAATTTAAAAAAATTTAAATTAAAGGGTGTTCCATCAGTTAATGCAATTTTGACTATGTAATTTTGACAATTTGCTGTATCTTGGAAACTGTAAGAGCAAAACTCTTGAAATTTTCAAAAACGTTAAAACTGAAAAAATAAAAAATTATAAAATCGCCAAACCGAAAAAAATCGCCAAAAACAAGAAAAAATCGCCAAAACGAAAAAAACACCAAATTAAAAAAAATTCTAAGACTAAAATAAATCGCAAAAAAAAAACGGAAAAATTGCTAAAATGAAAACAAAAATCGCCAAAATGAAAGAAAATCGCCAAAATGAAAATCGCCATAATGAAAAAAATCATCAAAACGAAAAAAAACCCTAAAAAACAGAAAAAAATCGCCAAGATGAAAAAAAATCGCCAAAATGAAAAAACACCAAAAACAGAAAAAAATCGCCAAAATGAAAAAAAGCCAAAAACAGAAAAAAAAATCGCCAAAACGAAAAAAAGCACCAAATTAAAAAAAATTTCTAAAACTAAAATAAATCGCAAAAAAACGGAAAAATTGCTAAAATGAAAAAAAAATCGCCAAAACGAAAAAAAACCTAAAAAACAGAAAAAAATCGCCAAAATGAAAGAAAATCGCCAAAATGGAAATCGCCAAAATGAAAAAATCATCAAAACGAAAAAAATCATCAAAACGAAAAAAAAACCCTAAACAGAAAAAAATCGCCAAGATGAAAAAAAAATCGCCAAAATGAAAAAAATCGCCAAAAAACCTAAATAACAGAAAAAAATCGCCAAAACGAAAAAAAGCACCAAATTAAAAAAAAATTTCTAAGACTAAAATAAATCGCAAAAAAACGGAAAAATTGCTAAAATGAAAACAAAAATCGCCAAAATGAAAGAAAGTCGCCAAAATGAAAAAAAAATCGCCAAAATGAAAAAAAATCACCAAAACAAAAAAACCCCAAAAAACAGAAAAAAATCGCTAAAATGAAAAAAAGCACTAAATTAAAAGAAAATTTCTAAGACTAAAATAAATCGCAAAAAAAACGAAAAAATTGCTAAAATGAAAAAAAAATCGCCAAAATGAAAAATATCGCTAAAACGAAAAAAAACCTAAAAAACAAAAAAAAAATCGCCAAAAAGAAAAAAACTCGCAAAAAAAAATCGCCAAAACGAAAAAAAAAACTAAAAAACAGAAAAAAATCGCCAAAATGAAAAAAAAACGCCAAAATTAAAAAAAAATCGCCAAAATTAAAAAAATCATCAAAACGAAAAAAAAACATAAAAAAAAGAAAAAAATTGCCAAAATGAAAAAAAATCGCCAAAATGAAAAAAAATCACCAAAACGAAAAAAAAACAAAAAAATCGCGAAAAAACCCAAAAAACAGAAAAAATCGTCAAAATGAGAAAAATCTCCAAAAACAGACAAAATCGCCAAAGCGAGAAAAAAGCGACAAAACTGAAAAAATCGTTTTAACTGAAAAAACTTCAAAAAAGCAAAAAACCTTCCTTTCGTGCGCGATTCAAAGTCGCACTTAACTGATTTTTTTAATATTAAAGGAATTAAATGAAACTAAGTTTTTGCTTATTTCGTTCTTGTTTTTTTCACTTAACATAATTTATGTATTTTTTAAAGAACTAGATTGGTATCAATAATCAGAAAAATCCAAAATTATGACTCCAGGGTTGGAAAACTTACACTTTTTGTGTTATGTAAAATTAAATAGGTCTAAAAATTTTTTTCTTTTTCTTTATAAATTGAATATATTTTATGCTTCTGAAAGAAAAGTTTGGTGTATGAAATTTGAAAAATGAAAATTATAGCTCCAAAGATGGAAACTTTAAAAAAACGATAAATTTTTTCAGAAAACAAATATGTATGTACGTGTCTGTATACTATATATATGTACGTACGTTGGTAAAGGGTATATAAGATTCGGCACAGCCGAATATAGCACTCTTACTTGTTTTTTGTTCTTGTTGCCTTTGCTAATTTTATTTTCAATGTTGTTGAGTGGTTTTATGGGTGTGACATGTTACACGAAATAGTTTGCATATGTTGCACTAAACTAAAAGAAAGAAAAGAAAAAAATATATTGTAATAAATATACTTTCTGCAATAATGTCTTGCTGCTAACACACTCACTCATACTCTCTTACCCACCATGCCTCAAATTAATTATACGATTAATGTTTTGCATGTAACACTACTTTGCAGTATGAGTACCAAACAAAACAAAACCATCTTCTGCTGCATTTTCATTTTCCTTTTAGTATTTTTCTCACTTCACTTTGTTTTGAAAACTGTTTTCTGGATTAAAAAATCACTTTTTTTAATGTTTCCTTTTTAATTTTTGTTGTCTTTATATGCAAATCGCTTTAAAAGACTTTTCAGTTGCTTTTTATCTTAATATCTTACAGTCTAAATGAAAAAAGTAGTAAAATTACAAAAATATCTATTTGAATTTTGTTGTTATGTTACAGTTTTTTTTCTTTTCTGTTTTGCCTAAAGATTGTCTTTTCATTAAACTTACAACATGTTGCTTTAGTTTTTGAAAATAATGTCTGTCGGATGGAAAGTTATTTCTTTTTTTTTTTTTTTACAAATGCTGTAAAACATGCAATTTGAATAATTATCTTATTTATTGTCTTTTACATATTTATTTAAATTTTGTTAATGTCTTATAAAGGATTTTCACCAACATAAACTTTAAAGTGTCGCATATAAGCAGAGATTTAAATGATTTTTGGCCTAAAAAAACATATTCGTTGAGTAAATTTTTTATTTATAAGACTTTGAAGCAAAATGATAAATCTTCTTTAAATGTAGATCTAAGTTAAAAATACAGCATTATTTTCTTTTATATATAATTTTATTATCTTTTGAACTCATCTTTTGTATGATATGCCCTTATAAGAGTTTTCAGGTAGTACGATATTAGTCTGGTTCCTGAGAACACAGTTCTAATGCAACATTCTTTTTCATCCGATCTTAAGATATGTATGCGAGATATATACGAACAGTTTTTTTTTATTTTGGTATCAACACAAAATGTTGCAATTGAATACGCGTTTGCTGTTACTTAGCAGGTTATTTTTGGTATTTAAACGTGAACAACTTCTTTTACACATTCACTCTCAACAGTGTTGGCGCAACTGAAGCATTCAGAAATTTGTCAAGCCTAAGGCCCAGATTTCAGCAACCTTGATTATTTTGCGTTAAAAATTTGACACGTAACGATGGCGGACCATCTGGCCAAGGTAAAGCAGGTAACCTCGTTTGAACATCTAGGCTGCGAAATTGTGAAGAGCTTTTCATCTATTTGTGATTCGTAGCATTTCAATGACATGCTGACCAGTTTGGCAGACGAGCACATATTTCGTTTGCCTGTTCACTATATTTTTTTCCGAGTATAGTTCCGTATCTCGGTAGCAATATTAGCTATAAGTTAGACATTCGGTGTTTAGTAACCAAAATATTTGTTGTGTATAAAGCTGATAGATTTTTGATAGCGGCTTTAGTTTCGGTTTATATACGAATATCTGCACTGTATATTCTACAGTACTTTAGCCAATTAAATGCTCTTTTTATAGCCTTAATTTCTGCCTAAATTTTACTACACAGATTTCGCAGCTTGAAACTAATTCTTTACCCTAAATGGGAAACACAAATTCCTTTACCCCTACCCACGCCTTTGCCCGATTTTGATCCCTATGTGAAATCATCAAGCACATCGAAATAATTTTTTGTCATCGATCCAATGATACTTTTTATTGCCTTAACTGCAGTCTGTATTATGCTTCACTAAATGTGCGGCTTTCAAATACTATTTTGCTCGAAAAGGGGAGCAAAAACTCCCCCTCCCACACCCTTGACCGATTTCGATCCTTCTGTCAAAGCAACAAACACATCGGAACAATTTCCTATCATCGATCCAATGATACTTTTCATTGCCTAATTTCAGCTTGTATTATACTTCTTTTTTGTTTGAAACTAATGTTTTGCCTGAAACGGGGAGTAAAAACTCTCCCACCCACTTTTGTTAGGTTTTGATCTGTCAAACACAATCAAACATGTCGGAAAACTTTTCTGTCCTCGATGTATGCATGAAAGATACGTTGACATCAGATCTTTTGTCGGGCAAATGTTTAAATGAGTAGTAATCCATATACTCTGGAAAATATCCGAATTTTGCATGTAATATTTTCGCTGATTTCAGTGAAATTTTTTTTTATCATGAGGCCAGCTGGTAGCCAGTGTATCATTGTAAAAAGAGCCTTGGAGAATAGGATGTTTGAGGCACCTGCTATCAACTATTCTTTTATCATTTTAATAATGCAGGCCATTGTGGCTTGACATGAAGAGTAATTTAGAATTTCTTGGTGTTTTATGCCATGTCTTTCCAATAGCATTCCTACAAGTATATAAAGTAAGAGTTCCCTTGTTTGCCCTATTTTGCACATTGAGGTGCTTTGCAAGCGTAGAGTCAAGCTAAGTACCCAAATATTTTATGTTGGTTGAAAGCTTAAGCTCTATTCCATTTAGTTTTAAAATTAGAAAGGCTAGTATCTTGAACTTTTCCATGTAGAAAACAACATCCGTTTTAAGAGCTCCACTTTCATTGCTCCACTTAAGCATAATTGCAAGTAGCATTGCTGATTCTATCTACCATTGTGATGTCATAGGCATATGCTACACTTTTGTGCACAATAGAATCTAACTCCTTGATAATAGAATTGAAGCAAGCTTCCACAGGAGAGGCAATTAAACTTTCACCTTTGGAATCCGCTATTTACTGCTTTTATTATCGTAGCCTGCGCTAGACAAAAGTACTAACCCTACACAGAGAAAACAGTGCCTACTAAATACCTCATAAAATAGAACAAAATTAATAAGAAATCTCTATGGTTTTTTTCAATAAGGAAATCTTCTTAATTTCTTGAAAAAATCAAGAAGAAATCTTGTAATTTTTATGAGGTTATCTTATTGATTTTTTCAATAAAAAAATAAAAAACAATTCCGTCTGTATGTATGTATGTAGTATGTTGTAGATGTTATTTATTTATACATACATACATACACATTAGGTTATATTCTTAACTAACTTACTCACCAAGTATTGAACCAGCAAACTTCTACCTGATAGACAAGCACTCTACCCAATATGCCAACAAGCAGCCTGAATAACCATTGAAATTATTGTGCAAACGTTCTTATACAAAAATGAAACAGATCATGAAAAAATTGTCTCTATGTCTATTTATAAATATGAAATAACAAAACACCTCATAAAATCAAGAAGATTTCCTTATTAAAAAAATCAATAAGATGCTTTACCATATAGGAAACTACTAAAATCAAGAAGAAAACCTTATTGAAAAAATCAATAAGGCAACCTAATAAAATCAAAAAAAAACCTTTTTAAAAAAATCAAGAAGGCAACCTAATAAAATTAAATAAGAAATCCCTATAGTTTACAATTTATAAGAAAACTTAATAGAATCAAGAAGTTTATCTCTATGGATTGTTTTTATGGTCCAAAAATAACGGAAATTGAGTAAAAAAAGTTGTGAATAATAAGATTTTTTCTTGATTATATGTGGTTTTCTTCTTGATAAAATTAATAAGATTTACCACATAATAACCATAAGGAATCTCTGTGAAAAAAAATCTTCTTATTTTTTGCTGGGATACCCCTTAGTCTTAAAACGGTTCATAGAGAAAATCTACTTGATTCTATGAGGCAGTTTTTTCTCTGTGTATTGGCTATTAATCTTCTTAATGAATATTTTATGAATATTCAGTATTTCTGAAACCCGTATAATTGGTACTGGACTTACCTAAGAAAGCTACCAATGCGTATTCCTGGTTAACACAATCAAGCTTTTATAGAATAATAATTTCAGCTGATTAACAGCATATAAAAATATAATGCATCTGATAAGCAACTTTCTCTGGCATTGTTAAAAATGAGAAATGAAAACAACAAGAAATAAGAAACTAAGGAAAATAGCATTAAGCAAAACTGCACTCGCACAGCTGGATATTTGAGATTGCTCACATTGCAGTTCCGCTGGCAATTCTTTGCCTTTTATTTTTGCAAACAACAATTATTATAAAGATTATTATTGTGCAGTTGCTGTTAGGGTACATACATACATACTTACATACATACATATGTATTTATGTATGCACGTACATAGTTGTACCCTTATATAACAGTTAAATGGAAAACACCTTTTGTTTTGAAAAAAAAAATAAAAATAAAATAAAAATCACAAAAAAGTTAATTGTTAAAACTCGCCTGGTGGTAAATAAAATCAAGAAATAAATTGTAAAGAAACTCAAAATCAAAATTAACAAAACGAAAGGAGAAGAATACTAAGAAAATATTGTTTTGATAGATATGCCCAGGAATGCAACTTGGGTGACTAATCCGATTTTAGGTAAAATGATCACACACACACGGACAAACGATCACATTATAAATACACACACACACACACACACACACACACACAGAAAATAAATGATTAATTGCTTTTCTTACTTGCTAAAAATAAAAAATAAAAGGAAAATAGGAAAAAATCTTAAAAATCTCTTAACCGGGGCTGGGCCAAGATTCTGCATGGTACTTTTTCAATGCTATAAATTTTTAGCCAGGCCGAAACTCTCAGTGTCAAGAGGGAGCCGTATGCATAATGCATGTAATTGCTTTTAGTTTTTGCTCTAAGAATTCTCTAACATTATGAAAAGTATTGTATATTTTTTTTGGTTTTAAGTTCGCAAAAAGGTTTTGAAGTTCTCTAAAGAGACATCAAGTATGCCGACCAGAGGTGATAAATCAGAAAACTAATTTTGTACCCAAGAGCTTCTAAGATTGTACTTTTTCGATCATACACAGTGAAAAAATTTTGAAGTCATTCTTAAGAAACTACCGTTTCATTGCTTCCCAGGAATCATTATATGCAGAAAAGCAAGTAAAAATTTATTTTAGTTTCACAAAATTTTGCAGTTTCTTCATATTTTCAGAAAACACGCACCATTATTATTAAAAAAAATTTATGAGAACAAAAAGAGAGAGAGAGAGGGAGAGAACTTTATTGAGAAATAAAATAAAATTAAATAAATTAAAAAAATTAAATATTTTCGGAGATGCAGAAATTTTGACCTCGTTTGCAAAAAATGTAAAGCGGGTTCGTTTAGATATTTACATTTGAGATAAATAGCTTTGAAAGCTCTTATAATGTATTTGTGTTGCGTTGCAAATTAAGCTGTAAGCGTTCTTGTCGCCGATATCTTATTGGCAATTGAGATCTCGTCGGTATGAGAGCACAAAGCTCTTTTACAAAATTTTGCATTGTGCACGTGGACGTAATTGTTTTAGATCAGCTACGTCCAAGCACACATACTCTGAAATTTGCATTTGAAGCAGCTTTGAAAACTTTTAAATTTATCTTCTTTCTTTGCATAGTAACAGCCAGCATTGTTATCACCGATATCTGATTGGCTGTTGTACTCTCATAGCTGTGAAAGCACAAAAGTTCTTTTGTAAAAGTTTTCACATTATGTATATGACTTGGTCGTAGCTGTTTTAGATGCATCTATACTTTCAGTTGCATAAAATTCGGTAATTTCGAAGAGATAATATTCCCTCCTGTCTCTCTCTCTCTCTCTTGGTCATACCTTAATAATTTCCTTTCTAACTAAAACATGTATTATCCCTTTTAGACACGGAAAGTTTACTTTGCAAAATCCTAATTCAGCTATGTGAAAGACGGAGGGAGCAATACTATCTCTTTCTGTCTTTCACCCAGCTGAATTAGGACTTTGCAAAGTAAACTTTCCGTGTCTAAAAGCGGTATTGGATAGAAGGGAAGAGAGAATGGAAGCTAAAATCCCTTCTCTCGAAGAAACTCAAGACCTTGCAAATACAAGCTTTTTTTTCTTTAAGTTTACTTTGCGAAGTCTTAGTTCAGCCGCGCGAAAGACAGAGGGAGAGATATTATATCTTTCTGTCTGTCTCCTAGCTGAATTAAGATTTCGCAAAGTAAACTTTCCGTGTATAAAAGGGATAAAACTTTGCGTGTGGAAAATGGGTATTTCCGTATGGAAAAGTCGTGTGAACGGTGCAATCGTTCTTATTATTTTCGCCTTACTCTCTGCAAACAACAAAATGAAACGAAAGCAAACGTTTCCTTTTACAAATTTTCGTTCCCTGTCGCTTAAGCAATAAAATTGATTTTATAATACGGAAATTACACTCTGCATCAATCTTTAAAAAAAATATTTTATATTATTAATTTTTTTGCCGTGTAGCCTTTCTGGGAAAAAAATACATATTTACGTAGCTTGTATTTATTTCGCATTTTTCATTTCAATTTAATTTATACGACTTAAAGCCATAATTCATGGTTAAAATTGGCTTATGTTTTTTTTGAACATTTTATGTATGTGTTAATTACTTTAGCAACAAATGTCGTGTCTATAAAATCTTTTTTTTTTTTTTGTGTGTTAAACTTCAGCTAATGAGACAAAATTTTATGAGTCTGTGTAACTTGTTGTGTTTTAATATCGACAATTTAATTAATTTTTCTAATAAATAATTATGTTGCTAAGACAATTTGTTGCAGTAAGAGAAATAGTATTAGAAAAAAATAATAAAAAAAACAATCACATATAAAATTAGATGATTAGCAGAAAAATTGTGACAAAAAAGCTAAAATTAACCTGTTAAGTGAAGAGGGGGCATATGCAATACAAATTTTAGAGTTCCTTGACATAATTTTTAAAAGAAATGTATCAGTCTGAACACCGAAAAAGAGATACAATTTTTATTTTAATTTTATAGCATCAATTAAAAAATTAATTGAACTTGCATTCCTAGGAAAATAAAATTTTATATTGGTATTACAAAGCTTTATTGTTCACAACTAATATTAATTATTTTATATGCATATGAGAAAGATACTTATTCTTTCTAATAAAAGAAATTTGTATGAATAAACAATTTTTTTTCGCTTAAAGGTGTTAATAAAAAAATTATTTTGCTTTAACAAGTTTTATTAATGCTTAATTGTTGCATTGTTGTATTAGATTTTATATAAAAAAAGTTAACATTTTAAAAAGGCTTGTCATAATTGCTTTTGTTCCCCCACAATGACAAACTCGTAAAAAACCTGACTCACATGACCTTAACTTTAAACTTAGCAAGCAAAAGTTAAGGATTTTTTTTTTGTGCTATAATTCTAAATATCATTTCAAAAATAAGAGATATTTCATAGTGATAGCAATCAATCAAGTTGTAAACAAACTGCACCTCAGTTTATACTGCAGCAGCAAAAAAATAAAAATAAAATAAAATGCAATCTATTATATGCTTAAGTAATTGAGTTAGAAAATGTCATTATTCTTAAAATCAGCGAGATCATTAAATAAACTAAAATTTATAAATAAAAATTTAGAACTTGCTAAATTTTAAAACTTTCCATTTATCTTATTTCATTATGCAAATCAAGTACATGTGTGCATGAATGTATGTAGTATAAGCATATTAATTTATCTGACTTTTTACATCTTCTTTCAAAGAATTTTTAATAACATTTTATGCAAATCACATCTATGTTCATATTTCCACTCTCACCTTTCTGAAATTCTTGCTTAAATTATGCACCCTTTTGCTGGCAGAGTTTGTTTATCAAATTCTCATATTCTGGTGTCATGATTTTAAATCATAAACTCATTATTAAACACACACAGCAACGGGGTGTAATGTATTTCTTCTTATTCGGAATTTCTGCTTCCACTTATATGTATATATGTATATATTTTTTTTCAAGAGATTTATTGTGGGTGGGGTCAGAGGGTGGTGTGTTGCTTTTTTTAACGTTAATAGCTTTTAAAAGCTTAATATGCTTAAGCGTCAACAAAATTAACATAATTTTATATAAATTTTTTTTTTGTAAATACAACTTTTGTTGGCACTAATTTTTGTAACAGGTCCCCAATGAAGGGTAAAATAAAAGGAGTAAAATAGAGTTTTGAAATTTTGGAAAGGGAAAATTTTATTTAAATAGGTTGGGTAAATTTAAATTACCAAAAACTTTCAGTGATTTTCTATAGAATTTTCCTCAGTGATATCTCTCAAACAAATCAATAGATTTTCATAAAATTTTTAGTTTTTGAGCTTAGGAAAACAAAAAATAAACTGTATTTCGCTTCAATTGTACACTTTAGTTGAGAAAAATTCCCATTGACTTAAAATAATATAATGATCTAACTATATCTCCATCTCTATCTCTATCTCCATCTCTATTTCTATCTCCATCTCTATCCCTATCGCTATATCTATATCTATCTCTATCTCTATCTCCATCTCTATTTCTATCTCTATTTCTATCTCCATCTCTATTTCTATCTCTATCTCTATCTATTATAGTAAGAGTTTCAATCAACCTGCTTAATTTGTTAAATGTAATTTTTTAATTATTCTGCGCAACGTTTCTTTTACGTAGTATTAAATTCAATTATAATATTAATTAATTTCCATTTAATTTTTTTTTAATTTAATTCAATTTATTACATTTGAGATTACAAGCCTATAAGGTTCAGAAAAAAAATAAAGTGTGGCTAAAATTAACAATTTTCATTACTCACAATATATATATAAATATAATTTAAGAAGCTAAAACCAACAAATTTTAAATAAAAAAAATTAAAAACTTAAAAAACCCCGAATATATTTAGAAAAGATGTGATATCTTCTAAACGGATGGATCTTTTTTCTTAAACCATAGCTATGAACCTTCTCTATCAAGTCACCTTTCAAACAAAAAAAAAAACTAAATCAAAGTCGGTTCAGCCGTTTGGTCTGTACGTGGACTCGTACAGACACACAGATTCACAGATACACAGACACACACTACAAACTTATAACACTCCCTTTTTTAGTCGGGGGTTAAAAATTAAAATAAAAGTCCCCCTACTTTTGCACAAAACATTAAAGCCGAATAAAACTAATCAAGCAGTTCGCTATAGTTCCTATTTAGGCAGCACCAACTGTTAGATATGTTCCTCTATATATTTTTTTTAAATTCACTAAAAGATTGACTTAAATTTCGTACTAAGACACGTTGTTATCCCACCAGCTAGAAACTCCAACCAAAAATGATGTAGTCATCATAAGGGACAAGTGTTGAGGTTGAGGACATATAACAGTATTCGTTCTTGAGGTCCTTCCAAAGATAAATTTCTTCTACAAGTATGGAGGCTTGCTGGACTTATTAATTTTTAAAAAAATTTAAATTGAATTCAAATAATTGATTCTAATTCAAGCTAATTGAATATCTAATTGCATTAGTAGAATTCAATTAGATTTCTAATTGTAAAGGTAAACCAATTTCTAATGGCAACTAATTGCAATTAGTTTTACCATTAGAATAAAAATTTCAATTATCTAATTTGAATTAGTTGAACTTATTCTAATTGTTTGATGAATTAGAGAATATAAACCAATTGTATCAATTGCTAATTCTAATTGGAATTTAACATGTATGGGTTAATATAACTTTAAAAATCCTTACTTTGAAACTGATTACATGACTAGACAAGTGATCCTTATTTTGACCACCTGACTAAAGCAAATCCTTAGTTTGGATATATTTAGTTGAGACGTGCACGAATATATTTCCATCCCATAAAGAAACAAAGATAAGCAGAAAGGCGTAGCTATTCTCTTTCCAACACCAATATGCAAATAAATCCCAACCCAATACAGTTTTCTTAATGTATAGGATATTCTTGATACGAGTATTATAAAGTTAATATGAAAAGAAAAATCTAATTTCGCCCTAATAACTTGTGGTAAGATGTAAATAATATAGTTTCATTCAATAAACGTAAATAAGGAAGAATAGGACTATGTATCCTTTTGTTTTTAAAGGATTTAAATATAGGAAGTTAGAACTAGAAATCTCTTCCTTAACCAGAGTCGTCTGCTAATAAGTGTATGTCGTCTGCATACGTACAACATTTACAAAAACTAACTACATCATATATATGATATATATGATATCATTAACATACATTATGAACAAAAGTGATCTTAATATAGATCCTCGTGGTACACCTCTTTATACTTCTCTAATAGAAGATATTTCACTGCCCAACTCAACATATTGAAATCTCTCGCAAAGAAAAGCTGCCTAATAGAATCAAGAAGATTTTCTCTTTGAAACGTTTTTAGGCTAAGGGGCATCCCAGCCAGAGATTCATTATTACACACAATACAACCAATATATTGAATTAGTTCGAACCCAGCTCTCAAAAGAGTTCATACCATATTTGAAGACTCTTATTATCATAGCTTTCAAAATATAAGATTATTATTAATTATTTTTTATGGGCGGCGCCCCTTTCTACAGGTCCTATTCTACCAATATATTAAATTACTTCGCATCTTGCTCTCAAAAGAGTCTATACCAAATTTTATATATTTGGTTCGTATGGGCATGGGACAGTCCACTTAGGGTTATGAAAAATAAATTACCATGTATTCTCAGAACTACCGAATACATACACAAAATTTCATAAGAATTGGCTAAGCCGTTTCGGACAAGTTCAGTTATAAACACCATATTTTGTATACATACTTCTCGTATGTATATAGATGCTGAAAAATACAATACACAAATTGGTAAAAATATTGTTGATGAAAAAATGTTCCAGACGTTTTACTCTACTCATCTAGGGAAAAATATAACGCTTTTTTTTATTTACTTCAATAGTATGATAATTTAAAATATTAACTTTTTTGAGTTTATAACGCAGGTTTAAAATTGACATTTAGTATTTTATATTGTGTAAAAGTTTTTATATATGTAAATAGCTTGTATGTACTACCTTAGAGAAGAATATTTGTTCACGTCTTCATTGAGTTGTACATATGCAAATTGAAAACTAAGCCCGTTTTCTGCCAAACTAGTTTTTTTAGATGCGTAATTAATGAAAGATATATTATACTTTGTATTATAACTTATATATATTTATATATTATATATGTATATACTTTATATCTTATATATAATTTTTATTATATCTTCAACATTTTAACGGTCTGTCCGACGATGTCACCAGAAATCGTTCGATCGACAACTTGTATTGCAAACAACAATAACAGTAGAAAATTTGTTGCTGTTTTCAATATCAGGGCAATTATGTAAAAAATTCCGCAGGAAATTTCTCCCTTTTCCAATTAGAATTTTTTGTTTTCCCTATCATTTGCTATTAGTTAGTTATTAATTGCCCTGTATATGTAAGAATTCGATCGAACGATTTCTGGTGACATAGTGTGAGTGGCGGCAATTGATTCCCATGGAATTTACAACAAACACATAAAGTGTTTTTACAAACATAAGAAATTGTAGCATAGTTTCAAGGGCTGGTTAATATTGTTTATGTGCAAATTTTTCATGCGAAATAAACAATGTTGCTCAACATTTTTCACAAATTGAATAGAGTACTAGGACTAACCCAGAGCTGGCCACCGCGAGAAACACGAGATAATGTATTCGCTTATGTGTATTCATTCCCAGTAAAAAAAATTGGAAGTCATTCTAAAGGAACTACATTTTCATTGCTTCCAAAAAATCTATATTTTTAATTTGCCGATAGTTAGTAAAAACCCAAGTAGAAGTTTATTTTAGTCATACAAAACCTCGTAATTCCGCTATAGTTTTAGAAATTACTCACCACAATTTTAAAAAAATCGATTTTTTTGAAGAACTAATTTTGGTCTAAAATTTTAAAGTTATTTGTTTAAATTTACATGAAAATACTGTTTCGCTTTTAAATTCCTATAAAAAGAAACTAATTGTTAAAATAAGTAACTATTAACCATTTTTCCTAGATGAACTATTATCATAGAACACAAAACAAGATATTTTTCTTAAAATCGCTTCCAATTCGGTGACCAGGCATCGAAAAAGAGAACTTCTTGCAATGACAACCCTATGTAAAAATCATTAGAACGGATCGAAATTTGCACTACTTCCAGATCGCAAACTCTACATTTTCATGACTTTTTTGGAGTGTCTTATTTTACTGGGTTTGTATACGAAACCGACTGATGTTCGGCACTCTGGTGCTACTTTAGGCAGCTCAGGACTAACCCTATAAATATGTCTGTGTTTGAATTAGTCCCAAATAGCGTTGCGGAAATACTTTGTAATTGAAAAATTGGATTTTAGTGAAAAAAGTTGGTTGCAGAAAACAAAACGTATGCCGAAAATGTTGCTTAGCTGTGTATCTATACACGTTCTAAATGCCGCAGCGTAACCATATCCGAAATTTGTATCTATTAATTGCGTTTTGGAAGTCTACAGCTGTAACGGGAGGTGCACTAAAACTCCATGCTTGAAGCTTTATACCATGTGCTTGGCCTCTAAGCTTTTCTTGCATTTTTAAAGCCGACTCAGCTTTTTCTCCAGCTTTCAATAAAACTAACTTCTTAAGTCAGTTCGGAAGAAATCTGAAGAACTTTGTGTAAATATTTTTATATTATCAGTCCGTATTTGCTTGCAGCCTTAACAAGCTAGTGCTGGAAATTTTTAAATTCTCAACACAGCAATCAGCCAGGAGCTACGCTACTCTATCTACCAGACTTAATCAATTCTAAAATTTTTTTCTGTTTTTGTTTTTATTATATTAAGCATGTTATAATTATATACATATACATATACATATGTATGTATAATATACATTGTATATATGCATGTCTGCTTCTCTGACTATATAATATTTGTGCAATATTATGTATGAATGTATGTCTAAATGAATATACTTTTATATAAGAAAAAAAAGTATGTATATATTATTTTTTTTAATTTTTTAATTTATACTTTTTCAAAGAATTAATTTTCAGCTCGTTTGTTAAGTGTGTATGAGTTGAGTATGCACAAGTGTGTGCATGTGTATGTATATGTTAATATTGTTTCTTTCAAGTAACGAACCTTAATGACTTTGATTAAAAACAATCTTAAAAGTAAATGATTTCAGAACAACAACTACAACAGCAACAACAACAACAACAACAACAACAACATATAAACGGCACCCCGCTGGGTAAAGCATTTTAAATGTGCACACACATATAGACTGTAAGCCAACCAGTCATTGAGGCAGTGAGAGAGCCAGTTCAAGCGTCAAACGCATGGCCCGTCAGTCAGCCAGTCAGCCAGTCAGCTAACATTCGCAGGAGGGGGAACATTAAAAACGCTGAAGTGAAAACACAAAAAGATCTTACTCATATACGTGTATACATACATATATACATACGTTATATATACAATTAATATGTAGAAAAGTAAAGTATAGAATGGAGCTGGATTCGAGCTGGGGAGCATGTATGGGTTGTATGTATAATCATCATCATAATAAAGCATATTAATATCATTGAAGAAACAAAGAATAATATTTAACAAAAATCAAGACTTTGTTTTTTAAGTTCATTTTCAAGAGAAGAAGAAAAAAATATTTATACATTTTGGTTAAATTCAAAGGTAGACAATAGAGTTGAAATGCTCATAATATTGGTGATCATTGCAAAGGTTGAAATGGACATTGAGATCTGGTGTAAATTATGCCATGTAAAAACCTCATCATCTTTATAACATAACTGACAATTCGGTGGTCTTTGGTTGCTACTAAAAAAGAAGAAAAAAAATTAAAAATAAAGTTTGAAAATTTTTTTCGTTACTTTTTTGCTTATTTTGGGTTTCTTTGTATTTATTATTTTTTTTTAAACAAAAATCCAGCCACGTAAATAAAATCGAAATCATATAAAAAATATTTTGTACTCATCTCCCGCTGAGTTAAAGTGATTTCATTGACTGTCTACAGACAATTCAACAGACAGTTGAGAGAGAGGACGGACAAAAATACCTACTAGCAGACAAGACAATGTTTTTTCGTTAATTTCAAATTTGTTTTTCAATATTTCTCAACAGAAAATGAAAATAATTGACGCCAAAATAATTTAAAAAAAAAATTATTTTAACCAAACCACCCATAATTTTCTTTATAACTTCACTATCATACTTTAGCAAAGTGATTTTTTCAAAAGAATAATTTCTTGCTAAAAATATATTAAACTGATGATGAGATGAACTGTTTTTTCTCCAAGTGCATTTTTCAATAAACATAGTAACCAATTTTATTATGTTTTCTCTATGTAACAGCATTACAATTATTTTTTATATATTATTTTAAACCAGACTTTGGAATTTAGAATTACATTTTGTAATTGCTTACACATCGAATACAATTTTTTTTAGCAATTGAAAGTTTTCAAATACAATTACATTTTTTTGTAATTGAAAATTAAAAAGGAATTAAATTTAAAAGTAATTGTATTGGGAAAAATCTCAATTATAATTACATGCATTTGTAATTGAGAAAAAAATCGAATACAGCTACGTACATTTCAATTACATTAAAATAATAAACAAAATATATCTTGTTGTTCTAAACAAGTTTTGGGTAAAGGTTCCCTTCCCTGATGGCAGTGAAATGGATCCAGCTATTCCCTCTATAATCAGTTGCAATATGTTATACAAAAAATTTATATTTTACTGCAAAAGTTAAATATTAATTTTGGGGAAAAAGTACGATTAAAATATTAAAACTTAACGAAAAATTTTATTTTTCATATAAAACGTTGTGATACAATGTTATATATGAAACGTGGTGCTCAAATAGAAAGAACACCAGCTTAGCAGAACTTACTAATACAGAGTGAGATATGTGGCAATAAGGAAAAAGTGCTTAAGTCATATTTTACTCTTTTGTAGAAGAACGCTTTTAAACTTTCACGTGGATTTTTGGAATTTTTTTTATTTTGCAGTTAAAATTTAAAAAAAAAGTTGTTAATTTAAAATTTTCCAAGAAAATAACTTTCTCCACAATATAATTGATTCTATTTGAAATATATCAAAGTATAAGCTGATTTACGCTGTTGTTCCTTTTGCACAGAGAAAAAACTGCCTCATAGAATCAAAAAGATTCTCTATGAACCGTTTTTAGGCTAAGGGGTATCCCAGCAGAAAGAAGCGAAGAGTTTTTCATAGAGATTCCTTATTGTTTTTATGTGGTAAATCTTATTAATTTTATCAAGAAGAAAACGATATAAAATCAAGAAGAAATCTTATTATTCACAACTTTTTTTACTCAATTTCCATTATTTTTGGCAACAAAAAAACAATCCATGGAGAAAAACCTCTTGATTCTATTATGTTTTCTTATAAATTGTAAACTATAGGGATTTCATATTGATTTTATTAGGTTGACTTCTTGATTTTTTTAAAAAGGGTTTCTTCTTGATTTTATTAGGTTGCCTTATTGATTTTTTCAATAAGGTTTTCTTCTTGATTTTAGTAGGTTCCTATATGAGAGTATGTGTAAAGCATCTTATTGATTTTTTTAATAAGGAAATCTCCTTGATTATTGTTATTTCGTTTCTATAAATAGACATATAGACAATTTTTTTCATGATATTTTTCATTTTTGTATAACAATGTTTGCACAATAATTTCAATGGGAATTCAGGCTGCTTGCTAGCATATTGGTTAGAGTGCTTGTCTGTCAGGTAGAAGTTTGCTGGTTCAATACTTGGTGAGTAAGTTAGTATGAACGTATGTATAAATAAATACCCAGTCAGCATGTGGAAGATTGTTTCACCAAACGGAGTCTTTTTCGACCACCTTAGATGATCAAAAACTGATTTATCAGTTCTGGGTTCAAAATAAGGCTCGACAATGATTCCCAGAAATACTGAGAAAGTGATTTGTTTAAAAAATAAAAACAAACAGCAAGCTCGTGCTGTATATAAAAATTTAAAATAAAAAAAGTGATTGTAACTAATACCACATACTGTCTCGATAGTGAATCGAAATTGATCAGAAACGCGAGTCATAAAAGACTCTTTTAGAAGACTCCCGGCTAGGGTACCATTTTCTCCCGAACAGTAATTTTCGACTCGAAAACGAGCGCATACATGCTTATTTTAATCGCGCGGAGGAATCGAAAAAGACTCGAAAATGATCATTAATTTCATAAAATGCTGACTGGGTAACATCTACAACATACTACATACATACATACATATGTATATGGTATAGAATTTAAATAAAAATAAATAAGTACAGAGAATAAAGACGCAATTTTTTTTTGTATTGAAAAAATCAT
The DNA here is from genome assembly GCA_944452675.1 of Tachina lurida. Taxonomy (NCBI): domain Eukaryota; kingdom Metazoa; phylum Arthropoda; class Insecta; order Diptera; family Tachinidae; genus Tachina; species Tachina lurida. Next base: position 181,680,164 of record OX101752.1, on the reverse strand, counting down.
AATAAGATAACCTCGTAAAAACTGCAAGATTTCTTCTTGATATTTTCAAAATGTTTTCTCTATGAAATTAATAAGATTTCCTTATTGAAAAAAAAGTATAGAGATTTCTTATTAATTTTGTTCTATTTTATGAGGTATTTAGTAGGCACTGTTTTCTCTGTGTATCAAACTATAAGCTGATTTAAGCTGTTATTCCTTAAAAGATTACAAGTCAAAAAAATATAAGCAGCAACTTATTGTGCTATAACTTGCTTAAAAATAGACCAAATAATTAAGATTTTGTATAGAGGTAATATCGACTATTAAGATTACAGAGCTGGCATTAACTCACAATTATCTTATCTCGACTTAAGCAGTTTTTTCTTTTTGCCACAGATATTACTTCGTTGGAAGCTAAAGCAAGTAGAAATAAGTCCATGTACAAATAAAAATTAATTTAGCGGCGGTTTATCAATAATTGCGTATTAAATAAAGAACCAAGTCTCGTATTCTGTTTTATTATCTCTATCTATTTTATTATATTAATTAGCTGATGTTAATAATCGAATTCTGCCAAATAAAAAATGTTTACGTAGGGGCTGATGAGCTACATGGGGGCTCAGAAATCTTAGTAAGACTGTGTGTAATTTTTGAAGTCATGGAAATATAACCATATACAGACACCATACGTGATAAAAGACCAAAAAAATAAATAAAAATAAAGACCCGTGTTCGGAATTTTGATTTATTCCCTGAAGCAAAATTGTAACTCTTGTCATAAAGAAAAAAAATATATAATATTATAACATACATTTTCAAAAAACCTCATCTTCAAGATCAAAACCGTAAACAATTTTTAAAAATTCTTTTTTTTTACCTTTTCCCCTGTTCAGGTCCATAGGTAGCAAATCGTTTAAAATTCAAGCAAACAACCAACTACAAAAATGTACCTAAGAAGAATAAGCAACTTTCTAGAACATTTAAACTTCCTAGGAACGATTCTTAACACCGTTAGGTAGCGCTTAGGTAAAATTACTGCGTGGGTGAGATATACATATGTATATCTTTCAGGATCATGTATTTTAATAAATTAATTTCAAAGTTGTTGTTTGGTTGTTAGTAATTCTGTGTGCCTCAATTATAATCAAGTAAGATTTCTTTAAATGCAAACAGCTGTCTAAATTTATTGACTTTGAATAAGGAAGTTTATTCTCTATGTCACTAATATATTCCCTAATAACTTTATTATTTCCAAGTCACTTTAAAAATTATCATTTTTATCATTCATAGAAACGATATAATTTTACCAGATTCACGAAAGATTCTAAGGGTTTCAGGCCAAAACTAAATGCTTTGACAGATAAACTTCAAAACTTTTTTTTGTGTTAAATAATATTCTTAAATATTCTACATATTTTATAAACTCGGATGCATCACAAAAATCATTTGAATGCATTTTTATTAAAATTTGTGTCCATTTATTTTCTCAATTTGCTTTTTTAATTTGATTGTAATTTTTTTTTTATTTTATTTATGTATTTCTATCTAAAAGAAATATGTGTATGTATAAATTTTGTTGTTGTTGTATATCTGTCGGCTGTTCAATTAAGTAATCAGGTCATTAGATCTTAAGCCAAATGGTTTTGTTAATTTTCTACACTTGGCGATAATGATGAGGCCCATAAGTATGTGGCATGGATGTCGATTTGATTGTGTGTATATATAGAGAGACACGAAAAAAAAAGTTTTTATTTTTATTTTTTTTTAAATTCTAAAACGTAAATGCACTTTTAAATAGCGTGACGTTAAATATATATAAATTATAAAACCTTAACGAGTTTCTTTTTATAAAGGTTTTGCTATCACATAAGAAAAATTATGGGAATTTGATGAGAAGATTCTAAAAACAAAAATTGTTTTAGTTATTTATTTCTTTTTTTCATCTTTTTCTTTTATTCAACTAATCTGTCTTGTTGCTTTAAATGGTTTAAAGTTATTTATTTAAATTGTTGCCCACATTTTTGTATTTAATTTAAATAATATTTGCCTAACGTTTGCTGCCTCTCTAGCGCACTCGCTCACTCTCGTGATCTGGAAACTGTGTCTCACTCATGCAGTGTGACCATTACGCCATTTTTAAGATACCAATAACACCTTCATTAATAGTTTAAGCATAAGATACGATTTACAAATAAAGTTTAAAATATTAAAATAAAGCAGTAGTTTTTAAAAAGAGGTGTTTATGAATATATATTGCTCATTTACCTCAATAGTGTCATAACTCAAAAAACGCATTTTTTTAGTTAACAATGCAGAATAATTCGGCATTTTGTATTTTATCTTGTATACAAATTTCATATAAATAGCTTTTACTACCACCTCGTGAGAGAAAAATATTTTTTCATCTCTTCATTGAGTTGTATATAATTAGAAAGTAGTTTTTTTTAGTTGTGACACTATTGAAGTAAATGAGCGATATATTAACAGTGTTACATGCGGTTACCACGTGAGTTATTAATTGTAATACGTAATGTCTATGAACTTTCAGAAGTTATCGCATTTTTTAATTAAAGTACAACTCCTTGCTGAGTTTCAGTTTGTTGCTTCTTTTGAATAAAAGAGAGACTTGTTATACCCAGACTTGCCTGTAGTCGGTACAATGGCTGCTTTGAACACCGCTTTAAATGTAGATCAAACTTTTATGTGTTTGTCAGATTTGGCAGCTCTGTCATTCTCTGTAATGGTTTAATGTGAAAATAACTAAAGTCATGTTTCATGTTAATATCTGTGGCAATAAGGAAAAAGTACTTAAGTCATATTTTACTGTTTTGCATTAGAGCACTTTGAAGCGTTCAAGTCGATTTTCATTTAAATTTATTTCTTTTAGAGTTAAATTGGGAAATTCTCTGTTAATCTTTACTTTTTTTAAGCAAACATCGTTCTACACACTATAAGTAATACATTTAAGTTAAAATATTCCAAAATATAACCTAACTTAAGCTATAATTCGAAATGAGATTTCAAGTCCAAAAAAGATAAGTCGCAAGCCATAGTGGTATAACTTCCTGAAAAATCACACAAATCAATTAAGATTTGTACCAGAAGTACCTTTGAATATGCAGATTACGTACGTAATATTAACTCAAAATCAGCTTATCTCGACTTAAACGCTTTTTACTTTATGCCACAGATATTCTGTTGGGTAATAAGTCTACGATGTGGATAAATTTTCATGGCCACGAGCAAAGAATATCTATATATTTGTTTAGCCTTATAGGACGGTGGAATCATTCACATTTACTTTGTAATTTCCTATTAAGAGTTTAATTAATTCAATTAAATTTTTAATTATTTTAATTTATTACAGTGACTAAAGTTACTATAAAGTTATGCTATAAAGTTCTCATATTGCTTATTTACGTACTAGAAATGAGCTTCATCGAAAAATAAAATTTTTAATGACAACTTAAAAAAAAATCAACAATTTGCACGCGTTGCTCTGATGTAAGTCGATTCATAATGTAATTTCCACGCAAACTAAATGAAAAGCAGCTATCAGCTGTAGCTTCTCAAATAAGGCAGTGATGCCAACCCAAAGTTGTGACACTCTAAAAAAACACGCGTTATATAATTGTCTGTATATTATATTAGAAAAAAAACAGCCTTTTATTTCTAACTTTTATATGTGTGCTGTTGTAGCATATTCCGTGAAATTTTAAGGTCCGTAGCTGTTACGGTTCTTGAGAAAACAGCCTGTGAAAGACAGACAGACAGACGGATTGTAGCGAAAGCAACAGAGTTTATTTTATTTTTTGTTGTACGGAGCCCTGAAAAGTAGGGGGGAATCGGTTAACTTTGCAGGCCAATACTGAAACATCCTGCGAAGCTGCAGAATCTTTTCGGAATTGCGCTATCTGATACACTTTAAAATTAGGAAAGATCCAAAATCGATTTGCCGAAGACTTTTGAAGATTCTTTCCAAAATTCGTTTGAGAGACATTAACCGATTTGTCTTTGTAAGCAGGGTTGTCAGATTTTGTCTGGCCTATTTCGCCAAATTGATTATAAAAATCGCCAAAAGTCGCCAAAATCAATTTTATGTAGTTTTTCTTAATAAATATTTGATAATAAATTTGATTTTATATAAAATTTTTTTAAATACAAAATTTTACAAAATAATCGTATAGATACAAAATCGCCAAAAGTAAAAATAAAATCGCCAAAATTTATTTTAAGCTATTGCATAGCTTTTATCGCAGGCTTTGAGGGTGTCGACCGAATCAAGAAATTCCGTAACGAAAAAAAACCTAAGACTATTTTTTATTTGAATCGCCCAGTGTATGTTAACCCCTAATGTATGCTATTGATTTCATTAACATACAGTAAAGCAATAGCTTTACCGCGGCAGTCCCCGAGTGCCACACGTATTTGTTTACAAGTTTTTCTCATTCCCAAATTCAAAAAGAATTAATTAATATAATTAATATAAGAAAAAACATCACAATCCAGCCGATTTTATTTCTTGTAAACGAGTTCTGGTAGGATACATATATTTTTTAAGCTCCTCCTTCAACAAACTAATTTTGCTGAATCACAAAAATTTTGAGTTTCAATTTTGTTAGAAAAAATAGCCACAAAAATCGCCATCAAATTTATTTATCACGAGAAAAATCGCCATGTGGCCAAACTAAAAATTCAGACGCCAAAAAAGTTGAAAAATCGCCACGTTTGGTGAGAAATCGCCATATCTTACAACCCCGTTTGTAAGCACTGGACGTGTGTTTGTAAGTTTGAGAGCCGATTGAATGTTGACATTGTTTGGCTTAGGAGTTTAAAATTTCTTTAAAAAAGTTGTTTTGGGAAAATTTTATTTACCAAAAATTTCTAAGTGAACTTTACATCTTTCGAATGCGATATCTAGTTCCTGAACATCAAAACGTCAAGATATGATGAAACCCTGATTTTAAAAAAGTTGGGGTAAAATCATTAACTTCCTAAAGGCTCAATCAGACGTGACATAGCCATAGCCGTAGAGAAGAGCCGTTCGAACCAAACTAATGGGCAACACTGTATTTGATTATACGTGACTCGCCATAACGCCATAACTCTCACCATAGAAACCAATTGAATTTTGGTTTGGTTATGGCTATGGCATTATGGCTATGTCACTTCTAATTTAAGCTCAAAGCGGTAGGTTAAAAATTTCACTTGTCATTTTATGTTCTTTTTTCAAATTTGGTCACACTGGTCTGATTCTTAAATGCATTGTTGCTGTTATGTATTTGACATTTAAATTGTGGCAAGGCGCCGTGAAAGCTAAAACATGCAGCAAATTTAAAAGAGGAGGTTGCTTGCTACTCGTACATTGCTGTTGCAACTATTAAAATATCTTTAAGTTATTTTTTTATAAACAATTTTTTATTTATTTTGTATTTCTTGCTTTGCGTTACAATTAAATTGTATAAAAATACAATACAAACACTCTTACACACTTGATTTTGAGTGAATGAATGTGTTTTATTGCACAGGCGAGAATTAAATTTATTTACGAGTTCATATTCTTTCTTTTTTTCATTTTTGCTCTTTTGAAATTAATGAATTTTAATTGTTTTGATTAAAAATAATTTAAAATAATTAACAAAACAAATAGAAAAGAGATGGAAATTAAAATGTTTTTCAAATGCTGTAGAAAAGTATTCATTTAAACAAACTATTAAAAGTGCAAGGTAAAAAAAAGTGTTTTTTTAAATGTTTCTAAACAATTTGGCTTTTGCCTCATAATTTTCTTTTCTGTTTTTTTTTTCTCTTAAATTAAACTTTCGTTGACAAAAGTTCGTGTTGGCTGGTAAATCAAATTGCTGCCACTAAGGCAACATTTATTTTTTGGTTTTCTTTTTTCGTTTAATTTTATATGTTTGTAAGTTTTAACATGACGTTTGTGCAACATACGAGCATAATAAAGAAAACGAAAAGGAACTTACATTACAAATGGCAAACGTAACCAATGCTATTTTGGCGTTTAAGCATTTAAGTGGCAATTAATAACAATTTTTATGAGCCGAAAAAATAGTTGACATCACATCAACAACAAACTAAACAAAAAAAAAATCGTAATGATCTTCAGCATGAGCATGTTTGTGTTTTCTTCACTCTCTGCTGCAACAACATCAAATTGTAAGACTAATCAGACAAAAATAAAATTAAAAAAAAAAAAATATGTTGCATGTTGCATAAATACCCTTTTCTTCTTTTCTCTTTCTTTTATTTTAATTAAAAGAAAACAAGCAAAACAAAAACAAACTTTATAAAATTATAATGCTTAAATTTTCATTTACTCGTAATATTTTTTTTTCACTCATTTTCTTAAAAGTAAGGAGGCTTTTTTGTTGTTGCTGTTGTTGTTGTAGTTGTTGTATTTTGTTACCAAAGAGTAGAGTGGCAAGAAGTCTGTGTCATAAACAACCAGCCAACAAACCAATTTGACAAACTCATAATGTTGTGTATTTTATGAACAATTATTATGTAAGTTTTATTAGCAACAGTTTTTTTTTTATTTTTTATTTTTTGGTTTGGCTGCTTTTAGCCAAATTGAGTGCATGCAGTCAGTATACTCGTACGTATGAATGTAACGTGGATTGAGAATAACTCTAGCTTGTTGGGGTTCGTTTTTTTTCGCAGTTCTGTTTTTTATCTCCATTTGCAAAAAGTTTTCTTAACTTTTTCATATAAATCCTGTTTGCTAGTTTGTGCTGCAGTGAAAAGCTTTTATATTAATTAATTTGTAATACCTTTGTATGTTTGTTTAAAATAATCTTTTAGAATAGTAAACAGCCAAACTGCAGAGGAAAGCCACATAGTGTGTGTATTTTTTAAATTGCAATTTATGTTTATTTAAGAAAAATTGATTAGCTTTAATCATTAAGCTTTTTGCAAGTCAATATGGCAAAATAAGATTTTTTTTTTTGTTTTTCTTTCTGCAGATAAAGAAAACTATTTTTTTTCCTTGTTGTCAGCTAAACAGGTGCGTTTTGTTTAGGATGAAAGCTGATAAGACAGACGACACAAATAATTTTTAAAAGTTTTAGCTCAGACACTTTAAAATGTTTTCAAAACACCTAAGCGAGCAAATATAATTTTAGATAATGAAAAAAAAATAAATAATAATCTTGGACGATTCCATAAAAAAACTGAAAAAAAAACATTTTAAGAGGTTTTTGTGACATTTTCCCCTTAAGTCTATGTTATTAATAGTTTCTTTATTCTAGTATTACAACAATTGAATGTTGTAATAATGTTAAGTAAAATCTTACAGCATTGCACTTTATTAGTTTAAAAGACTTATAAATAAAGTCATATTTTAAATTTAAAACAATTGCGAAATTAGTTAGTAAACTAGATTTCTATAAACGTGGGAATATGTCAAATACTTGAGTTTTGTGAACATTTTGCAAATACTACATATCCTCTAAAATACCTTAAGCTCATCGGATGTGCCAAAAATAGAAAACTTCATATCATGAATCATTGAAAATATAGAACAGGCCTTGTTGCTATAAACGGCAATGTAAAAGGTTTTCAAAAAAAACTTTTAAAAGTCATTAGAATAAGAAATATTTTAAAATTATTATCAGAGAATGGCAAGAAGTACTCAAAAAAAATATTTTTAAACACTTACTTTTAATTTTAGTAATAGCCTATACTCATAATTCTAGTACGCTCACATATCATCTTTCAAATCTTTAATACCCTACAACTAATAAAATAAAGCCACAAGAGTGTTGTGCGTATTCAATGCACTTTGAGTATAAATATTTATTTGGATAAAATAAAAATACTCATGATACTCAGAGTATTTATTTAACATACGCCCCTGTATGCATTTGTGTGTATGAAGTGGAATATAAAATGTGCTTTGGCTGTTTGAAAACATTAATGGAGATATATAGAAGGGAAAATTTGGAAGTCTACTGATGAGTTCCAAAAGCGGGAACGAACTGCATATAGACTATTTTTTAACCATAAAAACAAGCCAAACTTTCAAATTAAATAAATAAAAACTTTATGTCAAATAAATATACTTCGGTATTTCATGTAATAAATATAAACTTAAAATAACTGATATCCATGCCTAAAAATTTCTTCGTAAAATTTCCAAATAAAAATCCTTAATAAACTGATTTTTTGGAATTCAGTCCAATAGGGAAGAGCTTTCGCCAAAAATGCTTAATTTCAAACTCGATTCTCTTTTTTGGAATTTCTGCGCAGCAAAACACATTTTAGCAGAGTACTAATTCTTTTTTCTAGCAGCATAAAAGCTCGAAGTGTAAGCAAATAAAATACTCCTGTATATACTCTAAATATTCAGAGTATTGTCATAGTTATGAATATAATTGTAGCTGATACATTGTATAAATGTGTAGTCGAGTGCGCTGCATAATTTAAGGAATGCGTTTAGACAACTTTGTTAATTTTTTATAGTTATACGTATTCAGTTTATACTTGATGAGTATACTTGCATGTATGTGCACGAACTTTTTTTTTGTTGAATGGACAACACCCAAAGATTACTTAAAACGATACTTTTGCCATTCTCTGGTGCAGGCATACGCCTGTTGAGGTTTCAAATTGCAAATGCAAACAATATTCTAAATGAATTGTCCGTAGTAAAAAGATGTGTCAAGGAAATGTTTTAATCCTTTTGAAGCAAACCGTTGATTGCTCTCTTAATTTACTATAAAAAACTACACAAAGAAAAATTTCCCACCCAGTCGAATTTGGAAAGTTAATGAAACTGGAATATCACATCAGCCTCAAATAATCGCCAGAAAAGGCGAGATACGTTGAGGATGACTGGTAACTGTAGTCCATTGTATGAACGCTGAAGCTGCATTTATTCTACCATTTGTTATACTTGCATGGAAAAGGAAGGATAAAGGAAGCATGCAGATACACCGCCTGGAGAATAGGACTATCATTTGTCCAGTTGGGTTCAAATCCCTTTCTTTACAAAATGGTTATATTTTTTTAATAGTGATGAAACCATTCATCTAAATGAAAATAGTGGTACTCGTATTCTACCAGCACAAGCTTACACGGACGATTATTTTATAGGAACCCACGAAAGGTGCATTTCATGCCAATAACAATTTTACATAATTTTTTAAATTAATTTACTTACACGTCTATCTACACATCTTCTAACAATTTAAATTAATTCACTTTTCATAAATCAAAATACTATGTTAGGATAATTTTGTATAGTATACCAAATTGTGGGTCTTTGCACTTTTTATCCCATTTCTATGAAGCTTGGGGATTAAAGATATTTATAACTTCCAGAATGTAAGTTAAAGACTTGCAAACCACCACCTGCGATATATACTAATCGCATTCGTAATATGGTATACTATATTACCCGAACTTACTCTACTGATTTTATTACAATTTTTGGAATTTTATTATTTGTTATAAATTTTACTTTATTATAATTGTATGTTGTGTGAATTTGAATTTTTCACTCTATTCACATTTTTTTTTTGCATAAAATCAATTTCGAACAAATAATTCACTGAAGCAGTAAAAAATATTTACGAAACCAAAACATTATTTCAAACAAATAATTGCTTGAAAATTTTTTGAGCATAATTTTTTCTGTGTAGACGATAAGAAAATGCTTTCGAATTTATATGCTCTAAAAATACAAATTCGGAAGTCTTTTCTTTCGTTTAAAATTACACAGTAGACCCCTGATTTGTAAAAACACAGTTCTGATCAATTTTGCGCAGTGATCGAGACAAACCTGAAAGAACCTTAGTAGCAGTTGCAGAATTTCTTATTCTTCTTGAAGTACGTACATATTATATTAAACCACTATAATACTCGTGATAATAAAATAGCAACCTTAAATGCAATATGTATAACTTTTTAAATTAAGCTTTAGCATAAATAATTTATTATACCCTTTACCAACAAAAATGGTAAAAGGGTATATATAGGTTTGTCATTCCGTTTGTAATTTCTATAATATCAATAAGCGACACATAAAATATATATTTTCTGGATCCTTATGCATAGGGAAGACGAATAAGCGATGTCCGTCTGTCCGTCTGTCCGTCTGTCCGTCTGTCCGTCTGTCCGTCTGTCCGTCTGTCCGTCTGTCTGTACGTGAAATCGGTTTTCCGAAGCTCCCAGAAAAGCTAGAGACTTCGTTCTTGGACTGGTGTATCAGAAATTTTCCAAAATAGATTGGTATTGAAATTCAGCAAAATCGAGCAGACCATTGCAGAGCTGGAAAACTTAAACTTTATTTTGCCATATAAAAGTAACTACCGAAAACAAATTTTTATTTTTTTTAATAAATAAATTTATTTTACATTTCAGTACGACTAAAATTGGAATTTTAAATTAAAAAAATATGAAAAAAATTAAAAAGACGTTTCCAGGGTTGGAAAACTTTAACTTTTTGTATTATGTAAAATTAACTATGTCTAAAACTATATTAGTATTTTCTCGAGAACCGTAAGAGCTACAGACCTGAAATTTGGACACAGTGTGTAGACCTTTGGCCGCTACAACAACAAATACATGAGAATTGGAAATTAAAGGGTGTTCCAAAACGAGCAACGAAAAATGTTAAAATCCCATGTAATATACATACAATTATATGTATATACACTTTTTATACAGACTACAAAAATTAACACTAAAATTTCCAAAATTTTAAATTAAAGGGTGTTCCATCAGTTAATGCAATTTTGACTATGCAATTTTTACAACTTGCTGTATCTTGGAAACCGTAAGAGCAAAACTCTTGAAATTTTCAAAAACGGTAAAACTAAAAAAACAAAAAATTATTAAATCGCCAAAACGAAAAAAATCGCCAAAAACAAAAAAAATCGCCAAAACGAAAAAAAGCACCAAATTAAAAAAAAATTTCTAAAGCTAAAATAAATCGCATAAAACGGAAGAATTGCTAAAATGTAAAAAAAAAATCGCCAAAATGAAAGAAAATCGCTAAAATGAAAAAATCGCCAAGATGAAAAAAAAACCGCCAAAACGAAAAAAACCCAAAAAAACAGAAAAAAGTCGCCAAAATGAAAAAAAACCCAAAACAGGAAAAAATCGCCAAAAACAAAGAAAAAATTGCCAAAACGAAAAAAAAAAATCGCCAAAATGAAAAAAATCGCCAAAACGAAAAAAAGCCTAAAAAACAGACAAAAATCGCCAAAATGAAAAAAAAAATCGCCAAAATGAAAAAAAAACAAAAAAATCGCCTAAATAAAAATAAAAACAAAAAAAAAATCGCCTTAATGAAAGAAAATCGCCAAAATGAAAAAAAATCGCCAAAATGAAAAAAATCGCCAAAACGAAAAAAAAACCTAAAAACAGACAAAAATCACCAAAAGGAAAAAAAATCGCCAAAATGAAAAAAATCGCCAAAACGAAAAAAACCCCAAAAAAATCGCCAAAATTAAAAAAAAAACAAAAAGAAAAAGAAAAAAATCGCCTATTCAGGCGATCAACCCAAAAACAAAAAAAAATCGCCAAAATGAAAAAAAATCGTCAAAATGGGAAAAAAGCCTACCTTTCGTGCGCGATTCAAAGTCGCACTTTACTGAATTTTTTAATATTAAAGGAATTAAATGAAACTAGGTTCTTTCTTATTTCGTTTTTGTATGTATTTTTTAAAGATCTAGATTGGTATCAATAATCAGAAAAATCCAAAATTATGACTCCAGGGTTGGAAAACTCACACTTTTTGGGTTATGTAAAATGAAATAGGTCTAAAATTTTTTTTCTTTTTCTTTATAAATTGAATATATTTTATGCTTCTGAAAGAAAAGTTTGGCGTATGAAATTTGAAAAATTATAGCTCCATAGATGGAAACTTTAAAAAAATTATAAATTTTCTTACAAAAAATATATATGTATATGTACGTACGTTGGTAAAGGGTATATAAGATTCGGCACAGCCGAATATAGCACTCTTACTTGTTTTTTTTTTGCATTTTTCCCATCTTGAGGAAATACTTATTTGCAATTTTTATGCTTTGCCATTCCTACTTTGCTTTATTTCTGCAAATCCTCTCCTAAGCTGGAGCAAATTATGGAAAATCCTTAACAAGCGAAAATAAGTCACATGAAAATAGCCAATGTCCTTAACATCCCTGCCGATATACTTTCTTCTTTCATTCACATTTGTCTCTCCCCTCCTTATCAAGAGCATTCTTAGTATCAACACATATATGTGCATATGTATGTATATTTATCTAATGGTCATGTGTGTTGTTGTATTTTGTATTATGCTTTTTCCTCTCAAATAGACAAATAAATGAATGCATAGAAAGAAATCTTCTTTTAGCCAATAATAATTGAAATTTTCGTTTCTTTTTTTTTCATACTCTAATGGTCAATTTCTAATGGCCATCATAAAGGAAAACAGCAGTAAAGGAGTTGGAGGTTATACAAAAAAAAAACAAAGAAAGAACTAAAAGCTTTATATTTTTATATAATGATATTTAAGTTATAAGGGCAGCATGCAATAGATACCAGAAATAATAAAAAAAAAGATGAAGCCATTATGTTGGTTAAGCATTTTGTACGAATTCACAGCACCCTATGGGATAATTAAAAGACATCGTCTTTTTTTAATGAACTATTTGTTTTTTAAATAATTTATAACAACTAGATTTGTTTTAACTAGGGTTAAAACACAAAGCTAAACGTTATATACCTAATGAGCTACAATAAATGCATGAGTATCGAAATACTCTGACTGTTAATCGACTACACATGCGTATATACAGTGCTATTTTATTTACACAGGCATATTTTCAAACAGACATACACACACCCATACATTTACATGCTAGTTCGTATACACAAATAATTGTATACACTCATAGGCTGAGTATAAACACATTCAGACTCAAAGTATGAGAGAAAGTCAATGCATTTGATACGTGTGTGTCTTTTATTTTTAGTTGTAGCGTATTTTAGTTTTTCCCATAAACGAAGTAGAGATGCTCTTATATGTTGGAATCGGTTTTACTCATAGCTGCTAAGCGTTTGTACAAATTGTTGGCGCTACAATTAGGACTATGAGGAGTTGCTAAAATTAAGACTATTTACTTATGCATATCATTTTTGAGTACTCATTGTCATCTCTCTGATGTTTATAGAAAAACTCTCAAAATGTTATTCAGAGTACTTCTCAATAAGTATTATAAGTTAATCTCAAATAAAATAAGCTTCAGTATTTTTATATAACTCAATTACCTCTTTAAATGTTATAATTTTTGTAATTGTTATTTCAAAATTATTAAGTGATATTACAAATTTCTGTCATTCAGTTTGTGTGGGTTTTATAATTTTTAAACTTTTAAATTCACCTAAAATGTTTTCTTGATTATTTTTATCAATTTTCTTTGAGTTGTAAACATACCGCCCCAATAAGTGTAGCGTGCCTAGACAAAAAGAGGATTTGAGTGCAAGTGATTTATTGGTTGTTTTATGTGGAAAGATTTTATTTTGAAACTAGTCATTTTCATAAGACATAATGGCCATGCGAGGGAAGGGAGAAAAACTGTACATTAAAGTAACACCATTCAGTAAAATATTTAAAGAAAAGTTGTAGTAGAAGTGTTTTATCTGAAAAAACTTTAAAGTTATTAAAAATAAACCAAAACTTTATATTTTTCGACAATAGTTCAAAATGCCATAAGACCAAACACAGCATCTCCAGTAGACTCTAGCTGTCAGTCGTGTTACAACTATACCAGGGCGAATCTATTTTTGAGTTCATAGGGATCATGTAAAGGGAATTCAGCCGTAACAGTGGCTACACTGACTGTTAGTGCAGTAAAAATTTTAGCACTCAATTATATCTAGGGTTTAGAAGTCTATTGATTTCAAATAAGCAGTCAATGCATCTTTATAAAGCGTGTGTGTTTTTAGAGTCTCACAACTTTGAGTTGTCAACACTGCTTTATTTGAGCACCTATTTAACAGCTGATAGTTGCTTTTTGTTTGGTTTGCTTTGAAATTTCATTATGAATGAACTTACGCCAGAGCAACGGGTGCGAATTATTGAAATTTTTAATCAAGATAATTAATTGCTCTATTCGTCAAACTCATCGTGCACTTCTTCCATTTGCCGATGAAGCCTATTTCTGGCTGAATGGGTACGTAAATAAGAAGAATTTTCGCATTTGGAGTGAGGAAGACTCCACCATTCTATACACAGAAAATTACTATTTGGTGCTCTTTATGGGCTGCCGGACCCTTTGGCCAATATGTCTGTTAGGAACATGATTAGTAATTTTTTCGTACCTTGCTGATATGTGGTTCGTATGTGGTTCATAGAGACTTTTTATGAAAGAAATAATTTAACATAATGGACCAATTAATTGGCCATCAAGATCGTGTGACTTAACCCCATTGGATTAATTTCTTTGGGGTAATGTTAAGTCACTTGTCTACGTCGATAAACCACAAACAATTAATTACCTGGAAATCAACATTCGAAGAGTTGTTCCAGACTACGCCAGCCGTGGCGGCCACATGGCAGAAATCATACTTAAACATTACATTTACTTTCCTTTCTTAATATAGAAATGCCCTAACTCATTATGTTTTTGGTATCGAAGTTTTTGCACATTTTCAAAGAAGACTGTCTAATATATCGAAAAATGCAGAAATGTCGATTTCAAAAAAATAAATATATGTAAATTAGGGCCTTTCTATATTAAGCTAACGATGTATTTTCAGGTATTATGTCGACTTTACATCAGGCATTTCATGTGTTCTCATTTTGGGGTATGATATGTTTGCAGAGCCGTTCCAGTCAAATTTTTCGATGACACATAATTTTGTTGTGTCATTGTGACACGAAAGTGTCCCATCCCTAAATAATGGCAATACGGTATCCTTGTCTACATCAAGAACTAACTTTGACATAATGACATTTGGTGTCGTTAACTTTATCATTGTGAGACTTTGTTTGTCGTATTGTTTGTTAATTAATATCCATACAAATGGATAATCGCAAAATTATTCAATTGGCTAGTGCCACTGTGTGTTTATCAATAATAAAAAAACGACAAAGAAAGTGATGAAAAAGACCAGGACTTGATATGAGTGCCACCAAAGGTTTCTATTGTATCCTGCACTCCAGTTTACAGAAGCAGTATTCAAATTGGTTTAAACATTTCTTGCATATAAAGACCTAATTCAAACGAAAATGTTGCCCATTTTCAGTTTTCCTTGCATTTGTATCCTTATAAATGCTGCATAGATGGATAATTCCATACAGCCTCACTAACCTCCTAAACTGAATTAGCTGTGTCGTCATGTCATGCGTCCAGGGCGCTTGAATTTTTCTGACACTATTCTATGCTTTTGCACTTTCTTTTTCGTTTTCCATACTTTTTAATTTTTATACACGCACACACATTTAAAATTCTTTCGATATTTTTGTAAAAATGTCATCAGGCTGACATTTTCTTCTTGTGTTTGCAATGCAGCCAAGTTATTCTCCGAGCTGTTTACATCAGATGCGCAAAAAGTTTGTGTTGTAATGCCACACAACGAAAAATATCGGAAATGATAAACTTTGCCACTAGTTCCCACTGTTATTTTTGCCATATTTGTAACAAAATGCCACAGTATGTACTCGGCCTTAGTTTGAAATATCTATGAGTCTGAAAGAATAATCTCAAGCAACAAATAAATTGGCTTCACTTAAATTCGTAGCTTCAAACGTTTGCAATGAAAATAGAGATTACTCAAGACATAAATGAGATGAAGTGAAGTTCATTTCTTTAAATCATCGATATTCTTTTTCCCTTTTTATTGCAAAATTATTTCTTTACTCATGCATTTTAACGTTCAATGGTGGTTGTCTTTACTAACACTAGAAATTTAACTTTGAAACATTTCTTAGATACACTCCGTTAACATAGGATAGCCTCACTTGAAATTTTAGAGAATAGTAGACATTTTCTTCAGAAAAAAAATACTTTTTTCCAATCGTTCGTTTGATGACCTTGATACACCATCGACGTCCTGTGGGTTTTCCCAAACTTTAGTCTGTGTTGCTTATGTACGTCTTACAATGGTGGCTTTTTTTTTGATGATTTAGATGCTTCAAGTACTCCAAGGTTTGTATAACATTATGAATAGTTATTTTACTGACGCTAACTCCGACTGCAGCTCTTATTCTTCTTAAGCTCACAGATGAATTCGAAACCATTTAGAGAATTTTGCGTCTATATCGAGGTGAAAACTTCTTGTAAGTCTTTTTTTATAAAATTTGGAATACTCTGATCGATTCTTCATGTAATTGCTTATAACTTTTGGGCTGCGATGAAGTTTTCCGCCAATAGCACCGTTAGAAAGACCTAGATCGTGATACGTCTCAATTTTTGCGATTTCCGTGGAACTTAGCGACGGCTTTTTCCTCATACTTTTTCTTTGGGCAAGTAAAAGGTTTTTCTATTGCACTTAAAGATATTTTGGCATAAACATCAAAGATTAATTGAAAATTCATCACTGATGCTAATCTTATTTAACACTGAAATATTAAAATTTCTCCTGCTGTTTACGAAAACTATTATGAAAGTCCAGTTAATTTTTACTGACCCATTTGGAATTTTTGTCAATATGGCAACAGAGTATCCTCTTAAAAATGA
The DNA here is from genome assembly GCA_944452675.1 of Tachina lurida. Classification (NCBI taxonomy): domain Eukaryota; kingdom Metazoa; phylum Arthropoda; class Insecta; order Diptera; family Tachinidae; genus Tachina; species Tachina lurida. The sequence continues at coordinate 181,663,494 of OX101752.1, read as the reverse complement.
CTTAAAAATATATTTGCTATTTTTTAAGGAATCGTGAAAATGTCTACTATTCTCTAAAATTTCAAGTGGAGCTATCCTATGTTAGCGGAGTGTATCTACAATTTTAATGTACATATACATACATATATTTCATTTAAATACATTTAGACTTTTTTTTATTATAAAATTATAAGAAGAAAACATATATTTTTAAATTATTTATTTCTATATATAAATTATAATATTATTATTAACCTTATAACTACTTGCTCTTGCAAAATTGGTTGCTGTCTCTGCTAATTCTTGGCACACAAACTATTTAAGTGTTTTCATAGTCTTATAAGCAACATTTTAACAAATTGCTTTGCCTATGAGAACATTTTCTTTGAATATTTTGCATATACTATTTGAAATATTTTATATGCAAATGAAAACAATATTTAATTTTGCAATTAATTCTTTTCGCTATTAACATTTTCTACATTAATTTCTTTGTTAAATATGAGAAATAACAAAAAGCAAAAGAAATAAAATATAAATATGTACATAAATAAGACGACAATTATTCTTGTACACAATTATTATAATTTCAGTGCAATTAACTATTTGACGTTTTGTAATGCATTTATTTTAGTTGAGACATAAAGTTTTTCCCTATGAAAAATATAAAAATAAAATTAAAAAAAACAACCTAAAGAATACAAATAAATGAATTCTACAGACAGACATAACCATAGATGCAGTGCATCATCATACTCGCTCGCACTCGGTATATGTACATATATACATAAGTATATGTATGTTTGTATGAAATAAAAAGGAATAATAATGAAAATATAATAAAAAGACAACAAGCTGAAACAAATATCACATGTTTTTCAAAACTGCAACGCCAAAGTGTTGATGATGATGACGATTGTATTTATTTTTTATTTATTATTTTTTTTTACAAATATATTTTTTTTTTTTCTATTTTTGCTGTTATATTATGGTTTATATATAAATATATATATTTATTATTGTCTAATAATGCAACTGGAGAAAAAGTTAGCAGCAAAATGAAAAGAACTGCGGACTCTCGTCCCTAGAGTATTGTTAAGAACGAAGATAAAGAGCTGACGGCCTCCGAGTGCAAAACTGTATGCATGTGCTGGAAAATTCCTTTGAAAATTGCTTTTATATGACCAAGAGCAAAATAGGGTTTTGGTGTGAGCGCAAATGTTGCCGCACAACAGTATGACATTAATGCGGAGGCAATTATTAATTACAAACATGCATTTTTAATTATTTTATTTTAATAATAATTATGTATATTTTTTTCTTCTCTCTATGCTCCTTCAAGACAATTCATTCGTATTTGCAAAACGATTAAAATTGTTTATATTAGTGTGTGTTTTATTTTTTGCGTTACATTTTATAATAAACTGAATGTGTGTTAAGTTTGTTATAATTGCAAATTGAGTGAAAGACATGATAATTAAATGATTTTATACATGATTAAGTACAAAATTTAAAGAAAAAAAGCAAACGAAAAAAAAAGAATTATGAATATCTGAAACGACACAATAACACTAGCAATAAAAAAAGAAATAAATAAAATATAGTGGAAAATTTAACAATTAAAGGAAGTGTGATAATTAGTGCAGACATCAACCAGGTTATTAAAGGTTGTTGCATTTCCGCCTACAGGTGACTTCGGTTACTACCACAGAAATGAAAATCGCTTAAATAATTACACAGGGAAAAAACTGCCTCATAGAATCAGGAAGATTTTCTCTATGAAAGGTTTTTAGGCTAAGGGGTATCCTAGCAGAAAGAAGCGAAGATTTTTTCATTGTTTTTATGTGGTAAATCAAATTAATTTTATCAAGAAGAAAACCACATAAAATCAAGAAGAAATCTTATTATTCACAACTTTTTTTACTCAATTTCCGTTATTTTTGGCACCAAAAAATTAATCCATAGAGAAAAACTTCTTGATTCTATTAGGTTTTCTTATAAATTGTAAACTATAGGGGTTTCTTATTGATTTTATTAGGTTGCCTTATTATTTTTTTTAAAAAGGTTTTCTTCTTGATTTTATTAAGCTATCTTATTGATTTTTTCAATAAGGATTTCTTCTTGATTTTAGTAGGTTCCTATATGAGTATGTGTAAAGCATCTTATTGATTTTTTTACTAAGGAAATCTTCTTGATCTTATGAGGTGTCTTGTTATTTCTTTTCTATGAATAGACATACAGACAATTTTTTTCATGATCTTTTTCATTTTTGTATAAGAATGTTTGCACAATAATTTCAATTCCAATTTCAGGCTGCTTGTTAGCATATTGGCTTGGAGTGCTTGTCTATAAGGTAGAAGTTTGCTGGTTCAATACTTGGTGAGTAAGTTAGTTAAGAATATAACATAGTGTGTATGTATGTATGTATGTATAAATAAATAACATCTACAACATACTACATACATACATACATATGTATATGGTATAGAATTTAAATGAAAATACATAAGTACAGAGAATAAAGACGCAATTTTTTTTTATATTTTTATTGAAAAAATCAATAAGATAGCCTCATAAAAACTACAGGATTTCTTCTTGATTTTTTCAAAAAGGTTTTCTCTATGAAATTAATAAGATTTCCTTATTGAAAAAAAAACATAGAGATTTCTTATTGATTTTGTTCTATTTTATGAGGTATTTAGTAGGCACTGTTTTCTCTGTGTAGAAAAATCTTTTTTTTTAACTATGTTGTGCAAAGCTTCAGAGGTATGGTTTGAGTTCAAAAACTCAAATAGCAATTTTTGCTTTACCTTAGCCCTAAATGGTACCAAATATATTGATAAATAATCGTAATATGTAAAATAGTCACAGACTGGTAGCCGAAAAAAAAATTTATGAGAATTTTACACAGAAAAAAGTATTCACCAATTAATATTTTCAATTAAGAATTTAATTGATTCAATTAAATTTTTAATTGTATTTATTAATTTGAGTGGAAAGACTGAATTAATAATATCAAATTGTTTATAAGTAAGAACTGAATCTTATATATTCTCCACCGATATACGTTTGGAACACTGGTACATTTTAAATACAAATTTGCTTTGTGAAAAATTGGCGAATTTATTTTATGTACCCTCTTCATGGATATTTTTCGACTAAAGATTTTTATTCAAAGATATTATTTTCCAAAGTAGCAATAGTTATGCAATTATTTTCATCATTAATATTTTGTATTTATAAAATAAATGAATAGAAATTAATCAGAAAAGACTTATGCCCTGATTCTGTTGTACGATTGTATCGTCTTGTCTATGGACGAAACAAAGAGCAGTTTTGATTCTTTGAAACAAATGTTATTTGTTGTCTATGCTAGAAGGTTCGTGTATTTGCTTTATGATTTTGTTCCAAACATTATATCCAACACATATTTTTTGATATATTATTCGAACTATTGTATTATAATTTGATTGAATTTTTATGTTTTAAAAACATGGCAATAATATTTTTATTTTTCATTATCAAAGACAACAACCATTTTTTAATAAAATAATTTAGAGAATTCAAACTCAGACGCACTTTCAAACAAAAACGTTCTAAATCTTCTTACTGAATTAGGGCATTAATTGGAATATGCAGCCATTGGAGGCGAAGGATAAAATATTCAGTGATGTTGCATGGCCATCACGTGGGAGCAAGTTGAGCTTTATAAAATTAATCATCGCTTTAGTAAATAGTACTGGGCTTTGAGATCGCCAGTTTAATAAAATTTAAGTTGGAAATTGGAAATGGGATGATAAATGCTGCACCATCGTCATCGAGTTCTGTAATTCGAAACGAAAGAAAATGCTTTCGAATTTACATATTATAAACATACAAATACGAAAGGATTTTCTTTCGTTTTGAATTACACAGTATACCCCTAGTACAAAGGAAAGACAACAATCCAGCAGAAATAGCTTGGAATTAGAGGCCGTAAGCATAACATAGTCATCTCCATCTTCTTTTGCATAGTCAGCGTTTAGACACGAAAACATTTGGAAGGATAACATATAGTTTGGTAGGAATTTGCGGGTGAGGAAGAGACGCTTTGTTTTCATATTCTTTGCTACAAATACATGCAGACATATCGTTACCTTAATATAGAAAAGCCCTAGCTCATTATTTTTTCGAAATCGAGATTTTTGTATTTTTCGATACGTCGCGTTGCATCGGAACATCTACCTTTATCGAAAAATACAAACAACTCCATTTCAAAAATTAATGAGTTAAGGCCTTTCTATATGAAGGTAGCGATATAATGTATGCTTGATATTATCCAATAATATTGGAATATCGTCGGCAACATTTTCGTCCATGTGAACACGATGGAAACCACAAAACAGAATTCCAGCTGTTTTCCTTCCAAATGTTCGCCGAAAAAGTTAAGTAAACAATAAATAATTTTTGGATTTTGTTCAGCAGAAAGTAACAGTTTGAAGCTAATAAAATGGAATATGTCCGTTATATATTAAATGCTATTTTTGTTTACTTAAAAATCATTAAGAACTCAGTAGCGTATTATCAATGATTTAAAATTGAGAGCCCAGGCGCTATGAAATAATGCCCAATGAAATAAATCCCTTAAAAGAAATGAAATAAAGTCCAATGGAACTAAAACTCAAGATGAAATAAATCCCAAAAAAAAAATTAAATGAAGCCCAATTAAAAATACCTTAATTATATTGGGTCTTATTTCATTTGCTAATTTGGGTGTTATTTCCTTGGGCCTTATTTTATAGCGCCACATATCACAATGATTCGTAAAACAAATGAATCCCCAAGAATTTGCATGTCAAAATAGGACAAATATAAAAAACTTTTGAGTAAAAATCTTCCTGAAATATAAAATGTGTTTAATTAACTGCCAGTTTATAGAAGACAAGTCACAATTTTCGTCTGTCTGCTTCGTTTTTGTTTTCAATAGAAATAGACAGGCGAGAATATTCACTTGTCATCTTTAAACTAGCAGTAGTATAGCAGTAAAAATTATTGTTAGTTACAGTGAAACCATCCATAACTGGACACTAAAAGTCGCAGTATTTTTGTCCGGCTATTAGATGTGTGCGCTTATTAGAGAGGTACACATTTTTTGGAAGTATATTGTGGTTAAAAAAATTTATTTATATCTAATTTACATTAAGCATTTTTTCATGAAATTAGCTGCATGAGAAATTTGTCATTTGTCAATACCAGATCTGGAGAAGCAAATCACATTAAAAAAGTTGCCAAAAATGCTTCAGAGAATCATTCTACGTCATTTTTTATAGCGCTGCTATCATCAAATTTAAAAACATAATTGCTTTGAAATTTAAATTTTTATTCATTTAGAAATTGCTGAATGGAATACATACTTATTAAATAAACTATCGTCACAGTGTATATGTATATGTGTATGAAATAATCTATATTCAAAATGAAATAAAAATATCTGTTGTGAAAAAGTTACGTTCAATTCCATGAAAAAAGCTTAATATAAATGAGGTATTAGAGTAGATTGCTTCAACTTAGATTGGTACAATTTCAGCTCTTGAATGTTTTTTATTTATTACACAGAGAAAACAGATTCGTTGAGACAACCGAATTTGTTGCCAATCGAATTTTGGTGGTTGCACCAACTATATGGAATTCTGGTATAACGACTGCAATTTTCTTGTGGTACCACTATATTTTAACTATAATCCTTAAACAAATAGTTGCAGCAACAGAAAAAATTGGTTAACAGTATGGAATTTGAAAAAAAAAGTTATTCTTGCTACCGAAAATGTTGTTAGTACAACTGAAACAATATCATAATTGGTACCTGTGAAAGAAAAATTAGCCTTCCTTGCTGAAATAAAATAAGCAATAAACGCAAATAAAAATATACAATTTAAGAAATTTATTATTTAACATATTGTCATAAGTTATTTTTAATTGAAATTTATTTATTTCAACCACACATTTTGAACAGCCACAAACCTGTTATCTTATGCACAGACTTTCAAAAACCATTTGAGAATTCATAAATCATAATATCTTTGAAAGTCACAAAAGTTAATTTTTAATTTGCTGCAACGAGTATAAACTATGATAGTAAGCTCAACCTATAGTTAGTTGCAGCAACTGATAGAAAGTGTTTATTTTAACCTTAATATAGAACGACAATTTTTTAGTTGCCAATACCAAAAGTTGGTAGTAAAATCCAATTCATAATATTTTATTCGGTTGTGTTAACCAATCAATGAATTAGTCATGACAAAAGCATACGCTCGGTTAATGCAATCAGCTTAAGAATTGTCAGAATCATATCTTTATTACAATTATGCCCTTATGGCAATAAACATGGATTGTTTTTTGGATTAACAGAAAATTGATTGTGTGAACTGAAATTAAGTTTATGCAAATGATATTTTGTTGGCCTAACCATTTTCCAACCAATCTTTTTTCTGGGTGTAGAACGCATCACAATTGTCTCTTCCAAAATGAGCAATTTGTATAAGGAATGTACACCAGAAACTTTACATCTTCGCAATTTCACACACCGAACATTTTTCTTTTTCAAACTCGTTTATAAGTTTTATATTCTTTAATTGATGAAAAATTTTTTGTTACACGAGCTCAGCCAACGATTTCTTCAAATAAACAGAAATTTCTTTGCCGTCCTCAACGCACAAGTATGGGATCTAGATCTGCTTTAACAGAGGAATCACCAATATTATTAACATATAACAGAATTGAAGTTGCCGTGGTTTAACGCTTCTGTCCACATATTTGCAGATAATATGAACATTATTTTTAAAAATTTACAGCCCTACAGCTTTATAAAGGTTTTCTTAAACAAATTTTCATACAAAATGTTTCTTAAAAAGCCTTTATAAAGCCTTAATAATTTTTATAAATAAGGCTGTTAGTGTTTGGTTATGGGAGTGAATTTTGTATGGAAACACTAATGAAAATGTTGGATCTATGAAAATTTTACGGGAGGTTTCGTTATGATAGGTTTCACTGCAGTTACTTTTATATACCCAAATATATGGCTACAGGTTTAACCGTAGTGTTGAATTTTCCGATTTTCAATAACATACTATTTCTTTCTAAAAATGTAAAATAAATATTTTAATAAAGACAAAGAAGTATTTTATTTTAGTTAGCTCTATAAACCCAAAAAAAAAAAATTAAATTTTCCAGCCCAGGGACCGTTTTTTTATTTTTAGTACCAACGTAATTTTTTTTCTGTTATATGTTAAGTATGTTTAATTAATAAAGAAAAAACTAGTTTAAGTTGGTCAGTTTATCTACAAACAAAAAAAGTTTTAATTTTCCAGCCCTGAAGCCGTCTTTTTCATCAGTCCAAAACCGAAGTCTCTAACTTTCTTGGAGGCTTTAGAAAATCCACTTCATTTGCAGACATACGTAGACATTGCTGTATTTGATTATGTTATTCTTAAGGACTCGAGAGTATTATATATCGCTTATTTACTCCAACAACAAGAAAATAAGTAATTTTTGAGTCAATGATGCAGAATAAATCCTCTATCGATCTTGTTATTGCGTAAAAATTTCATACCAATACGAGTATCTTGTTTACTCAACTCTTGAAAGCAAAATAAAATATTATTTAAAAAAAAAAAATTAAAATAAGCTTTTTTTTGTTATGAAGCGATATGACAACATGAATATTCTGGAAATTACACACAGAATAACAAACCTATAAAGGTGGATCGATAAGTCCGTGAATTTTTGAATGAAACATAGTTTTTTTGTAACTTTTCCAAAAAATAGGATTTTTCGAGGTCCTTAAAATAGAGGTTTATTTGTAGAATGATTGCCACGAGCCACTTCTTCAAGTTTGGGAACAAGAAATAATAATTTGGCGCTAAATCTGAAGAATAGAGCGGATGAGGGAGCAATTCGTAGCCCAATTCATGGATTTTTGCCATGGAAAGTGCACATGCGTTTGTGGTCGATTCTGAGCAAACGCGCCACCTATCGTGCGAAAAGCTTTATCATACCCAAGTAATCATTAAAAACAGCAACTACTGGGCCATTTGAAATGCCAATGGTATCAACAATCTCACGCACTTTTACCCTTCGAACGGCCAACACCATATCGTGAATTTTTTCGACATGTTCGGGTGTACTGACCTCAATTGGCCGTCCAGAACGTTCAGAGTCATTTGTGCTTGTGGGACCACTACGAAAGTCAGTAAACCACTTTTTTATTATTGAAATCGATGGTGCAGAGTCCCCATAGTATTTATCGAGGTTTTCCTTGGTTTTATTGACGTTTCTTTTTCGCAAAAAATTATTTTTAATGAACACTCGAAACTCACTTTTTTCCATTTTTAGAAAAATACACGAGGTTGTATGTTTTGAACAGCTATTAAACGCAAAGTAAATGGCGAGACTTGTTCAAAATTTGACAGTAGTCTACTAGCAGGTGGTACTTGATGGGAACAGTGTTGCGAGTATTAAACCACCGATTAGCCAAGTATTTCAGCGGCGGCTCGGTTTCTTAAAAAAAATTGTTGAGATGCCAGCCGCTGTGGTGGCTTGCTACTGTACGTGTGGTGTGATATTCAAAAGGAAATGTTGATGTACCTGAATATCCTGCGAATAATGGCAATAAAATAAATTATGCGGCTAGTGTATATAATTTCAGGATAATTATTGTAAACGAATTCTTCGCTTAACTTTCACGTTAGCCAAAAATAATTTGCTCATATGTGTTCGATTGCTCTTTTATGTAAATTTCTTTTTCATCTTATTATAATTTATATAATTACACAGTTATAGTTATACAACACTCCCTTCCCTTCCCTCCCCTCCCCTCTTGGTAAAAGCCATCACTATTGACAAATGTAAAGTATAAGAAGTGAACAAACAGCCACAGCAGCAATATCAGAAGAATGCTCGAAAATATGACACTAAAACCATTTGATGACATTAATATGATTTAATGCATTAATTACCCGCCTGTGACGGGAATTTTATTTATATATTTTTTTTGCAAACAAATTCCTGCTTATTAAACAATGAATAAATGAGGGGGTGATAAAAATCAATTGCTAACAAACACAAAAAAAAGCCCTAAAAGCCACTCAAGGAAAAATACTTTGACTGCGACTCGAAGCTTAAAGCAGACAGACACAAATGGGTAAACAGACCAAGAGTATGCACGTAGGAAAAAATTGTTTTCACTTTCTTTTACGTCACTGCTTAAGATTTCCCAAAATCCCTGAACAGGATTTACCCTTAAAACAGGAAATATGACAGATAGCAATAGCAACAGCAAGGATAGCAAAATGTTCAAAAAAAAAAAAATAAAACGAAAAGTAACTTCATGTAATTGACGTCAATTCGCATTTCGCGCTGTGAATAATAAAACATTGTCTCTGGCAACAAACCACCACTTACTACGGCTACGACATGTAAGTACCTTCACACTCAGCACAAAAGTATGCTCCAGTTATTAACAGTGGTTGGTTGCTCTCGTATCTACATACTCGTGCATAAATATGAAGCGTGTGTGAGTGTGTGCGTGGTTGTGGTTGTTGTTGTTGTTGTATTTGTGCAGAAAAAAGGATATTGAAAATTATGTTTATAGGTTAGGGAAGGAAAGCAGAATTTATTTTATTAATGTTACCATATGAAAAACTGAATTTCTTTTTTTTTCTTTTTTAATATTTTTTTTGCAATTTAAGCCCATGTAATAATCAGCCATATTAGATGTATTGAATAAAAGATATATATTCTTAACAATAACGGCGGCAGCCATAATAAGGGTGTTTGCTGAAGGCACATGCTCTTACTTAAGTTATATATAAGTCTAGAATTATTAAATATATTACTTTTCTTAAATATCTGCTTAAATCCTGGAAGTCTTTACCGGAAAAATTTTACTTTACCTTAATGAAAATTAAAATTAACATTTTTGCATAGAAAGATATCCTTATGAAGTTTTTAATTTAGGCTTAACTGCTGTTAAGCTCTTTGTTTTTTATTTAATTTAATTTCCTTGAAAGTCATTAAACAATTAAAAGAAAAAGGGTTCATTAATGTACATATTTTTGTTTCTGCAACTCTTTTTAAGTGGTTGACACCTTTTTAGCTGCTGTTGGTTAATGCCTTTTTTTGTGGCAGGAATCTTGAGAGTCTGTTAAATGAAATTAACTTTAAAATGACAATTTCATTAACTTAATGCCAGTCACGTATGTTTTCTGGAGCTTTTAGAGGGATTAAATTATATATACTATGTATGTATGTACATATTTCGTTTTGCTGCTACACTTTTTCAATTTGTTGCCAAAATGTCTCCTCGTGTAAAAAAGAGACGCAGACAATAGGCTGGAGAAAAAGTTAATTAAAAAATGTTTTAAAACCAAAAAGGTGTTAAATGACTCACAAGAAGCTGGCATTAAATTAAAAGTTAATTAAAAAAAATAAGAAAAACAAATAAATATTCTCAAACTAGAAATAAAACATCTTTCGAGTTTGTAAAGTTTAATGCTTTAATTCACTTAGCGGCGGCTTAAATGAAAATGAAATTTATAACAATTTTTAATTTTTAAGCAAAGTGAAAAAATATTCCTTTGGGGTCATGTAATTTACCCTAGGGTTGGAAAATTATTGCTGAATTTCAATTAACAAAATATTTCTGGTAAATCTAACCCAATTTCTTATTTTTTTTTTAATTTTTTAACTCACTAATAAACCCAAATTATTATTTTACTTATGCAGTAAAATGTTTTACATTGAAATTGTTTATTGAGGAGCTTAGCTAGGTCCTATGCGCCTTGCTAATGCACATCATCAGGGAACCTTTACCCAAAACTTTCGTAGAACCACTAGTGATTTTAAGTTAAACTTCGATTTAAACAAATGAGAAGTTCAATTAATATCAAAGTTGAGACAAGTACTCAATAATCAACATGTTTTTTATTTTCTTACTTTACCACTGCTACATTGGCTGACTTTTTTTCAGCTCGAATTCTAGTTGTAAGAAGTATGTAAAGAAAATAAATGTAAAACCCAACAACAGATATTCAGTTTTCTAGTAAAAGTAGAGTGTTGCCAATCATGTATTTTCGACTGGGTGCGGTCAAGTTTGTAATTTGTGCTTTATTGGCTGTTTTTGTTTTTTAAAGTTTTAATATTTTTTATTTGTTTTTTTTCCTCAAAATGAATATTTTACTGCATCAGTAAAATATTAATTTTTTTTTGCAAAAAATGCGATGAAAATATAAAGTTATATTTGTTAGTTATATCAATCTAACCACCCAGTAAAAAAAAGAGCTTTCAAGGAAGTCAATAAGACTCTGAACTTGTGATCCAAAAGTAGTGGAAATTTGGATAATTTCTAATGAATTTTACATTGCAAGAAGTTTTCTTTTTTAAACCGTATTCAGTGAATCCGAAGTCATGTTCCTGATATTGAATAAATCTGTTTTTCTGTATGTAACTTTATTTTCTTTTCCTCCAAGTTCTTTTAATTGAATATATTTTTTTTAATGAAAATTTAATACCTCATGACATTGATTTCATTTTCCTCCAAAAAAATTAAGACATATCGTAAGTATTTGCTAAAACTACAAATGCAGGCATGTTCTGAAAATCAAATTTTTTCAAATCACCTGTAATTTTAAAAGTAATAATGGTCATGCAGATATTTTTTCACTATATATTTTTTAAATTTTTGTATTTTTCATTTGTAAAAAAAAAATGTATATCGTATCTAATTTTAATAACGTCTGCAGGAACATTATGAATTTTAGAATGAAATGCGATTTGATCTTAACAAAACTAAGCGCAAATATAAGTATAATATGTGCTGGTTAATCTAACCAATTTTAGTTGTTAATTTTACTGTAAAAAGTTGTTATTGTGATTTAATTAGCAAAAGATATCCTATCAATGTTAGATTCTACTATTAAAACTCTGATAAAATCTTAAGTTTTACTGGGATAAAATTGTTAAAGTCATATTTGCTTGCAGATATCGAGCCATAACCACTAAAACAGCTTAAGCGACACATTTTTCGCACTTTCCTATTTTGACGAAAATCGACTATTTACGATGGCAAATAACCACTTTTGGTAAAAAATGAGGTTCGAAAAATATGTCGCTTAAGCTTTTTTAGCGGTTATTGCTCGATATGAGATAAGTATAAAATGATTAAGTGACTAATTAGTTTAAAATTTTTATCGACATATTTAGACTTATACTACGAAATGTTGTTACACAAAAAATTTTATATAATCTATTACAAAAAAGTGTGGGTCAAAGTAGAAGTAAGCTAAACCCGACAAGGGTACAACCTATCAGGTTATTATTTCAGGATTTTAAAATATTAAATCAACGCTTCTTGTGTGTATTTTTAAATTATTTACTTTATTATAAATTTGGTTATTATTTTCAGCCAACAACTAAAAAAATCTTCACAAATAGTTTAAAAATAATGTCGCGATATCGTATAATAGCGATAAATACTTTTTAATACGAAAAGCGTACATGGCAGAGAAACAAGCCGATCGGCTCATAGCCGTCACAAGAGCCGCCGCCGACTTTCAACGTACCTTCATGCCGCCGCCGATGCTTGCGGCTACTCCGGCTCAAAATTGCAGCCGGCTAATTGTTTTTGTAGTGGCAAAATTTTTACCAAATCTTACAAATTATTAATTTTTTTTTATAGAAATATATTTAAAAATTTTATAAAAACCAAAACCAGCGGCTGTCAATGTCAGCCGGCTCAAGCCGGCTTATAAGCCGCCGCCGCCGACTTTTTAAGTCGGCTTATTTCTCTGGTACATGGACTGATTGTATAACATTCCGAAATAATTTTTGCTTCTCTATTTAGGTTTAATTTCAGAATTCACAACAGTTGTAAACATGTGGTGTGTGATTAAAGGGAAAGAAGTTAAGCGTACAAATCAATATTTTTCCCAAATTGTGACTTTTTTCAGAAAATCTGCGCGTATGTTCGCATTTATGAAAAGCCTCTCTTAAATTTTAGTTAAAATTTCTAAATTATCTGAAATGATATAGGTGAAATGTTCAAATTTTAATGCCACTTAAACACAAAAAAATATTTTTAAAATTTACTATTTTCGGACATTGCTGAATGTAGGGTAAATGTCCTAAATACAAAGCAATTGGCTTTTAGCATATTGTTATTGAATTGCCTTTACCACTAGTGAACGTGTTAAACAAAGTTTTTTACAAAATTGAAAATAATGAAGATACTTTTTTTTAAACTAGCCTTTTTCAGAGCAATTTTAAAATTTTGATTTCTTAGCCTTTTCCCGGTCTCATGATTTTTCCTAAATTTTTATTTAGAATTTTGCCAAAAATTTAATGCTTTCTTTTAATTTAAAATCCAACAATAAACTAAAAAGTTGTAGGCGAAATACTAAAAGAAGTCAAGGCAAAAATTTGTTTTGTCTTAAGTCAAATATCTTGTAAGTTATGAAAGATAAGGAATCACATCTAAGGAAGTTATTTTTTAAGAATTTTAACTTTAGCTGAAAATGCCTTGTACGATACAAATCGTATAATTTTGAAAAAAGTTACAAGATTCAGAAGTTTTTTTTTAGTCCCAGGAGGTCAGCCTTGGCCCACTGTAACTCCTGTCCAGCTTAAGCCAGAAGGCTGCCAGGATATGTGTCATAAAGCCTAGGTCCTCCTTTAAAGATGTTCGAGAGCAAAGATCAAAAACATTTGAACTTTCCCTAATTCCTTATGAATTACTACCAAAATAAAATATTTACGTTTTTAGGAATTAAGTGCCTCACAAAGCAAATATTTATGGCCATAATGAATGTACTACTGCACTCAAGCATAATCCTTTCCTTTTTTTTTTTTTGAATTGTATTTTTACCCCTTAAATAATTCAACATTTTAAGCATTTGCCGTGACCACAAATAATACAAACAATTAGTTATTAACCCCGCCAGTTTTTCAATACAACCCCACGTTTTCCTTAAAACAAATGTCAAATATCCTTTTAATGCATAAATATAAATTACCAAAGACTTCTCACAGATGATGGATTAAATTACAAAAAAGGCAAAATAATACAACATTTTACAAGTGGTCAATATATTTTAAATGATTTGCCCATTGAAGTTTTTCCCTTGTTGTTTCGAAAATTGAAATTGAGAAAAGGATAATTGTTATTGATCCTTTTGCCATATATTTACAAGAAAAGCTTCAAAGGGTTGCTACTTACTATTTGCTGCCTTAGAAGGTTAATCAAGGTTTAGAGTAATTGTTAGTTTAGGAATTAAAATTCTATTGATATTTGAGTAATTCAAATGGTCGTTGGTTTTTATTAGTCAAGTTAAATTTTTCTCCTGCCAGTGCGGTTACATTTTGCTTTACATCAAAGGGCCACTTATGGCCAGCTTAGTTAGCTATTTTACATTGCTGCCTTAAAACTTAAAGCTCATTGGGTCTTTAGCTGAACTTATGTAATTAAATGGTAAATGCAGTGTAATAAGTATGTTTCCTTTAAAAGTTTTTGCATATTTAGTTGCTTTTACATTTAGCCTTATACGTTTATTCATTTTATAAGGTTTCCTAGCAAAGTAGGGAAAATTATAAATTAAACAGCATTAAATAAAGTACACTAAGGGTGTAAACTATTACAATTTGCTTTTTAAGCTTTTAAGCTGATTTGAAAAGCTTATGCGGTCATGCAAGGTGTGTTTGTGTATTTGCTTTGCAGGAAGAGACAAAAGAGAAATTCTTTAAATATATATTTTAATCCGTTATAGTTTGTTTATTTTTTTTTATTGCGAACAAATTCCTTTAAATTTTTTTCATTAATTTCCAATGAATTTTGTCTTGATTTTTAAGGTAGTTTTTATTTATTTTTTGGTTCTTGTTTTGGCCTTGTTTTTGCTTTTTGTCATTTAAATGTTTAAAAAATTTAACACGCATTAGAAGTCCACATATCACCCATTAGGCGGCTTCTGTTTGATTTTTTTTCTCTCTCTTGAGTTTAGGTTTAGCATATTAAAATCGAAAATAAGTTTCTAAATCAGTTCATTTGGGTTTCATTTGTTTGTTAGTTCATTTTTTTTCATCGAAAAAAGGCTTAACTTCTTTTCTAAGAATTATTCGTCTAAGTCTTTCTTTATAACGAATATTTGTTTGAATTTATGAATTTGAATTTATTAATTAAATTGGCAAAAATAAAGCTTATCTGCTGAAGTTTTGCAGGAAAGGGAACTTCTACGAGCTTCTCAAAAATCTTTAAAAATAAACTTATAAAATAAATTCAAAACTTTTAGGGGAAAAAAAGAACAAATTAAAAAATTAGTTTTATTTGTCTTGGTGAAAAATTTTATCGCTTGTTTTCGTAAACAATACAAAAACTTTCGTTTGGGGACTTCAGCTCAAAACAAAAACAATAATTATGCCCTAATTCTATTATTGTCTCTGCTAGAAGGTTCTTGTATATGCTTTATGATTAACTTCCAAACCTTATAGCAACACATATTTTTCTTATATATTTTTCAAATTATTGTATATGAGTAATTCTTTAATTTTCAATTCAAAAACATGGCAATAATTCAGCCTTATTCCAGTTATCAACATCTACATCACGTCAATACAATAACAAATACTTAAGATTTGTATACCCACTTTCGAAAAGAGCTGACCGCTTTTGACAGGCTCATGCTATTTAGTAGACCTTAGGTAACCGAAATAGACTGTTAATAACATAAAATTGTTCACAAGAACGGGCATAGAAGCTCCAATTTTTTGGGATTCTTTTGACGTGACGTCGCTGTTGACAACTGTAATAAGGGTGATTATTGTATTTTTCATTATCAAAGACTACAACCATTTTTGAAGAAAATCATTTAGAGAATTAAAAAACAAGCACTCAAAAATATTTTCTAATGAGGGCATATTTCTATTTAGGGCAAAAGGTACTTTTTGCAAAAAATATTTTTCTTGCGAATGGTTATTTTCAAGAAACATTATTTTTATTATATGAACTTTTAAGTGAGATGCTTCTTATAAACGTTTATTTTTAACAAGAGGTACTTTTTACAAAAGGTACTTTTTATAATAACTTACTTTTTCCATAAGTTAGAAAATGTAAATGACACAAAAAGTAATTTTAGCATAAAATCCTTTTAACCTTTTTTACTCTTTACAAAGGTAAGTTTTCTGTTAAAATATTTACCTTTTATTACAGAAGCTTTTGCAAAAGGTTCTTTTCAAAAAAGTACTTTTTCTAAAAAAAATGTACTCAGTATAAAAATTTACTTTTTATAAAAATGTTATATTTATAAAAATGTCCTTTTTATAAAAATGTTATATTTATAAAAATGTCCTTTTTATAAAAATGTACTTTTTCTAAAAATATACATTTTCAAAAAATGTACTTATTATAAAAATGTACTTTTCATAGAACTCTTTATAAAATGTACTTTTCTCATAAGATAATTTTTACAAAAAGTAAATTTTATGATTTTAATTTTTTACAAAAATTATTTATTACCCTAAAACTTTTTGCAAAAGATACTTTTCCCAAAAGGTACTTTTCCCAAAAGGTAGTTTTGCCAAAAGGTTCGTTTCCAAAAACGTACTTTTAATAAAAAGGTAGTTTTAATAAAAAGGTAGTTTTAATAAAAAGGTAGTTTTAATAAAAAGGTTCTTTTAATAAAAATGTACTTTTAACAAAAAGGTACTTTTAATAAAAACATACTTTTAATAAACAAAAAGGTACTTTTAACAAAAACATACTTTTAAGAAAAAGGTACTTTTAATAAAAAGGTATTTTTTATATAAGATAATTTTACAAAAACCTAAATTACAGAAAAAGTACTTTTTATAAATACCAATTATTCCAAAAAATACATTTACCATATACATATGTATTTCATAAAAGTTTATTTTTTCCAAAAAAAATTTATTTACTTTTTATAAAGGGAATTTTTACACAAGCTTTTTCTTACAAAAATGGAAATGTTAATTTTTAAAAAAGGTACTTTTTGAAATAACGTACTTTTCACAGAATCTAAAACTCATTATACAGTATTTTCTACAAAAGTTAATTTGTACAAAAAGTAAATTAAGCAAAAAGTATTTGGTATGGGGACTTTTGCAAAAGGTATTTCTTACTTAAAGTACATACTAAGAATGTTACTCTATACAAAACGTACTTTTTACTAAAAAATACCTTGCACAAGTATTTGTTGCAAAATGTATATTTTGGTAAAAATACATCCTACACAAGGTACTTTTTACAATACAAAAAAAGAATGCATTTCAGACAAAAAGTACTTTCTACATTAGATACCTTTTAGAATGGAGATATTTTGCAAAATGTTATTTTTCCTACATAGAAAAATAAATTTTTATTAAATTTTTTGTTTAGAATATTGCTTTGTCAGCAAAAGCTTCAGTATGGAAACATTTACAATGAAAAAGTATTTTCTCAAAGTAAAGAGTATCCAAAAGACGCCTTAAAAAGTACTTTTTTCATAACAATTTCTTTGCAATTAAATCTGGTATTTGGCTTTAATTTTAGTTGTTCAAGTTGTATTAATTTCGTATGTTTTTTTTTAATTTATATAAACTATATACTCGTATATATATTTCCTTAATCTCACAAATTAAAGCGTCTTTGTGTCTGCCAAAAATTTTGCATCACCCCAAAAACATCAAACCGCAAAACGTATCCTCTTTTAGTTTTATTTATTTTTAGGTTAACATTCTTGCTGTTGTTGTTACTTTTAACCAAATAAAGGAAAGACTGTATTGAAAAAAAAAAACAAAATAAAACATAATGTTTTAACCAGTTTTTAAAAGACATAAACATTATTTTAGTTTGAATTCTTTTTATTTTGATACTCGTAATCAACATCATTATCATTGAGCATCAAGGTGATGGCTGTTGATGAGTCTCTTTAAATCTCTAGACACGCTTGGTTTGTTGTAATTATTAAGGCGATAATGATTCAGGGACTAACAATAACGATGATTAAGGATGATCATGATGATGTTAGTGATCGTGATTTTAGCACATCTTATAATTTCTGACTGTGCAGGCAGTAAAAAAAAGGCCAAATATTGTGCACTCATTTGAGAAAAATAAACTTTTGCTAGTTTTTGGGCTTTTGTTTATGTCTGAACCGAAATCGTTGCAAACCGCAAAACTCCAAAAAGTTAAAACCTTAAAAAATTCGTTGACGTATTATATTTGATACTTTTGACTTTTTGTTCTTTTTTTTATTTTTTTTGTATCAATCTGTCCAAGTTTAAGGTTAAATCAGAAACCTACAAAGTGTAGCAATGAAATTTTCAAAAATAAAAAGTAAAAATATTTTTATTATAAATTTTAGAACCTTCAACAACGTGTTGTTATAAGTTTTTATAAGTATTATATGGTACCAACTACTCGTATATTTACTTTTTATTTTTTTTTTTTTTGTCAATACGTTTCTGTTTAAATCTATAAAACAGGCAAAACAGTTCACAACAAATAATCGAAATAAAAAAAAACTAAAAGTTTCAAAAATAAAAATGAAACATTGAAATCAACATTTGAGACATTTCACGATTTTATTATGTATGAAGTGTCGCGTCTGCAAATATTTTTATATATTTTTTTGTTATAATTTTTTTCTTGCCGTTCTTGCTTCTCGTATGCATGTAT
Organism: Tachina lurida; assembly: GCA_944452675.1. Classification (NCBI taxonomy): domain Eukaryota; kingdom Metazoa; phylum Arthropoda; class Insecta; order Diptera; family Tachinidae; genus Tachina; species Tachina lurida. The sequence goes on along the minus strand of OX101752.1, from coordinate 181,644,818 downwards.
GGCTGGTATCTTGCAAGTCCAAAAACCACAAAAATGTCATCATTTTTAGAGCAAAAGTTTTCCAGAATACAATCAAAATTTACTGTCTTTTTGTCCGTCTGTCTTATTTTTGGTTGTGGCTGATTCGTTGAAGGTTTTTGTGTTCAATATTGCAGTTTGATATGGTTTTCAAGTACGTTCTTAAAATATGTTTAATTCACAGTCCAGTTTTAAAAATTTCTTTTATACTTAGAAATAATGCTCTGGTTTCTGTGTGTTATTTTTCTTCTCTTCTTTTTTTTTTGGTGACTGCGTTGTTTATTGAACGCGTCTAAAATGTTAAAATTTTTATAGTTTGTTACTTGTTGATTCTGAATTTTTTTTTTCTTTTCAGCGAATTTCTGTTTAACTAACACTTTGGTTTTAGCGTAGAATGTGATACCTTTTCAAAATTGTTAAAGTTTTGTTCCTAAGACAAGACAAGACAACAAAGTGAGCAAAAAGTTTTAAAACTTTTAAATATTAGAGCTGAAATTGAGGCTCTATAAAAATCATGATTTTGTAGGTTATTTATATATTGGCTTTAATTTTAAAACTTTAAAGTGCAGGATCCTACCAGCCTCGCGAAAAACTCACAAAAAATTTGCAAAACCTTCTGTTTCAGACAAATTTTTTTTTTGTGTCTAAAACAAAACTCATTAATAGTGCATTTACACTGTCTTGAAATCTAGTACTTTTAATATTTCGAGCTAAATCAAGCTGTTTTTTTCAAATTTCCCATACTAACCCAAATCTAATTTTTCAGTAGATTTCTAGGAAATCTAATAAAAATCTAATGCTTTTATTTAATCTTTACTACCCTTTACAACAAAAAATGAATGAATTGGATACGGTCTGCTTAAAAAAGTGTGTGAATTGGCTACATTTCAGTTGTTTGGTTGTAGTTTTGGAAACAATTCAGTTGATGGGTATGGTTTTTGGATAAACAAATCTTGATAAATGTCAAAAAAAAGTTGGTGTAAACGGTATAGATTTTCATAAAGATTTTAGTCAAAATATGCTACATTTTGTACTGATGTAAATGCCCTTTAACTGAAAGTGTTCCAAAACTACAACCAAACAACTACAATGTAGCCAATTCACACACCTTTTAAAGCAGACCGTAGCTAATTCAGTCACCTTTTATATATAAATATGTTGTACAGGGTAGTAAAAAATAAATAAAAATATTAGACTTTTATTAGATTTCCTACTAAAGTCCTGCACAAGACCATTTATAAGAACTTTCAAGATATGAGAGATTTTTCAAATGCTTTACTACAGCGAAATATTCTAAAGCAAATGGCTTAACAACACTGTTGGCAAGACATTTGGTTCAGTTGTTTGTCTTGCCAACAGTGTTGTTTAGCGTATGTTTTAGAATATTTCGCTGTAGTAAAGCATTTGAAAAGTCTCTCATGTCTTGAAAGTTCTTATAAATGGTCTTGTGCAGGACTTTATTTCCTACAAATCAACTAACAAAATATATTTTGTTTTATATGGGAAATCTAGTAAATAGAAGCAAGATTTAGCTCCGAAATCTTATGAGAACTAGATGTCGAGATAATGTAAATGCTATATATAAGTTATTTTCTTCAAAAATGGTTGTTGTCTTTGACAATGAAAAATAAATATATTATTGCCATGTTTTTAAAAATTAAATTAAAGTATTATACAATAGTTTGAAAAATACATATATCAAAAAATATGTGTTCGATATAATATTTTTGGAACAAAATCATAAAGCAACTACACGAACCTTCTAGCATAGACAATAATTAATAAGTGTTTTAAAGAATCATAACTGCGGCTTTTTTTTCGTCCATAGGCAAGACGATACAATCGTTGAACAGTATTAGGTCATTAAACAATATTAAAAAGAAAGTCAATAAGAAATTAATGCAATAAGAATTTATAAATTAATGCCAGCTTTTTAGGTAATGCCCAATGTTCGATTTATCGAAGAACATTTTTCTCAAAAATAAAAAAACTGTAAAACATTTGGACTACCAAATTTTATAAAGTTATTCGCAAAAAAAACATTGTATGGGATGATATGGGTTAAATAAATTAATAATAAATTCAGTAAATTGCGACTTTGACTCGCATACGAAGGGTTCCGTACGGACACTACATTTGCAATACTATACGAACTTTAGCCTATATAATCGAATAGGCCTCCTGTGATACCATTCAGTAACTTTTAACGATCCGACAATTGTAATTTTTGTCTAAACATTTTGTCGCTTGCAATAACGATTGTGTGATCCTGTAACTTTTTTTAACGATAGTACGTAGATGATATTTTCTGTTGATTTTTGTCAATAAAATTAACAGCACATAAATTATGAAAGCTTAACTAACGATACAGCTGACATTTACCTACAGCGAATATCGTTAAAAATGTTACTGAATAGCAAATTCGAAAAATTTTCGTTGTAATTATTTTAACAATGCGATTATCGTTAAAAAAAAGTTAGTGAATCGCACTACTGATGTAGAAATTGTTTAAAACACTTAAAGCATTTTTTTTTAGTTTTGGAGATGTTTCTTAGGCAGGGTTTACATCTGTTTGCCATGTGCCCCACATGCGTAAAAAAAGCGTAACCACTAATGAAAAATTGTTTGACCCAGATACGTATACGAAACAAACAGAAAAATTCCCTTATCTTCCGTCTCGTGACACTTCTGTATGTTGTGTGCATTGGTGTGCGGAACCCTTAAAATTTTTATTTTTGAAATAAGTTAATAACAATGTTTTTAAAAAATTATTTTGCTGAATAAGTTTAATAATAATTTTGATGAAAAAATCACATTTCGATTTGACTGCAAAACAAAACATTAGCCCCGGTATTCATAAGCGATTGTTAAGGTTAATGTTGGTTTAAACTACAAATTTTTAAAAGAAAACCGGTTTAAAGTATATTTTAGCTGTAGCAATCATTGATGCTGTTATTTCTGTCACTAAATTAATTCTTGGAAATTTATTGTTATTGTAACTTTTAGTATTCTTATTTATTATTTGTATTTCGTATAGTCACGATATAAAATCGATTCTTAAGTGCCCTGGAGACGAACAAATAAACTCATCAATCCCATAGTTACATGCGCAAAGTAATTTTTTTCGGCTATACGTCCTCGTTGTGGGCAATGGTTGATGAAAACTAAAAATTTTTTTTATTTGACGTTTGATTATTTCAGGCGCTGTGAGTTAAGGCCCAAGGAAATAATTCCCAAATAAGAAAATTAAATAAGGTCCAATAAAATTAAAGAATTTTTAATTAGGCTTTATTTCATTTATTTTTGGTTTTATTTCATGTTGACATTAGTTGGGATTTATTTAAATTTTTTAAACTTTATTTTATTTTGACTTTCACAGAAAAAACAAAATATAATTTTCCGAAATCAAATTGAAAATTGAACCAGTAAATATTTTGTATGAATTCGGACCTTCAAATAAATTTGTAGATTCTGATAACAAATTTAGTAAAAATTTAAATTTATCAGAGTTCGGCTAAAAGAATTTGTTATTTAAATTTGTTGGTGCTTATCTTGTCTGTTGATAGGTACAACGCACTGTTGTGCTCTTGTTGTTGTTTATTTTTATTGCTCGTCTTGTATACATATAAATTCCGACAAGTATCCGACAAACGGCAAATAAAATTTGGAACAAACAATTTACTGGAACAGTAAAAGTATTAACTGAAACTGAATTATTTTTCAAACAAACATTTGTTTGAATTTTTTTTTTTGGCATAATTTTTTTGTGTTGGTGTCATTGTCGTATTTAAATTGGTATTTATTTCATTTATATTAGGTATTTTTACGTACATTTTCTCTTGGGGCATATTTAATTTTTTTTGGTTTTTATTTTATTGCGGCTTGTTTCATTTCTTATTTGGGCCTTATTACATACCGCCCATCCACCCCAATTCTGTTAAAAAAATACATAAATTTCATTGTGATTCCTGTTAATGATGTAATAGTGCTAAAGTCAAAATACAAATAATGATTGACGTACTTGCTTGTGCGTCTCCTTCTAAGTGTCGTATGCTACTCACACATGCGTACGTACTGATTGAGGGGCTTATTTGATCGTCTACAGTACATCTCATGCGAAGATTTGTCAATATTGGTTTTTTTTTGCCATCTTGGTTTTCTATTAAAGTTTACATACCACTATACAATGCTTTTTAAATACATTGAAAAGGGCAAGGGCTTAATCGTCGCTTTCGATAATGAGCTGATTCGATCTCGTTTTTCAGTTTGAGATTATGGTATTCGCTATCGAACAATGTAATAATATTCTTCGATATCGATTGCCATAATTGCAAACTGAAAGAACGTGATCGCATCAGCTAGTTATCGAAAGTGACGATTAGATTCCAGGTATAATTGCAATTATCGTTAGACGATTAAGGAGAAAATCTGTACTACGCGATTTTAATTTTTGAATGTCATTTTGATTATTTGGAGTGGAGCTTGACGTTTGAGGTTTCGTCTGGTCACAACTATTTGAAATGTACTATTTACAGTTTTTTTCGCATTATATTATGATTCAATAGAAGCGAATACCTTGTGTGAAATATTTATGTGTGTGGTGTGAAATATTTATGCGAACATACAAGACATTAACAAATTCAATGTAAAAATAAATAATTTTTAGCATTTAGCTTATTATTATTAATATGCAAAACCTTTAGCTCCTTATATTTTCCATTCTTCCCTGAAGGATCGATAATGAAAAATCATTTTTAATGAAAAATTTCTTCAGCCGAAAAGTGTAAGTTTTTGATAATAAAGGCAGTAGTGCAAGTGTATAAAACTCTAAGCATATAAAATTATCTTTATGACTTCTTAAAATTCTCTAAACCATTAACCCCCATATTCATAAGAACATTAAAATGAATTTGAATTCCATTTTAAGAAAATTTTGTATGAACAATTTTAAATAAAATACATTTCAAACTCATTTTAAATTATGTGAATACGGGGATAAACATTTAATTACTTATAATTTTTAGTTTCCTATATGCTAAGTAATTTTGTCAAAATATTTTGTCTTATTAAATGCTACGAGTTAATATTTAATAAAATTTTTAACTAAACATGAACTCTTAGGCACTTGTCCAAATAGAAACGTATGTATAAACATATGGCTCTTGCAACGCCTTCATGAAAACTTTGAAAATTTGAAGCCAAAAAAAATGAATAAATTCTTTTAAAAAAATTTTAGTTTCAACAAAAATCCAACTCCTACACAACAATTTGTGTTCAAAAATTTTTACTCTCCATGTGGGTGTTCATAACAAAACCAATTTTTTTTATCTCTTTTCTTGCCTCATTTTAAAGCACGCAAATCACAAAACTGTTTTGTTGCTCATTTTGACTGAATGACTGACTGAATGGGAAAAATGTACAAAAAAAAAAAAAAAATTAAATAAAATACCATAAAATAAAAATAAAAAGGCCCACAGTAACCTTAATGCATGGTTGCATGTTGTAAAACATGTATGTTTTGTCACACTTTTGGCAAATAACAATGGCTGGAAAAATAATCATAAAATAATAATAAAGAAAAGAAAATCTAAACAAAAAATAAAAAAAAAATAAAATCGTAAAACCAACACCACCCGTTTTTGTCTGCTTATTTTTTTTTTCTCGCACAATAGGCGTGACTAGTAACGTTTTCAGCTCTCCCCTGCCGCTTTATCGTCGCACAAAGCCGCCTGCCTGTGCGGATTGTGTGAATTGTCAAAATCAAATTTCAGTCATACGAAACTAACTATAGACTGATGTTATATGATCTGTTGGATTTAGATTTTGTGTAAATCAGCTTATGATTTTCATACATTTAACACAATAAAGTGTGCCGAATTTAAAGTTTTTTGTTTTGCTTATTTAATTTTTTTTTTTTTTGGTTTCATATTATGTATTACATAAAATCTCATTTTTTGACAGCGGTAACATGATCTGAATAAAATGTATTAGACTTTAGTATGGTGGCTTAAAAATCAAGTCAGCTAAACAAACATAAAATTAATTTTGTTCAGCTACTTTACACTCGGAAAATTATACCTATAAAACTTGTAGTAATTGCTTTAAATAATTATCAAGTTGAGAGTTAAAGAACTCATGAGCTGTAGACACTAATTAAGTTAGGGATTCATTTAAAAATATGACATTATTTGAACCAACATTTAGAAGCACAAATGGAACCAAATTTCTAGCCAGGAACACAGCAAACTAACCAAAAAGCTAGTGGTAAAATCGCCATAATCACTTGGACTTAATCTCTCCAATGAACTGAAAGCTCACAAGCTTTACAACTCTTGCACTGCAATAATAAATGTGGAAAGATATTTTTTTTTAAATATCTTGCTGTGAAAAGGATTAACAGTCACTATACACTCAAAAATTTAAAGCTGCATAAAAGACTCTTTATACTTCAAAAAAGAAAAAAAAAACAGACTGACTGTTGTTTTTATAAAATATAACAAATTTTTATAAAGGTTTTATAAAACGAATTTTGCATAGCGATCTGTTTTATAAAATTTTTATTAATAAAAAATATTTCTTATGAATAACTGCCTTAAAATTTCAGCGAGTACACCTAAAATTATTTCTTAATCCAACAATAAAGGTTCAATCAGACGTGCCCTAACCATAACCAAAGAGAACAGCTGTTCGAACCAAACTTATGGACAACACTGTATTTGATTATAGGTGACTCGCAATAACGCCATAACCATTGCCATGGAAACAAATTGAACTTTAGTTTGGTTATGGCTATGGCATTATGACTGTGGCACGTCTAATTTAAGCTTAATGAGGCAATTTTTGTTATCGATAAGTATTCTCTGAAAAAATTATGTTGTCACATACATATTTCTAAAATACTTAACTTATGTGTATCAGTAAAATAACTAAAAATGTTTTAAGTTAAAGTAATATATTAAAAAAATTTAAACATTCAACTATACAGTAGAACAACGTAGAAAACAACATAGCCTGAAGCTAGTCTTTTGCTTTGGCGTCGCTGTCTGGTTTTTGCAGTAGGTGGCAACGCAGGCGCAGAATTCCGTATTTTGTAAAAAAATTCATTTGAATGTTATTTCACAATACCATAATATTTTATTTATTTGTAACTTTTAGCAAAAATATTTTATATATTTACATTATTTTTAATGGAAAATGGTGTGTGATGCAAGCAATAAGAAAAAAATTTTACTTATATTTTGGTTTTTTTTTTATTATTTTTTCATAGATATTGTCTTTTGGAAAAGCTTTCAAAATTTTCTATATGGGCATGATGACATTTTAAGCAACACTTTTAATAATATTTTCAGCTTTCAGTTCAAGCAAACTTAGGGCTTAATTGTATAAAATAACTCTCCAAAAAAAAAAAAAAAATATTTTAAATGGCAGAGAAAATAATATATCTGAACTGCCAAAATATTGGGTCTGTTCGTAAATGCATCACTGGTCTACATTATTAGTTCAAATAAATGTCAAATATCGGGTATATTTGACATTTGTTTGTGTGTTCATTTTCTATTTGGCACGCAGTGATGCATTTACCAACAGACCCATTGTATTTGTTTTTCAAAAAAAAAATGTTAATATTACGAAGAGCAAAGACTTAGCTCAAACATAAAAAGTTGCCTTACTCAAGTTTTGATCTTATAATAAAAAAGAAACAAAGGGAGATATACAAAAGATATGTGTATTTCTCTCTCATCTCCCTCTAATATAATTCCAATACTAATACAAGGAACTGTTTGTTTAAGAATAAGCAAAAATAATAGCCTGGACAGTTTGTAGATTTCTTCGATAAGTAATTAAAAAAATAAATAATTTTTTATAAAATCTATCAGTTGGTGGAGGTGTTTAATACAATTAGCAATAATATTAGTAATTTTTTTGTTTTTTTTAATGTTTATAAATAATTACAACAATAGTTCTTAAAATTAGTATGATTAAAAAAGTTGGTTTTAGAAAAATTATTTAATAAAATGTTTGCTTTATGGGCCATAAATTATGGCCATTAAAAAGAGAGAGAGAGAGAGAAGAACCAACGGCTTACATTCAGATTGCCTCGCTCCCTCTATATTTATCTCTCTCTCTTTCTCTACAAAATTTTCTTAACGAGTCGAGACTAAATAAAATCCGCAAGCTACGCAAAATACGTTTGTCATACTTAAAAGGAACTGGAACGTATACAAAAAAAAGCGAAATCAGGTTTTACAGAGATTGTTTTTTAAGCCTGCTAGGACTTACGAAAGGGTAAGCTGTGCAACCTTTTTCGACATAAGTATACTTCAACAAATCATCATGAATAGATTGACGAACTCTTGAAAAATTCTTCCAAATTATTCAGACTTCCTTTAAAAATCAGTCATTAATTCGCACTATAGGTCTGCACAGATATAGCTGTTTGCACCAGTTTTACGTGTGTTGGTTCTGGTATGTACAGATACTGTTATACAGAGTTTCTGTTACTAGTCATGTTTTGGAATCGATTGTTTTTCTTGAACCAAGTCTGAGCTTATGAAAGAGAGAGCAAAGAAGAACGAAGAGTGGTACTTTATTTGCTTGCACCGATAAGTTATGACTAGTAGCAGAAACGCTGAGTAACTAACATATGTACCTGTGCAGACCTATAGTTCGCACAACCTTTTTTTTATAACAAACACAACTTACGAAGCAATTAACTTCTCTGCGGAAAACACTCAGGGTCTGTGATGGTACTCGAGGCCGCAGCCTCTGGACTGACAGGATAGCATCGCTACCACTCAGCCACAGAAACACCCTGTGTAGACGACTACGCGTCTTCAGCGATAAGGCACATTTGTTGGCTTAATGTTATATAACACATTGCCACATATGGAGTGAAAGCAATTTACAAAGGACCCTGCTTGCTCCATTAAATCCAGAAAAATACATTGTTTGGATCAGCTTACACTCTATTGGCATTATTGGACCTTGTTGGACCGACTTATTGAAATCAAAATTTAGTGATAAGCTGATTTCGATAAATTGGTCTCCATGTTCGGGCGATTTGACACCTCTTGATTATTTCCTGTGAGCCCATGGGAGGGCACTGGCTTATACTGATAATCCTGCAACAATGACGCCTTAGAAGCCAACATTATTCGTTTTATTCGTAGCATACTGCCAGCAGAGCTTAAAAAAATGGCCCAAATTTGCACGTCCAGAATGTGCATCCTAACAACGGCTGCGGTGTTCATATATTTGAAATAATTTTAAAATCTTTCGGATAAAAATTTTTTAATTAAAATTTATTTTTATCGTATTATTTTTTTCCAATTAAAGTTCTATTAAGATTAAATAGTTTTTGTTATCAGTTCTTTTTTCGTCTTCTACAACGAGTTTAATTTTGCAAGACTCTTTCAAATCGGATTTCCAAATTCAAAACTTCAGCGCTCTTTTACCTTTTACTTCGTTACATAAATTTTCTAGACATATGAGAATTTTAACAGCTAAAAAACTGGTGCCTTTTTTGCTTAGGTTTGATCTTAACAACCCAATCTTGGATAGAACATTTAGTTTCGTTTATTTGCCGAAAATTTCCATTTGCGTATAAGTTGCATGATTAAATCAAAATAGTATGGTAACATCTTTATTTTTATACAGGAAAATCCGATAATGGCAACACTTTTTGAAGTGAAGTTAGGTGCAGATATGAAACAATAATAATAACATTAAATTAATATATTATTTATCATGGCTGCAGGGCAAATACATTAGAGTTCGACCGATTAATCGGCTTCGGCTTCGGCCTTCGGCCAAAAATTGGTAATCGGCCAACATTCGGCCTATGGCAAAAATCGGCCGATTGGCCGAAGCCGAATATTTTTCATTCCAAGCTTGAAAAATAAAATTATGTTTGGTCGTTGCTCGCCCACAGTTTCTACTGTGTTTAACGTTTTGAAAGGGTTGCTTTGAAATACAACCCTGTTGCTTTCTATTTTCTTTTACTTGGACGTTCTAGTGGGTGATCATATGAAAAAGCAATCTTGAAATTGCAAAATAGTTTTATTTTTCTTGTTATGTATCCAATAGATATTACAGCTATTTCAGTGATCTCAAAAAAGCAAACTTTTTTCTTAATTCATATAAAACGTAAGTATCATTTTTAAAATTTAAAACATTCGGCTTCGGTTTTGTCCGAAGTTTAGGATTTTAGCCGAAGTTCGGCTTCGGCCAAAAAAAATGCCTTTGGTCGGTAACTTTTATTAAGATAATCGTATCGCTATAATATATATAACGAAAGTTTATTGACTTCGATATTCAGTAACATATTTTAACGATATTCGCTTTCGATTGGAGAAAAATAAAATGAAATCTCAACCTCAAATTCATTGAGTTTTTCTTTATTATTTTTTGTGCTTTTCGCTTATTTTCACATGTGAGTAAGATAAAGTTGAAGACTATCGCAAAAAAGAAATTACGGAATCACATTATCGTTACCGCAAACGAATATATATGTATATGTCGATATAAATATCACGATTTTCGGTTCGGAAAAAGTTACAGAATTTAGGTACAGAAGTAGAAGTCTGAAACTTTTAGCAAAGTGAAAACCTCAATATCTATACATATATTTATTCGCTTGAAGTAACGATAATCTCATTCTGTAATTTGTTTAGGATAGTGTACAGCTGTGTTTTAGTCACTATTTAATTTTATATTATGTGGCATCTCTGCATAGAATAGGTCCAAAAAAATAAAATAAAAAGAAGACAGGTGCCATAGGACACTCGGTTATAGCTATACTGCTTAGCTATATAAAAAAAACTTAATGTGTTGAATAACAATGCACTAAACTTGTATTATCTGATGATGTCAAATTAGCCGCAAATATTTCAAAACGTTTTCATTTATTTGTCATTATTTTCTTCTACAGCGGCGTACTATTATATTAATGTATTGTTTGTGGCCGGCAATGACTATTAGACGGCTTACAGCCAATTGAGCAATTCTTGTCATTGTTTTTGTTGCACTCACTTCAAATAACGAAATAAAACACTATCAAACAATTTGTTTCGTTTTTTTTCGTACTCTGGTTATAAGTACAAAGAAATCAAAACAAAAACAAATTTATAACTGTAATAGTGTCGATTATTTTTGTTACAAAAATCACGTCCTAGCTCCCGTGTCATGACATGATGAGCATAGCTATAAAGGAAAATGAAATTGAGCTTTTGATTTTACTTTTTTACTTTAAGCGAATAACATTAAAATATATTACTGGATAGCAAAGTTGACACGCTTTCGTTATATTTCTTATAGCGATACGATTATCGTTATAACGAAAACTTATCAACTTTGGTGCTTTTCGCTTATTCTGACATTTCTTCTGCAGACATGCCACACTGCTGCAAATTACAGAATGACATTATCGTTACTGCATAGCAATAAATACAGCTATAAATATTACGATTTCTGTTTCCCAAAAAGTTGCTGATTCCAGGTACAGGTGTTCTCCAAATCTGAACACCTCAACAGCTCTGGCAAATTCAGAGAAGCAAACGTGCTTAGCTTACTTTTGACTATAGTCATATATGAATAGAGTTTTAATTTAGAATTTATTCCATAGGGTTTTTCCTCTGCACAAACGAGTATTTTTGCTGTTTTGATGGGACTTGACCTTTTTTTAGCTTAATATATATAATAAGTTAATGTTAAATATAATCACCCTTATCATAAATAAAATTTCACACTGAAATTTCCGAATCTTAATTTTGTTTGCTTCCAAAAAAGTTATGCTGAAAAAAAACAATTTTTCATAAAATCAATGAATGAAGTTCATTGAAAAAATGTATGAGTTCATTGGGTCATCAATGTTAAAGTTCATTGAAGAAACGTATAAGTTCATTGGGTCCACGTATAGGTTCACCAAAATCAATGCAAAAGTTCACTGAAACAATGCAGCAGTTCATTGATATAATAAACAGTTTCGTTGTGCCAATTAACTTATACATTAATTTTAAAAATTTAAATTTTCAATGAACTGTAGATCATCGATTCAATGTGCCTGTGTCTTAGGTCAAAATTAAGGCAATGTACTTTTTAATTGATTTTATGAAGAAAATTATTCACAAAGATTTTTTTTCGGTTGGAAATGTGGAAATATGTTTCAGCCCTATTTATAAAAAATATTAAGGCTTTATAGAAATCTGTTAAAACAAATTTTCATACAAAATTGTTCTTATTAAACCTTTATAAGGCCTTAATAATATTCATAAATAAGGCTCTAAGTTTTTAGTTTTCATGGAATTGTTGATAAGACATTAATATCCACGTGAATGAAAAATTTTATTCGGAAACTTTCTCATGTGGGATTCATGATTAGGTTGAATATAAGAAAAATTACAATATATGTTACAGATTTACAAAATTGTTTGCTTTATAGGAGAATATTTTTTAAATAGCTTAAGCCAGATGTATTTTTATAAACCAATACATCTTACATAGAATAATATATTTGCATTTAAGAGGCATTGAATATTGTGATCTTGGCATATCTTCTAGTCCCGGAAAGTCCTGGGCGTGTTTGCAGGGCGAGCGAATCTGAGCCTTTAACATCCAACCTTAATCCAGTGACATTTTGTAGTACAGTGTAGACTTCTAAAATTGTGCTTCTCTTTGGAAAAAAAGTAACAAAAGCTTTTGGTATTTTTTCTGTTTTAATTTTGTTTTATTTTTGAAATATATTATTTTAATATATATATATATATATATATTTTTAATTATTGGCTAACTTTCTTTTTTCTGTTTGTTTTATTTTATTTTTTTCCATTTTGTAGATTAATAATAAATTTATATTAATTATATTAATTTTGTTTTTGTATTTTTAATATATATATATATATATATGTACATATATATATATATATTTATATTTTTGTTTTTATTTTTTAGTATACATACAAATGAATTAAAATTATTACATTTAAAAATGTAGTTTCTTCGTATAACTTTTAGTATTTTTGTTGTGTTTGGGGATTTTTCCTTTTTGAATATTTGTAAAATTAAAAAAAAAAATTTTTAAATTTTTGATTGCGTTTTATTACAATTTTGCTAAAAACTAAAGTTTTTTTCAAAAAAAGAAACTTTAAATTTTTTTGTGGGAAATAATAATAATAATAAAAACCATCATAATTAGTTATACATGTATATTAAGTAAAAATAAAAAATAAAAAATGTATAAAATATCACCTAATAAAATATTACGTATTTCAGGATTTTGTGTATATTTTTAAGACTTTTTTTTTAATTATTAATATGTATATATATATATATATAATATGTATATAAATAACATAAAGACAACAATGAACAAATTAAAAAGATAAAAAATAAAAATTAAAATTTTTTTTAGGAAGTATTAAGATTTTTTTTAATTTAAAATTATTTATCTTTTTTCTTTCAATAATATTATTTAATAAGTTCTGAATTAAAAGTAAAACAAAGCAAAGCTTTTATCGTATAGTTTTTGTTGAGGGGAAAAAGAGAGCAACAGAGTGTAAAGTTCACTCTTTAACCTCTCTCTCTCTCTGTCTCTAAAAAGGGGGTTAAGTTTTTTTTACAATAATTTTTAAATTATTTTACGTATGTATAATTATAAAGTACAACAACTATTTGTTTTTCCTTTTTTTTTTTTTGTTTTAACAAAAATCAAATGAAATATGTTTATATTTAAAGCAACTTAAGAGGAAAGCTTTTAAAACGCATGTAGTTAATATTAAGAGGTTGAATTTTTCTTACTCTTCATTTTGTTTTGTTTTTGTTTTTGTTTTTGTTATCCTGCCCATATAGCTTTTCAAAAGTGTTGAGTTTTTCCTTTATCATTACTAATTTTAACTATAAACTAGAGTTTTATTTAGCATTTTAGGAAAAAGCTTTGGCGAGAGCTTTCTTTCCCCCCCAAGCTAGGCTTTCTACAAAGCCTTGCAAGAGTAATCAGCTGTTTCGCCCAGAGCTTTTTCTTTATTATTAAAAGTATTATTAAATTACCTATATTTATAGTTTTATGTTTAATGTTTTTAGTAAACATTTTCGCTTTAACTTTAAGATTAAGTACTTTAGTAAGTTGTAGTAGTAATGTTTAGTTCTAGCAAGTTAAGGAGTTGGTGTGTATGTTTAATAAAAGAAAGTTGAAGTTAAAAAAACAAATTTGTTTTGTATAAGTACTTGTTTTAATAAGGAAGTAGCTATTTATTGGTTTAATAAATAGATTTAATTACGTATATCGTTTTCTTTGTAGGTTTTTGAGAAGAAGATAGCTTAAGTTTTTTTTTTTTGTTTAATACTACTTTTTTTGTTTTTGTAAATGTAAAACGTTAAGTTTGTCAATAAATACTTTTTAAGTTAATATATTACACGTCGTGTTGATTTTTTTTTTAATATTTATAGTAGATTATTTTTTTAATATTATTTTAAGAATATTCGTATACTTTTTATTTGAACTTAAGTTTTTGTGTGTGTGTAAAGTTTGTTTTTATTATTTTGAAATAATAAAAAACCAAGGGAAAAGATTTTGGCAAGTTTCTTTTCGTTTAAGGATAAAATAATAATTTTTAGAAAAAGGACGTTTCTTGTTGTTTCTTAGCTGTTGTGTTGTTTTTGTTTTTTTTAGAAAAAATCGTATACTTAATCATTTTTGTTACGTATCAAGTTTAGCAAAATTTAAAAAAAAGTACTTGCATTTTTTTTTAGCAAAAAATTAATAAAATATTTAGTTAGAAATAGAATTAAGGGGAAGAAAAACTAAAATTCGGCCTCATTTTTGATGCGATAACTGGCATAGGTTTGTTCCACCGGCTTAAAGGCTTGAGGTTGGGGTGGTTCCTTGTTTTTTTTTAAATAAAATAAATATACTTTTTAGTTTAAGAAAAAACATTAAATTTTCTCTTAACAAAAAAAAAAAAACAAACAAACTCAAGATCTCAAGTGAAGAATAATAGAAATTGTTTGGGAAAAAAACCTTTAAAAAATTCTTTTTCTAAAAAAGTTAGTAAAAAACAAATAATAATTTAAATATTTCAAATATTAGTTAAGGTTAGTTTAAAAAAAGTTTAAAAATTTTGTTTTAATATATATAAATAGACTATATTGGCGAGCTATATGGGCCTCTTGCAAAAACGAAGTTCATTTAAAATTGAATTTTTTTTTTGTAAAGTTGCGGTACTTTTTACAATTTTTTTTTTTAAGTTTTTAACATAATTATGATTGTTGCTTTTCATTTTTTTCATATAATAAAATATTAAAAAACAAAAATATTTTTCTTTTTAATTTAAGTTTAATAATTAAATGGCTTTCTTTTGTTCATTTAGTTAAATATTTAAATACACATTTTGTTTTATTTGTTTAATTATTGCCTTCAATTTCACCAAAAAATATTTTTGTTTTTTGTTAAGTTCTTTGAAAATCATAAAAATTTATCCACATTATAAAAATATTTTTCATTTGAAGAAAAAAAATTGCAGCACGTATAGTTTTTTTTTTAATTTTTTTTAAATTTATATTTGTGTTTTTAAGTAACAATAATGTAAGCAATTTGGCAAAGAAAAAAAAAGAGTCCACCTGCAATAAATTAAAAACTTTGCACTCTCCTCTCAAACCAAATTCATAAGGCAAAAACAAATGAAAAATTAAAAAAAATAAATAAAAAAAAAACAATTTTCCAATTTTCATAAAACTAAAACAAAAAAAATGTAAATGTAAATGCAAATGTTTCCTTTTTACACAATTTTTGTTTCGAGTGTACGCAAGTATTTTGAGGCAAACAAACAAATACAGCTTCAATGGTAATAAATCACTTGAAAAAAAAAACTTTTTGTGGCCTGTTTAATGTTGGTCAGTGGTAAAAGCTATACGTGTTGCAATCTTTCTTTTTTCATTTTGTTTTTTTTTCTTTTTTGCTTTTTTGCATTTAGACTTTACAAATTTTAAACGTGGTTTTTTATGCTATTTTTACTTTTGCTTTAAATTTTCATAATTTTTTTAAAAATTTTTGGTAATTTACACTTGTTTATTTTTTAGTTTTTTTTTTTTTGTTTTAATTATTTTATTTAATCCCAGGGCATTGTGAGCACCCGCTTCGTTTTTGCAAGAAGGTCGTTATCGTACTACGAACATGGGTGCACCACCGCATTGTAGCTCGCCAATATAGGACCATGTGCTCCCGCGAAGGGGGTACTCACAACGTCTGGTGTACTAGCTCCATCTGTGTGTGATGTTGAGTCGGCATTACTTCTTCCTTCACCATTAGCTGAACCCAATTCTGGTGGTTTGGTGGTGTCCCGTTCGTCAATTACTAAATCTATTGGCATTTTACCCTTTAGACATGATATATACCGATGACAGAAGTTATCGCATAATTCATGTACCTATTTGTAGTTGAATCATTTTTTGTATATATTTTTTTTTTTTTTGGTTTAAGGTTTCGAATTTATACAGACAGTTGTTGTTGTCATTTTATTGTTGGTTTTGTTGTTGTTGTAGTTGTTGTTGTTGTTTTATATCAATGCATAAAGTGAAAGGCGGAAAGTAAAAAAAGAAGAAAAAGAACGGGATTTGATTAGTTTGTTTTTTTTTCATATATGTAGTTTTTAAATTGCATTTTATGCATAAAGTGTATTATATGTAGCTAAAATAAAATTGCACTAGCGCTTAATGGCGGAAGGGTTCTTTTCACTAAATGGTGCAAAGTTAAATTTATTGCCTTAAACTTTTTGTATTATTTTATAAAAACATAACAATGAAGTTGTTGCATATGAATATATGTACATATGTATATAAAAATTTCAGTTTTGAATTAGATTGGAATATAGAAGCTTTTAAAATTTTTTAAAAAGCTTATTATTTTTTACGTGTTTTAAAAGTTCATACTCTTTAATAGTATTTTTGAATTTTTAATATAAAGATTGTACAAGCTTTTAAAAGCTTTTAAAAAGCTTGTTATATTTGACATGTTTTAAAAGTTCATAAACCTTAATAATTTATTTGAATTTTTAAAATAAAGATTATATAAGCTTTTAAAAAGCTTATTATTTTTTACTTGTTTTGAAAGTTCATAAACCTTAATAATTTATTTGAATTTTTAAAATAAAAATTATATAAGCTTTTAAAAGCTTTTAAAAAGCTTAATATTTTTTACTTGTTTTAAAAGTTCATAAACCTTAATAATTTATTTGAATTTTTAAAATATATACAGTGGAGGCTCAAAAAAGTTAAGTAGTTTGTTTTGGGGGTGATGAACTTTTCCGAAATCTTAACTTTTCCGTAGTATGAAATCGCTGCTTCAGATACGTGAAAGTTCTTCGCCAATCGATTAGCAAGAACGCCTTCATCTAATTTTTTTAAAATCTTGCATTTTTCAACAACAAATTCTACGACTAATTTCTTTTACAACTGATGAGAGCAACTACATTATGCATATAAAATTCACAAAAAAAAACGGTAACGGTTTTATTTTTGCATGTATACAGGCGTATATGACTCACTATATACATAAATATGTATTGAGGATTTACATACAAAAGTTGAGATCATCTTAGAAAGAGAAAAAAACTATATATAAAAAAATTGTCTCAGAAAAGTTGAGAATTACTTAACTTTTTGGAGTCACCAATGGTGAATAAAAGCTGCTTAACTTTTCCATATACTTAACTTTTCTATGACTTAACTTTTTCGAGCCTCCACTGTATATGTATATTAATTTGAAATTTTAAATATATTTAACAACGGCCTTCACAAACCAGGCAGTCGACTGGTGTAGAAAATTTATGTGAAAATATCGCAAAAATGGAGCTTTTCATATAAATTTTCTACTCAAGTTGACCATCTGTCTGGGTTGTGTGAATCAAAGGTAAGTTTTTGTTTCAAAAAAACCTTTTGCGATCTAAAAAGCTTTGATACTTGAATGTATATTGCCTTCAAGTTAAAAAATAATGCATGAAATTAAATATATTTTAAGGATTTCATAAAAAGCTTTGATTTTAAGATACTATATATAGTATAAAGAAAAATGCCTTAAACAACTACTCGTACAATACGAGTAGTACACGGAATTAATATTGTAAAATTTTTCATTTAAAATATAAATTAAAGTTACATGGTTCTCTGTTTATGATAATAGTTAAACAAAGTTATTAAAAATTTATTTATAAGCTGGCTGAATTTAGATCAGCTGCGTCCAAGCCATCAGCGTTACCGTTGTGCGACTAAAGTCGCATTTTGCCCCTTTTTCGAATGCCTTGCCACTTTTTATGCCCCTTAGTTTTAAATCCCCTTTTAGTATCATTTGCATTATTTTGTACCCCTTTTTGCCCCCTTTTTTGTTCAAAGTCAACTTTAATTATTATTTTTACCCCATTCAACAACAAGACTTTATTTCCTATGTGTATATATGAAAAAAAAATTTTTTTTGGGAAATTGACAGTATGGCGCAATATTATTTTCTGTGTGAGTATATGATGTTTAAAAGCCTTGGTATGAATTTTTTCATTTGTTTAAGATTTTTAAATATGAAATTACATACAGTCATTCATAGATAATTCTAACTGTATTTTCCGCAGCCAAATTTGATAAAAGTACATAATTTTAAAAGGTGATAAACTTTATGCTAAGGGAAATAATAGATATTGTATGAAAATACCATACTGAATTGCTATCATCAAATAATGCTTTTGATTTAAGTTCCCATGAAATTAGTTCATCATGTGAGCCTTTTATCTTGGAAAAACCAGTAAAAAAGAAAAAAGCAACACAAAAGTATTCCAATGATTAGGAGAGACGGCATAAGTGGGTTCAGATGGATGGATGCAGATACCAAAAAACCTATTTGTGTTTTCTACATTCAGTTGCTCATCTGCCGAATGAATCATTGAATGTCACACACGTGGCCAATTCCAAAAAACAAATGATTTAAAAATATCCGAGCTTTTACCACAAAAATACCAATTTTCGGAGGAAAGTTGATATTGCTGAAAATATGAATGAATGAAGATTGTTTTAAAGATGATAAGATGAACCCGTTTAAGAAAATAGACAAATTGGCAAAAATATATTCAGATTTGCCAGTTGCAAAGTCTGCGAGTTACACCTTATTTCTTTATCTATA
Source organism: Tachina lurida (assembly GCA_944452675.1). Lineage (NCBI taxonomy): Eukaryota > Metazoa > Arthropoda > Insecta > Diptera > Tachinidae > Tachina > Tachina lurida. Next base: position 181,625,647 of record OX101752.1, on the reverse strand, counting down.
TAAAGTAAAATTAAAAAAAAAATATAAATAAATAAGTACTCGTATTACGAAAAAATTATCAAATAGACAAGTAGACACTTGTCAGTCCATGCTGTCTGCTTTAAATTTATTTCAAAACAATTTGGAAGAATGGATTCCAAGTAAAAAACTTATTAATAAATACAAATGTACAATTTCAAAAGAAAGGCTATTTAAGGTATTTAATAACAATGCATAATGCCTAAAAAGAATAATGTTATCCTCTTCAGAATCGAATTTTAAAATTTTTATCAAAACTTTATATGGTTAAATAATTTTTTTTAATTATGCTGGTTTTTAAGTAAATAAGTGATATGAGCCATATGTATTCTTTAATTTTTTGTATATCTATCTTAAGAACTGGGGCCAATTACTGCATTAGACATCGAAAAAATTTTCATTTATTTTCTGTTGGAATTTCGATTGATATCAAATGCAGCAATTCGACTACTGTTTTGTTATTAACATAGATTTTATGATTTTTTTTATATAATAGCTATCTATACTACGTTTATACTGGTCTTATTTGCAAATGGAAGCATATATGAAGACTGTGAGTCAAATAAGCAATTATAAAACTAAAAATTTCTTTTTCTGTATAAATACATCTCATCCCCAGCAATAAGTAATTGTTCTCGTGAATTAGTAAGTTACAATTTTTACTTGCAAATAACACGTGCGTATAAACGTAGTATATGAGTTCTCATAAAATTTATGTTTTTGTACTTCTTATACATGAGAAATTGTTGTTGTTTATTTTAAATAAAAATAAGTTAATAAATATGCTTGTTTCTTTAATTTTTCTTGATTTTTAAGTTGCCCCTTTTTTTCTTTGAAATCCCCTTTTTGTGCCACTTTTTTTTTGAAAATCCCCTTTTTGTGCCCCTTTTTGAAAATTTTCAACGGTAACGCTGCAAGCCATATGCACAATATGCAAACTTTTACATAAGAGCTTTTGTGCTTTCATATCGACGAGAGCACAACAGCCAATCACAACTCGATGACAACAATTCCTGCTCTTGCTTTGCAAATAAACATGACAAAATTAAAGAGCTTTTAAAGCTGTTTATCCCAAATGCAGGTATAAGAGTTTGTATGTTTGGACGTAGCTGATTTAGATTATGAAATTTTCCATCAAATGAGTTGCATGAACCTTTTTTTTTAATTACCATAAGGAGACGTGAAAAAACAAATCAGATAAAAAAGTGTGGGGATAGGTTGACCTGTAGTCCACAAAATTTAATATGTATCGAAAATCGATTTAGCAAGAACGTACGAAGTAACAAAATACTTTTTTGCCCCAAAAAGTATTATTTTACAGATTGTGCTTAAATTTTGCGGCGTTTAATACACTTTGGAAGTCTATAAAAATCAGTGAATATCTGAAATATATTTGACGAAGTTTCTTACATTTATTAGAAAACAAAACATTTTTTCGATATTTTTAGTCGCCAATATCTCTTGAAGGAATCTCCCGAAGTTATTCAAGTTGTCTGTAATTGACAGTTCTGTTTGGTTTTAAGAGACTTTGAACTACTTGATCGGCTTAGTAGTTTAAAATATATTTAAAAAACTGTTTTGTGAAAATTTTATTTTCTAAAATTATCGAAATCTACGAAACCAAATGGATCATTATCTGACGATATCTATTAGCAAAAAGCAGAAAGAGCGTATGCATCACGATTCACCCGTCATGGAAGAACTTTAACAAAGCTTGGGGGAAACGAATATGATGTCTGACTATTTAAAGCGAAGTTTCTTAAAAGCTCAATAACCTTAATATTTTTTTTTATTATAATTATTGGTGTTACAAATTTAAATTTACTTGAACTAGAATGAGCTTTAATCAGGAATAATTTCTTACTCTGGCTCAAGTTCAAGTTCAATTCTTATTTTAGAAAGAAATATATTTTATGAATTAGGGCCGGTCCCACGATGTCGACAACGTTCGAATTGTCGCCCAGTTACATTGGAAACAACGACAAAATTTTAAAATTTGTTTTTCTTTTGAGTGTAACGCACTGTCCCATGAATTTTCTAATGTTATTGTAGTTTGCAATACAAGTTGTCGATCGAACGTTTGCTGGTGATATCGAGGAACAGGCCTTAAGCGTGCGACAAGTCGAACGCTGTCGATATCGTGGGACAGGCCCTTAATGCGATTTTCTAAGGAAGATAAGAAAAGTTAAACTAGACTTTGGCCATTTAGCTTATTAACATTGCAAAAAACTCGTTTATTTCTCAACAAATATTTAGTTGCAATTTTGAAAAAGCTTTCTTATTCAGCGAGTTTGAAAAAGCTTTTTACTCAACTCGCTTGCTAAACATTTTGAAAACGTAACATGCTAAAATCGAATTGCTTCACAAATTTAAATTAAGTTCATCAAATCAGCTTTATGAAAGAAGCTTTTATAAAATTTTATACTTCATTTGAATTCCTGCTACACACGAGTATAATTTTATGTAAATTCGGTTTTTTAATTTTGTATTTTGTATTTTTTCTTCTACCCATCAACTTCATGATAGACATGCAAATTAGTTTTTGCGTATGGCTTATTTTGTTGTTGTTGTTGTTGTTGTTGATTTTTTTTCTTTCAGCGTAAAAAATGGCGCATTGTTTTGGCCAGTGAGTAAACCCTTTTTTTATAAAGTGTATTGTTGTTGCAAATTAAGCCGGCCGGTTTATTTTTTATAAATTTTTTTCTTTTTGCTTTTTTTTATTTATTTTTTTTTTTTTTTGACAATAGTTGGAGGTTATTGTTGTTGGCTGTTTGGCCGGCTGTAACATAAAAATTGGCATAAATATGCATCAGTTTCTTGTCTTATTTTAAATTTCCAGCTCATATGCATATTGGCCTAAAGGAATCATTCCAACAATGGTAACCATGGCTAAACACATCGGCCACTTTACTCTTTGCCACGGCAAGCGTAGCCACACAAAAGTCACATGGCTAACTGCTCAGTGTGTATGGTGAATTGTTTATGCGTTTTCTGTTTTTTTTTTCGTGCTGGCTTACAGTGTGTTTGTTCTGCGTTCGTGCAACTTTTATGCTTAAACTTTTAAATGCAGAGTTGCATTTTTTTCTTCTTTGTAGGTGCATTGTTGCTGGATTTAATGTTTTTGATAATATTTTGAAGATAATGTGGCAAGTTGAGAGAGTTGAGAACAACGGCTTTAACATTAAGAAGAATAAGTTTAAGCTTTCAATTGATAATAATAAAAAATGCTTTTTATTTTATCTTTATCAGTCTTTAAGAGCAGTCTGCAGAACAAAACAAAAAACAAAGAATGCTTTTGTGTGTCACTGTTAAATATTTTGTGTGTGTATCATTTTGAACTTGTCAAACTGGTTTAAAATATTTTTTCTTGCTACTTTTTTGCCTTACAACTGACCAGTCATCCCGCCAAGATATAAAGTCAGTTAGCTGAAGTTGGTAAAAAAAAAATTTAAATGTCTTACCAAAAACTTTGCGGTCAATGTTATTGTCACCAAAAAAAAAAAAAAAAATTAAAACACATGCCTGGTTTTTTGCAGCCAGGAGTTTGAATAGAGGTCTTAACTGTTGTTTAGTTTTAGCCAAAAAAAAAAAAACAAAGATAAGAAATAAATGCCAACATAATACTGGTTTTCTCCAAAGTAAGCCAGCAGCAGCAACAACAATAAAAAGTTTCCTTTAAAGGCTTTTTTTAAAAAGACTTGATCAAAAATATATGTAAATGTAAAAATAGAAAATTGTTAACCAATTGTAAGCACATTTCACAAGGTTTCAACTTACACTCGAAAAATGTGTGCAATCGAAAACTCACACACACACTCTAGAGTCTAGAGAAAGGCCATAAAATTTATTTTCTCATAAAGATAATTATTAATTTTACGATTTGTTTTCAATGCTTCAGCTGCAAGAAGAGTAGAAATTAAAGCAAGAAAAAAAAGTGGGAAATAAGCCACTGAAGTACAAAGAAGTTCTTTAAACATTCTGGACATGTTTGTGGAAAACAATTTTTTCTCTCACTGCCGCCGCCACCACTGCTGCTTGCTGCTGCTGCTGTTGCTGCTACATTTGCAGTTGTTATGCATTTTATAAATTGTTATGTTTCCTTTATGGTTGTTATTGTTATTATTTTTGTAAAAAGCCCAGTACGCTTATTTTGCTCTTCCCGGATTATTTTTTCTGAATTCAGTTTTTGTTTTTAGTTTTCTGCTAAAAAAAAACTTGTCTGGCCAGTAAAACAGTAAAAACAGCCCATAACCATTGGAATCATTGTCATCATTATGTGTTGCTGCAAGCAGCATTAAACAACAGCTACAATTGCATTTGTATAGACAACAACAACATCAGCAGCACCATCATCATCATCATCATCGGCATTCTCATTCGGCAGCATCATTGCTGCCTGAAACAGTGTGTTGATGCATTGTTAATGATAATTTTGATTAATTTGTCAAGTGTTGAATTTGACATGTTAAGCGAGCAAAATGCTGACTGACTCAATGACTGACTGGCTGGTTGGTGGCTTGGTTGCCTCGTTCGTAGTTTGCCGTGCTGGTTGGTGGATGGCTGAATGACTCGTTATTGTCATTGTCTGTTGCACTACAAATGTGTGCATATCTGTTTATAAAAATGCACTTTGTTGCACTACAGTATAACGATGGTTCGCTTTCCTAAGGAAACTAACTAACTGGCTGGCTCGTACTACACACACACACACACACACACACACACACACACACACAAAGATCCGGACTGTCAAGCAGATAGACAGACATGCACATTTTTGTTTAATGTTAAATTTATGTATGTAAAAACCTAAAGAATCGCACAACATACTGTAGGACGACTACAACTGTTCTTTTTCCCTGCAATCCGAACTGTATTGGACTCTGAGGAGGAGGAGGAGCACGAGTAAAGGAATTGATGAAAATAATTCAACTAAAGAAATTCCTTTTATTATTACCAGCCAGTCAGTGTTTGGGTGGTATGTTAACTATTTCGTTAAAGGCAAGACCAAGGCAACAAATGAAGCAAAGAAACAAATAATAAGAAGAGTAGAAGAATAACAATCTCAAATCGAATTGTCGTACAATGATAATTTGTGGTTTGAAGTCGTCGCTTCGTGATAAGTTAATAAGAAAAAGTTATGACAGAGTGGGGAATATTTACAAAATAACACAGTTAATGAAGAAATTATAAAATAAGAAACAAGTGATGAATCTTAAAAAGATCATAATGTATTGTTTATTTGTACATACAGACATACATGTGGCAAGCATATTTATGGTGTCAAGTAAGTTCTTTTAATAAAGCAATAAATTTTAAAGGAAAGAAAGGGAATTCAGTGTAAAACTCTATTCTGTTAATATAGAAATTTTGGACTGAAAGTGCTTCGTTTAGATAAAGGCTTTCCAAACTGGCACAAGAGTGCCGAACATCAATCGGCTTCTTATACAACTGAATACACATACGGGAATACATTACTCTCGGTGTTCTCTCAGCGGCCAGCCTTGGTTTAGAAACATGTTCATGTGCTATTAGTTGTATAAAGTGGACGCTAGTAAACTAGAACCATTTTGTTGTTTTTTTTTTGAGACTAAAACCATCAGTTCTGCAATGTATTAAAAACGTCTAGTTTCCGAATGATTCCGATTTCTGGGAGTTCTTACCCTGCATGAAATGGAACTGACATAAGATTAGTCACGTGATCGGTCTAAAAAAAAAGGAACCAGTCCAAATTCTAACACTTCCTATGTAGCGCACCAGTCACCTTTACATGGGGATGGCCTATGATGGAGCTTATTGATACTTTGTATGCAACCTAAGACTTCTCACTGAGCTATCTTATAGCGATCTATTCGGTGTAGAATAATATAAATTATGTAATATAATGTCATTCCGATATTTAACAGTAACAATGAAAACTTATAATTTTTTTCATTGTTGCAAATGCAATGATAATTTGTTTTTAACCAAACATTTTTTCGAATTCGAGCATGACAACCTCTGGTATGACAGGCCTGCATACTAATGTCCTGCACAAGACCATTTATAAGACCTTTCAAGACATGAGAGATTTTGCAACTGCTTTACTACAGCGAAATATTCTAAAACAAACGCTAAACAACATTGGTGGCAAGACATTTGTTTCAATTGTTTGTCTTGCCAACAGTGTGGTTTAGCGTTTGTTTTAGAATATTTCGCTGTAGTAAAGCAGTTGAAAAATCTCTCATGTGTTGAAAGGTCTTAAAAATGGTCTTGTGCAGGACTTTATTGCATACTACCCTCTCAGCTACAGGGGCATTCATATTTCAAAAGCATAAATACCGCATAAGCTTAGATTAATATCTAAGTATAGTTACTGGACTGGTTCAAGGGTGACACCGACAAGTCATTGGAGGGAAGAATTGACATTATATTTTTACCATTTAATATAAAGGTACTGGATCCAACCACATCGAACTTGTTCAGTGCAATTTACTACAATACTAGAACGAGTCCCAATTGAATTGACTGAAGATTAAGACGACATATCACGAAAATTGTGAATATGTAACCATTTACACAATATATCTTTTTTCACCAAACACTACTCCCCACTTTGGGTAACACTCCCATGTTCTCCAGTCATAGGACGAATACGTTTGGATCAATTCTCAACAAATTTTCTGTGGGGTTCACAAGCTTATACTGTATTGCAAAGAATTTGCTATCGAGAAAATAATACTGAAAAAAATTTGGCAAAAATATGCATGTATAACAGCACCAACTACAACTGTTCCAACCACCACTGATGATATTGAAGTTTCATATATATAAATTGCATACAAAACGTATAGAATGTAAAACAAATATTTCAAAGCTGATGACCACAATATGGCTGTTAGCTGAACTACAAGGCAAGAGCATAGCCATGCCAACATCATTAATTTTTCTCTTTAGGCCCCGCAAGTATGTATATCTGTTTGAAATGGTTGGTGTAACAATTTTCCAGACTATAGTCTGTTTCATTCAGCTTTTTCAGGCATTATTTTTAGTTGGTTACCCGAAAAACTTAAGTGCTACTACCCAATCTCTGAAATACTAGAGGCAGAGATGTCCAAATATTTATTTAAAGAAAGAAGCTGGGCATGTGCCTTATTAAGGTGCTGCGTGATCTTGAAATGCTCTGAGCTCAAAGGACAATAGAAAGGAAGCCTTTTGCGGGCGGAAAATCCAAGTCTAACCAAAGGCAGCACATAGACTTCGTTCTAACATCGTGGGTCTTAATAGATAATGCTTACCATGTAGGAAGTTGTCTGTGGCGAGCATAGTTCCAACCTCGTAACATCACTAACGTTGTGTGTAATGATTGGTGGGGATATCTCTGGAAAGACACACGGTGGCTGTGAGCATCCAAGTGAATTCATTTATCTCCCGCTGTAGGGCTGTCTCCCGTGAGCCTCTGAAGCAGTGCGAGATAAGATTGCTCGAAGCATCTCATCAAGGCTTTTGCTTATAGGCAAGGCCAACTATGTTCAAATATTGCTTACCTTGCAAGCCAGTTAAACTGCTTTCTTGGTATTAATCATAGCGGGACGATGGCGAAGTTTTAAGTTCGCTCACTGTTAGTAGCACAATGATGTAAGGCCTACATGGCACATTAATCTGAGACACATCTGATATGCTTAAGTGTCTGTGCTAAGGGATATATGTGACAGCACGGCCATTCATTGATATTTGTAACAATGAATGTCAGCAAACTAAAGTTGGTAACCAAATGGCTGCATTGCTTAAAGTATTGCGCCTACTTGACACCTGAGTCGCTGCAATGATGCTATAAAAATCAATGAAACGCTTGAGCTTAAATACTTGCTACCTCACAATCTTCTCTCTCTCTCTCTCTCTCTTTTTCTCCTTCCAAAATAAGGTAACAAACATACATATGTACATACCTATATTTGTATAGTGTTGCTTCTTCAGAAAAAGTTTCTGAATTCATTGATCTCCGCTTAATTACCTCAATAAAATTTTCTGGGTTTTTGGCTAATAATGCATAGAATATGTTTGATTATCTCATTCACTTCATTGGACAAATACATTAATATAACCTAAAAGAATATAAGTATGTATGTCACTCTTTTATAACGATGTAGTCATATCAAAAAAATGTCGGGAAATCAATAGCATATTTCTGATCTTTAATTGATATAATATCGATTTACTTTGAGATAGTTGTTTGCTTTACGTGGCTGCTTGCCACCTACAAGCAATCAAGTAGAATCGTGAGATTCGGTTTTCATCGATACCACTCTACTCGTTCGAGTCCTATCCTATAGTAATCACGGCTACCTCCAATTGATCGTCTAGTATGTGTTTTCTTGCAATTTTTATTGCGTAGTATTCAGTACCGGACACGTGCAGATCAGGTGTAAAACTGTCCCTTCTTTGTTCTGTTATTGACAGCTGAGATTTTTTACTACTGCTGGAGCATGTCTGGCGATTGCTCAATGGCCCATTAATACCGCGATTAACCTCGACATGATCTTCCTTTTGTTTCGATCCTATTGCAGCTATCTTCTGCTTTCCTGGAATAGTATTCGATTTACAATGATGGCCCACTGCACTGCGACTGACAATGCAATACAGGCATTCATAGTGGACCCAGCCCTGGTCAGCTCTTCTGTCCGCTAATTCGAGATGTAGCTACTGTGTAGACAAGATTATTAGCGGATAGACGACAAAGTCCAAAGAACATATTCTTACATTTATTAACTAAAATTGAAGGGGTTTCAAGTAATCTTAAAGCAAGAAGTACTACCTCCCTCGATAAAAATTCCAATTTTCCCCCGAGAATTTCTTTCTTAGGCCCCTTTCAGATTAGGCAACTTTAATTGCGCAAGTATAATTTTAGTTTTTATTTATTTTCTTTTGAACTTGCTTTTATGTTCACATTCAGCAACTTTGTTGAGCAAGTTTAATTTTCTTATGCTCGAATTTTCTTAATTTATTGACGTTTTGTTTCATTTCTGTATTGATTGTAATTGTGAAAGTGATTTGAAATTTGATGTATACAATGGAATTTCAAGAAAAAAATAATTTAGTTAAATATATACTTGAATATACATAATTGCCAAGTACAAGTAAAGAATTGCCAAGTACAAGCAAGTCTGTACTCAAATCTCGGCAATTCTTTTCGATTCAAACCGACCTTTCCTCTCACACCCATAAACACAAGACTTGCGCAAGTAAAGTTGCCTAATCTGAAAGGGGCCTTACTGTTTATTACCTGCCCCTCTTACGGCCAGTATTTTGACCTGAAATACTTTGGCCTTGCTTCTTTGGGAAGACGGTACGATAGCTGTACGTCCAGATAACTTGAGAAAATTCCAGAACCAATTACTTTATTCAATCTTGGTCCATCAGTACATGCTTTGGGGCCATAATCATTTGCTATTTTATCTGTGTAGGAGAAAAGGACTTTGAAAGTTTTATCAATTTCTAATTTGGGTACCTTGGTTCTGCGGAACTAAGTAACTAGCCCGCACGTTTTTGACCACCATAAGCAGATGCCTTCACTCTACCAGCAATGCTTCTGGCTGTGGCCTTTATGTGCAGATTTATAGGAATAATGCCTACAATAGCGGATACTAGCGGATCTTCGAATTCTGTATATTTGGTCTATCACATATTGCTTACATGTAATGGTTCACCATATGACCGAAACAAATGTGGGCGTACAACTGCAAAAAGGGCGTAACTTATAAAGGGCGTAACTTACAAAAAGTTTTAAATTATTATTTGATTGTTATGATGTAATTTTATAAAATACAGCTACCCAAAACATTTTTGTCAGAGTGTGTCCAAAAATATCGAATTTAAAGGACTACTGAGAACTAAATGCACTTAAACTTTTAATGTATTTTGCTTCTTGTGTAAGATGTTTTAAATGTAACTTACACCTTTTTTGAATTTGTATGACGATATGTATATATATATGCAACATACTAAGAAATATTTTTCATAATTATTTTTTTATCTTTTTTTTAAATAGCCAGTCCAAAGACCAGCGCTGCGACACCTAATGAATTTTTTGTGGCCTTTTTTAAATTAATCATTTTTCACCATAAATAATTAAAATATGCTCTCAATATGCGTCTTCGTCCCTAGTGCACTTTGCTCTGAAAACAAATGTTTTCATTTCTTTTCATTTATGCCTTGCAGCTGATTGTTTTTTAATCTCTAGACAAAATCAAATTTAAAACTATTTATATTTCTAATTTAAATAAAAAAACTTAAAAAAAAAACTAGAAGATTATTTATGTTAATTTCCTTTTAAAGATAAGATTAATAAATACACAAACAAAAATAGAAATAATTAAAAAGAATATACAATATATGTACATCTGCAGATAGGTATGTATGTTTATAACAAACAAAAATTATTAAATGAAATCAAATTTTTAAACTATATAAAGAAACTTGCTTTTTTAGATGTTGGCTTAAAACCCACTTTAACTTTAGAGAGAATTAAAATTTGAATCTTGAAGAAATATTATTAGCATAATTACTTATTTAGGTAAATTAACTTAAAGATATAAAACAAATTAAGGAAATTTATTTAGGTTTAAGGTAAGGAAAAATTTTGTTTATTTTTTTTTTGTTGTTGAATTATTGTTGGTAGTTTTTGTGTTTTTTCAAATGGTCATGCTTTGCTTAACATTTGTTTAATTAATTTCCTACTTTACCACACTCTCGATGCTTTCAATAAAAGGCAGGGGAATGCTAAAGTCTGAAAAATTAAATAAAACTACACACTGACAGGCAGTGTTTCCATATTTTTTTTTAATTTTTTTTTTGGTAGCAAAGAAAGTTAGAGCATAATTTATTAAGCGTGAAGTTTTTCAGTGCACAAAATTCTATTAATTTGTATAATAATTGTTTTTTAGTTTTTCTATTATAATTTTTGGTTAAAATAAGACTCTTTATATAATAACTTGTCTTTATGGGTTTAGTTTACTTTGTTAAGGGAAAGTAAATTTATTTGGTATAATTTTCAAATTAGAGAGATTTTAAGCGGTCTTAAAAGTTATATATTAGAATAACTCTTTCTCAAGGGGAGGGAACTGAAAATTTTTGCTTGGACAACTTTAATTTTTCTATTACTAACATAATTTACATAAAACTAATACAATAGGGTGATATTTCTGTAAGCGAAACATTGTACGAATATAATTAAAGGTTTAGTATACAATGTTGCAGCAACATAATTGATGCTTAACAAGTGTTTATATTACACTTTTGATTTGTTCAGAGAAAGCCAAAAAATAATATACATAAGTCGACGGCTCCATTCTAACACATGCTAAGTCAAAAAAGTTTATTGATGATATCTCGGGAATGTTATGAGATAGAAACTTGAGACTTTTTCTAATCATATAATAATTGGATAGAATTTTGTTTATTTGAACTTCATAAATTTATTGTAGATCATAATTAAAAGTGACTTAGAATACTTAGGATTGTCCTTTTAGTATACTTAGCATCTATCTGGGGGTCCTTTCTCACCTACAATGGCCATCTAAATACATATAGCGTGTTTTAGTTTGGAGAAAAATTTAAATTAATTTTTTTTGAGTACTTATGTATGTAATTGCAAACTAAATCATGCTAAGTGTACTTAAAACATTTAAAAGGGAGGTTTTTTAAACTTGAAAAACTATGCTAAGTACATTTTTGCTCATAACTTGTGATAGAATGGCCCGATTAGTATCACAATTTTACAGAATCTAAGTTAATAAACGATGAATTCAGAAATGATATTCTCAGCATACCATGATATGTGGACTTAGCATGTTTTGGAATGGGGTCGTCGAACTGTATCGACATTTCGAATGATATAAAAGGGGGATTGCAGTCACTGGCCGCCGCATGCTCTTTTTGTCAACCATATTACTGCAGTTAATCGGCGTAGAAAATCATTAAAATTTTTAAGCTTATATAGATACGAGACTAATTCAACACATTTGTTTAAAATCTGACGAAGAATTTTTTTTGGAACATTTTAACCTTCTTCCTAGCTTAAAAACAATGGGGAAAAGTACTCTCAAAAGTCGATAAAACTGGATAGAATGTTGCACAAAAATATTCGCCCAAAAATTCTACCATAAGTCTCTGAATACAACAAAGCTTCAAGCTAAACTTTAACACAGGAAAATAGCTTAAGGCTTAGCATATTAAAGCCCGTGACACACTATGCCACACGATCATGAAATATTTGGAAAAATACAACCCTGGTATGATGGAGTCTATGAAAAATAAAGCAATAGCAATTCATCAGACCAGGGTTGTATTCTTTCGAAGGTCGTGCGACTGTGTAGGATAGTAAGTCATGGCCCTTATTCACATTTTTAGATGTAGGAAGTGCTCAATAATATTATGTGAGTCCTACGAATTATTTTTTTGCTAATTCTTTAGCCCTATGCGTATGGGTCTTTTTAATCCATTTCGTACAAAGGGTTCGATTTGAATACTAGAGTTTATTTGAATTTTGACCAATGTCTAGTAGTCCAGTTAAATTCTTAGCCTCTGTTTTCCCCTTTTTCTAAAGAAACAAAAAAATTCCCATATGGAGCAGAGTTAGAAGTTTAAAATGTTCCACAAAAATGTTCGTCGTAAGATTCTTGTTAAAAGTGTCAAACACATCCTACACGTCAAATGTAGGGCTTTCACAGTTTCCTATGCCGATATAAAACGTTAAAAAGGGTGAGGATAGGAACCTCAACCAACCTTTAATAATAAGTTTAAACATAAACTTTTAACACATCGAAACACGTTAGTTAGTTTTTATGTTCTCTCCAATAAGCGGTTAGGCAAAAGTTCAATTTTGTTGTACAGTGTACTTAGGCAGCCGGTGGTTACTCCCGACATTATTGGTTTAGTTAATTACTTCGTAAAGCAAAGTTTATTTTTTTTTTTTTTTATTTTATTGATTATTCCCAATGAAAATTTATTATAATTTTCCTAAAGTACAATGTTTCAAGCATGTATCAGCAACTTGTTGTAAGATAAAAATATATTGCGGAAGTAGTACTCTGTTCAGCTTGAAAAAAAATATATAAAATGTATCTGCAACATTTTAAGTTTTCATGTGAAATAATATGAGTGGCACTTGTTTCGCATGTAAATTACAACAAGCAAATAAAAGAAATTGTTGCTTAGTTTTACATGTCAAATGTTTTTAAACAAAATAATCAATGTTGTACAAGATTTTCACAAACTTGAACTCAGTATTCAGACATTAATGTCCTGCACAAGACCGTTTATAAGAACTTTCAAGACAAGAGAGATTTTTCAAATGCTTTACTACAGCGAAATATTCTAAAAAAAAAGCTAAACAACACTGTTGGCAAGACATTTGTTGTTTCAGTTGTTTGTCTTGCCAACAGTGTTGTTCAGCGTTTGTTTTAGAATATTTCGCTGTAGTAAAGCATTTGAAAAATCTCTCATGTCTTGAAAGTTCTTACAAATGGTCTTGTGCAGGACTTTACCAGACATTGTAGCATAGCTTTAATATAGTTTTTAATAATGAAAACCTATGGGCAACAACCAAGCAAGAGGCTGTAAGCTAGAAGGCCTAAATCGAAATGGATTGGCCACACACTCAGAAAGCCACAACACGACATAGCACGCACTGCCCCCGGTTGGAACACACATGGAAGCCGTAGCAGAGAATGACCGGCAAGCATATTGAGAAGTTTTGGTAGACGCAGAAATTACAGAGAAAGGATACACTTGGAGTGAAATAAAAAACCTAGCTTTGGAAAGAATTAGGTGGAATGATTTTGTTACGGCCCTATATTCCGCTTAAGAACTACGGGAAAGTATATTTATTATATATAATATCGTTTTCATGTCAAATTCTTCGTACGAAATAATGTTGCTCAAAATTTTTAAGGTTAAAAAATTGACCTCAAATAGCATTTTTTTTAAGAAAGTTTTGTGCTTTTTAATGCAGAGCTTTAGCATGTTTTAGCAACATGTAGCAAGACAATTAGCAAAATTATTTATGATCTACACTGAAAGACACAATTTTTCATTAAAAATTTGGTTTTTTTTTTTTATTATTTTTGAAATGCAACAAGAAATTGTATCATTTTCAAAACAAATAGGCTTTTTTTTAATATAAGGAAAACTAGGGCAACAAGAGGACTTGATTTGATTTGATTTGAAACAAAAATACAAACTTTTTAAAATTAAAATTAACAAATCTTGTTCTTTTTTGTTTTGTGAAACAAGATTTGTTTCCCTTTGAATTGAAAACATGTTCTCTGGGTGTATTTATGCTCTAAGGTATTGGCAAAAAAAAAATTCTACACCCGAAAAATATTTTTAAGGAAAAAATTTTATTTCACAAAGGAAAAATACAACGTTTGTTTCGTTTAAATAGAAAAACAGTATATATAAAATAAGTAGTTTTCAATAGAAAGTTTGACATTTGCCATGATAAAAATATATCAAGTACAAATGTGGGGTAAAATTTTTATTTTCTTATATTGAAAAAAAAATCTTTTTTTTTTTTTTTATTGTTAAATTATTAACACAAAATAAAGATCCACTCCATCATGCATAAAGGATTGTTAAAATTAATATTTGTGTAGAGTACAATTTTTTTTATAAGAAAGCCGGTTTAAAGAATCCCTTAACTTCAATAATTGCTTGTGAATAACGAAGTCATGTGTTATCACAGCTTTTGCAGCAACATTTTTAAGCAACATGTTGACAGCGTATGTCTTAAGTATTTTACATTAGTTTAAGGCATTTTTCTTTAATTTTTATATATTTTTTTATAGATAGTTGTCATATTAATACTCACTTTTTCTAATTCTAAAAGGTGAAACCGAAGTACTTGTATTGCTTGCACCATCTGTAATCATATAAACATCAAAAGCTTGCATTAGTATTAAAATATATTTTATTTTAAAATATTGGGGATAATTTTTTTTTTTTTTTCAAAATAAATTACTATAAAGCAAAATCACCTTGACCTCTAACCGTTAACGAAATATATACATTAAGTTTATAGTTTAAAACGGAATATGTTAATAAAAAATAAATAAAAGTTATTTAAGAAAAACATAAAATAAATGATGAACAAAACAGAAATAAAAACCGGATTTTTTTTTATGTTGTATAGAAAAAAAAATATTTAAAAATAAAACCGCACCAGCACATTTTAGAAGAGATGAGAAAAAAAAAACAATATTTTCTGTTTGTTTCTTAAATTAAAATATCACTTCTATTTGTAGAGAAGTTTTGTGTTGGAAAAAAGTTGAAGTTGGTTTTTTTATTATGATTTTACTTAAATGACATTTTTATGAGTTTGAGTTAAAATTTTAACGATTTTACCTCAAAAACCTCCAACTAAAGCGACTGCATTTGGTGGGCCTGTGTAGCTGTTTGTCTGTATTTTTTTTTTTTTAGAACAAATGAGCAACAAATGAAAGCCAAGCCAAGCACTTTGCCCACCAGCAATAAAACATCAACTTCTACTGTTGCACAGTGTTATACAATAGTCTGGGGAAGTGTTTGTTATATAGTTGTTGTTGCTGTTGTTGAATTTTACGAGCGAAATATTTATAAGAAAAAAAGTCAAGAAGTGTCATTAAAAATTTGTTTACAAATACTCGATATGACACTAAAGATTTTTATTTTAGACGAATATATGTTTATAGTTACATTCGTTTTTTGTTTATTTTTTATTTTTGGTTTATATATTTTATGAGCAAAAAATATGTGAAAAAAGTCTATAAAATTAAAATGTAAAATGTATGTTAAGTAACTATGTGTTACTAAATGCTTAAGCATTTAGAAGTAGAAGAGCAAATGCGAAATAAAACCAAACAGATAACAAACAACAAACAACACCACTGTACTCGTATGTATTAAAGCAGCAATGCAGCAAGCAACAACTGATTTAGAAACAGCCCCAGCATCAGCAACCTCAACGGCAGCAGCAAGCAAGCATGCATGATGTTTTACGACGACAAAATGATTTATGAGTTAAAAGTACTTGTTATACGCAAGCGCATATGCTTGTAAGAAAGTTTGTATTTATGTACGAGTGTGTATGTATGTATGTATGTATGTATGTTTGCAAACTTACAACAGTCAATGGTTTTGCTTTTTACTACATGTTTAACTTCATTCACATGCTACAATTTAATGCCTGTTCTTGGCCTTTAAATTGGTAATAAACTAATAATATATACCATAAATAGCGGGGCTAACTGACTTGCCTCACTCGGTCGCTTCGCCCAGCCTTTTGCAATTGTGTGTGACTGGCAAATATTATTATTATTATTATTATGATGTAAAATTATTTGCCAACAATCAGCAAACAAAGCCAACAACATATACATACGTACATACAGACAAGACAAGACAGTTGGACTTTTTGTTACAAAAGCAAAAAAAAGGGTTTTCCATTCGAGTTAGACAAAACTGGAAAGTTTGAAAACAAAAAAAAAAAAAAAAAAACAGCATTAAACTGTGTTCGTTCATTAAACTTAACAAAAAATATATTACATAAATACAAGTCATAATAAATGCCATAAAATTATTATAATTACTTGATTTGCATTTTGCATTCAAGTGTCATTAGTAGCAAACACACAAAAAAATGTCAAGCAATTATAAAAAATTATATAAAAAAAACTCTCTCACTAAATTTAAGAAAATCTACACACACACATATACAAAAATGTCAGCTTTTTGTTACAAAAAAAAAAAAAAAAAAAATCTAGTTAATTTAGAAACATTACACATCTAACCATCTAAAATGGAAAAATTAAACAAAAAATAATTAACAAAAAATTAAGCTTCTTTATTAATATTCCAACCTCAACAGAAGAGCTTGTGTATGTGGGCTGACTGGCAGTTTGAGTTTGTTTAAAACAAAATCTTTTAAATGACATTGAACTTGTTGTAGACATTTATGTATATATGTTTATTTTTTTTATATTTTAAATATTTTATTTTATTTTCAATAATGTTTTGCTTGTTTACGCTTAAGTGCTGCAACACAAGACTGACTGACTGAAAGTAACATTCTGACAAATTTATTTTAATTCTTGTTAAAAAACAATTTTTTTTTTCATATTAAATTTAATTGAATTAAATTTGTTTGAATGGTGAAAATTCCAAAAAAAACTAAATAAATAAATAAATAAAAAATAATAATGAACATTAAACTGTGACAATTTTGCAGTTGTTGTTTGTGGGCCAAGGTGTTTTTGTTTAGATTTAGTTAAGAAAAATTTTTATACAAATAAACTTACCAGTGAATCGACTTCGGGATCTGCTGAGTAGTAGGGTTTTTGTGATCTGATCTGAAATTTGAGGCAAATAAAGAAAATTGTTATTATTAATAAGTCCACACTTATACCAATATTTTATTCATTTCTTATTTAACGAAAAGTTTTAGAAACTAAACTAAAATAAAATAAAATTTATTGCATGAAACTTTCTTCGTTTGCCATTTAAAGACGCTATTGGGTAGCAAATCATAAAAAATTACCCAAAAGCATTTTAAATACAACACGATCCCAAAATATTAAATTTTCATTAAAAAAAAAAAAATTACTTAGAAATTTATTTGAATATATTCGATGGTATGAAAACCACTACAAAATATTTTTTCGTCTTAATGAGTAATTTGTTGTTGTTTCCTTCGCGTTCACACAGACGCAAATGTTGCCGACAACATTCCAATAATCCCAGCTAACCAAAACATTTGCAAATACTATCGCATTCGAATGTTGCGTAAACATTTCTAGAACAATACACTCAAGAACGACTATCGTAAACGGAAAGAGAAAGAGCTCACTCGTCAGTTTGTGGCAGCAAATCATTCGATTTCGACGTTTCGCTCTCGAATCAATAGGGAACCCTCAGCAATATCATTAGCAATCGATTTAATTGCTTCTAAATAGCAAAAAAAACGCTATTCCTCTTTTGTTGTACATGCAAAAAAAAAAAAAAAATAAAAAATTTTAAGAAACAAATCGTTTCTTATTGCTAAACTTTTTTTTTAGCAAGAATGTTTCGAAAATAGCTACAGCGAACATTCGTTTATTTTCGAAACTCAGGTTGGCTGAGATATTTCATAACACCAACCATACCACTAAATGTATGTATGTATATATATGTAGCAAAGAATATGTCAACAAAGCGTGTCGCCGAGTACCGAACACAAGAATGGTTCTCTCTTCTTCACCCGTGAATTGTATCTAAACAAAATGTTTGGCTTCCAAATGTTTTTGTGTCTAAACACCAACAATTATGAATAAAATTTCTCCCTTTTCCAATTAGAATATTTTGTTTTTTTATTACTTGTTATTAGTTGAAATTAATCCCCGGGAAAATTTTCTCGCGGAATTTTATTCATAATTACCCTCAATGTAAAATACATAATGCAATCTGCGTCAACATGTTGCAGTACTGTTAACTTGCAATCTAGTTGATTGTTGCTAATATTTCCTTAGTTATCAGTAGCAACATGCTGCTAAAGAAATGTCTATACTTAAGCCTGGTAATCTGTTCAACATTTTACGTGAAATGCTATCGAAATACATATAAAAAAATTTTATTAAATTGTTTATAAAAAAATGTTGCAGAAAAAAGTTTTATAAATTGTTCATGAAAAAATGTTATTGAAATTGCATGAAAAAAGGTAGCATAAGCAGTATTCTGTTCTACTTGGACGAAGCATATGAAATGTATCTGCAACATTTTCCATTTAAATGCGTTATAATGTGAGTGGCAATTGTTTCGTATGGAATTTGCAACAAACACAGATGGTGTTTATACAAAAGTAAGAATTTTTAGCATACTTCCAAAAGCTAGTTAGTATTGTTCACTTGTCAATCATTTTTAACAAATTTTAACAGAACACATACTAGTATTTAATGAAAGCCTACGCAATGTTTCTGTCAGCATTTTCTTGCAACTGCAAATTGTAGCTGGCAACATTTATTTCCAGCAACAACTTAGTAGCTTTCACTGTTATCGTTTAATCAATTTTTCCCTAAGCATGTTGCTTAATTTTATATAGCATCACAAAACTTAGCAAATGTTTCCGGCAGCATTTTTTTAGTTGCAAAATATTTCTAACAACATTTTTTCAAAGTGGGACATCATAATATTATATTATAAGCAGCACTTTTTCGCACGGAATGGTAAGCAACAACTTATCAGTTTTAATTGTTAAAATGTTCAAACTATAAAATCAATGTTGCTCAATATTTTCCGTTACCTTGAAAGGAGCACTAAGCTAACTACTGTAATTCATGTTCTTCTATAAATGTTTTTTCGACTATTTAAACTCCTTGTCCCTAAGCAGTATGTCGCTTGATTTCATACAGCACCACAAAACTTACAAAATGTTTCTGTCCGCATTTTTTTTCCAGCTGCAACGTAACATAAGAAACAATTTTTCGTACAAAATTGTTAACAACAGCTGATCAGATTTAATTGTTAAAATGTTTCAACTAAAAAATCAATTTTGTTCAACATTTTCCGCAAATTCGATATTAGCTTAACACAGCAAGGTATGTTTTTTCTTTTTTACTATTTAAATAATTTTTCCCTAAGCAGCATGTTGCTTAAGTTTATATAGCATCACAAAACTTAAGAAATGTTTCTGGCAGCATTTTTTTAACTGCAAAATATCTCTAGCAACATTTTTTCCAGGTGCGGTGCGACATCATATAAGCAGCCTTTTTTCGTACGTAATTGTAAGCAACAACTGAACAGTTTTAATTGTTAAGGTTTTCAAACTATACAATCAATGTTGCTCAACATTTTTCGTAAACTTGAAAGGAGCACTAGGCTTACTACAGTAATGCATGTTCTTCTACAAAGGTTTTTTTTAACTATTTAAATTGCTTTTACCTAAGCAGCATATTGTCTAACTTTATACAGCATCACAAAACTTATGAAATATTTTTGGAAGCATTTTTTTTCCAACTGCAAAATATTTCTTGCAACATTTTTTTTCAGCTGCAACATAATTGCTCAATTCACAACCTATTGTGCTAGTCGTAGTTCGTACATGACTTGTTGAGAATTTCATTAAGAACATTGTTTATAAACAAATGTTTACATAGAAATTATCAAAAACGTTTGTACGAACTACTACTCTTACAATAGGTTGTGAATTGAGCAAATATAAGCAGCAATTTTTCGTACAAAATTGTAATTAACAGCTGATAGGATTTAATTGTTAACAATTTCAAACTAAATAATCAATGTTTAGCAACATTTTCCTTTCCACAAATTAGAAAAGAGCTTAAGAGAGCAATGTGGGGTATCTTTGAATTGCTTTTCTTTTTACTATTTAAACTGATTTTCCCTAAGCAGCATGTTGCTTAACTTTATACATCACTACAAATATTTGCTGTTCCTTTTTCCAATCATAAATCTTATTTTAAATTAAAGACAACAAAAATAGTTGGGAAATAAAACAACAACTACAGCATTTGTGCAAATAAGCTGTGACGTTTGTTGTGTTATGTGTGAATTATATTTATGTTGCCGTTAATTATTTTATATGATTTATTAGTTAGCTAGGCAACAAAAACTTGAAGCTGCAACATTTATAATGTTGTGAATGGTGTTTTTGGTGTTTTTGGTGTTTTCAGCTGTCTGATAATTTGTATGTTGAGTATTTAAAAAAGTTTCTGATATTTTGATTTAATGCGTTTTCATTTTAAATATATAACTTTTGTTTTTTTTTTGACAAATTACACTATTAAAGGTTAATTTGTGTTAAACATCGTTTGTTTCTTTTTAGTGAAAATTTGTTCGTTTCATTTGTTCAGTCAATTGCTTTTCGTAAAATGATTTAACGTGTAGCTAGAGATATTAACAAACCAACAACTTGAGCAGGCAGAGTTTGTTTTTTGTTTGTTTTTTTTTTTTGCATTAAAAGCCATCATAAATTTTCATAAATCTTAAAAACTAAGGCACATGTCAAATCACAACACTACGTTTATAAATTGTGGCCAGGGTATTTAGTATAAACAAATTGTTAAACTACTGGTTTTTATTATTACTCTCTTTATTTTTATTTTTCATATCTAACTTGTTGTTTTTGCAATATTTTTTTTTTTTTAATTATAAAATAATACGAGTATGAAATGAAACACAGTCAAACAAATATTCTGCTACTTGAGTTGAGGTTGTCAATTATTGTATTTTATAACTAAACATCATAAAAAGTTTTTGCTTTATTTTTTTTTCTTCTTTCCTTTCATTTGGTTATACAACTTTTGGTGCTTAGTGCACTTAGCGGGGCAAAACCATCGCGAATTTGGCCATAAAAAAAATGTGAATGGACTTTCATTATCAAATTTATTACTCAAGATTTTTTTTATATTTCATTTGATTTAATTTTATACTCAACAATTGATAAGATTTTGTATAGTACATACATATGTACATATTAGCAAAAATTAAAAAAAAAATTATTTAACTCTTTAAATTTTCCAAATTTAAAAAGTGGCGCCAAATATTGAATTTTTTTAAACAATTATTGTTGTAAAAGTTGTTGGTTTATTAATTTCCTAACGATAATTATGATATTGAAACTTATCTTTAATTTTATCTCTTTTTGACTTGAAAACAACGTATAAATAAATAAAATTTATATTTACACACACACAGTAGATTACACTGCTATACAATAATAATTAAACAGTTAATTTTTTTTAATGATTTCTTTCATATTTACAAGAGGTGTTTAGCAACACACCAACACATGCTTGCAACATAATTTTATCTTTACACACACACGCACTCAGTGATACCAATTGATATCGAAATTTATTGTCTACGTTAGAACCTAAGAGTAAGGTTCAAGAAATCAGCCACAAGCATGGGAACGCATTCATTAGCTGGTACACTGAAAGAATTTTCAGCATAAACTCTATGAATTTCGACATTAAACTAAAGAAAAATTCATTAAAATTCAGCCAACGTCACGCTTCGTTGGATTAATGAAACCAGTTTCGTCAAAATTATTTTATTGAAAACTTCATCAAATTTATTTAACAGTGTAATTAATTTAGTGCTATAACTTCATCGAAACAATTAAAGAATTTAATGAAAACAATAAAATAACTTAAATATAATTGGAAAATATTGTTGTCATAAGTCCAATAAAATATTCTTACGAAACCAGAATACCAACGAAGCAATTACAATGAAATTCTTTCACAATATTCATGAAGTTTTCATTGGATTTGTGAAATTATCATTAGATTTGTGAGAAAAATTTTAATGAAATTGTTTCATTGGACTTATGAAGCAAAATTCTTTCGGTGTACTTCAATCCGTAAAAAATTTCTAAAGTGTACAGCAAGCACCAAATGTAGTGCATCATGTATATATATATACTCGTATGTACGTATGTATATCAGCTATATCTGCCCTACTAGTCGTCGTAGGCTTATAAAATCATAAAGATAAAGATTTCGTTCGTTTCAATATACGCAGTGCGCTTTATTTGTACGCTTGTTTGGTTTTAGATTTTCTCTTGGAAAATACAAAAACACCAGCTGTAGTCGAAAATTATAATGCCCTAATCAATTCTAGTTAAGCAATGGAAAAAACAAGATCATGAAATGTTTCATTCAACTCTTTAACTTTAAGTAACACAATACCTATACAAAATGTTTATAAACATATTCTGTTTCTTTATTGCATTCTCAAAACACTATTTTATCCGAAAGAAGAAAACCATTAAAAATTGTAGCACATATTACTTTATTCTATTTTTGTTTTGTTGGAAAACAAAAAATTACAAATCGTTCTCAGACAAGAAATGCATGTTATTTAACTTTTTTTATCTTTACAACGGCCTACAAGCAAAATGCTACTACCTAAAGCATTTATTAACAATATCATTTCTATATGTATTTTTTTATTTTTATTTTTTATTTTTATTTTTTTTTTTTTTTTGTTATAGGCGACAGTAAAAAATTAGTTAAACATCAACCATCATAAAATTTCAACAACAAAAGTATTAAGCAAAGAAATGATAATTTTGGTTTAACTATTCAGATAGAGTTGAGTAAAAAAAAAATATGACACAGTAAAACAAATACGGCTGCCAAAGTCAATATTTATTTAAAAATTTTTCAAATCTATTTAACAAAAAGTCGAGTTTAGTCGAGATTTGTATTGTGCGATATAAGTTTTCAGGTAAACAGTTTACCTACAGTCAGTCAGTCTTGTTTATATTTTTCTTAAGCACGACTAATAATTGCTGTAACCAAAAAAAAAAAAAAAATAGAACACATAAAAATAAAGAAGTAACAGATACTGGATATAATTTTAACACACACTTTCACTGTCATTGCATTAGAAGGCATAATAAAAAGGAATAGAGATAATTTCTTTTTTAAACCTCCGGGAAAAACAACAAATACATATTGGCAAACAAGATAAGAGAGAAGAACTGAATAATGTTTCAAATGAAATATGTTGCTGCAACATCTAAAACTGCAGGGTTGTTAGATTTATTTCGACCTTCTTGGCAAAATGTCAAAAATCGCCAAAATCCCCAAAGCATTATTTTTTCTTAGTTTTTACCAATAATTTATGTATTTTTTTAATATTTTTTACAAAATGTTTACTATTATGTGTTTCACTCAAAATTGATAGCTTTAAAATTTTTGAAAAATATTAAGGAAGAATAGAATATAACATCTGATGCCTACAGCCTACGTCCGTATTATACGATTGAAGTTCAAGATTCATTTCATTTACTAGAGGGTTTATAAAAAGTTAGAAAAACTTAACACACTGAATTTTTATTATTGCCCTCCAGTATGCTACAGTATTTAATTCAGACAAACAAACTCCTTATTTCCGATATTTATTCCTTACGACTGAAGGTGGCGCATAGACAAAACCGGTGTGTTTATCAAACAAATTTGACGTGGGATGACAGGAAATCGTTTCAGAACATAATTCTTATGCTTATACGAAATGCATACAAATTGTATTGAAATCGGTTTTGTAAATATTTTAAAAATTCCAAAATAATTGTTATTAACAATATTCTTATATTTCTAGCAAAATAATAATAATCGTTATCGATTATGATTAGATTACGCTAAAGTGCGTAACGCTCTGTAATCACAATTACATGTCATAATATTTAAGGAACCAGCTGCACTAAAGACAATTGAAAATTGTTATGGCAAAGCAGAATAGAACAACATGCTATTTTCGAAGGCCGCCTCAGCTTTATCATCAACGTTTTTGTATTTGATCTCCCACCTTTGTAATGCTTCTTACGAAATTGCAAGTATAAATTTTTTAAACCGTAACACATCATTACGATGCTCGTTGCTTGCTTATATACATATTTTTAGTGAAAATAGAATTTGTGAATTATTATGTGAATGTGAACGTACTCCAATTGTTTGAATGCCTAACTGAACTAATTATAAACAGAGCAACATTTTGGTTTAAAATAAATATTTTCCAAAATATTTAAAATTTTTCAACCAAGAATGCAAAATGTTGGCTCTACAGCCTGGTCCTCTGTTCAAAATTTCACGCGAAATATTGACATAATCCATACAAAAAAAGTTTACGTGAAATTTTCATTAAATAATGTTGCAAAAGTTGTACTCTGTTCAACTCATGAAAAATGTATGAAATGTATCTGGCAACATTTTCTTGCTATCTGTGAAATAATGTGTCTGGCATTTATTTCGTGCGATATATTGACAGCTGATGTTTTTATTAACAAAAGTCGATCAGTGTTGCCTACTTCAAACCAATAAATACCAAAATTTTTTACGAAAAAGTAATATGGGCATCACTTGTTACGTGTCATTTTTTTCACACGAAATAATCAATGTTGCTGAACATTTTTCACAACTTCGAACAGATTACTAAGCTTAAGTATGCTTTTTTGTTTCAGTGTATATCAACTCATTTTGATGTAATGTTTAGCAACATGTTGTATTAATGATGCCATTACTTTAAGTAGTTACAACGTTAGATTTTGTTTAAACTTAGAAACATGTTGGCCAAAATTTATTTTAGAGTTAGTATATTTTTTCATAGTGTATTTATAAAAAAATATGCTTTTTTTAAGCAAGCGTTTCATGTTTGTTTCAATTTAATATCATTTTGGTATAATGTTTAGCTACATGTTATATTACTTATGCCATCACTTTAACTCATTCCAGTAGTAGAAATCCGCTTGCTTATGCTTAAGCTTAGAAACATGTTGGCCGTGATTTTGTTAAGATTTTAACTCTAAAAAAATGCTATTTTTAAGCATGCTGTTTTGTTTCAGTGTAATATTTATTAATTTGATATAATGTTTAGCTACATGTTGCCATAGTAGCAATTTTCCTAATTTCTCTTGCAGATAGAAATTTAAAATTTGCTCCAGCAACATTTTTTACTTAAACAAATTAAACTTGTTTTTTTTAATATTTGCTTAAGACCTGCCATATGTTTTTCCAAATTAGTACCCAACAACAAGCTAACCAGCAGGATATTTCTGCATATATTGTAGGATTAAAAAAAAAAGTGTTACATGTTTTGTATGTGCCTGACTCGTACCTCGTGCAACAACAGCAAAACTACCTGTATTTTTTTTTCTTTTTGCTACAAATATGACATGTTTCCTAACATTGCATGACTAATTCCTGTATCTGTATGTATGTATGTAAGTATGTATATATACAAAAAAGTAAAATCTTTTAGGTTTCCATATAATAAAATGTTTAAGCATTTGTTAAATGTAACTAAAACAAAAACAAAACAAAAACCTCTGACGAAATCCCAGTCTACAGATAAGCCTACTGGCTGCACTATAAGCCTATGGCTGCCTACTTTTAAAATACCAAAGGGAAATTTAACATTTGTATACACTTGATGTCATAAAAAAATGTTGATAATCTTTTTTTTTTACTTTACTTTGTACCACATAAATACCAGTTTTTTGTGCAAAAAAAAAAAGGAAAAAATACAGCAACAACAAGTACTACAATAAAAGCCACACACTTAGATAAAAATCACCAAAGCAATAAATAGATAAAATGCCACCTAGTAGTATAAACATTTTAACATTAAACACAACATTCGGGCAAATCCACAAATTCACAAAGGAAGATATAAATATGTATTCTTCATACGAATACGTTCACCATAATAAAACCAAAACAAAACGTACAATAATAATGATAATAAAACCAAAGTATAGCAACATCACTAAATGTATATAAACAAAGTATAATATTTTTTATGTTTTATTTCACCACCAACAAACCAAACACTGAAATTTACGTGAAAGATAGATAGTTAGAGAGAGGGAGAGTAAGAAAAAAAAAACTGAAAACATGTGTGAGACTTGTGATGAGCTATAAATCATTAAACCGTATGTATGCCCACAAAAATCATTTGGCGTATTATATACAATATCGAGAAAGAAAAAAGCAATACAACATTGTAAACGTGAACCCATTTTAAAATTAATAAACTTAAAAATTCTATTTAAAAACGAGTAAATGCCCCAAAAAATAAAAAGTTAAAACAAATAGCTATGTATGTCTTAAAAAAAAAGAAACAAAAGATGCAGAAAAAACATCAATCATTTTTATTAGCCTTAAGAAAGTCTAACGAGAGAGTTGAAATTGTAACTAAAATGTACATATGTGCCAATGAGAGGCTTTTCATTTGGCCCAACTCCATTATTTCAAAAAGGCAGACCATATTTGATTATAGGTTATGCATTTAAAGCCTTCCTCCCTCCCTCCCTCCCTTTAAACCATAACAATTATTATAATTCTATACAACAGCCAAGCAATTAGAGAGATCATCTAAATATGAATAAGAAAACGAAAGAAACTCCATAAAATTGTGTCTCTTCGCTGGCTTCACTGCTAACAAGCGCTAAGCAGCAACAGGCAACTTTTTTTTTAACTTTTCGATATTTATTGAAAATAAAGAAAAGCTTTAAAAAAACTGGCAACAATGAATTTGTGTGCGCACAATCTGGTTGGTTGTTTTGTTGTTGTATTTTATTTTCCATATTTTTTTCAATACCAAATAAATACAAAAACAATGCCAAAGTTGTTAAACTGGTTTTAAGCGGAGGGAAAAAGTCATAAAATTGACACTACCTGGTATAAGTGTGTGTGTTGCATCAACTTTAAACTAGCGCTAACAATAATAATGCACGCAACTTTAAACACAAAAAAATGAAAAAAAAAGTAAAAAAATAAAACATTGAAAAAGAAAATCTATGAAATTTTGCCAAAAATTGTGAGAGAGTTTTCTTTGGCAGACTAAAAAAATATTATGAACCCACTGCACGATGAGCAAATGCAAACACGTGGAAAAGCCGTAAAATACGTCAACAAATTTAAAATGTATATTATTTTGGAATATTAATAACAATGAAAATATAAATAAAATTAGTAATAAAAAATTTATAAATATGGAAGTAAAATTATCATTTAAAAAAAAACTTGTTAAAAATTTGTTACAAAATAAATATGTAATTAGAGCATGTGGCATCAGTACTTGTATGCAAAGAAGAATATAACAAACTACTTTCGAAATTCTATAAAAATTTATTTTTTTTTTTTTAATACATGATTTTTTATTTATTGTATCTTCATATATGAACTAACAATAAGTATTCAAATCTTAAATATAAAAATATAATTAGGCCCGACCAGTGTCGGACATAAGCTTAGTAGTAGTTATATATAATACATATGTAAGTATTTATAATCAAAAGGAAAAAAAAAATTATAAAAAATAAAATAATTTTCAGGAAGTCCCATCTGGAGTGCTGTGAATAAGAGCCCTTGTATCCCTCTTTTTTAGGCGGATGTGTCCAGTAAAGTTCAAAATATTACGGGCAAGCGGATTAGGATGTGACTCGAGTTTTGTTAAATATTTGCCAGCGTTTTTTGCAATTTCTTCAGTCACTAGTGGCATATTTAAGTCACGATGTATATTTGAATTTTTTATGTACCATGGAGCCGATGTTATTAACCGTAAAATTTTGTTTTGCCTTCGTTGGATTCTCTCGACATTAGAAGCTGAAGCAGTACCCCATAGCTGAATTCCGTAGCACCATATAGGTTTTAAGAGCGACTTGTATATTAAAAGTTTACAATCTAGGGTGAGGGTTGAGTTTCTACCAACCAGCCAATGTATCTGAGTTAGTTTAAGTTTCATTTGCGTTAGCTTGGAGTCAATGTGGTATTTCCATGTGAGCCTTCGATCAAGATGTATACCAAGGTATTTCACATGTAAGTTTTGAGGAACAATTTGATTATTGATTGTAACGGGGGAACAACTGTCTTTTCTTAAGGTAAATGTTACCTGAGCACACTTCTGTTCGTTTACCTTTATCCTCCACATGTTTAACCATTGTTCTAGCTGAGTAATATGTTGCAGAAGATATCGGGAAGCCTCGTGTGGGTTTTCGTGCATACTAAGGCAGGCTGTATCATCGGCAAACGTAGATGTATGGATATTGCTGCTCAAGGGCATATCACAAGTATAAATCAAATATAAAACTGGCCCCAGTATACTCCCCTGTGGCACACCGGATGAGATTATTTCAGGCGTACTCATAAAGTCTCCTTCCACAACAGTGAACTTCCGGGCAATAATGTAACTTTCCAGCAGATTTAGAATATTTATTGGTAGGTAAGTCTTTAATTTTAAAATTAGACCTTCATGCCACACTTTATCAAGTGCCTGAGAAACGTCAATGAACAGCGCAGAGCAATACTTTTTTTCTTCAAAAGTTTTTCTTATAAATTGAACCAATCTATGAGTTTGTTCAATAGTGCTATGCTGACTTCTAAATCCAAATTGATGATCCGGTATGCACTCATTATCAGTTAGAATTGGGGACAATTTTATCATGAGTAACTTTTCAAAGAGCTTTGACATTGTTGACAGTAAACTTATTGGCCTATATGACTCAGCCTTGGTTATATCTTTGCCCGGCTTTTGAATCATTTTAACCTTGGCAAGTTTCCAGTTGTGTGGATAATACTCCAGTCGTAAAATAGCATTAAATATGAATAACAGGATTCTCATTGCAATACGAGGCAACTTCATCAACATCTGGTTACTATTTCCATCAATACCCGGGGCTTTTTTCGGGTTGAGTTCTGCAATTATTTTTTGTACATCACGCGTCTTAAATTTTATTGGTCGAGGGGGTAGCGCTACTACATTTGGCAAATCAACAGCACCAGAACACGTGTTTGGGGTGAATACGGATTTTAAATGCTCACCAAATATTTTACCTTTTTCAGTATCGCTTCTTGCCCAACCTCCTGTAGATGTGCGCAGAGGTGGTTTAAACTCAACTGGTGTTTTAAGCTTTCTAGCAGCGCGCCACAAAGAGTAATTAGATGCCGGTGTGACATCAAGACCTTCCAAATAATTTTTAAGAGATGCAGTTTTTTCAAATGCAAGCAACTCTTGGAGTCGTTTAGTACACTCTTTAAATCTGATTTTAAGTTGGGGTGATCTGTGTTGTTGCCATTCTCTTCTAGCTCTTCTTTTTTCACTTACGAGACGTTCAATATCCGTAGAATAAACTTTTTGATCCTAGTCTGCGGATGGGCGGTAGTGGCATGTTCAGCAGCCTGTTTAATATTTTCATTAAGGATGGCAATGTTAGATTCAATATCATCATGTGTTCTTAGCGTAATATTTTCCGTGCAATGACTACTAAGATATTTTTTAAATCGCAGCCAATTAACACGATTTATCAAATTCGCATATGGGTGAGGTAAATCACTTCCTAACGGGCTACAAATTGTAACGATCGTGGGAGAGTGATCGGACGAGAGATCTAGAGAAGCTTCAATTTGAATTAAATCCCTAGAGATATTTTTCATAACGCCAAAATCTATTACATCCGGAATTTTACGTATGTCAGTAGGCCAATAAGTGGGCTCCCCACTCGAAATGACATCCAAGCCCATTTTGGAAATTGTATTGAACAACGCTCGACCTCTGGGTTTAATAAGACGCAAACCCCAGAACGTGTATTTAGCATTATAGTCGCCAGCTGCTACGAAACAAGGGCCCAGAGATTTGTAAAAATCCTCGTATTGATCCTCAGTAATTGCAAATCTAGGAGGAGAGTAAATTGATGATATGACAAAATTAGTGCAAAAATTTTCGACACAAATATTCGTTGCTTGTAAATGTTCTTCACAAATGTTGTCAATAAAATAATGCTTGAGTCTTGACTTTATTAAAATTGCTGATCCACCGCATGCTCTTCCTCTCGGGTCCTTTGAATCATATAAGGTGTAGCCATAAATTTTAAAAAGGCTTCTCGAAGTCAAATGAGTCTCAGAGACCAACATTATGTCAATATTTTTTTCCGTAAGGAAGTGCTCAAGTTCATTTTTATGTTGGCGAATGCCGTTTGCGTTCCAGAAACATATTTTTAACGTGTTCATGGTTTGTTAACTAAAACTTGAAGCAATGTATTCTGCATTCGCAGCATTTCTTGCATCATGCTAGTCATATTTGTTGTAAAATTATTTATAGTTTGCACCAGATTATCAATAGTAGCTTCAAGGCGATTGAAATTAAAGTTCGAGTTTGTATTTGTTGAATTATTTGGTGGTGAAACATTTTGTGTATGAATAGCATTTGTCTTAGAAGCATCTGCATACGATACACGGGAACTAACTGGTTGGCTCACTTGCGCAATAGTGACTGATAAAGCGTTTGGTGATTGGGCTGGTGCCAATTTAGGTGTTTGCCTCATAGTCTGTTTGACGAAAGAGTACACAGGACAACCTCTGTAGTTAGCGGTGTGATTTTCTCCACAATTACTACATTTTTTGCCACTTTGATCTTTTGGTTTATTGCAACTATCAGTACCGTGTAATTCGCCGCACACAACACAAACAGTAGGTAATTTGCAGTAAGTTTTAGTATGTCCCAATTCTTGACAATTATGGCACTGTACGGGTCCTGAACGCTTGTGTGGTTCTTCAACGGTTATTTTTCGATACAAGAGATATCTTAAATTATATATTGGATGGGTCTCATTTATTTTCAATTTTATATCATTTGGCTCAAGTTCAACGCGAAATAGAGGTTGAGGGATCTTTTCCCTATTTATTATGTTAGATACATTTTTTACTTTAAAACCCTGGAGGACGAGAGCATATTTTACTCTTTATACTTAAGCATCATAATTATATTCTACTACTATCGAAACTTGAGCAACAAAGGAAAATTACAAAAGAAAAACTCTCAAAATAATCCATAATGTCCTCATTGTTATAGCAACATGTTGCTAAGGTACTTTCTAGTATTTTGAGTCATTGGAATTAATCCCTTATATTTATCAGAAAAAAATTGACACATTCTATTATTCTGTCCGCGCACGAGAGCATCCACATAATGCTCATTTTTCAAAACAACGTCATAACTCAAAAAGTGGGATTTTTGAGTAAATGATTCAGATTAATCCTCACACTCATATGTGTAATAACAAAAATTTTAAAAACCCCCGATATATTTAGAAAAGATGTAATATATTCTAAAGAGCTGGACCGATTTTCTTCAAACATAGTTAATATCCTTCTGGATCAAGTCGCCTTTCAAACAGAAAAAACTAAATCAAAATCGGTCTAGCCGTTTGGTCAGATGCACAGATACACAGATACACAGAGACACAGATACTTTTGGTCGGGGGTTTAAAATTAGAATAAAATAAAATTTTCTTTTTCCATGAAGTTGTATATAAATTGAAGAACTTAAAAATGTTTTTTCTGCTCATCTAGTTTAGTTTTTTGAGTTATGACGATATGTGGTTTTTGCCTTTAAACTGACCTAGTGATTTCTGCCGAGCCGTCATCGTGCTAAACATAAAATAAATGTGTGGCACCAAGGAAAAGCTGTTTAGGTCTAACTTAGCAGCACTTCTTTACTGTATTTCTATTTCTGTTCCAATAGTGCGATTTAGTAGAATTTGCAATAACGATAATGTTATTCTATAAATAAAATTTTAAAACTTTATCCTGCTGGAGACGTTGCTATGTTACCTTTCTTGAATTAACTCAAATCAGATGGCGCAATGAGGCCACCTGTGCAATAGCGAGAACCCTCTGGCCTTGCCTAAGCTCCCAAAGAATGAAATATCTCATGAACTTCAATAGGAAGCATTTGAGAAACCTCGTGGTCGCGTGACCGGTCACTGTGCCTTCGGAACCCATAATAAACGTATGAACCTCCCCTACAATGCCTACTGCTACAGTTACAATGATGAAGAGGAGGAAAGTATCCCGCATCTGTTCTGTTTTTGTCCCGCTCTGCAGGATCTCCATCTGCACCTCCTTGGCAGAATATCATACGGCAGCCTATCCGAGCTATCGGAAGATTAGCTCAAAAACTTGGGCCTCTATATTAGGAACAGTGGCCGCTGCCTACCCCCCCCCACCGCCGATTTTTTAACCTAAAATAAATATTATCGCTTTTCTACTTAAGCCCTTCTCATCCTCTTACAGGTTTCCTCTCTCTCTATCTTCCTTTCAACTTACAGGCCGCACAAATGATGACAAATAAATGTCTTTTAAGCAACTGGTTACATTTTTAATATTTACATTCAGCAACATGTTTAACAATTGCTGAAAGAAAAATATTGATTTCAAAATAATTTTGATTTATAAGAGGTTTATTTGAAAGAGTTTTTCTTAAAAAATTAGTTTTATAAACCCTTTATAAACCAAAATAATTTTTTTATAAATAAAGCAGGTAGTTGTTACGTGTTAGCAACAATTTGCTTAGATAAGGTAATTTAGTAAACAAAATAAGGCTTTCTGCAACATGTTTCAGGCTGCAAACATTAAGCAACATGTAGCTTGTCACTACAAAGTCCTTTTTAAATTTTCAAAGCCTGATGTATAACATTTTAAAACAAAAGTGCAATATATAAAAATAGGAAAGTTCATACATATATGTATGTACATTAGGGTGGCCGTTACCTATAAGTTGTGTTTTAGGGGGTGCGTCCGGCCCTCACTTAAACCAAGCAGACATTTACTTTCACCTTCCCTTTTGGTTTAATTAATGTCTTTTATAATGAAAGTATTGGCTCAATTCACAACTTATTGTCGTACTCGTAGCTGGTACATGAGTTGTTGACTATTTCAATTAAAACATTGTCTATAAACAAATGTTTATATACAAGTTACCAACAACGTTTCTCTGACGTACAACTCCGGCAATAAATTACACAACCATAGCTTAATTGGAACTATCACTTGTTAGTTTTTCTTTTATGATACCTCATCAATTTAATAGGTTTTGTTAGTTGACTTCTATAAATACAAATTGTAATATCAATTAAGAAATTAATTAAACTTTCAGCTATAAACAATTTGATACTATCAACTAAGTTTTTTCACTCAAATTAATAAATACAATTAAAAATTTAATCAAATCCATTAAATTCTTAATTGAAAACATTAATAGGTGAAAACTTTTTTCTGTGTAAGAACTAGAGTTCGACCGATTAATCGGCTTCGGCTTCGGCTTTCGGCCAAAAATTGGTAATCGGCCAACATTCGGCCTACGGCAAAAATCGGCCGATTAGCCGAAGCCGAATATTTTTCATTCCAAGCTTGAAAAATAACATTATGTTTGGTCGTTGCTCGCCGACAGTTTCTATTGTGTTTAACGTTTTGAAAGGGTTGCTTTGAAATACAACCCAGTTGCTTTCTATTTTCTTTTACTTGGACGTTCTTGTGAGTGATCATATGAAAAAGCAATCTAGAAATTGCAAAATAGTTTTATTTTTCTTGTTATGTATCCAATAGGTATTACAGCTATTTTAGTGATCTCAAAAAAGGAAACTTTTTTCTTAATTCATTTAAAACAAGTATCATTTTTAAAATTTAAAACATTCGGCTTCGGCTTCGGTTTTAGCCGAAGTTTAGGATTTTAGCCGAAGTTCGGCTTCGGCTTTGGCTTCGGCTTCGGCTTCGGCCAAAAAAAACGCCTTCGGTCGATCTCTAGTAAGAACATGAATTCAAGTTTTCATTATCCGAATGAAAGGCGCATTAACATTAATGAAAGTAACATTAATGATACTTGGAAACTTAAAATGTTAAATATTTTCATGTGTTTGAAAAATGTTATTCTATCAATGAAATTTACATCAATACAATATAGCGTTTCATTTTATTAATGAAACCTGTTGTTATATTAATTAAAGTAAGAAGTGTTTTTCTTTCAGTGCAATAATTTCGTGCAAGTAGGGTGCACGTTCCCTCTCTTGGGAGAAGATACATTTTTAGCTTAGATTTCCATAACAAATAAAAATTTATGTAACCTTTATTCTTAATATAGAGTTTATTTTCTTTTGCAAATTTTTAATGACTTTAATCATAATTATTTTGCGCCAATGTTTATACACATTGTTCTTATTTTGCTCTTAAAGAAATCAATTTTTGATTTAAAATTTTGTATAATTTTTGTTTTGAGGTTCAGACAAGAATAATAAAATCTAAGAAAAATCAAAACTAAAGTAAACACTTTTTGCTTTCAAACAGAAGCTCTCATCAATCAACGCCAGCTATGAAAAGAAATCAAATAAAACTCAACAAAAAGTAGTCGTATCAATGGAAAATAAAATTGGAAAATAATATTTAAAAAAAAAATATCACTATCTATTCTTGATAGAGAATAATAACATGAAATTGATTTTTTTAACATACTTTCAAATAAACAAATCTGCATAAGTGTGAAAATTTTACAATTCAAATGTTTTATTTCAAATAAATTCTATAACGAAAAAGCCCTTTTGTAAAGCTTTTACTTAAAATAAACTGCAATCTAACACATCATTTTACACCATCTCGAAAAGAGAACTCAACTGTATATTCTTCTTATCGGTACTGTAAATACAAAAAATATTGAATGCGGAATTTCCAAAATTTCCTCCCTATTCAACAAATTGGATTTATAACAAAATGCTGAGGCGAAAAAGAAAAAACAAAAACTGTTGCATATGCTGCACATGGAGTTTGTAGACTGTCAAACAAAGCATTTCAAATAAAAGAACAATATACCATTTAAATATTGCTCTTTTTACGGTTTCGAAATCTTTTGAATCCAAAGTAGAGAGAGACAAAAAAAAAAAAGAATCCTGTTGTGTTATTTTTTTTTTTTAATTTTTATTTTTGTTGTGATTTAGACAACAATGCCTGGAAAGAATCAAAAGAAATTCAAAACCTTTTGCTTTAAGGGTTGTGTCGTTTCATTTGAGTATTTCTGTAGGTACGAGCTTATGTGGAAAAATAAAACAATTTGAAATGCAAGAAAAAAAGGTTTAGTTTTGAACTCATTTTTTTATCATTTTATAAAAGAAAGAAGCGTTTCCCTACAAGCGCATACACACATACACATTTAAAATTAAAAAAAAAACAAAAATATTCACAAGATGAAATTATTTCTTTAAACAAAAGAGATTAAAAGCAATGAATTTTTTTTTTGTTTTATGAAAAGAATTTTTTCAAATCTTCTACAGACAACAACGACAACGACAATGACGACGCATTTTATATGTACGAGAATATAACGTCATTCAGATACAGAAATAAAACGTAAACCCCGCAAGAAGTTCAGATCATTACCAACAATTTAAACGAATAAAAGGAAAAAAAAAGAAAATTATTGTTAAAAGGTTGTATACCTGCTTTGTTAGACAATAAATTGTTTTTTTAAAACGTTCTGCGACACAACAGCACACACGTTAGACGCCGAACAAAAATTATATTCAATTTAACCTTATAACATTTAACAAATACTAAATTACTTTACTTTCGTAATTTTCTTATTAATCTTAAAAATAAAGAAATAAATAAATTTCGTTAAAGGTTATTTGAAGGTAATTTGTTTTCAAATTCAGGTTAAACTTTAAAGTAAAGCAAAATAATGCAGCAACATATCCCTAAGACAGTTTTCACTTGAGGCTGGTACTCTGTTCAATATTTCACGTGGAATGCTGTCAAAATACATATAAAAAATTGGCACGAATTGCGCATGAAAAAATGTTGCAGAAATAGTACTCTGTTTATCTTGGGAAAAACATTTGAAATGTATTTTCAACATTTTAATTTTTCATGCGAAATAAGTAGAGTACCACTTGTTTTGTGTGGTACTTACAACAAACACACGGGGTGTTTCTACAAACATAAGAAATTGTAGCATAGTTTCAAGGTTAGTTAATATTGTTTACCTGTCAAATTTTTCGATGAAATAATCAATGTTGATAAACATTTTTCACAAATTTGAACAGAGTACTATACTTAAGGCTGGTATTCTGTTCAAATTTGTGAAAAATGTTTATCAACATTGATTAATTCGTAGAAAAAATTTTACCTATAAGCAATATTAGCTAGCGCCTAAGACTATACTACAGTTTCTTATGTTTCTAGAAACAACCCATGGGTTTGTTGTAAATTCCACACGAAACAAGTGGCACTCTACTTATTTCGCATGAAAACTTAAAATATTGAAGATACATTTCAAATGTTAGAGTACTTTTTCTGCAACATTTCTTCATGAACAATGAAATGTTGAACAGAGTACCAGGCTTTACAACCAAATTTTTCAGTTTATGAACCTTTAAATTATTGTTAATCTGTTAAAATTTTTTGCAGAGTAACATTGATTATTTCGTACGAAAAACTTTACTACATGTAAAGTTAATAATATTAATTAGCCCTTGAAGATATGCTACAATTTCTTACGTTTATAAAATAATCACATGTCTTTGTTGTAAATGCCACTAATATTTGCTCAATTCACAGCCTATTGTAGGAGTCGGAGTTCGTACAAACGTTGTTGATAATTCCTATGTACATACACATTTGTTTATAACCAATATTTTTATTGAAATTACCAACAACTCAGGTACGAACTACGACGACTCCCACAATAAGCCTAGTACTCTGCTCCAATTTGTGAATAAATTTTCAGCAACATTAATTATTTCGCGTGGAATATTTGACACATAGCAAGTGATGCCCATATTACTTTTTCAGAAAAAATTTTCCATTTTATTGCTTAGAAGTTTGCAACATTGGCCGACTTTTGTAAAAAAAAACATCAGCTGTCAATATTTCGCACGAAATAAATGCCAGTCACATTATTTCACAGATGGCAAGAAAATGTTGCCAGATACATTTCAAAAATGTTTCACGAGTTGAAACGAGTTGCAACATTATTTCATGAATATTTCATGTAAACTGGTTTTATATGGATTATGTCAACATTCCACGTGAAATTTTGAACAAAGTACCAGGCTTAATAGGTGAAAGAGTTTTTACTCACACGTTTAAATTTAATATATAAAATCGTGTCAAATCATGTTTTTTAATTAATGTTATTTTTCCAAAGTTAATTACATAATAATATATGTATGCAGACTTAAAATTATATTTTTTTAACTTTTTTAGAGATTTCTTGGTATTTTTCTTAACAAGCAGCTATACACATGTTCTTAAGCTGCCCTAACAACATCTTACTAGGTTTATATGTATGTGCTTATATAAACATCTGACAGGCTAACGACTGTATGATTTAAATAAATGAACCCTTAAAAACATTTTAAGCATCTTTAATAATTCCTAAAGAGTTCCTAATTTTGTGTAGCCTGCACATATGCATGAAATATGTTATACTTATAATTTAAGCTGCCCCAAATGACACTAGAGCTAATTATGTTCCAGAAGAAGACAAAGAAGGAGAGAGAGGGAAAGAAGGAGGAGAAAAAAATTAAGACAACAACTTACTCTTAAGAAAAGCATAAAATTTTGTGGATTTGTCTTTTAATGGGCTGCTTTGACATTTGAATAATTTACGAGATTTTAACATTCAGTATGTTTGTTTTGCATTCCGTAACCACACATTACGAGCAGCATATTTAAGTACTTAAATATATTGCAAGAGCAGCAAGTAGCAGCAGCAGCAGCAGCAAAAGTCAAGCAGCATTATGCTTGTTGCAGTTATAAAAATTAATAATAATAAAAAAAAAAAAAACAATTCGTGATCACAATGCTGATCGTCATGTTCATTATCAAAATAAGTATATTAAGTTGCTTATAATGGCAAAAAGAGACTTTATGTCTGTTGCCCTGGCTGACTGACAGTCCTTCAACTTGCTGCTGCTTTTGTGCTTAAATAATTTTTAGTGTTAAACTCTAGAGAGTGCATGCTGACTGCTCTTGCAACTATTTTTATGTGTGCTAAAAAAGAAATTTTTGTGTTGCAGCAGTATGCACTTTAATTTTACTCAATTCATTTTTGTCTTTTAGTATCAAAATTCTCTAGCATAAAACGCGCGCGCGAAATCACATTAAAAATCTCATCATTTCAGGCACCTCATCATGTTATAAAATTTTTATAATTTTCGTTGTTGCTTTTTTAGGTCTGATTTACTTGTACTACTTGAGTTTACTTCATGTTGTCTGTATGTGCAGTTTCTTGCCACATAAATTTTATTCTTTAACATTATAACGCATTTAGGCATTTAGCATACAAATACTTATTTTGTTTTCCTTCCACTTGCAACTTAGGAAGAGAGCCAGCAAACAAAAAATATATGATGCAGAGACTATAAAAGGAAGTCTAAAATGATGTTTTTATTTATGCATCATTTGGAATTTTGACAGCTTTGCCAAGAGACCTTTTTTCTGGGCAGCGACGAGCATGAATCAAGAACACATTTTTTAAGTGATTTAAAGGAATTTATTTTTGATAAACTTTGAAAGTTTTTTTTTTATATTTTCGTTTGTGGACAACTGCAGCCAGAACCACAAAAATATGTATTGACAAATTTCGTCAATATCACAAAAAGAAAAAATACAAGCAAAGAAAATTATGAAACTCTTGTTTATTTTATTTGTATTTTTAATTTTTTATTTTTGACAGAGTAGAACACCACAGCACTTTAGAACACATGTGCTGTTCAGCTTTTGCTTTCAAACAGTTTATTTTTAAACAAAATGTTAAATAAATGTGTTTTAGCATTCATGTGTCGATTTGTATTCATGAGGATTATTTTGAGATTTCTTGTCTATATAGAAATAAAAATATCTTTTATATCAAGTTGCTGCCAATGTTTTAGTGTAGTGTATGGTGTTGTTTTTGTTTTTTTATATCTCTAGTCGTATTTGCTGCTAGTTAGTGCTGTTGTTGTTGTTGTTGTTGTTGTTGCAAGTGTTGCTTCTACTAATGATGCATCTAAAAAAATGCTTTATTTAAAAATTTATTTATACTTTTAATTTCTTTAGAGAGCAACAACGGAAAGCAGCAAAAATGTCAAGAGATTAAAATCGTATATATAAAACTCTTATAAACAGTCATAAAATTAGAGACATTGTACGAATATTATATTCTACATTGCCACAGAGTGTAAAGAATTTTTCAGCCTCAATTGTTATTAACACTTGGCAAAAAAATAAAATAAAATAAAATTCAGAAATAAAAAACAACACACTCTTACTTATACGTTCGTTTGACGTTGCAATGGATTTCGTTTTCAAAAATCTTTTAATGGGTTAATTTTGTTCATCCTCTTTATGTTCTTTTATAAATACTAAATGTCTGTCCTTCCATTTGCTTGTATGTCTGTCTGTCCGCATGTATTTATGATCATGATCATTTTTATATGTTGAAATTTTATGTTTTGGTTTTAATGTTTTCTTTGCTTTTCTTTTTTTTTCTACCCCACAACATTTTACTAATACGAGAGTTACGCTATATGAGGGGGATATAACGAAAATCACAAAAATAAGAGAAGAAAAATGTTAAATGACGTCGTCGTTTTAGCTGTTTTGTAGTGATGATCAGCGTGACCATATTAGCTTATTTTGAGCTAAATTTAGCTTATTTATTTCAGATTTAGCTTTAAAATTTTCATTTAGCTCTTAGCTTATTTTTTAGCTTTTTTTAAAAACTCATTTAGCTTT
Source organism: Tachina lurida (assembly GCA_944452675.1). Taxonomy (NCBI): domain Eukaryota; kingdom Metazoa; phylum Arthropoda; class Insecta; order Diptera; family Tachinidae; genus Tachina; species Tachina lurida. The sequence goes on along the minus strand of OX101752.1, from coordinate 181,585,577 downwards.
TTTTAGCCTTTTTTTTTAGTTTAAATTGCGTGTTCTCTAAAAATATATTAAAAACATAACCCTTTGTGACGCAACATTGAGAAAATAGTTTTTTTTCTACAGATTATAGGAGCTCATAGCACAAGTAAAAAATTTTGTTCTAGGATTGTATTGAAATTTTATTTATTAGAGTAAAAAAGGTAAACAATTAAGAGGAAATAAAGTCAGATATCTTGGCAATAAAACTTCCAATTCAGAAATAACTTTACTGATAATATTCTAACAATAAAAACAATAATTGACTTGATCATTTACAAAATTTATTGAATTAAAACGCTGGCAAAATAAGTTTTTAGAAAATTGCACTACGGTAACATTGATTTAGTAAAATCGTAGGGTATTTTAAATCTGTTGTGATGAAAGCGATACAATTTTTTATTAAGAACGAATTTTACAGATTGAAACTAGATATTGTCTGAAAGTTATTGCATTAAAATAAAATTAACAATTGCCTGTACTTGATGTTTTTTATGAGGATTGAATATTTTGTTGCATATCTGCAACATGGCGCCATAAAGGGATAAACACCTTATAAAAATTATAATTTTGTAACATTGTAAAATAGTTTACAAAAAATACAAAATGTAAATTATACGACAATTTTATAACAGAAATGGAAAGTTGAAAAATAGTAGATAATGGCAGAATGGTAAGAATTACAATGGAAAAAGTTAAAATCATATTAAAAACACTTTTTGAGTTTTTGGGTATAAAATTATTTGACTTGAGTTGAACGTTCATTCAGCGGTATCAATTAACTTAAAACAAAAACTTGAAATAGCCTTAAGTCTGGATAACACTATGTACCGATTTTCGTCGGGCCACCTCAATAAAGTCATAGGTAATAAGTCAAAATGGCATTATTACTCAATTAATTCTGGAATAAGTCTATATGGTCTTATTACCAATGCATTGTGGCGCAATTATGTCCTTGTATTTCAATTAGTCGATAAATTTAGAGGAAATTTAGCTCTTTACTTATGACTTTATTTCACTGATCTGACGAAACTCGGTACATTGTGCCGATAGTGTGATCCATGCTTTACCTAAAATAGCTTTAATTCACTTAAAAAAACTTTCGTATTTTAGTATAAATGTTTTTACATTTATAAAAACTTTTTAAGATTATTTTGGGGAAGTTTTTGTTTTGTTCTTCATTAAATCTAAAATATAATAATTAATAAATAATTTCATTAAACAAATATTCAATATGTATAATGAAAAAATATGTTTGTGAAATATTTAATGTTAGTTTAGAAATAAGAAACTATTGAAAAGTGATCAAAGAAGTAGAAAAAAGTTTAGCTTTATTTTCTGGCTTAAAATTTAACTTTTTAGCTTATTTTAGCTTTTTTTCAAACGTGATTTAGCTTAATGTTATTTTAAAATCTGGTCACACTGGTGATGATTAATGAAGTGCCACAAAATAAAGATCATCATTATTGTAAGATGTTTAATGTATAAATATAACACTGTACTGTAAGAAAATGATTCATTTTTGGTTCTGCTTAATAAAAAAAAATTAAATAAAAATAAAAAAATAAAATTTAAATAACAAGACAGCTTAAAACAACAATTAAAATCACAATTCCAAATACCAAACGCAATTCGAAGTATAGCGAAAATGTTGCTGAAACATGCTGCTAGTTAGAATATTAAATTAAAAAGCTTTTAGTATGTCAGCTGCACATAAGAATTTTGAGAAATGTTTTTACTCGAATTTGAATTAAATGTATATTTTGAATGAATTTTATTCGCTAGTATAGTTTTCCGAAAAATCATTTGATGTCCCAGCGATATTTCTTAGAATTTCTTTTACACATATTTTAATTAGTCATATTTATTGATTTATTTTTATTTTTTATGATTTGTTTTTCAATAATGACAAAATTTTTTTCATATGTGATCATTTTTCTTTTGAAAATAAACTAATGTTGCTGCAACACGTTGCCTACAATTTTTGAAACTATAAATTAATTAAACTACTATACATAGACTATCTCCCATTAAGTTCGTCAAGCAAATTTGTTATAACAAAACCATAGCAACATATCCCGGCAGAATGTTGCCGAAAGAAGTTTCTTATTGTTATTGACTTATTTTTAAATGCTGGATTTATTATTTAATATTAAAAAAATGTCCCGTGTATAGTATGCGAGAGACCAAACTAGTGTTGCAGCAACATGCTGCTCATAACTTTTCAATAATAAAGTAAATGATTTATGATTTATTCTGTGTGCTTAAGAAATTATGTAATAAGCAACAACAAATATGGCACATAGGCTGTACACATAATTTTGGTGCACAACAGGTTTACAAAACAAATTTTGTATGGATGTTTTGTAAACCTAAATTAATTTTAATGAATACGTCAGAAGATCTTTAAGCTACGCCAGCAACATGTTGCCAAATGAAATTTCTCATTTGCAGTAAAACCTCTCATAACGGACACCTCCCATAGCCGGACAAAATTTGTAGATCAAAAATTAAAATAAATAATATATACCCCTCTCATAAGCGGACACCTCTAATAACCGGACAACAATGCCACGGCGCTAAGTCTCCAGTTATGAGAGGTTTCACTGTATTTATATTTGCTGAATTAGTGTTAAAAATTTCGTTTATTTTGCAATTATAAAGTTATTTTTGGCATATGCAATACTCTTATTTGAAACCATACATATGTTGCAGCAACATGTTACTCTTAAAAAAAAAGAAGTGAAGTCGATACAGCATGATTTGTCATGCTTAATTAGCTACAAAAAATGCACGAGAAAAGTTTAAGATACACCAGCAACATGCTGCCAAAATAAATTTGTTTTACGTATGTTTACATTTAAGCATAGTACTCTGTTCAAATTTGTGAAAAATGTTTATCAACATTGATTATTTCATACGAAAAATTTGACATGTAAACAATATTAACTAGGCCTGAAACTATGCTACAATTTCTTATGTTTGTAGAAACACCCCGTGTGTTTGTTGTAAATTCCACACGAAACAAGTGACACTCTACTTATTTCGCATGAAAAATTAAAATGTTGAAGATACATTTCAAATGTTTTACACAAGATAAACAGAGTACTCTTTCTGCAACATTTTTTCATGTACAATTCGTGCCAATTTTTTTTATATGTGTTTTGACAGCATTTCGCGTGAAATGTTGAACAGAGTATCAGGCTTTACATACTGACTTACAAATATGTTTATAAATGTTTGGTTTATGTTTTCATAATGAACTGATTTTTCGCATATTTAATACTTTTATTCAAGAACACACTTACTCGTATGTTGATGAAACATGTCGCTCACTAAAAAACGATTTAGGTCGTGTCTTATGAAAGTTCTTAATGCAAACTAGCTCCAAAAAAATTCAAATAATAAAAAATTTATCACATTCCAGCAACATGTTGCATAAAGAAATTTGGTTTAAGCCTAGTAATCTGTTCGAAGTTGTCAAAAATTTTCAGCAACATTGATTATTTTGCGAGAAAAAATTGACATGTAACAAGTGATATCCATATTACTTTTTCGGAAAAAATTTTCGATTTTATTGGTAAGAAGTATGCAACATTGGCCGACAAAAACATCAGCTGTCACGAAATAAAAGCCAGTCACATTATTTCACAGATGGCAAGGAAAGGTTGCCAGTTACATTTCATAAATTTTTCACGAGTTGAACAGAGTACAACTTTTGCAACATTTTTTCATGAATATTTCATATAAAAGTTTTTATATGTATTATGTCAACATTTTGCGTGAAATTTTGAACAGAGTACCAGTGCCTCGTTTAAGGAATGTGAAAACTTTTTGAGTTGAAAAAATTCTTATCATACTGTGAAACACAGGGTGATTAAGACAGAAACTATATTTGTTGATAGTTTTTATAAGTTTATTTAAATTTTTACATGAATAACACTGTGTAAAATAGGACAACCATTATAATTATTTAATTTTTATCGATGGGAGAACTTCTCACAAGTTACAGAAACAAGGCACAGGCTTAATACATGTTTATATGTATATTTATTTCAGCTACGTCCAAGCAAACATACTCTGATAATTGTGTTTGAGGTAAACAGCATTGAAAGCTCTTAAATTTGTTTTTAAGAGCAAGAAGCATTGTTGTCGCCGAGATCTGGTTGGCTGTTGTGCTCTCGTTGGTGTGAAAGCACAAAAGCTCTTTTCAAAAAAAATTTGCACATTATGCATTAGGCCTGGATGTAGCTGAATTATTTTTATTTATTGACTTATTTTGTCTGGTTCTGTTTGTTATATTTTTCAATAATAAAACAAATTTGTGAAAAATGTTTATCAACATTGATTAATTCCTACGAAAAATTGTACATGTAAACAATATTAACTGGTGCTTGAAACTATGCTACAATTTTTTATGTTTGTAGAAACACTTCATGTGTTTGTTGTAAATTCCATGCGAAGCAAGTGCCACTCATATTTGCTCAATTCACCATCTATTGTGGGAGTAGTAGTTCCTACATGAGTTGTTGGTAATATCAATAAAAACATTGTTTATAAACAAATGTTTGCATAGAAATTACCAACAACGTTTGTGCGAACTACGACTCCTACAATAGGTTGTGAATTGAACAATTATTTCGCATGAAAACTTAAAATGTTGAAGATACATTTCAAATGTTTTTCCCAAAATAAACAGAGTACTATTTCTGCAACATTTGCTTATGAAGAAACAATTTGTGCAAATTTGGCAGCATTTCGCATGAAATGTTGAACAGGTACAGGCTTTAGTCGATATAATATTAAACTAAATAATGTTGCAGCAACAAGCTCTTTTATAACTTTTTTAATTATGACATAATTAAAATATGCCACATCACGTGTATTTAAAGAAGAATTATTGCCGTGTTAATATTTTTACATATCACAGTTTTTTTTTTAAATTACTTTTATAAACATTTTCATTCATTTAGATATATTGACTCATTTCAAAATTTTTTATATCCGTTTTAATTATATAAAACTATTAAAATTATTTATTTCAAACTTACCTGTTTACTAAACATTGCAATATCTTCATTAAATGATTCTGACGAACATACATCACCACCTTGCACACCAGGTTCTCTGGGCGTACATGTGGCCAATTCACATTTTTCAAATATCAGAGCCAACAGCGGGAATAGGGGATGTCTAGAGGGCGGCAAAAAAAATGTTTAATTTAATAAGATAAACAAATTCAACTCAAATCATTAAAATCATTGTACAACAAAATCTCTTTCTTTGCAACTCATCTTTGGCAACCAGGCAGAGTCTCATCACGACGATGCTGTTGCTCAGCGACAACATTTTCGTACCGTTTAAATTTGTTTACACTAATGGCGACAAGAAACCGCCGTCATCATATGTATGTATATGGAATATTTGATTCTATATCTGACTATTTAATTTTTTTTTTTTAGTGTGTACATATCTGCGATAGAAATATGTATGTAAATGCGTGTAAGATAGTGTGTGGTGTGTGGTGTGGTGCGCGGTGTGGTAGAACCGAGAGAAATAAACATGCTCATTAAATACCACATACTTAGTATCTAATATAAAGTGTAGTGTGGTGATTTTTTTTCTACTTCTGCTTTTAATTTCGTTTATCTTAAGTACTCGTATGTGAGTGTATGTACGTACGTACTTGCGTCTATTTTTTTTATTTTTTTTTTTTTTTTTGAACATTTGGTATTTTAATTGGAGCATAAGTTAAAGGAAATGCAATGCATTTTTCAAATGCCAATTTTAGATTTTTGTGAGTATGTATTGGCTGCAAGAAAATCTTTTTATACGAGTACTCGTATGTGTGGTTATTTATGAAATGATATTGAAAGTGATCAAGGAAAGGGAATGATGATAATATTTTGTTCTTTGGCGCTAAACTAACAGCTGGATATTTTGATGTTAAGATAAATAAAGTAAAATATGTACTTTTATCTAAACAGTTGTTTTAAAAGAAGACAACAAAAAAATACAGGTATAGGCATTGCAGCATGTTGCTGCAACACAACATGTTGCTAAATTGCAAGAACATGAATTTAAAGCCAGTTAAAGTGAAATGAACTTCCGCATATATGTATTTTGTATACATACAACATAAAAGCTTGTTGCTTAAAACTTTTTTCAACATTCGCGCCAATTTTGCTTTGCTCTCAAATCAACAAGTTTGTTTTGGTGAAATAAATAAAAATCAATATCATGTGTAAATTGTTTTGACAGTTTTAAAGGAGGCCTGTTTTTTTTTTACAATGCACGAAATTGTAATAAATCTTTTAAATAAAATTGTAGCTGCGGCTGTTCTGTTTTTTTTTTTTTTTTTTTTTTTGTTGCCATTGAATAATGTATCAAAAGCTACTGTATACAACAAACATTTAAGTGTCTGTATACAAAATATTTCATGTTGTGAGTATTTTTCTCTACATGTGCACGTATGTTTACATTTATCGTATCTCTGTGTGTGTGTGTGTGTGTGTGTGTGTGTGTGTGTGTGTGCGTATATTGTTGTTTTTGTTTTTTGTAATTTATTACCATCCTTTTAACTGTCAAAAATTTTAAACCATTAACTGCAATAAAAACAAAAATTTTGTTTTTGTACGAAAAGAGAGCACACGAGAGAGATACATACATACATATGCTCATAGTAAATGTTTGAGAGTGAGTGGTAAAACAAGAGGAAAATAAATTTGTTTATGTATTAACATTTATCATCAAATTCTCTCATTTATCGTCTCGTTTAAAGTAAGATTATAAAATTGTAAACATTTGCAATGTCATTGTTGACAGCTTAGACACATTTGTTGATAGGGTTTTGACCAATTTCTGTCAAAAATGATTTTTTTTTTCTTTTCGTAGCTTAATTTTTTATAATGAAGAAAAAATAATAATAAATTATTTCTTTAAGAAAAATGACAAATTGCTTACAATATTTTTACAATCAAACATTTGTACATATTTAGTATGTACGTATGTACATATATACATATTTTTTTTCTGACAAATTATAGTTTATAGCAAACGAAATGATCTATTGTGTTTGGTGTTTAGTTGGTGGCGTTTGTTGTCTCTTTCTTAAACTTATGCAAATATGTATGCATGTGTGTATATATATTTTTTTATTTAAGTGTAGGGAAACATACATACATATAATATTATGGGCTGAAAAATAAATAACATCTGCTGTAGTTTTGCTGTTTTTTTTTGTTCTTGTGTGTTTCTAAAAACTGACCATTTATGTTTCAACAATGAATGCTCACTTTCCGGTTTCTCTTCTGTGTTTGAAGGATTATTAAATCTAAAACAAATTGCACCTGAGTTTGCAGCCGAAATAAGGAAAGAATGACTGTTTTTTTATTAATATGTTTTTTTTGCTTTCATTTTATTTAACCCCTGAATGACCATAATTTTTCAATTAGTTATTTCTAACGTGTTTTATGTTATAATAAGCATTTGTTAAATGTTCTAATTTTTTCCATTTAGAGGGTGTATTTTTTTTTAAGTTCTTGTTTCACATGACTTAAATGTTTGTATCTCTTGGCACTTTTGGCCATAAGCACTAATGAGTTTTAGATATACCAGCTCCTGTGGCTGCTAGTTTCTTCATTGTGCTTGTGTTTAGGGTTTTTATAGCTAAACCTTCTTAATTAAATGACTTGCGTTCTGTTCCTTTTTTTCGTTTTGTTATTTTTTCCCGACACTTGTCATCATTTCGTTGTATATGCCGTCTAAAATAAATGAAAAAGTGTGATATTTTTACTTCAATTCAGTGTTTTTTTTTTCTCTTGTAGGTATATATAAAAAATATTTCATTTCAAATTTAAGTGGTAAGCCCCAGAGATATAAAATAGAATTGCAAGAGTACACTGAAAGGTAAATAAACAACAGCCGAAGACCAAGATACAAAAAAAAACAAAAAAAAAACACTAGCAGACACTTAAAGTAAAAGGTGTTAAGTTCTTAATAAAGAAGTAAAATGCATTATGTACCTACATACATATAGTATGAAGTCAGCAAAATGTTTAGTATGTCTGTAAATATGTTATTGTTCGTCTAGTCATGGTGCCTTCCTTACAAGTCCAAAAATATTATCTCACAGGTTTTAGTTACAATAAACACACGCATTGCCTGACGTTTGTGTTAGTTTTATTGAGGGATTCTTCCGTAATTATTAACTTTTATGATTATGGCCATAAAGCAATATGTTTGCTAAAGGTTTCTTGAATTTGCTTTTTTTTCAGCAAGTGCGGCAGCAAAAATAAAATCGAGGAAAAGGTGTTGAAGGGTAATAAAATGGCATAATTAAAGCAAAATTAATCAAAAAATCATTTAAGAAAAACCAAACGAACAAAACTTATTCTGGTAATAAGTAAAAACAATTTGACAGCAACATGTTGCAGAAAAATGAAGTGTCGCTTTAGCTCTGTATATTATTAAAGTTTTTGAAAAATATAAAGCAACATTGATTATTTATAATAATTATTTAAAGACAACAATTTTACAGCAACATGTTGCGGTAGCATGAAGTGCTGCCTTAAGCATAGTACTCTGTTCAAATTTGTGAAAAATGTTTATCAACATTGATTATTTCATACGAAAAATTTGACATGTAAACAATATTAACTAGGCCTGAAACTATGCTACAATTTCTTATGTTTGTAGAAACACCCCGTGTGTTTGTTGTAAATTCCACACGAAACAAGTGGCACTCTACTTATTTCGCATGAAAACTTAAAATATTGAAGATACATTTCAAATGTTTAACACAATTCGTTCCAATTTTTTTATATGTGTTTTGACAGCATTTGACGTGAAATATTGAACAGAGTACCAGGCTTTAGCCTAGTACAGGGTTCAAATATATGAAAAATGTAAAATAAACTTGATTATTTTTTTGCAATAATTAAAAAAAAAACATTTTTCGTCAACATGTTGCGGTAGTACATATATAGTATTGCTATAGCCAAAAACTGGGTTTAAGTTTGTGAGAAATGTTGAGACACATTGATTATTTTTTACGATTTATTTGACATGTAACTATGCAACAATTTCCTTAGTTTCCAAAACCCCCCGTGTGTTTTAAATTTTATGCGAAACAAGTACCACTTCCATTATTTCGCTTGAAAACTTGAAATGTTGCATGTGCTATATGATTTTCACGATTTGAACAGAGTACTACTTCAGCAACATTTTTCTACGAGCAATTCATGCCAATTTTTTTATACGTATTTTCGCGTGAAATACTGAACAGTGTACCACAATTTTAATTTGTGAGAAATTTTTCAATTATACATTGAACTATATGAATCATATTAAATAATTTTTAAGGACAACAGAAGAAAAAAGTTTATTTAAAAGATATTCTTACTAGAAGTTTGGGAACCTATACACGAGAAAATTGTCTCCTATTAACAAAAAAAAATGCAAATAATCAATTAAAAATTTAATTAATTTTATCACACTTGTGCTTAAGAATTTAATTGATTTAATTAATCTTTTGTTTTAAAATTTAATTGATTAAAGGTTTGATTAAAAATTTAATTGAGTTAGCTATGCTTTTGTTTAAAAATTTCATTAATCAAAAATTGTTGTTGATACCATTAAATTTCTACTCGATTATGTGGCTTTTTTTTAATTAAATCTGTTAATATCCAGCCAACTTGAGTTTAGAAAATAAACGAATGTTCGCTGTAGCCAACAATTCTCAAAACATTCTCGTTAAAAAAAAGTTTAGCCGGACGAAACAATTTGTTTCTCTCAATTTTTTCTTTTTTTGCATGTACAACAACAAAGCAGTGAAATAAAAAATAAAATGACGATATTTCTAAAGGTTCGCTATTGATTCGTGAGCGAAACATCGAAATCGAAAGATTTGCTGCCACAAACTGAGCGACGAGTGAGGTCTAGCAGCACTTTCTCTTCCCGTTTACGATAGTCGATCTCGAGTATTTTGTCCGAGAAATGTTTACGCAACATTCGAATGTGATATTATTTTCGAATGTTTTGGTTAGCTGGGTAGTGGAAATTTTTTTTCTATGTATTTGCTAAGAATTTCTAGCCCAACAAAACTTTGATTATTTCCTTTGCAAAAAAATGCTCATTTCACAACCTCTTGTAAGAGTCGTAAGTCGTACTTGAATTGCTGATAATTTCAATAAAAACATTGTTTATAAACAAATGTTTATATAGAAATTACCAACAACAATGGCTCCTGCAATATGTTGTGCACTGAATGTGTGCCTTAAAGTATGCTTCACTTTTTTTTTATCAATTAAACTTTAAACAGAAGAATACAATTGCAACGGATCCTTATGTTTAATACCCAGAAAAATGTTAAAAAATTCATTTAATCACCTAATTGCCTGAATCAATCAAAGATATTTCAATTTTGTACTTGTCACCGATATGATGGGAAGGAACAATTATAAGAATTGCAAAAATTAAAAAAAATCAATTAATGTTTAGCACCTTCCGTACATAAATTATTTTTCTACTGACACACTAACTTTCTAAAGAATAACATTTAAAGTTGCCAAGTGGTATGTATTTATGTGTCTGTCTGTATATTATTACAATTAAGGTCCCACTGTAACTTGCAGCTAAGAATAAACTATGCAGGGAGCATTAACACACTGCCAATAAAAAAACATTAAAAATTATAAATAATTGTTTCAACTGCACCATTAAGGAATTTCCTGTCTTTTTCATCAATCATATGTTTAACTTTGCAACTACTCGTATAAAAAAAGTGAAATTATTATTTATAATTAATACATATTTCAATAATTTACATCTGTTTGCCTTTCATAACACATCAAAAATATGACAAATATGTCATATGTGTCAATAATAACTGACAAGTATTTAACACTCTTAAGATGTTTGTTAAGTGGCTTAAATTAATATACAAATAATAATTATTTGTTTGGTTTTTTTTGTTCTCTTTGCAGGGCAATGCATTTCTTGTTGGAAAAAAGGGTGAGTTAGTTATTGTCTTGTTTTTTAACTTGGACATATAAAATTCATACTTCTTTAATTATTTGCTTATGTATGATTGATGCCTTAAGAAGACAAAAAGAAAAAAAAAACACCAGAAACATGGAACAAATTAATTGAATGAATAGACAAAGAAAAAAAGAGAGCAATTTTGTAATTATGAATTCTTGACACATAAAATTAGCACCTCGTGCTCTGCGAAGTTATTTATTTGCATTCTTAACATTTAACAAACCCCTAATTTGCCATTTAAGTTTTTATTTTATTTCTTTTTTATTTCTTATTGTTCTTTAGGGGGCTTTTTCCTAATACCATTTCTTTCTGTTTTTTTTTTTTTTTGTTTAACGGGTGGCGTTGTTGATCAACCTAAATAAACGCCTACAAAAGGATGAAAGTCATAAGGTTTTAAAATTGTTAAACACCTTAATTAAATGTGAACGTGCACACTCTCCCTCTCCAAAGTTCTGGCAAACAATAAAGAGGAAGTAAAAAAAAAATGCACAGGAGCGTAAATTTTGTTCTTATATATTTATTATTAGTATTTCTCAGAACAAGATATGCGCAAGAGATTTTGTTGAATCTATTATTATTATTATTTTTTTTTTTTTTTTATTGCAATACTTACTCATATATAGCATCCTTATCACGTTTATGTACTTCGGGTATTGCACCCATTAAATGATTAGCAACCGGTGATACATGACTAGGGGTACCATGGCCACCAGCGCCAGCTGTATGGTAGCCATGCATTCCAACTGTGGCCGCTGCTGCAGCAGCATGTGTCATGTGTGGTGAATGATGTGATGGTAGGCCTTGTAATCCAGGCGGCCGATGACCAACATGTGGATCATACATGGCAGCTGCTGCAGCACCCGAATCCATACCATAGCCATGCAGGCCATCGTCATACTGATTTAGAAAATTTTAAGCAAAACAAAAAAGAAGAAGAAAAATTATTTAAACAAATTTATATAATAATATTTTAAATAAACTTTCACAGCAAAGCAGTTTTCGAGAAAGAGAAAGTAGCGTCAGCAAAATATTCTTAAAATAGAGAGTTTTTGGTAGATTTCAATGAAATTTGACAGTGTTGGCTTGAAACATTCTTATATATTTTTAACCGACTTCAAAAAAGGAGGGGAGGTTACCAGTTCGTCTCTATTTTCTTTAGGTGTGTTACTTCAAATATATATATATATATTAGACCTATTGTAAAAAAATTTTTTTTTGTCTGAGAGGATATATGTAAATTTCCTATTGGTGCCATTGTAAAAAAAATTGGGGAGCGGTGACACGCCCACAATTTTTTTAAATAAAATTTTATGATATTCTAATAATATTATTGCTGCTAAACCTATAAAACATTTTTATTTCTTGTAAGTACACAATTTGAAAGTTAAAAAAATGGACGGAGTTACGCCCATTAATATTTATTATAATATTTCACGCGGTTCTACTTAACCGATTTTTATAAAACTTACCACACAAATTTTGCTCTAAAATAAACAAAATATTTTATTTAAAAAAGGGGTGGAGTCACGCCCATTAAAATTTAATATTTTAACTTACGTGGTTCTAATTTACCGATTTTTTTTTAAATTTAACACAGCCCTGAAAAACACACACTCCATTTAAAAAATGGCGGCATGCCCATTAAAATATAATTTTATATTTCACGTAGACCTATCCCTCGATTTACACGATAGATACGTTAATGAGGAAGTCGTGTAAATCAAAATTTTAAATTTTTGTATGAAAAATCGTGTAAATCGAAAATAAAGGCAGAGTCGCGTAAAAAATTTATTTTATTAAGAATTTATATATGTATTTCAAATTAGTTTTTAAGATATCAGAAGCGTTTACTCAAAACACATAAAAATAACCCTTTATTCATTAAACCAAATAAATGCTATTCATAAGAACAAAAACAAAATTAATGTAGTTCATAAAATATTCAATAAAACACATGAAAAATCATGTAATTAGAGGTATTTTATATATCTCTCAATTTACACGAAAACCAAAATAATCATGTAAAAAAAGTATCGTGTAAATCGAGCGATAAGTGCACTTCTTCTTATCATCTTCTATCAGATCTTTGCATTGAAGTCGGTTTTTTTTTTGACAGAAAGAATTATTTCAGTTAATCTCAAATAAAGTTTTTTTTTGCGGCAGATTCCTAGACAATGTCAGTATTACTCAGGGATAGTTTTTTAAACCGAATTTTTTTTTTTTCCATTTAAAAGAAACGGATGTTATTTCCTAATTTTATTAAACTGAAATAGTGTAATTTCATGTGATTTTTTATTTGTGCTATTTTTGTTTTTGTTTATAATTTCTTACAACTCTTAAATGTAGCGTCAACATGCCGCTAAGCTGTGCAGGGAGAATTTTTTATGATTTGCTTGGATTTTTAAACTGATTCTAGGAAATTATAATAAAAATCCTTTAAACTAATTACCAGTAAACTATAAGAAAAATGGCAAGGTGCCCTTTGTTATAAATAACTTAAAAAAGTATGACTGCATCATGTTGCTGATCATTTTAAATAATGCAACGAAAATGCATAGCGCTAAAAGTTAATTCATTTTTGGAACTGTATACAAATTGTTACGTTTTTAACTTTTAAAAATTCTAACGATATACATACATACGTATTGTCACATTTTTAGATTTTAAAAACGATATTGCTGCTTCAGCAGTGTAAAATTTCTATCACCTCAGAACACTTTATGTACTCTACACTACCAAGACACATAATGTTAAATCACTCACTGCTGCAACACCACGATGTTAACTGTTAACTTTGATGTTCCTAACAGAGACTTTTTGGATTTTGCTGATATTATTCTGCAAGCTCTATGTCAAAGCATAGTAATCTGTTCTGTTGTGTTGATCTGTTGATTAATTTGTACGAAAATTTTACATATAAACAATATTAACTGGTGCTTCAAACTATGCAAGAATTTCTTATATTTGTGGAAATACCCCATGTTTGTTGTAAATTCCACACGAAACAAGTGGCACTCTACTTATTTCGCATTAAAACTTAAAATGTTGAAGATATCTGCCACATTTTTTCATGAACAATTCGTGCCAATTTTTTTTATATGTACTCTAGCAGCATTTCGCGTGACATGTTTAAAAGAGTACCACGCTTAATTAAGCGTAATATTGCTGCAACACTTAATAATACACATTTTTTCTTGTTATTTCTTTTGAAATTGCCAAACAAGTATTTGGTCTATAGTTTAGACAAAGAATGATACAACACAAAATTACGCAATGCGCACGCTTTCCGCTTAGATTAAGTGTTGCCACTTTGAGCGACTATGCTCTAAGGCTGCTGAAAATTTTGTTCAAGTTGTAGAATAAGCTCTTAATATATGTGTATTGTTATATTTTGCTCCATTTTATAATTTTATTTTCATGTATATAACACATTATGGCATTAGCACACTATTTGCACTAATTAAGACAAGAAAATTGTTTTTGCTTTTTGCCCAGACCTCATTTATATGTAATCGAAGCATAATTTTTTTCTTCAATTCAATCATAAAGATTAAGAGGAAACAATTTTGTTTTAAAAAGGAAAAAGAACTAAGACTCTATACAAAAAACTATAAAATAAAAAAAAAAGAAGAGAGGTGCCTTAGGACACCCGGTTATAGCTATGCTGCTGAGTTATATAAAACTAATTTCATGTGTGAAATAACAATGCAGTAAAATTATATTATGATGATATCAAATTCGCTGCAAATATCTCAAAACGTTCATTTATTTCCCAATATTTTCTTTTATCGTGGCGTACGATTAAATTAATGTATTGTTTGTGGCCGATGGCGGCTATTAACCGGCTTATAGCTGACCGCCTTTGATATCTGTTTTGTGCTCATGTGCAAAAACGAAAACAAACTGAGCAATCGTTCTAATTGTTTTTGTTTTAGTTTCACTTACTGAAATTTAAATGTTTTAAAAATAAGTTCATTAAAGTTTAAAGTTTTCAATTTAAGAAAACTAATTTTTTTTGTTCAAAATGTTATAATTGATTATTCATCCCAACATATTGTTATAAACATGTGTGCATAACTAAAATAATGACCACATAGTTTTTTTGTATACATCTTAAAGCCAAAAATGGTTCGGTTTCTTAAGAAACCTGTTTCGCATCATTTATGTTGCTGCAACATGTATATGTATATTCTCTCAAACTTAGATACTTTAGTTTTATCACTGGATTTTATGCAAAACAAAAAAAAAAATACTGCAATTTGTGTCTCTTAAGGCAGTTAATTTGAATAAACTTTAACTCTTTGTAATAATACCGTTTGATGTGCCTCATTTTTAACATTTTTTTAGTTGCTCATGAAAAAATTGCATTTCCTGTTTCCTGTTCTAAAGCCATTTGTTTTTTGTTTTTGATGTGTTTGCGTGTGTGTGTGTGTGTGTTTATTTTTCTCTCACTGGATTTAAATTTTCCCAATATTTTGTTTGTAAGCTGCTGTTTTATTTTTTTTATCTATGCTTGAATTTTTCCCATTCTGTAATGTTTGTTATTGTTGTGGGGCATAAAAGAACAACAAAATTAGCATAACAACTTTATAGTTTAACTGCTTTTAGACAATCTTTTGAAGTAGTATTTTTTTTTTATTGTAACGTTTCTCTACAAATCAGGCAAAGAAAAAAAGTTTTATATAAGTATTTATAAAACGAATGTTGTAGTAAATGACAAATATCTGAACCGCGACTTTAACCCACAAAACTTGAACAATAAACAAACAACATGCCGTAGAGTATAATAATAAAAATAAAAAAATTGCACTGCTTTTTACAATCTTTACAATGCACATGGTGGCTTGAAGAATTCGTTGAGTTTGTTTGTTGCTGCTGCAGTTTTCAGTTAAAAATGCATGTATGTGAAATGAAGTCTTTTGCTAATCTTGTGTATGTATCTGGAGGACAATTTTTTTTTTCGGACAAGTTTTGTTGTCTTCCATTCATTTCAATCTGGTTATAAGTATAGCAGCTTTTGATAAGTATTGAGAAAGGTTTCTTATGGAACCCACCAAAACAATAGTTGGCATGAAAACTGGAGGTTTGTGTTATGAATTAAGGAAAAGAAAAAGAACTATATAATCTAAAGTCTTCTTCTGTTTTATTTTTTTTTTTGTAAAAATTTAATGGCACAAAAGAGTGTATAAAAAGCAAAAATAAAAAATAAAAGAAAAGTGCAGGTGGTTTGGTTTGCTTTTAATACAATGAAACACAAACATATGTAAGTTGAATTGAATTTATTTTATTTCATTTTGATGTTAAAAAAACACACACACATACACATACACATCTTTTTAGCAGAGAGAAAACAAAGAGAAGAAAAAGATTTTAATCATTAACACTTGTCTTTTAATAATAAGATTTAAGAAAAAGATGAATATATATTTTTTAAGCGAACCCCTTTTATGCAAAACTCTTGGCAAAGCTTGACATTTACATCAATGTGTCAATTGCTGCTTAAACGTCAAAGATTGTTTGCAAACGATAAAATCCTGAAGCCGTCCTTAAAGCAAAACAGCAAGGAAATACTAAATGCGTCAACTGAAAACGAATTTTGAATACCCTATTGTTAGAGATGTATTTATTTATTTATTTATTAAGACCTAAAAGTAGGCTTTAGATTTTGTTTGTTTAAGATCCTAGCAGAAGCCCTTTAGTTTTTTTGCGGTTTCTATTAAGCAAATGATATTTTTAAGCTTTGTAGCAAATATTTAGTTTATAGGGTGCATGTGCAACATTAATTCCCATACTTTTATAAATAAAACATTAGTCATTCAGTCTTCTTAGTGCATGCAGTTCTACAACCTGCAGTTATCATTTTATCAAATTGCCATACAGAAAAAAGCAGAATACTCGTATGTAGTTCCATATGCAGTGTGAACTCTCAAGTTTAAAAGTTTTATATTTTTATATTGATAAAAATCTTAACAATCATCTTTTTTCATTGCTGTTGCTGGCGATGTTGTATTTTAATTCTGTACTTTAGTGGTGTGTTAAAACAACAACATAATTTTTTTTTTTTTGCTTCGTTTTGTAAAACTTTTTCTTTAAACTTAAACGTGGTTGTCATTGTCAAGTAAGTGTTTAGGTTTAGGTTATTTTTTCTGTTCGATGGTTTTTTCTTTCTGAAAGTATGAAACAAAAAAAGTTTGTGCACTTTTTTCTTGCTGTTGCTGTTTTATTAATAAAGTGGCGTTAAAGAAGTTTTGTGTTTATTTGTTTTTTTTTTTGTACTGTAGTTTTGATGGTGTTGATGTATTGTTTAAATGAAAGACGTAGTTTAAAAGCGTTTAAATAAATAAAAAAAAAGTAGATATTGCATATAAAAATTGTATAAATGAGCGAGCAAGCGTACGAAAGAAGACAGCAATCATTTATTTGTTGTTTGGAGTTTAATTTTGTATGCAAAAAACGTTAAAACATAAAGTTAAGGCTGTTATTACAAGGTCAAGCTTATTATTATTGTTATTTGTGATTTTGTTTGTTTGTTGGTTGTTATTGTTCTTGTTGTCATTGTTGCTGCTTTACGTTGATGATCATGATATTTTGATAAATGTACACGTCTATAAACATGGCTGATTATGGGTGACAAAAGAAATTTTTTTCTTCGGTTCTTTTTGTGTTGGACTTAATTTGGTGTGTGGGAATATTTTAAAAAATTTTTGAACGTATTTTAGGCAAAAAAATAAAATAGGTTTTACAAATAACAAAGAAAGCTTAAAAGTCGTGGGAACAACGATAATGAAAAGAGATAGAACATTTGTAAGCCTATATTTATTGAAGGCTGAAAGCAACATGTTGCTGCAACATTATTTGTAACAGGATTTAAAAACCAAATTAAAAGGAACACAAACATATTATTTAGCAAATATTAACTAGCCCATGCTACGATTTCTTACGTTTGTAAAAATACCCGCTGTGTTTGTTGTAAATTCCATGCTAAGCACGTGCTACTCATATTATTTCTCATGAAAACTTAAAATGCTGAAAATACATTTAAACTGAACATTGTGCTCTTATAACAAAATTTGTTCATGAACAATTCATGCAATTCACATGAAATGCTAAACAGAATAACTGGTTCAATGCTTCATAATTTGTTAAAAATTTCAGGTGAAATTTTGTAAAATAAATTTAAATAACATATCCCAAGTCAAACAATCAATTGTCAAGGGTTGAATTATGCTTGATTTACGCTTTAATTCAATAGCATTCTCCAGTGAAATGGGAACTTGAATTCAATTCGAACAATTCAATTGTATTACAGTTCAATTCAAGTCTTGAATTATACTGTGATTCAACCTTGTATTACAATTGAATTCAAGTATATTTCAAGCTTCAAAAACAATGCTTTTAAAATAGAAAGGAAAATGAAATTAATTAATTAATTACAGCCTTATTCATAAAAATTATTAAGGCTCTATAAAGGCTTTTTAAGAAAAAATTTTTCTAAAAATTTGTTTTAAAAACCCTTTATAAAGCCCTAATAAGTTTTATAAACAATGCTGTTAATATTTAATTAAATCACAGATAATTATTCATGATAAAAATAATGAAGCATACTTAAAGGCATAAGAACTAAAAATACAACAAACTTGCTTTATTTGATAACTGCAATAATATAGAATAATCACCGAAAGCATAGTACTCTGTTCAAATTTGTGAAAAATGTTTATCAACATTGATTAATTCATACGAAAAATTTTACATACAAACAATATTAGCTAGCGTCTGAAAATATGCTACAATTTCTTATGTTTGTAGAAACATCCCATGTGTTTGTTGTAAATTCCACACGAAACAAGTGCCACTCAAGTTATTTCGCATGAAAACTTAAAATGTTGAAGATACATTTCAAATGTTGTTCCCAAGCAGAGTACTGTTGCTGCAACATTTTTTCATAAGCAATTCGTGGCAATTTTTTTTATTTGTACTTTGGCAGCATTTCGCGTGAAATGTTGAACAGGCTTAAGATGACTTAAGAATATACATATAATGGCCCAGTTTAAAATAGCGGTGGTCACAATGCCAAATCTGCAAGAAAAGGATCACAAACAAGCAGAATGATAAGGAGCCTTTTAGTCTCTTAAGCCTGGTATGTACTCTGTTCAAAATTTCGTGCCAACTTCTGCCAAACTACATGCAAAAATATTTGGTATGAAATATTTGCGAATTAAACTTGCAAAAGTAGTACCCTGTTCTTATTGCAAAAAACACGTAAAATATATCTGGCAGCATGTTTTCCAATACAAAATGTTTTTGGCAACATTTTTGTTGCAGCTGCGAAACAATGAGAGCAGTACTTTTTTCGCACGGAATTTTAAACAATATTGCATACATTCAAGCAATATAATCGAGAAATTTAGTCCTATTGGGAGATGAGCTACATTTGCTACATGTAAAATTTTTCGGAAGGAAAAATCAATGTTGCTCAACAGTTTTCGCATATTAGAATAGAGTACCAATCAGCTTCAAGTGGAAGCGTTAAAATTTCTGGGAAACAATGCTTTTCTTAAGTCAACTTAAGCTATTATTTCATATTGCCACAGATTTGTGAACATTTTTAAACAAAATTTTTCATAAATTTGATTAGAGTACTAGGGCCTCGTTCTTATAACGATTGTGAGGACTTTCTACTGGAAAAAGTGTGATCAGCTTTTATGAAACACAGGATGAATAAAAAAAAGAAGAGAGGCGTTTTCGGACTCCCGGTTATAGCTATGCTGCTTAGCAATCTATATAAAGTAAACTTAATGTGTTTAATAATAATAATAATAATAATAATAATAATAATAATAATAACAGTCTGTTATATAATTATATTATATGATGATGTTAAATTCGCCCGACATATTTCAAAACGTTTTCATTGATTTTCCATCATTTTGTTTTCTAGCGGCGCTCGATTAAACTAATATATTGTTTGCGACCGGTGGTGGCTGTGAGCTGGTTTACAGCCGATCGGCTGTATTCTATGATTTGTGCTCATACCAAAACAAATTTAGCAATCGTTCTCATTGTTTTTGTTTTGTCTTTGTCTCACTCACGTTAAAGAACGAAATCAAACAATTTGTTTCGTTTATTTTCATACTCTGCTTTTAAGAACAAGGCAATCAAAACAAAATAAATGATTTTCGTAACTTCCTTTGACCTTTTAGTTTTATTTAATAACTATTTTATTAAGCTTGAGGTCTTTTTTATAAGCAAAATTAACAATATTTATTTATATTCAATATTTCGAAAATAAATTTATAACTGTAATAATGTCGATTATTTTTGTTACGAATATCACGTCCTAACTCCTGTATCACGCAATAAATAGCATAGCTATAAAATAATTGTATTTCTTGATATTGATTGTTAGTTTATGTAAGAATAGCCTTGTGTAAACAATAGTTAATTTGTCTTAATGCAACGAAAACTTCTCACAAGTTACAGAGATAACACACACAGATTTGAATTAAAATGCTGCAGCAACATTTATATCACTGATTGAGTTTCAGCATTAACATGCTGCTAACAAAAATGTACGCATTTAGAAAAAAGTTATGGCTTATATAACGCAATATTCCTGTTAAGCTGAAAGTATCATGTTCTGGGTTCGTTTATCAAAAACTAAATAAAAATTAAAATAAATAAAATTTATTTCATATGTTAAGTTAAATTTAATTTAATCAATTTAATTTTAGTCTCAAATATTTTCACATTATTTCTAGAGATAATTTATTCAAAAAAGATTTTTGTATCTACAAATTTTTATAAAAATACATATGGATTTTTTTTAAACCATTAACATTATGACCAAAAAGAAAAAAAACAAATTTTTTTCTATTGTTATCTGTCTAACCGTAAATTATGAGTTTTTGGTTTTTGTTTTCTTTTTGGTCTTATAATACATATGTATCAAAAATCTGAGAAATAAGAAAGAAAAAATAAAACTAGTTTTAACTAAAAAAAAATTTTTTTAAATGAAAAATGTTTGTAGACAATGACCCTTATGTTAAACAAAATCGAAATCTAAGATAATGACCCCTGCACAACATACAAACATAAATACACAATGAAATTGATATATTTAGTATGTCTAGCATAATGTAAAACAAAAGAAAGATTTACCAATTTAGAGTAAGTTAAGCGAAAGATTTTTAGAAATTTCTGAAATATATGAAATATTGATTTTTTTTTTTGTTATTAAAGACAACTTAAATAACAAGAAATTATTCCATGTTGATATACATAAATGTTTTTGACAACATCATAACAACATCTTTTCCTCTACATAGGTATTGTTTTTATACACATATTTCACTAACAACCTAGATTTCGCCCCACCTCCCCCCATCGCCCTTCCCCAGTGATATCAACAAACTGCCACGAGTATTGCGGGTAAAATAAAACTTATTACACAAAAGCATGTTCTTGCTTGCATTTTTATTATATTTTTAGTTTTTTTATTTTCTCTTTTTTCTGTCTCAAGAATTTCCCCGAGTTTCGAATTTAACATGATTTGAAGGTAGCTGTAGTGGTACGGCCCCCCCCCCCCACCCACTAAGAAACGGTAAAGCTGAATATGAAAATGAAAAAAAAAATATATATATACTGGTACTAGTCTAAA